>JBBMJY010000001.1:7255112-7265510 GCA_037833715.1 Toxotes lorentzi | reverse complement strand
CCCCCCCCCCCCCCCCCCCCTCCCCCCCCCCCCCCCCCCCCCCCCCCCCCCCCTCCCCCCCTCCTCTCCTTTCCAAAATTTTATTTGGTGTGCTGTGTCTGATATAATCTTATCTTAAATTCACCATTTGTTTTTGACATAATTACACATAAATGTTTGGCCCAGCCCAAAATAACTGAGTGAGTGATGAAGTTAAACCATTGGCCGACCTGCAGAGTGCTGAAGGTTTCCCATTGGCCGTTGCTCTTTCAAAATTAATTAGTGTGAACGGTTTGTAATTACGCCATCAGGGGGTGTTTACAGGCAGTGTGAACTTAGAACCCATGTTGCTAGATTTATCAATTTTCTAACTACTTTAGGGACTTTTTTTTTCTTTTCAAAAAAGCAACAAAATGAACGACTTTTGGACAAATCTCAGCGAATTTCTGTAGACAAGAGTTGCCAGTATTGCCTCACAAGCCTGAGGTCAAGCTTTCCGTCCACAAGCACACCTCTTTGTGTCTCATTGACCACATGGCAGCCAACATAGATTTAAATGAGCTTCTGACTTTCTCACAAGGGCGACACAGCCGTGTACTAGGTTTTGACCTAGACTTGTTAACAGTGTGTATGGAAACAGCAGCATTATTAATCTTTGTGATTCATTCCCAAACTGTGGGCTTTAAGGAGGTCATCCACTGACTTAGTTGCCTTTCCATAAAGTTGGAGGACACACAAGAGTTGTAATTTAAAAAAACAGACACGCATATCATGATTTTGACTCTTGTATTGTATTGGTTGGTATCCAAAAGTGTACTGCCCTGTAATTCCCATGATGCATTTTGGTAGCAGGATTTGTTGAGGCAGCTCCCTGCCTGTAGATATACCCATGTCTTTCAAAAATTTCAACCCCAGTTTCTAAAGAAAGTTTTGGTTTTTTTTAAATCTAAAATCTCCAAGCTCACAGGAAACGTGAATATCCCTGATGACATCACTACGACATCATCAGGGTCACTTTCTCGGACGTTTGAAAGCTCCCCTCAAAAACACAAAATACATTTTACAACAGTTTTCCCAATCTGAGTGCGCTCCCCATGAAGAGTAAACTAATCTTCATTTGTACATCAGTGCCTTTGACATTTTGTCAAGACTTGGTTTTACTCCCAGTCAAGCACAGTTTCAGTTTTAAGACATGGTCACACCAGAAAGTGGTACAGAGGAATCAGTCTGTACGTCTCTTGGTGCTTAGTGACTTAGTAGCTCTATTCATACAGCTGCTTGATGAACTGCTGTAGTTGGCAAGCTATCGCTACCGCTATCTCTCTACCTCATCAGTCACAGTAGCTCCTGGAGCTTCTCTCTATTGTTTTGTTTACTCCCCCATAGTATTTTGTTGAATATTGTACACTATTTTGTTCAATAAAAAGAGAAAAGATGCATTTGTAACATTGAATCATGTCTCATAACTACTAATGTGGCCTTAGATCTTTTGCTGAACAGATTTTATTTTGATAGAGGAGTTTGCAGCACAGCTAATTATGCTACAAGAACTTCCACTATTTTGGACTCTCTAGCTTTCCATCACCTCAGAGGTCAGCACTGGGAACACAGCTTGGTACTGATCAACCTTGTCAAAGTTGAACACAATGTGGGCGTTTAACATGGATTAGTGTCGCCCTGTGAGCAGGTTGAAACTGATGATCCCATTGAACTAAATTTGCAACAAGATTTAGCCGTTTTAAATGCTGATGTTACCAAGTGTTCACTGAGGTCGGACAGGGATGTTGGTCTGCCTCACGCTCTGTGTTTGCAGAACATCACAAAGGTGGTGACTTGCGTAAGCAAACAAAGTTCCTCCAAGCTTCTGCATGGACCTGGCTTTGTACATGGTGACAGTGTGATGTTGAAATAAGAAAATGCTGTCCTCTAACTACCGCAAAGTTGGAAGCACACAATTGTCTAAAATGTTATTAATATTATTATAAAAAACAACCACAGACCAAAGGTACATGAAATGGGTGTCCATATATTTTTGACCATATCTGCAGGAGCACATTAGCTGAACTCTTGTATTCTGTACTTGAGATGTAGATATAATTTGTTGTGTTTCTTTTCAGGGAGGAGGCTGCGAGGGAAAGCGTTCTACAACGTTAACGGGAAGGTGTACTGTGAGGAGGATTTCCTGGTGAGTCAACTGTGTGCTCATGATTATTGATTTTGTTTTGTGATGAGCAGATTAGCTGAGTGCCGTATCATTGCCTCGCGGTGCGGCGAATGAGGAGCGGGTGGAGCAGAGAACAAGGGATTAGGATGTCCAACTGCGTTCTGCAACCCTCCAGAGGAAACAGACATGGCAGCTACAATTAGGAGTTAAGCACCACCCCTCCAATTCACGCTAATTTCCCCCAAATTTCCCTGAGGAGCTCAATTACCCCACGTGCTCCTCTCCAGCACTTACAGTTAAGAGTGGGAGGAGGTGTGCTGGACAGCTGTAGCTCTCAGGCCCCTGGTCCATCTGCTTCAGGTTAACAGGGCAGACACGGGGCCCTGGTCTCACGGTGCCTTCACTTACAGTCAGAAATATTATAATACTAAGTTAAGATGAACACAACAAGATGCAAATTGTCCAAATGAAGGAATAACATTTGGTCTGATCACTCATTTTTTGTACTGAAGCTGTATGTGATTCTGTTACTAAGACCAAGAACATTCATCTAAACTGTGACAGACTTTGGTTCTGAACATGGAGGAAGGAGCTTACAAAAGGTTTCCGTAACATGATAGTTGAAAATAGCTTTATAATTCAAACAACCTCATAACACAATGCCTGAACTGCTGTTTTTACTTCCTGTTTATAGGCAGCTTCCCCTTAGAGTTTAACCTGCTGATCTGTTAGGAAATACTAAAATTCCTGTTTTGCTGTTTGCAGTCAGTGCCTCTCAGGGACACACTGATGCTGCAGGTCAGATGATGGGATGAGACTAATCTCCTTCCACCTGCCTCTTATGGCTTGAACAGTCTGGCCTGTCACCCCTGGGGTGTTTCAGGGGTGGGTGGTGGCAGATGGTAGATCTAATGTAGAGATGTCAGGGGCAGGGGGCAAGCTGCCCATCATCACCTCCACCTGGTAGCCATGCCCCCACCCCCAGAGTCATCAGGTCACGACCCCGAGGGGGTTGTGAGCCGCAGATGGTCATCTTCATTATCTGCCTGTGGTTTGGGTGTAAGGGTAAGGAGCTATCGATGGGTGTTTTGTTTCCTGTAACACACAGAAGGCACCTCACACCCAGCTGGAGCAGTGGAGATGCTCACTGTCCAAACATGGCAGATCTCACATGTGGATGGATGTAACTGTATGAATGTAGCAGCACTGCAGACAATCAACAGAGAGAGAATAAAGATTAAAAAAAAAAAACACGGGTCACTGCTGCCTGGTGAACATGTCAGCTGAGAGACAAAGGCTTCTGAAACAAACCTTTTCATGTTTATTTTAAGAGCGCAACAGCGCCCTCTATAGCTGAAACATGTTCATACATCAGATGCGAAGCTGGTCATCTTCTACTGATTGCATGGCCAGCACACAATTTCTTTCCAGACTTCACTGCTGAGGATGATAAACCCCGTGTCTTGTCTCACCCACAGTACTCTGGTTTCCAGCAGACAGCTGAGAAGTGCTTCGTGTGTGGTCACCTCATCATGGAGATGGTAAGAGCTTTATCACACATAAGGCAGAGAATCCATGTGAGTTATGGAGGGGTGTTTGTAGTGTGTCTTGTAGTATTCAAGACTGGACTGACAAGGCATTGTGCTCCATGCTTGAATGGAGCTCTAAGTCAATCATTGTGTTTATCATAAGTAAAGCAGAGTTACTTATTCATAAGTACTACTCATAGCTTCCATCCAGCTTGGTTCATTTAATTTTCAAATCTTGGACCTGACATCTTTTAACAATAAAGCTCTCCCTGACACATGATGTAGCGCCACCGTCACTGAGTTTATGTTTTTAATCTGGACTTAAAGAGACCTCCCAGATAGCAACCCGTTGTATGAACTCAGCGGCCTCGCTCCCAAGTCTTACCGTTATCTTGTGTGTGTTTTTTTTCTCCGTGTGTGGGTGTCTAGATCCTCCAGGCGCTGGGCAAGTCCTACCATCCAGGCTGTTTCCGCTGTGTGGTTTGTAAAGAGGGTCTTGATGGAGTGCCTTTCACCGTGGACGTTGAGAACAACATCTACTGTGTCAAAGACTACCACACGTAAGGAGAACATCTCTCTGCTCGCTGCCCTGATAAAATGTGATGACTGCTTGACAGAACGTGGCCTGGGATTTACAAACTAGCTGTCTGAAAATTTGGAATATGGAAGCAGCACGAAATGTGTGGTACTCCCTCTACTCCCGTGGCTGTTATTTATTATTTGTTTGAATTATTCTGGTATTTATATGGGAAAAATGTGTGCAATAATGGTTTGAAATATGAAAACAGGTGATTTACATTCCACACCGACTGGTGTGAATATTCCACTTTGTAATTTTTTTTTGTCTTTTCCATAACAGGGTCTTTGCCCCCAAGTGTGCCTCCTGCAACCAGCCCATCCTTCCAGCCCAGGTAAAGGAGCAATTCTAAATGCACGCAAGTTCCAGTGTATCTCACATATAAATATGCTCTGCTAAAACTCCATCCTGGTTGAACAAATGGACCACAGTGTATTGGACTGACCAACTATATAGACACATGAGCAGGTGAAGAAAACTAAAAAGCTCTTGTTGGGGAAAAAAAAGTAAAATAGCAGATTTAATGACTTTAAGTTTAGTTAGCAATCAGAATGATACATTTTACAGGCTTCATTAGAAACATTTAAAGATTCAGATTCAGAAAACTTTATTTGTCCCCTGGGGGCAATTTAAGGCACATTGAGCAGCATGAGGTAGAAAAGAGGCATTTCAAACAAGACACACAAAAAGAAGGAACACAGTATATACAGATATTTACAATAGCAGGGTGGATGAAGTGCAGACAGTGTAAATGTAAACTGGAATTACAGGGGTTATGTTATTATTATTATTAATATTATTATTGCAGAGGTAGTATGGTTAATAAAAAGGAGTTTTTTTTTCTTTCCAAAAAAAGGTGTACAGTATATACAGAGATAAACGTCGAGATAAACATTAGATGAGATTTTTTCTTTTCAAAGTGACTGTACAGCTTTCTCACAGCTTTCGTGTGAGACAAATGCACATCAGGTCTTAGATCATCTTTGTTAATTTATATGCCATTTAGCCATCAAAGCACTTATCTCTCTCCTATATTATTATCACGCTCTATCAAAGTAAAATCAGCAGCGGCGAGGTTATCTTAGGATAAAACTTACAAAAGACAAAAGCTGCAATAAACCATAAAAATCGAGCTAAAATTATTTGCCTGAAATTTTTTCTCACTACAGCATAACTTAAAAACAAATCAAGCTAAATGTAATAAAAATAATAAAAGTTTCTTTAAGAAAAGTGGAAAAACAAAGAAACCATAAAAAATCCCAACTTTCTCCTTCTGTTTGCTATAAAACCATGAATACTTAGGTTGTGTGTGTTGCTTCAGGACACGCAGCAACTGCAGGGATCAAACCTCTGACCTGCAGGTTAGTGGACCAACAGTGGACTGATGTAATGTGAAGGTCTGACTGTGTGTTTGTCCCACCAGGGCTCTGAGGAAACCATCCGGGTTGTTTCTATGGACAAGGACTACCATGTGGAGTGCTACCACTGTGAGGTGAGATGCTGCTTCTGCCTGCGCTCTGTCCTCACACACACACACACACACACACACACACACACACACACACAGGGCGTGAGTATGAGTAGTCCACCATTCATGTGATTTTGTCTAGAGTCAATTTAGCTTCATTGCGTGTGATTCAACATTTCAGGCCGTTATGGAACAAGTGAGACAACACACAAATGTTTGCACACACAAGTTGTAACGCTGTAGAGCCACACACACCCGACTGTGCACACAAACACACACGTGCACTTTCATTCTGTCCCTTAACAAACACAGTAAGCCTGGGTAAGAGCTGCAAATCGTGGGATGAGACCAGACTTTGCACCGGCGAGTATGAATCACTGTTTTTGTGGAATGAATGAGACACGCAGACAGATACCAACCCAAGGTTACGGCACAACAACGGTGACTCACTGACAAAGCACATTCCAGCACTGAGATCTGAACTCAGCTGGGGACTTTATGCTTAAACCAGACTTGTGAAATCCCAGTCATCCTGCCACTCAGCTCCGTGAGGTGCTTTGTGTTTCACGTGCGACGGAAAAGTTTAGTGAATCAAAGCAACATTTCACGCCACCCTGCAGCGAAGTTAGAAACGGATCATTTATAATGTCCTCATGAGAAAGATAAGACCTGCTAATTTCTCTGAATGGCTAACATTGCACCTTGTAGAAAGGGATCATATCATTATGTAAGCGCTGGCTAATCATTCAGCCGAGCTCGGGAGGACAGAGGAAGGGTAAAATCCTGAATCATCCCGGAGAAGGAAAACTCATGACATGTTTTTAAAATAAAAACAACATATTTTTCAGACATTGTAACGCAGGAGGTGCCTTTGCTGTCTTTTCATTATTCAGAGGTGATCAGACGATACGGTCAGATTATGTAATCCCTCCAGCATGTTCAGGGTCCACCCCAGAGTCTCACCCCAGAGTCAGATATGTGCAGAATTCCTCTGCAGGCTTAAAGTTCAATGTATTCATTCATAAATGCATGGAATTTGTAGTGCTTCCATCTTTGTCAAACCCACACAGACATTTAAAAGAAGTCCACAAAAAAAAAATACACAGGGCATGTCTGGTGCATTAAACTGGCTTCATTCATACTGAAAGTAAGTATGAAGTTCATTCCCCCTTGACATCTGAACTCTCATCCCACACACCGTCTCTGGAGCGAACACATTTCAGTCACTTATATCAGAGCTTCACCTTCAGGCTCAGCACCCTCTTCACCACGAGGGCCCAGTAAAACATCCACATGACTGAATTTACTACATCCATCCAGCCTGCACCTCACTGAGCCCTCATTCGCTAAAAAGACCCCGCTGCCTTGTGTGTGTCATGCCTGTACTTTAAATATGCTTCAGTCAGCAGCAGGTTAGCTTAGCTTAGCACAAAGACTGGAAAATGGGGGAAACAGTCAGCCTGGCTCTATCCAAAGTTAACAACATCCATCTATCAGGATCTTTAAAGCTCAGTAATTAATGTGTTAATATGTTGTTTGTTTAATCTGAAGTGTAACAATGACAGTTTGCCATTTAAAAGGGGCTTTGTAATGTTATTTGTACAGATCAAACAAACAAGATAATATGTTAATTAATGAGCATCAGAGATACTGATGGGCAGATATATATATTTTTTTATTTGAACAGAACCAGGCTGTGTCCCCATTTCCAGTCTCTGTGCAAAGCTAAGCTTCATATTTAACAGGCAGAGTGTATCGACCGTCCCATCTTTGTGTGAAAAAGTGTATTCCCAAAATGTCAAATGATTCCTTTAAACAGACAAATCAGCAAAGCACACACACACACGCACACACCACACACACACACACACCACACACACACACACACACACACAAACATTTGGTTATTGATTGTCGTTGTGGTGTGTTCACGTTTCTGTCCTCATGTCTCTCTTTCAGGACTGTGGTCTCAAGCTAAACGACGAGGAGGGTCACCGCTGTTATCCACTGGAAGGCCACCTGCTCTGCCACAGCTGCCACATCCATCGGCTGTCACAGGTCCCTCCCCACCCGCCCCCCAGCTACCCCCTCCACGTCACTGAGCTGTGAGGGGGAGGAGGGTGGGCAGCAATCAAGCCCTGCCTCCCAGGTGATCTGGGACACCAGCAGTGGGCAAAAAAAAAAAAAAAGGCCTGCACCCCCTCCAGCAGTTCCAGGGAAGTCTCTGTGTGGCCATCTGAGCTTCTGCCCCTGTTCTCAACTGGACAGCCAGGCCGTGGACTAACTCACATAGTGCAGCTCCCACCATAAGCCCTGCTGTCACATGACAGGGCTGGGAAAAAAGGGTCCCCCTCCTCCTCCATCTGTGGTCCTTTCCTCCCCCCTTCCCCTTGGGTGCCTAACCCTGAAAGCCAACACGCCAGCTCATCCAGAGGCCCCTGGTGACGTCACACCCCCTGACCCCTGCACATTCATCAAAGAGAGGGTTTTTGGATCGGAGGAGCGATTGCAAACTCGTCTCATTCCTTGCTTCCCTCTGTTCCTTTCCATGTTTTTCATTCCTGCGCTCTGACTGAAGCGGTTTACCGCAGCCGATTCACCAGCGCTGTCACGTCTGAGAACGCTGTTGATCTCTTCATCAGGGAGGCCAGGGAACGAGCCACTACATTCCAGTGCTGGCTGGACCGGACAGGCCCCAGGGCGGGCATGCTGTGCCTTCTGAGCGGGCCTTCTCTGTGCAGCTATTAACACTGAAATGGAGCCCTGCTAAAGGCTATGCAAAGGACACCCAGCATCTTGACACAGGGCTGTGAGAAAAAGAAAAAAAAACAGCTGACTCATCGCTCCTCACCCTGCACCACCCCAACATAACAGATGCACCGTAGCACCACAAGCCCGGAGGACCGACTGACATTCCACTTAGATGATCTTAGATGAGACCTTGAGAGATTCACAAGCAGTGTCTTAATTAATGATTATATTATGACAGAAAGAGAAAATTTTAGATGCACATAGATTGTCTTTTATATATGAATATATATTTTGCAGATGTTTTCCACATAAGATCCTAGCTATAGATTTTTGTTTTTTGTTTTGTTGCTGCGCTCATGATAGATTCAGAGGTGAAACATGCTGTCTGTCACACAGTCTGAAGCCTCTGAAGACTTTGGGTCTGTTGTATCATTTCTCCTCCAGGACACAGAGCCTCTCCATGTCTGTCCGTGGGGTCAGAGGTCCACAGGCTTTGTAGGAGAAGACGTGGCTCAATTGGTATTTGCCTGCAGTTGTTTTATTCCACTTTGAGAACCAGATGACTAGTTCCCAAATGTGACAACAACAAATGAGTTTGTTTCACACAGCGTAAGCCCTCCCTCCCTCGACTGTCGACGGCCGTAACACACACTGTCAAACATTTCTGCACACTTTCAGCTTGATTTTCTTATCTCTAATCTTAAGCACTGTACTTACTGTAAATGTAAGTGAAAAAAGAGCTAATACTGACTCAAGAGTCTCCCAGAGCTGTGAGATTAGGCTTAATCTTAGAGATTTAACCTAGAAATAAGTTTTTAAATACAAAGATTTAGGCCTTTTGGTGGAACTTGATAAGACACTGAGCAGTCATCATATAGGGCAGAGACAATGCAAATTACTCTGAGAATTAAAGCTATGAAAAAAGGTATTTAAATACAAGAGAGCTCTGATTAAAAAAATATTGACTCACTGTGTAGAATGTATGTTAAAAACATACGGAAAGATTGAACAGGCCATGTTGTGTACACCATGTTGTGTGCTACACGTGCCTCCTCAGAGGAAACAAAGATCTGGACTATTTACAGTTTGATTGATACCAGTTCATAAAAATAGCCATGCACATGTGTGAGTAAACTGTTCCATACTTATACAGGAAATCATCTGGAGACTTAAATGATTATTTTTTTTAACCAGCCAGCAGGAAGTAAGTACCTTCCTTCAAAAGAGGTAAATGTGAAAGGTCTCGGGTGAATTTAAAAGTAATTATCTGTCAAAGACTTTTCCCTCACCACTATCTGACTCTATCTGGTACTCAAAGAGGAACTAAACAGTGCATGATTATTTTCAAATGCCTTTTGCTCCAGGTCTGTTCAGGACACTGTTTTCCTGGTATGTTTTCCAGACACTGGTTTTTGTCACATGAGCACTGGGAACACAGTGCGTTCCTATGAGGAACCTCCACTTGTCCGCATGCCTTAAGACAGCACAGGTATGTTTGTGTGTCTCGTTCAGGGACCTGTATCACAAAGTGAGTTCAGCTTAGTCTGGCTCTCTTGGGGTTATCCAGCTCCACAGAGCCTAACATCTGCCCTTCTGGACAACCTGCATCGTGGGTTAACTTATCTGGCTGTGAGTGTGACAAATGGAAAGCTTGGAACAGAAAAAGGATTCTGCTCATCACTCTGTTGTAAACTCTTTTTGTCCATGTTGGGGTCCTGTAGGAATGATTTCCAGTGATCTGATTGGTCAGTGTGGTGTTTAATCTGATCCTCTGGAGTTCACCACCTGCTCCGGAGCAGATGTTACCATGGTGATCTACCCAGGAAAACCTGAGTTAAACCCAAAGATAGCTCGATAACCCCCTGATCTCGCTTCGTGGTAGAGGGGGAGGGGGGGGGGGGGGGGGGGGGGGGGGGGGGGGGGGGGGGGG
>JBBMJY010000001.1:7243021-7255012 GCA_037833715.1 Toxotes lorentzi | reverse complement strand
CTGCCATGAAGTCTGCTGTTATGTTTTGGTGTGGTGGGGGGGGGGCCACCCCTGAAAACTTCGAGCTGCTGGTTCCACCCATGTTTTTAGGGAGTCCCCCCCACCACCACATTTCCCTTGCTGGTTGCGTGCATCTGTTAATGTGTGTGTGTGCTTGTGTGGATGTGTTTCAGTGAGTACTGCGTGTATGTGTGTGTATATGCAAAACAAAATCTACATGAGACAAAAGAAGAAAAAGAAACAAAAAAATCTTGAAACTCTGAGCTGTGGTGGTGCTGGGTTTCTGTTAGGAATGAGCTTTATTGGATTGGCCCTCAGTAGATCATTCCCTCTACATGAAAGGACGAAAGCCAGAATCCAAGATCCTTTAGGGAGCTTCTGTTTTTGAGGAAAACTCTGCTTCATTCCTGCACCAAGCAAAAATCTGAGCTGCTGCACATTTATGCAGATAAACCCCAACTACGTGTGCTTATCTCAGATACGAGCAAAACGTCTTGTGCATTTAAAAGTGTGCATTTGTGTATGTGTGTGTGTGTGTTTGTGTGTGTGTGTGTGTGTGTGTACTAGTGGCAGGGCCATAGCACACGCACCTCACTGTGTTTGCAGGGCAGCACAGCATCCAACACAATGACCCCTGCTCTCTCTGTTATAACCCAGTGATGATTTTCATGTTGCTGTCTGTCTGTCTGTCTCTCTCTCTCTCTCTCTCTCTGTGTCCATCATGTACTTCGCTCCAGATGTTTGAGTCTAATTCTTGGTGTTTGTTTTAACTTCTATCCTGTACCATGTTGATGTAAACGTGCAAACGTTCCGGTAGCTGATAAACGTATCGTCCTCTCACTGTAGCAAACTCCACCCATCTGGTGTTCGATCCAGAATAAAACAATCGCCAACTATTATTTGCAAACACTGGCCCAGCTCTTTCTCATAGTGTAATACTGTAGTAGACACAGGTCTGAATAAATACTACTGAATGTGTCGAAGACAGAGACTGAAGCAGAGACTGAAGGCAGGGGTCACCACAGACAGGAAGTGCTTTTTTTTTTTTTTTTTTTTTAATGTAACCTGATGTAATGAGATTCCTTCGAATGTAATAATGTGTAGTGTTTTGTTCTCCTCCCGGTTGTATATTTGTAAAAGCAGAGAAGAAAAGGACTGCAAACTGTACGTGAGACATTCCCCTTGTCTGTCGGATGTGTTTGACCTCAACTTTGTGCAAGGGTTCTGGTCAAGTGATGTGTGCTATACTTGAAGAATGAGGCATTTTCTGGACTTATCTGCACAATATCAACCCCCCCCCCCCAAGAAAAACTTAACAAGACCAGAGTGTATCCCCTTTAAAAATGTCTTAATTCACCTGTTTAAAAAAAAAAAGTACTACTTCAGTTTCTATTGCATAGCACACAACTAGTTACCCTGTACATAAAGAAGCTAGTTTTTTATTTTATTTTTCTGTCAAAAATCACTCGGAAAGAGAAGACTTTTTCTCCTACTGGTAGTTCCAATAAGCACATCTCGACACCTGTCACACATCTTTTGTATCTCTAAGTGTTTTGATTACCTAGATGGTTCATTAAAAAAAGGAAACTAGATCTATTTATCTAAACATGAAAAAAGTCTAAAGTTATTTAATGTATTAAAAATCGGGCGTATCATTTAACTGTAGATGACATAATCTGCTTTTTCAATAAAGTGGTTTTGTAGCTAACTGCAAAAAAAAAGTGGTCTGTTTTTTTCTCTTTTATTTTGCTGTTTGTCGGATTAAGTGTTAAATTAATTTTTTTACACAATATAAAATCTGCCACCACAAAATGACATGCAGTTACAAACTGCTGCTGACATGAAACATATACACAATAAGCTTCACATAACATAATTTGAAATGCAGCTGGTTTTATTTTGGAAGTCCGACTCCACCTTAGATGATATCACACACAAATTTCACTTCATTTAAGTGTGCAGACATTTAAAGCTATGGATGGCTGTAATTACACACAAGTCCGTGTCAGAGATTATTACATTGAATGAAATATGTCTAAATATTACACATTTTGAGTTTTTTTTCAGACATCGACTGAAAGAAGCTGAACAACCTTTGAGAACCGGATGCATTGAAATGATGATGATTCACGACAGCGTAGACACATGTCACAGGTAACATGCTGTTCTACTGAAACGTAGATGCTGTAGGTGGACTGAGGTGAGCTGATTTTGTTTCCTTTTAGCCGAGCAGGCAGGTCTAACTGTTTCCACTTGTTTTAGTCTTTGTGCTCAGCTAACCATCTGCTGGAGCTTCATATTTACTGTACAGACCTTTATTAACTGCCGTCAATAAAGGGAATAAGTGTTCAATAAAACTTAAGTTTTATTAGTCAGTGTTTTACGTGACGTTCATTTTATTTATTGAATATAATGCACTGTTACAGATACAGAGAATGAAGTCTAGAGTCTGGCTTGTGATTCTGCTTCACTGCATCAGTTCATTTTTTTCCTTTGTGACACCAAAGCCTTAAATATATCAATAGCTTGTCAACTACAGTTAACACTGTAATTCTGAAAAGGATATAACATTTAACCAAAATATATAACAGAGAGTCAGCACACTGCATCATTTGAAATGCGTGACAGTGGAGGACAGATAATTAGCATGAATGTTGCTGCTCGCCAGGATAACGCTATTTAAGTGGTGACAATTTTATGTTGATTGAGTATTCTGTACTGTAACCTGGAGTAATAGTTATGCACATTGAAACTGAGCCAAAGCAACTGTTTAAAAAAACATCAGAGTTTAGGGGTACAGCCTGGAACAACATGTGAAGACAAGTCAAGAGTGGTTTGGAGTAAGTGGTTTTCCCATGACCCCGCTGGTTTTTAAGTGTTTGGGATGTAGATGAGAGTCAGATGGAGTCAGATCTTATGTTGTTGCCCTGCTTCTCTGTTGGCTCTTTAATTTTCTGTTAAAGCTAAAAAACATAACTTTAAAAGCAGTCACATCCTATTTCTTGTACTTACTCTGGTTGGATTTAGTTCTTAATTTTCTCTGCTGTCATGTCTCCGTATTTTGATCATTCAGGGGTTTGCCGGATTATTGTCAGATCACTCTAACTGTTGTCTCTGTGATCTCTTAATTGGTGTAGTTTACTCCGGTCAAGTCAAGCTTATTTACACAGCAGTTAATGACAGCAGGCAGTCTCAAAGGGGCTTCACAACACCCATGTTAGGAAAAGAATAAATAAATTCTGCGTGACTACAACTACAACCTCAGGCCCATTGTGGGTTTAAGAAAAAAAACCCCACAGAACGTTATTAGCCACGTTAAATAAGCTCAGGGCTGGAGCTTTTCATCGTTAGTAAAATACAGCTGAAGAATTACATCCATGCACACAACCCTGTACTGTAGCATGTCATGTGATGTGGGAGGGAAAGAGACACACCAGCAACAGTTGAGAAACATGAATTTGAACTTGATAGCATCTGAGAAGATACGGGACAGCCAACGGAAACACAGTCGCCGATGAGTCAGTTCCCTTGGCACTGACCCTTTCAGTAAACTGCTCCAGCACATAAACATTCCTGGAAATGCCACACAGGCGTGATGAACCGATACTGTGGGGATGTCCACAGATTTTATTTTAAAACTTTTCAGTGGCGAAGGTAAAAAAAGTTATTTAGAAGCACAAATATTGCCTTTCATTTTACATCATAAATCTTTTGATGCATGGTTTTATGATGACAAAACCCCAGAGGCTGAGAAGCAGAAATAGTCACAAAGACACTATATGTTTGGAGAAACCTCCGGACTTGTGCAACAGCAACTTATTTCCCATGACTGAAACTGTCTCTGTCTTTGCTGTTTCACCAGATGATGGGCTTTAAACTTCTCTTTAGGTTTCAGGACTTGTTTCAAACTGTTGGGCTGTTGAGCTGAATGAGGAGACTGCACCCCCGTGGTGCTGTATTGTACAGCATTTGGGCTAATTGGAGCATAAAGTAGGTTGATTACAGGGATTCTCCTCCTAATGTCAAATATAAAAGTGCAAATCTTCCACCAAACTCGCAAACTGGATGAATCACATCCCCACAACAGCTTCACACACACACTTAGAATAGAATAGCCTTTATTGTCATTGAACAATGTCCAACGAAATTACTGAAATTGTTTGGGGTTGATGAAGAAGCTCCAGCAGTTTGTTTCATATTCTTTAGGTGTGTTTCACTTTCTCACTGTAGCTGTAAAATGAATAACTCATTCATAACATTCTTCTTTTGTATCTCCATTAGATTCCTTTGGCCTTAATGTAACCAGGCAAGTTAGGTAAGGGAAACATGGGGAAGTTGAAAATGCTTCACAGAGTATTTTTGGGAAAAGAATGAAGAAACAGCAAGAAACGAAACAATATCATCAGAAGAGACAAAGGCAGAGACCCTCAGACAAATAGCTTTAAAGTATCGGGAAGGTTTTTCTCTGGTACAACTGGTCACAGTAACAAAAGCCTAAACTGTGGAGGAATGATGAAGATGAAGGAGCTTTTATTATTTTTAAGCCCAGCCAGCGTTTCTAAGCTGGATTCAAACCAACAATGGACTTGTTTCAGAATGTGTCAACTTCTCTCTACAAATGTGAAGTTGGTTAATTTTTCTCCACAAACAATTTCATGGTCTCACAAATTCACAAATTTCAAGTCCTCTACAAAGTGCACTGGCAGCCATTTTGAAAAATGAACACCCCCTTTATAGAGATTTTAAAGCTGACCAATAAACAATAAACTGAAAGAAGCTAAAATGCTCTGTAGAGCTGCAGAGGAGGGTGATAATTATCTCTGTGTTCATCATTACAAGTGAAGCTTTTTACATTACACACAGTAATTTAAACCACTGTTAATATGAAAACATAGACTGTAGCAGTTTTAAACCGTAATGCTGATGCCTCTGTGTGACGCTGGTGGTACAGGTCTGCTGTCATCTCTCTGGAGATCCTTCAGGTGAGTGGGTGGGCTTCAGAAGCTGAAATCACATTTTTTTTTCCCAGCATGCTTGCTAAATTACTGCTGCCTATCTGGATCCCCGGGAGGGTTGGAAATCAAGTCATCCAGTTCGTTCAGTTATAGGAAATATCTGGTTGTGAGACAGACTCATGGGTGCCAATTATATACAATATAACTTTAAACTACAACTTTCAAAAAGGAAGAGAGGAAAAGGGAAAATGAAGGGAAGTGACTTCCACAGCGGCACCTGCACCGAGGATAAAATTTGAAACAGAAAAGTGGGAGCATTCACACCCCTTTCACCATTTTGGTCTCAAATTTCAATTAGAGTGAGTGCAGCTGTATTAATAAGTGACTGAACCACAGACAGTCAGAGATGTAGATACATTTTGCGGGGGCGTACATAAAAGCACAGTCTGCCCACTGACTGAGCTCTCCTGTGAGCTGAACAGTGGTGTTCAGTGTGAGGAGCTCTCTGGTGTTGGTTGACAGCTCCATGAGTTGGGGCACAAAGCACCCTTTATGTGTATGAGGGTTCCACCCTGTGACTCAGGGAGCTCTGAATGTGTGTGTGTGTGTGTGTGAGGGAGAGAGAGTGTGTGTGTGCGTAGGTAGCCGAGGAGCCCCTGGGGATCTGCTTTGAGGTGAGCTCTGTTACAACGCACAAAAGAACACCTTCCCTCTGGAGCACACAGGTCCCTCCACTGCCAGGAAATGAGTGAAAATATGCCCGCCAAAGGATTACCTCATACACTCTCAATCTTTGGTTACTGACACTTTGTCCCCTTCCTGCAGAAAAAATGTCAGCCTCTGGTTTGTTACCCTCTGTCTGACTCTTATCTGTACACACCATTTTCAAGTTCCCTCTCTCTAAAACAAAGATACATAACATGGATGAGTCTCGTTCGTTAGTGAAAGCTGACACACTGTGTTTTTGGTTTTACAGTAAGCAAACTCAATATGTTTACTTGTCAAGGTATCATCTTTCGAAAGTGTAAAGGAAAAGACATTATAATGCGAGAAACTGGTGACGAGTGGTGATGATTCTCCAGCCACTGGAGAGAGTTTTGGTTTTCAGTGCCAAAATGATGAGATGTTCACCTGTGAAAGTGTCATCTCAACACAATAGAGGAGATTTTTTTTTTTTTTTTTTTACTCAAGCTGCTAAGTAAAAATTCAACAGCAAAGTGTTGTACCAGAAACAGTGTCCCGGTTCCTCTGGGTTCATGGTTTCCACTGGGACAGTTTCTTCTGAAGAAAGCTATTTGGTTGCTAAGTTCTTTTTCAAAGCACTCAACAACATTTTCCTACATATTTGTATGTAATTTTAGGGCATTATCGTGCTACATATCTCATAGTCAGACATGACAGGAAATGAGGGGAGAGAGAAATGGGGAAGCACACGCAACAGAGGTCCCCAGCCGGACACAAATTGGGGACATTGTGGTTCATGTTCAGTGCTGTTAAAAGAGCACACCAAGAATTTAACACTGTACTCGTATAATATCACCAGACTCACAATGGACCAGCAGAAACAAAGATCTGCTCCTTTTAATTCCACACCCCCAGATTCGTTTTCATTTTTCAGTTCGTACTCTTCAGTCCCAACCAACGCTGACTCAAGTGACGTCACTTTTCAGAGTTTGAGCAGGTCCCTCTGAAGCTGCAAAACACTTCATACAACTCTTTTTGGCAGTGGCAGATCAGAAAATGTGGGGTCTGGCTGTCTCCACTTCTACTGCTTTGATTTTCTCGTGAGCCTCACAACTTTATGAAATCACCAGAGTAGCCATTTAACATGAAAAACATTCTCAAGTATCCCCCCTCCTGACTGAAGAGCAGCAGTATGTGGTCCAGTTGCTAGTGTAGGGTTGTGTTGCTGCGTCTTTCACCCATAACTCGACTACTCGGGTGCTGTATCCCCAATCATCCACTTTATGTATGAAGAAAGTGAAGAGGAGAGTGATTCATTGTTCAGAAGATGAAACAGAGTATTCTAATGCTCTTGGCGGAAAAAAAACAAACAACTTCTTTTCATTAATGCTGAACTGAGTCACTTCCATAAAACAGCCTTAACAACTGCGAAGGATGTGTGTCCTTTGTCCACCGCTGGTGACAAAAACACAGTCGTCCCTGCTCGGCACTGAACATGTCATCACAATCAGAAACAACCTTGATCTGAAAAATGTGAGCTACCAGCTGATACTGTCACTCTGAACATCCTGATACACTGTATCACCAGCAGAATCAACACAGGCTGAAATCAGTGTGGGAGGTATATCTGTATTTCTGTGGATTCAGGGGTTCAGGAAAGGCAATAAAGACCATAAATAAATAAATAAATAAATAAATACATAAATCTTAGCGTGCTCAGTATTCAAAAACCCACACAGATAACCAGATAACTGACCTAGAGCTGTCCCAGGAGGACAAACAAGCCCAGATGTCTGGTAGTTTGGCAAAGATGTAGTGTGAGGTCAGGGACATCTCAGAAAAATGATTCAGACATGTAGCATGCAAATATATTCATGTGATATCATTCAAATTAAAATACAGTGTTTTACTCACTGAAGAATATTTTCAAGGTTGCTTCTATTAAAGGCAAAAGCCCTCATTTAACCAGATGTTCACATAAATGTGCATTAACAAGGGAACTTTAACATAAACAGAGATCTGAGTTCTTGTTTTTTAATGTGGCAACAATGTTTGGTTTGATTCCATATGGACCCCAACAACAATGTGTTTAAGGGTGGATGCAGAGCTAATGGGGATCTGTAGAAACTGAGGGGGAGACATGGAGTCTGAGCACCAAGGGGTCAGCTGGAGCCCCCTGCAGCCTCAAGGGAGTACTACTGGCCTCCAATGCTGCAGTGTGACGGGCTCTGCCCACGTACTTAAGTTAATCTTTATATAACTCAAGCAGTCGTGGGAAAAATGAAGCTGGACTTGATTTGATGTTTTTTTTTTTTTGGTTTTGTTTTGTTTTTTAATACAGCCTGCAGGATTTCTGTGTCACTGCTGTCAATGGCTACAAACTGGGAGCTTGAGACAGCCCATCCACTGGATTTGAGTTGTGTGTTGTGTGTGGGGGGTCATGTGTTTGCAAGGCTAATATTTAGCCCGAGAGAATAAATTCCCTGAAGGCTCCTGGGAGGGGAGGATAGCTGGATTCATGCACATTAAAAGCATTCTAGTGACGTTCAAGCGAGAATTCAAAGTGTCTGCAGACCTTCAGGCTGCTCTTCTCCTCTGAGGCCGAGTTTCTGAGCTTGTTTACATGCAAGTGTGCTGACCCGCAAACTGCTTCCAGCACCGTAGCTCTCGATGAATGCAAATGTGTGGAGAGCACGCTGAGGAAGAAAACATGTGCATCTCAGAAGATCTTTTCTCAATAAGGAGGTGCAGTTGGTCAGTTCAGAGGAATCCAGAAACTCCTGCTCCAACCCTGTGACACTGCCATGAACTTGGGAGTGCACAGAGGGTGACGTCACCATGGCAACCAGAGCAGCACTGGGGCAGGTTGGGACCCTGATCGAGCCAGGGGGACAGCTCTTTAACAGGCTGGAGGGGCAAAAAAAAAAGACTGACAGGTTTAACCAATAAAGCATGAAGTGGAATGTGAGGATATGCGATGCCATTGTTCGACAAACATCTCAGGAACGCACACAGAGCCTTTTTCATGCTTTTCATGCTGCCATTTGATTCTGCTCTCCAATGAACCAAGGCAGGTCCTAATCACTTATTTCCTCATGTAGACCTGCTGCTGGTTTATTTCAGCCTCATGCACCTGGTTTACACAGAGGACCAGAGTCATAACGTGGAACTTTGTTCTAGTTAATATCAATAGTTGTGGGTGTGTAACCATGACTCAGCTGACCTCTCAATGTACAGAAAATCCTTTTTTTTTTTTTAAATAAGTCACAACATCCTGCCTCTGACAATGAGGAGGAGGGCCTCAGTCCTCAGTCAAACTCACTTTCTTCTGTATCTTGTTTCCAAGCCGGAGATAAAAAGAACAAGTTAGATTTGAAGTAAAGTATTGTTGCCTGGCAACAGCATTGAAAACCCAGCAGTGTCTGGGGTCTAGGATTTTTTTAAACTTTCTGTTTGTCCTTATACACACTCTGAAATTGTACCCAGCAGTGAATACGAGGAGAATAAAAGATGGTGAAACAGATTTTAGATCGGCCTTGTTTAGTGCATTGTGGTTAATAGTATTATGTGGCGCATGCTACAATCTGCTGTGTCTCACACCATTACTATATGTGATTTAATGTTTATAGGAGAAGTTGACAGGCTACGTCTGGCACAAAATACTGAAACATTAAGTAAATTAAATTGAATAATGTTTAAGTGTAGTGCCAGTGGGGACTGGTGTGTAGTCCAGTTAAATGTTGTTTGGTCCAACTGTTTGTTTTTCTCTCTAAATGGATCATGTTGAGTCTGGGGATTTGTGGGGACGAACAGTACAGATGGACTGACCTTTGACCCTTTGTTCCACTGAATAAATGGTAGCTTACTGGGTGGAGGTGAATAAATCTGGCCCTCTGATGCCATCTAGTGACGTGTTTCTAAGACAAGCCCCCTGGGCTGAGAGAATGGATGTTTCAGCGGCTCATTGATGCACATTTGTATAAAGGAGGACACTGATCCGCTGCTGTGTTTGTGTACAGGTATGTGACTGTTTTTCACATCAGACACAGTGTGATAGTTTTACTAGGGAACTGTATTAAGATATTTATTCCTGTGACAGTGGACAGACACATTTCTCTTCTCCTACCACAACGCTCTGATACAAAAAGCTTTTCCCTCACAGGGACTGCTGCAACAAACATAGAAAAGACAGCACTGTAGACAGTCACGATATTCATAATGAGAGTACAAACATACAGAGTGCTTCAGCTCGACTGCGTGGGAGTGACCAGCTGCCTCTGCGAGTCTCCTGTTCACGCAGCATCATGAGCTGATGAGACGGATAACGTTGTGCAGTAAGTTGCTGGGGGGCTGACTCGGGCTCAGGCAAAGTTCTTCTTGAGGAAGTTGATGAGTCCGTTGGTGGAGGAGTCGTGGGAGTGGACCTCTGCAGTGTCCTTGAGCTCGGGCTCGATCTTCTTTGCGAGCTGTTTGCCCAGCTCGACTCTGGTAATGTGGAACGGGAAGGAAAGACACAAACAGAAGAGAGAGGGTGGGTGCGGTGATGTGGAGGCTCGAAGAACATATGAAGGATTTAATCAAAGACAGTCCCAACCACATTAACACTGTGAGTTTCTGAATCACTTTGTTGGTTGTAGTTTTTTTTTCTTGTTGAGGTGCAGGATTGTACAGAAATAGAATAAAAAACAGGGCACATAGAAGTCATTGATTTTTCACCTATCATCATGCATCCTGACACAGTTATGCTTCTTTTCACCACCTCCCCAAGACGTAGTCAGACTGATTATCCCCTTAGCATCCAACTTCCTCTTTTATTTCCCCATAAATAGCTTTGAAACCATCCTATTCAAAATTTTCTCACAGCATCACGCGTCAGTTTGTTCCAACTATGTGATGTTTACGCTGAGTGAAATGTTCAAACTCAATACTCCATGTTTTTATGGCTGCATCATTCTATCAAAAGGAATTATTCTACATGTCTTGTGGATCCTTGTACACAGATTTTCTTAAAATTGAGCTGGACATTTTTAATATTTTGGGGAAATTTTGAACAGAGTTCTGTGGGTTTTTAACATGTAGTATGAGAAATCTGTTCAACACAGCTGGTAGATGTAGAAAAAACGGACTCACCCCCACTGGTCAAAACTGTTGATCTCCCACATTACACCCTGGATGAAGATTTTGTGCTCATACATGGCTATGAAACAAGACAGAATAATGATTATTACAACAAACATGTTTGTTCTCTGCAGAGAGGCTTAAGTGGTTATTTGTTTTTAATTAAATGGGATTTCTGAGGGAACACATTGGAGCCGCTCAGCATATAACCTGTTCTCTTAGTTCTCTGTCCAAGGCACAAACTATTCCTTTTATAGACCTGATCGTGATATCAGCGGCATGTGAGTCATGAAAAATATTGTTCGTTCTCACCTATAAGTGCTCCAAGTGTGTACGGTGTCAGTTTTTTGAAGATGATAGAGCTGGTTGGTCTGTTTCCTTGGAATACCTGTGTTAAACAAGGAGAAACACTTCATCATGCACAGTTTGTTTTGTCCATGCCATCACTGTAAATGTTCTTAATAAAGTTAAGGTTGCTGTGTTTGTTCACAGACACTGGGGGGCACTACATGCTATGCTTGCGTTCTCTAGTCTTAGTCAGGGTGGTCTGCTGGCTGCACTTCCACATGATTTGTCTTCTGTGTGTAACGTGAGACGACTACCTCCTCTCAAGTTCAGGTTGAAGTTTGTTATCATTAGCACAGGGTGTTCATTCTCCACATGAGAGTCATGTAAGTCATTTTCTCTTGATTTGACTCACTTTATGAGGCAGGATTTTCTCCAGAGCTTCTCCACTCAAGCCGCTGGCCTCCAGCTCCTTCCTGGCCTCCTCTGTGGTCTTACCCTTCATCAGAGCTTCTGTCTGAGCCAGGAAGTTGGCCAGCAGGATCTACAACCACAGCAAACACACACATTCAGATACAGTTCAGTCCACTGTATTTTTTATAGTGATTGATATAGATATCTTGTTGATATAGATGTCTTTATGTTGTACTGTTGTGTTACAGCATGTTGACATATTGCCTTTCCGATTTGATTCGCTATTGTGTGTTATGCAACAACCATTTATAAAAAGATTAAATTATTTTGTACGGATCAGCACTCTTGGAACACACAGACGCTCGGTGTCTGTTGCTCCAGCTGGCTCTTCTGGTGGAAGAACCTTTGACCTTTATGGATGATCCATCAAAAGTATGTATTCAGGTTTTCCAGGTAACCATTAACACACACACACACACACACACACACACACACACACACACACACACACACACACACACACACACACACACAC
>JBBMJY010000001.1:7220379-7242921 GCA_037833715.1 Toxotes lorentzi | reverse complement strand
GAGATATATATACACACACACACACACACACACACACACACACACACACACACACACACACACACACACACACACACTAACTGCACAGCACTGCAGCAGCAGCTCAGACTGACCTCAAAACATCTTCTGTTTTGAGGTAGTTTAGGAAATGTGAAAAACTATACTTTAAATTCATACTGTCAACATAAAGTGTATTATGCATTTAGGGTTTTTTTCCCCAGTATTTAATTAAACAGACCTCCTTACAACAAGGAAAAAAGAAAGTTTTCATACATGCAAAATGGAAACCTTCTCCTGCAGGTTTTAATCTAACATAAATCATGCATTTCAGTAGGTATACCTTTTAAAAGATGGTAAGAAACATCATCCTATCTTCAATTACATACCCTTGACTACCCTGCTGGTTTTTGATAGATCTCTCTGTGATAACACCAGTGATACCTTGTGGTGCAGGTTCTCTCTGATGGGATGCTGGGACTGAGCTGGGATCAGGAAGTCACAGGGCACCATACGTGTTCCTGAGTCGAACACAGACTTCATTAATAACATGTTTAAATAACTCATAGCATCAGACAGTAAAGATAGGATAAGGATACTAGATTAAAATCAAGACTCTAACTGACTGAATCACTAATATGATTCTAATTCTGATTAAACAATGATGATTTTGTGACGATACCTTGGTGGATGAGCTGGTAGAACGCATGCTGTCCATTGGTTCCTGGCTCTCCCCAGACTATTGGCCCAGTGTGGTAGTTTACACGTGCTCCATGGTTAGTGATGTACTTTCCATTGGACTCCATGTCACCCTGGGAAACAGGCACATTTATCACATTATCAAATCTGTCACATACATTCAGTTCTCTCTGATGGGTGCAGACGGATGTTAACACAGACGTAATGTGGCTCCTTGCTCTGTCAGTCAGAGTTAATTTAACCATGCAAACAAGTTGTTCTCTCCTTTGTCAGTGTGAAGGATCTTTCCTTACAAACTAGAACAACCTAATTCAAAACCATCTTTTAAATCACATTATAAAATGATACTTGATCGTTTCTCAGAGGCTCTGACAGAGATCTGTGATGCCTGCGGCAGTGTCGGGGCAGACCTGTTGGAAGTAGGCAGTGAAGCGGTGCATGTACTGGTCGTAGGGCAGCATGGTGTGGGTCTCAGCATGGAAGAAGTTGATGTACCAGATGCCCAGCAGAGCCAGCACGACGGGAGCGTTCTTATCCAGAGGAGCAGTGCGAAAGTGGTTGTCCTACAGGGGAGAGAGGGATGCCGATTTACATTCATTTATTCTGTATGTTCTCTTCAGGAGAGATCGCGTGAATGGATTTTCTACATTGGAGTGGTGGGGAACTGAAGCTGTTATCTTCTCATCCCAGTTTACCTACCATCCAGTGAGCTCCTGAAAGAAGCTTCTCAAAGTTGTCGAAGCCTGATGAGGAGAAGGGATGAAACGGAAAAGTCATCTGATGGAATTAATTATTGATTATCAGTTGAACTGACTGGAATAATATTCATATTTTCATAATATGCATCTACAAGAGAAGTGTTCTAGGGATGACAGTAGTGGTTGGTCCATCACTTTAGTCCAGACTGAAATATCACAACAAATATTGGAGGGGTTGCCACAAAATTTTGCACAGACGTTACAAACATTAAATCGTTAAACATTACAGCTGCAAAACATCAGTATGTCAGCATGATGATGTTAACATTTAGCACCTCTGTGCCTAAGTACAACCTCACATAGTCACTGATATGCCTGTCAGCTCTCAGTCTTTATCATTATAGCATCTTTGGTATTAAAAGTGTGATGCATGCATTGCTTTCTGCCACAGTGTCTTTTCTCATACTACAATGGCGAGATGGCTACCTCTAAGTCAGTGTTTTGCATTGTTATAAAAATAGAAAAGTGTGTGTTGTCACTGTACATACCAATGTGCAGGGCAATGGCCATTCCAATAGCAGACCACAAGGAGAAACGACCGCCAACCCACTGCAAGAGAAAATAAACAAAACAGTTCAAACATATCTATGCCTCATACAAAACTCCTTTACAAAATGTGAGGGTTTAATGAAAGTGAAACAACAAAAACTGATGGGAACTGCAACAGGAACATGTACTAATGTACTAAAATGTAAACTACACATTTTTGTTTTATTATTTGGACAAAAGTACTTATATTTTCAATAAGCTATAATATGAGCAATGCAGTTTACTCAGCACTTCATTTAGTTTTTGATCTTTTGCAGAAGTTTTTTCTCTGTCTTAGGGACAGAAAACAGACTGTACACTCGGTGCATGTAATGAGTGTAAAACACTGGCAGCCATTTCCTCTATGACATAAAGACCATATCATCGCTGTTACCCTTTAAATACCAACAATGTAACTAAACGCAGCTCCCTGACCTTTGATGCAACTCAGCCTTTACAGTAACCTCTGCAACAGAGAAGGTCGCTACCAATAATAACTAGGTCTGAGGAGAGAGGCTTCTGATTTCCCAGCAGCTGCTGACAAGAGTGTCCGTCCCACCTACTTCACAGGTCAAAAGTCTAGTTTATTAATAGCTGCTGCCTACGGCCCCATCGCAGTCTAGGGATGAAGACAAGTCCTGCTGCACACAGTCTGCTTTGAGGCTTAAAGAGCACTCACATCCCAGAACTCAAACATGTTCTCCGTGTCGATGCCGAAATCCTTGACTTTGGGCTGAGGGAGAGACAGAGAAAGGCAGCACGGTTAGGATCTGATGTCCAGACGGGGAGGGAAGGTTTAGCCTCTGATAGTGTGTTGTGACTTACTCCATTTGTGGACAGGGCCACAAAGTGTTTGGCAACAGCAGCTTTCTGTTGGAACATGCAGAGAATATATTTAGAGACCATGAAGAATACAAATGAAGTCCAGTGTCTACTTTGCTGCTTTCTGAGGCCACTGCACACTCACATCTTTGGCATGTTCGAGGAACCATTCTTTGGCCGACTCAGCATTGGTAATGGTCTCTTGGGTGGTGAATGTCTGTAAAAGGACATTCAGGTAGACATAAAACATAGATAACCAAGTACTAATGTTTATATAGCTGAACTTATGTTGAAGATTTGGGTGTAAAACAGGATTTATAGAAAATCACCAGGTGTAGACTTTTGCTGTTTGAAACTATTCATCAGTAATCCAGTTGATAATCTGAAGTGGTTTCAAAATTCGGCTTTGTGTAAACCAGCTACCTTGGATGCGATGATGAAGAGGGTCGTCTCAGGATTGAGCTGTGCCAGGGTTTTGGCGATGTGCGTTCCATCAATGTTGGACACAAACCACACACGCGGTCCACCCTTCGAGTAAGGCTTCAGGGCCTCAGTCACCATCAGGGGGCCCTGCATTTCAATTTAAAGTTCAGGCCCTGATAAGGTAAGGATAACACTGTATAATTAAATACTGTACATGAAAAATATGTCTTTCCACAAATTGCACTCACAAGGTCAGATCCTCCAATGCCGACATTAACAACATCAGTGATGGCTTTTCCTGTGTAGCCCTTCCACTCTCCGCTGCGAACTTTCTGCAACAGATCAACAGAATCTTCATCATAGTGTTTAACTGGATTTTATCTACAGATTTCATTAAAATGTCATGACCACAGCTGCTAAAGCAAAGCTGGTGCTGCATTCAACTCACGTGACAGAAGCCCTTCATCTTCTCCAGAACCTTGTTGACATCTGGCATCACATCCTTGCCATCAACCATGATGGGAGTGTTGGAGCGGTTCCTCAGAGCCACGTGGAGCACAGCGCGGCCCTTCATGTGCACACAATAAAACACATAGAAACTTATACTCATCACTGTGGCATTGCTCTTTTACCACTGGAAGCTTATTCTGTTGGTGATGAAGCAGTTAAAGTTAATTCAGCTGTTGCACTCACTGTATTCAGTGTTAATATTTAAACAAACTCATGCAGTTTTTATGTCATGTGATGTAAAAGTGGTCTTGGCAGTGTTTTTTTTTTCAACCCAACAGGATAAATGTAGAGAGGTAAACACTGTCATAAGTCAAGTTACAGCAGACATGTGGTTGGCAATGAGCACCTCAGTGAAGTTGATCTTCTCTCCTTTGAACATCTTCTCTCTGGCAGCTTCAATACCCCTTGACTTGGCCTGAAGAAGACAATAACTGTTAATTCTTCACAGCATCAGATCAATACCCAGAATCTATGCATGTATGCGATGCATACATATGTCAGTGTATGCACGAACATCCTTCCAATTAATACATTTTGTGTATATTTTAAAAAAAAGTGACTGGAGATGAAGTCACGAGTCAGATGAATGGGTATTCCTGATAAGAGGAAGCCATTAAGTAAAGCTACAGCCATGGATCATAAAGACAAACAGGAATTTACCAGATCAACCAGCATCTTCATGACTTCATCTGTGATGAGGTTCTTGGAGTAATCCAGAAGAATGTCTCCATCCTCAGTTTTCAGTGTGAGGCTGTACAAACACAAAAAGACATCAGAGATGTGAACAGAAGATTTATTGACTAAATATAAACACAATAATCAAACAAATGTGATTTTGTGGTCAGATTGAGGTTTGACATCTAGTTTTGACCATTGTGTAACAAGCTGTATGACTTGATTACATCAGCTCATTCTCTTGTGAACTTGTCTTCCAACAGAGTACAGAACCAGCAAAATCATATTAATAATACAAACTGTGTACATATGCAGTTCATGCTGCATTTTTACACAGTTAAAGTATTTTAATATGAAGCATACCTGAGCTTGTTGAATCTCTCCTTGTCAGCCTCAAACATGTGCCTCATGTTGAGGTTCAGGGCATGGGCTGTGTACCAGTCCTGCAGCTTTTGGAAGTTGGGGTCCTGTGTGAGTCCCATGCTGTCCAGAGATGTCTTGCCGTGCTCCGCTGTGCTCAACTAGCCTGGCTGAGTGGGACCAAGCAAGTCAGAGGGAAAGCTTTTTGAAGGGCATCCAGTCCAGATCTGCAGTTGCCCCTCCTACAAGAGACACACTATACTCTGGGCTTGTGCTTGTCACACCTCCACACTGTCCTGCAGGGTTACAGTGCACTTACACTGAGTGTTTCTGTACTGGGAACTTCACCAGTGCAGCAACACATGGTGGCCTGTAGTTCAATATGCTGCTCAAATCACCAGGCAGTGTCCACTAGATTATATTTCATTTAAATTCACTGTGAATCCCTCAGAAACAGACTTGCTGCACATTTACATTAAAAATATCTGTGGTATCAGTTTTTAATCAGATAACTTTCTTTTTCTCCAAAGTGTAGATTTACTTGTCCAACTATAAATTAAAAATCATTCAAGTTAGAGACTGAGCTTTTCATTCTCTCTAATGTTTGATAAATAACATAACGTCCTGTCATCCATACACTGGCACTTGGGTGCAATAAGGGAAAAAAAATGCATTATACATGCATTACATTTAAAGTCATTAACTTATTTACATTGCTATAATTTAACGGACACAAAATTTACATTCCCTCTTCCTTTTCTATGTGCAAAGTGAGGGTATTTATTTATTTATGTGTTTTTTGTTTTTTTTAAGTCTTTTTCACTGTTTGAATTGACCAAAACCTTAGTTCCTATGTTTTATATATCCGTATTGTACTATTGTGTGTTATGATCTTGTATCAGCAAGCTGTGTTTTCTGTGATTTATTTGGAAAACATTTGGTTTTTTGTAATTTGGGTGAACTGACCCTTTAAGTTCATTTCATCCTGTAGAGAGTGTAGTAGGCATTCTTCTTCTTCTTCTTCTTCTTATTATTATTATTATACCAGTCATTAATAGTCTATTAGTGTTTTGTTACAGTGATCTGGTTAAAGACACAAGAGGGAGGAGGAACAAAATGCATTGGATATGAACATTATATATACTATACTATACTATACAAAAGCCCATACAAAAACCTGGACAGTGAAAACAGAAATGCATGCAGTATATTTTGTGGCATCATATTTTATGTAAAGCCTCAGACTGACAAAGTCACATTACCTGTTACGGTTTTTTTCTTGCTGTCTTTCAGTATCTAATCACAGAAGCTGAGACCCTTTTCAGGTGCACTGCATGTCATTCTACCATCACCATGATTAAAAGGAAGTATAAGCTGTGTTTTTTTAAAAGTTCTCCGGTCTTTGTGCAGACTACAACCACAGACTGTTTATGACTAGAACTAGCAAACTTTTCAAAATTAAAGGACGAAGTGATGCTCGCGTCCGTCCATTTATACACCTCAGCGCCCCCAAGTGACCGTTTTTGAACTGTGGCGAACAGAGTGTAATGTACTATATCACACGGTAGAGGGCGAGAAAACCTCAGCCTGCAGCTTGGACTAGTTCACTCGTATTTTAGGCGCAGTCAGAGTGGTGAATCTGAACAACAACCACCACAAACAGTATAAGAGATTTGACCAGAGATGGAAATCACAGGGAAAGTATCTGAATGGAAACATGAAAAAAAAAAAAACAAAACATTTTACTAATATAGGCAGCTGATATATTTAGAGTGAGGGCAGTGGTAGAATAAACTTACATTTCCACATCACTGGCAGGGGTAAGCAAACTCAAACAGATTATGTCTGATGACATATGACAGCAGCATATTACAATATACACTGTAAGAGAAGTAATGGACTTCTAATGACTCTAATGAATCTTTGGTTATGCATTTTTTTTCCTTTTCAGAGTGTTAGTAATTTTTAGAGAACTTATTTTTAAATAACCATATAAATATTGGGAATGGCCTTTTAGAAGTCTAACAAAAAACAAAAGAATAATAAGTATTAGTTAATTGGGTTTACACTTTAATGAAGACATAAATGAATAAATGCATACACAGCTTTTTACCTTTCATTTATGTTGATTGCTGAGTAAATGGCTCAGATGAAAACCAGTGTTTTCGATAAGTACATGAAAATGATCACGTGTTGTAATAGTTTTTAGCACCCTCATTGCCTATGATTACAAAACGGCTCTGCTCCAAGGTACACCAGTAATTTACAGTAAATATGATTCTTGATATATTTAATGGCTCCACTTGAATAAGAAATTTGCCATAAACAGTACTTTCAAAACAAAATAGAAATATAAATTTATCTTATCTGAGACCAGGTTTAAATACTCGGCTGGCTCATTACTTCCAGTCCTGTGGTTTTTACTATGAAATGTTGTTTATACAAGATGTTCATGCGTAATTGCTTTATTGTGAACGTCGTACCGGAAGTGTTTGTTTTAATCGACTCGCTCTTGACGGTAGGCACACAGACAGGGGATTCGCTGTCAAGAGGGTGGATGTCTAAAGCTGGTGAGCGATGCAGTGATTAACTTAACATGTACTAACACTTTTATTGTGTTTTCCTGAAGCTGCTCGGGCTTCCTCTTGGTTACGGTGACACCGCCTGTTGTTGGCCTGTATTGGAGAACCACCGGGCCGCTTACACTAGCTCGCGCTTTCTGCCAGCGCTTACAATCGTGTCGCAGAGAGATAGCTGAGTAGCTAACGTTAGCTCTTTCAGCTATGTAGCTAGCCTGCTTAGATACGGTGAAACACCGATGCGTCCATTATCGGACGTACCTCACTGTGACATGGTTATTACAATTTTCCCCTCATAAGTGTAACCTTAGACCGCCATAGACAGTTGGACAAGTGTTTTCAGAGAGGGATGCAAATGCCTGTCACATTTCTGTGTAGCCGTACGCTCATATTTTGGTGCACAGACCCAATTTGATGTCTGGTGATGAAGCGCTAGGCTAGCGAAGACGGAGCAGTTGGCGGTATCGGTTATTTCTGTTTTCACTGTCGCTGGCTTGTGTCTGTGGACGGTGCTTCAGATTTGATCCACGTCTTGACAGCAGACAGCCGTGGCAGCGCAGGTAAGACAGGGGAGCAAGTTAATGAGCTCTAGCTTTAGCAGCGACCTGCTTTGACTACATTTCCGATGCCGGACCTGGGCGTTCATGGTTTTAAGTTATGCGTTGCAGTCGGTAATCGCTACCGCACAAAAATGGAGCGTAGGTTAACGTGAGAAAAACGGTCGACAAAGACGTGATTCACGGCTCATGTGGCAGTGTGACTTATGGCTGTGGCTGGACTGACAGTATTGGTAGGCTTCGAGGAAAGTGCAGTAGCTTGCTAGCTAACACGCGAGCGTCTGGTTCTGTGTGGCCGGCGGGCGAGTGTCAGAGCCGGGAGTGCAGCGGACCCAGGACACCGGGTATCTACCGTCTGTGTGCGCGGTGGCGTTTTCGTGTCACTCGCTTGTTTAACGTTTGACGTCCTTATGCGCTGATGCCGCGGAAGCTTTTCCGGCGACACTGCATTTAGGGCATTAAAAGGCCGTATAAATAGCTGCGACATAATGTTCCCATGACATGGGCCATGTCATCCCAGAGAGTTTCGATGAAACCGTCTAACTGCGCTTGCGGGGATTTTGTTAGACCTTCCTGCTAAATAGTGATCGGATTTTAAAATAATCCCCTTAGCAAGTACAAAACTAACCCACCAGTGAATTTTCTGCCTCATTGAAGTTGCAGTGTTAAGTAGCTAACACTGTCTTGCTTGTTGCATTAATAGCCAATAGCCCGAGTGTAGCCGTGCTGTGTTTGGTAACGTATAGGGAGCAGAAAAACAGGTATTAGGTGTTACAGGGGGTTGTAATATTACCATCCGATGCATTTAACAGAAAAAAAAAATAGTGCAGGCATGCTGACTGAATGCTTGGTTCATGCACAGATTGTCTAGGAACTGTTTCTTTAATTGGTTGTGAAGAACAGCACACTAACTTACAGAACCACAGTGATGTTGGTAATATGTCTTTATATAGTCTCCACAGTACAGAGGAGAGATATCTGGAATTGTATTAATAAATAACGTTGCCCCACTTCTCTGGAGGCGTGTAGGCATCTACAGTCTAGCCAGGGATCTGTCTTTTGACATCATGTGGAATGTGCTTCCTGTTTTGGTCGCTGTCATGCAGAAATTGAAGTTAACACGACCATTTAGTTGTTAGGATTTGGCAACATAGACCAAGAAGATTGGTCATGATCACAGTCAGTGATTGATTTTCTGAAGGAAAAATGATCCAGGGATGCAACATTTGTCATAAAAGCTCATCTGCTCACAGATGGAATCTAAGAGTCTGTGTCCATTGTTATTATAGCTGTTATATATATATATCCATGTTTTACTGAGGAAAATGATTGTTATACACAGAATAGGAAAATCAGATTTTGCTAGTGGCCTTGTTGGTCTTAATACTTTCTATGCTAATATGGTGGAAGAGATGGGTTTGTTTTGTTGCCTTCTACATTGTTGAGAAATGTGATGGTAAAAAGTTATGAGATTTTCAAACTTGGAATGCAATAGAAAGTTGTTTGTGAGGTTTTCAGTTTTGGCACAGTTTGTATGTTGATGATGTTGACTGGGGGCACAGCACAGTTTTAACAGATATTCAAATCGGAATCAAGTGGGATATTTAAGATGTAAAATAAGGCATTCATGTTAAGGTCACTGCCTTCCTGTTGAGTTTTGCAGGCATTGAAACAGGCCTAAACCTGTGTGTTGACATCTGCCACAGCTGTGTCACTATGGAAATACGTGCAACGCTCGGCAAAATTCCTGCCTCTGTTTAAACTAATTCTCCTCAATAGCTTATTCAACTCTGAGCCTGAATGGTCATCATGGTTGGTGGACTATTTCTAAGGCCCCAGTTGTTTTTCTTTCTTTCTTTTTGTTGTCAGTACAGACATGTGATATGATCAGGAGTGACACTTTTTCTTAGTCTAACTTTGAATCCGGATGCATGTGTGAGGAAGTCGACCTACAGTCACAAGATTACTGTTTGCACTTGCCTCGGGTGGAGTACAGGCCTGCACTTTAGTGGCACTGTCTCCACAAACCTGAATGATATTTCCTTCAACAAAGGAGCTTTCTAGTGTTTCTCTTGCTGCACAGTTTTAGATCATTCAGAGGAGTGGTACACAGTAGTCACTACTGAGGGAAGGGATGAATTAACCCTGGCCGTGGTATTAGTAGAACAGGAGACTTATAATGTTTTCTGCATTGATTTTCTATGAAATTGTGAGAGGCAGATAAACAGAGTTTTTGCATTTTGTTCTTTTTTAAATGCGTGCAACCATGAGAAGTCTTATCTCTGACAAGCCTGTCTTCCTCAAGTTGATATCACAGGGACAACAGGTGTTACAGGAAGGAATCTAAAGGTTAACATACGTTTTAGTTTACACAGGCACTTCTTTACAGGGATATTCTTAGTTAGTTATGGCTTGGTTGTAGTTACATTAGTGTATGTGAGGGGATTTGCCAGCTTTTTCATGCTTTGGTACACTTCTGTGCCACATAAATGTCATGGCAGGGCTCAGACATACAGCTTGGTTGTAACAGAACAAAGTAGTTTCAATCAAGCGATCTGCTATTTTTAAACACATTTGTCTCATTGGCATTAAAAACAAGTCAGAATTTGTGTCATCAAATTATAAACACTTGATACTTAAAAGTATCAGTACATCAAAATGTTATATTTTGATATTTCAGTGGAACATTATGTGTTTATGGGTGTGACATTTTGTTATTGACAGGTGTTTAAACTATGAGGCTGTTGTAGCATTTTGTGACACAGTGGCTTCGAGGCTCTAAAGTCTGCGTGTTGGTACTACACTGTTTTTACAAGTACTTTATACTGATGGTGATACCCCATGAAAGGTATAGGTTGTTACAATTAAAAAAAAAAAAAACAACAAAAACTATTGAAAAAAATTTAATGAAACATATTGAATAAATTCAGGTCTGGGGAGTACATTTTTGTTTTACAAAATGTTCAACAGTTTAGATCCAGATAATGTCCAAAAAAAAAAAAAAAAAAAAAAAAATAAGGCCTGTGAGGTACAAGCATAGGATGGTTTTGATTTGAGTTTGTATTGTGTGACAGGATTTTCATTTGGATGCACAAAACTAACAACACTATTTGCACTGCTGTGGCAGGAGGTGGGGGTCTGCATTTTCTCTAACAGGAGATGTGTCAGCTCTACATCTAGTCCATTGCTGTTTCATCTACTGCCTGGTTAGCAGAGCTCATTTTGTACAGCTAAATGAAATGTTAGCAGTTTTCTAGGAAGAACTGAATAAGATGCCAGTCCTCATGCAGAGGGAAGTGGGAAGCGGGTTTGCAGATAAGAGGGAGAGGGCTTGTGGCATGGGAAATCTCACCCTTGTCTCCTGGGAAACCAGTTTAGTCTTAGTTTGTGGTCAGCTATTTGCCCCTCAGTCAAATGTTCCCAGTGAGATGCATGAATGCTTGTGCACTACAGATGATCAAGTAAAACACGAATCAAGGCTAACATGAAACTCTTGTGTAATGTGATACTTGCCTGTATTAATCCCTGCAGGAAATATTTTTCTTGTGCTTTTCCATGAGGAGGTCAGAAGTCAGGGTCAGTTACCAAATAGAGAATAGTGGAGCTATGAGAGATTTGATATCTTGTTCAGTGGCTCTTCAGCGGTGGCTTGCACCAGGGTTCACTCTTTAAAAGTGTGTTTTTTTTAGTTCACCACCCTGCTGCATCCCACTGCTTCACATACTCTCTTAAAGCCATCCCTGATAAAGGAGACTTTTCTTTCTTTTCTGTTGTTGGTTTCTGTGTGTTACAGTTACTTGGAGTTACTGATCTTTTCAGTGCATATGGGCTGATATTTATGGTGTTAAAATACACAGAAACAGTTCTGTTGTTTATTTGACCAAGCCTGAATTTCTGACTTCTGTGGCACTGCTTCGTTGTGCCTAAAAGTGGAAGAATAAATTCTTACTTTTGTCCTGGCTAAAAATACAGCACCCTGGTGGCTGGCATGCAGCACAGCCTGAAACTTCAGTATATTGCCCGCTCGATATAGGCTGAGGGGAGCATTTTCATCCCCACAGGTTGCCACCAGCCTTTCATGAATGGAACTGACGTCAGAGCCTTTCATCGCTGCTCTCACTTGTTGAAACCCACTGGTTGGTCACACTAAACACACTCACTGTTGTTCACTGCTATTCTGCAGAAGATATCTAAGCTGATTCTTTTTTTTTTGCGAATAATGAAAGGCATGTATGCTTTGTGCAGAGGCTCTGATTAGATCAAATCAGACAGGACTTTTTATCGATTTGTGTGCCATTTTAAGAATTCATTGTCATCTTGATTCCCGTGGTGAGACTTGTGTTATTTTTCTTTCTTTGGGTCTTGTCACATATTATCTGATTAAGGCAAATGCACATGTCGAAATGTGTGTTTGCATATGTGAGGCAGACCTGTGAGGCCCTCAAGTATGTCCTTTGTTAGAGTGGCCTGTCTGCTATTTTTATTGGAGCCATAAGCTACTTACAGCGTTTGTTATGACAGTACAGGTTAGCCTAATATTATCCAGCCTGTTCACCAACTGTATCAGCCTCTTGACTGATACGAGTATTAAGCTTTATAATATCTTACAAAACAGTGGTTTGCTCCGACAGCATGAAAAGTTTCACAACCTCTTTTAGAAAGTGCAGAATCTGCCAAAAAAAAATTTGCAGAATTGGCTATTAATTCACAGAAAAGTGTATATGAACAGCTTTTTTTTTTAATGATAACTGAGTATCAAAGTGAATGTATTTTTAGTCCCAAACCCTCAAAAAGAAAAACGGGACCAAAACAGGATTAGTTGTGCGAACCAAACCAAACATTACCCTCAAACCACAGAAACCTGCTGCTGCCTACAAAATAATTCCAGGAGAAACACTATATTGGTGACAGAAAATCTATTCTTGCCGTTAATATTAAATCGCAGCCAAGGCCTTTTATTTTTCTCTTCCTCTCACAAAGTCATGCAGCTGCATGTGCTGGAGTGTTTTTTTTCTGTGTGGTGGTATGAGGAGACCAGGGCCTGCCACAATACTCTCCTTGTGTTCTGTGGGCAAGAGGAGCCTGGCTCAGCTCCTGTCACACAGTTGCTCACGGCACTTGTCCTGTCATTTGGACTGACCTCCTCGACCTGTCTGCTGACTTCACCGTAGCATATCTGCTCTGTGGAATGTCTTCAGTGAAGCTTCTCCTACCAAATACACAGTCAAAAAGTTACCCTCCAAAAGTCAATTAGTGAACTCTTATATATTTATATTTTACACAGTGGCATGATATTTTGAGGAGATGTTTTGCAGTGTACGGTTGGTTTTCCTGACCTGCTTTTTTGTGCTCGTTTGAACCCACATTTAGAGGGTTCTGGGGAAATGCATTCCTTTGCTTCATTGGCAACAGATGTAGGGGGAGAACATTTTTTTTTCTTTGAGCTGAACCTTTTGGAGTGTCTAAAAACAGTGCGGTGTGGACCGTAGGGCAGCTGTTTTGCCCATGGAGGCTGAAATAGACTTCATGAGAGAGCTAATGTTGGGCCTGTGGCTGGAGTGTCAGAGGGCCTGTGTTTGCCTCGCAGTGGCAGATGGATAAGGAGCTGTCAGCATAGGTAACAGCTGCCCCATCCACAGCTCTTAAGCTACCTAGCTGTGATGTGACAGCCACACAAATTATGGCGGCTGCGTGGGGAACGTGAGTAAAATCAAAGGCGTTTGCTTCTCAGCAACTGGTGTGGAGGTGTCTTAGAGCTGTGGTACTGGGATGCCTGAGTGGAGATGCTCAGTGGCCAGTAGCAGAACGGAGCAGATGTAATGGGCTGGATCCCAGGTGTGAATATGCAATACATTATGAATGCTTCGCAGTTTATTGAGGAGAAGGTGCATGTGTATTTACTAAAATTTTCCAGGAAAAAAAGAGAATCCAGAATTATTTTTTGGGATTATTAGGTATAATAATAATGATGTTACTGTAAAACAAAGGCTCTCGTAGTTGTCTGTTGATACCTGCAGTTGTTTGCCCCCAGGTTTGCACAGACAGGTAAATCTTGGTATTGTGATTTACTACATACTCCTACCCAGTGGCATACTTGGCTTGATGTTTTTGTTACTGGCGACAGGGAGCTTGCTCCAGGAAACCTAAACCCCCTTGCTGTTTAAGCTGAGCAGCTGACATGTACGGCGAGTAGGGAAGTAGAGCTAACATTAGCCCTAAGCGGCTTCTGCTGGAGGAAGGACATTAAAGTGGGCTGGCACATCTCCAGTGCATCCCAAGGGACTCTCCTATCACATGTGTTTGTTTGGGTGCAATCTCTAATACAGTGTGCCCTGCAACAGGAGGCTGGCAACCAATAGTTCTACCCCGAGAAGCTGGCAGGCCTCATTAATATTGATACCATGTCTGTTTCTCTTAGGATAACCTCTGCTTACGGGGTTTTATAGCCAGTAAGGAAATGTAGACCACTAACACTCTCTAATAACGTTACAAAGATAAATTAAATCTGTTTGGAACCACCATGTAACAAAGCGAGAAGCTCACAATTTTCTCTTTAAAAAAAGAAAAGAAAAAAGGAAAAAAAAAAAAGAAATCTGGCTTTGTTGTTCAGGCTGAATGGACTGTGACTCACTGCACGTAATCAGTTCCTAATTTTGTTATTCACTCTGAGGAGAACAAATACAAGGTTTTCTCTCTCAGAAAAGTCAAAATCCATCGAGCTAGTTAAATCCACGTGCTGCATTTCAGTACCATTCTACAGAATATCCTGCTTGTATGTCTTCATAGTAGGAAGTGTTCACAGATAATATACAATAAAGAAAGTCAATATAATTTAGCCTGTTTTTACTGTCAGCGGTTCAGCAGACGTCAAACTGTGTCTTTGGAACACCACTGTTAATTAAACCTAACAAAAAAGCTAAATGTTTTCTCAGAGATAACTTTTGGTTTTCCAAAACCACCTTCCTAAAGCTGTCTCACCACCGTCCACACAATTAGTTTAAATTATTTCCAGCTGTGAGCAGATCCTCTATTACGTTTGTGTTTCAAAGAAAAAAATAGACAGTTGACAAGTAGATTTTCTTGAGTAACTTAAATAACTTCCTGTAATGTAAGGGTTAAAAAAAAGGGGAAGCACGTCATGGATGAAGAGGTCACTAGTTTCCCTCAGCTCTGTCTCTCCACTGAGTGGTCCGGGACAGATGAGGATGGGCTGATTTTTGCTGGGTGTACCCCTCTGTTTGTGAAAGGAAGTGAGGTTTGAAGGGCAGGACAATGCTGCCGGGTGTGCGTAATGGAAGCTACATGTGTCAGGCTGCTATGCAGCTGTTTAGCGTACGACATATGACTGGATGGTGAAATATGACAGCAGACTGGATGGTGTTATCAAGTTGGGCACAGTGTTTTGTTTTTTTTTTCCCACAAGTTGCTTTTCCTGACTCATCCCAAAACACAGAAGCTTTCAGCATGGTGCTACAAGATAACATAGTCTGAATGTCCCACAGAGTGATAGCCCTGCTGTGTAGGGAGCTGTGTATCTAACAGATTAGTCTGTTGTGTTGATGTTTGGTGTCCCATTGAGTGTAATATCATCAGCAGTGTGTCTGTAAAAACGTCAGTGCTTACTAACGCTCTACATAGCAAAGGAACAGGTTTAGTGATGGACTGATGGAAAGTCACACCTGCTAGCTCACAGTATCACGCACACGCACGCACACACATTTTTACCTCAGATAAATAAAAGTTATTATAGGCCTGTTTGTCATATTTCCCAATGTATGTTTCTTTTGGATGAATGGAAACGGACAGAAGGCAAACACATTACTTTCTGACATGGTTAATTAGTTTTTGTTTCAAATACCTTTCAGCTTTTTGACACAGTTGCTTTTTGTAGCATGTTGCATTTTAGACAATTGCAGCTTGGGTTTGGTGTTGTTTTTCATTGTCACAAGTGTCACCAACAGTGTCTTACACGTGTCTTTCTGAAAACTGACAGTCACAAGCTGACCTTTGGCTGTCTTTTGAGTTAGATTTCTGTTAATCTTATTAACAGACGTGAGACCGAGTTCCCCTTGATTATGACAATGTAAAATATTATATTCATAATCAAGCGAAAACGCCAAAGGGAGAAGGAGAAATCACAAAATGCTGGGGTATTGAATAAGAGTATTGTGACTCCTACTATGTGTAGCTCAACAGACTCTGCAGTGTCTTCCAACAATGGCTTCTTGCAGGAATTTCTCTCTGCAGCTGTGTTCTGCTCAAACCCGACACTGCCAGAGATTCTTTTCAGAGACGCTCTCTGTGAGGTATGGTGTTAGTAATCGTCTAGAAATGTACAACTTTAAACCACAGCTCTTTACCGTACTGTAAAATAATATTAACACCAAGTTCAGAGAGACATGGCTGAAATCATCCTCTTCCAATTAGAGCAACGTTTTTTATCTGTTACTTAAAACAGTTCATACATCCATAAACACTATGGATGTGACAAATTATGGTGGCAGTGCTTAAAAAAACATCACAATTATAATCATTTGATATGGAATGAAACTTAATTTATATACACATACATAATAAAGTCTAGGCTACATATCAGTCACTCTAAGGAGCTTCTCCTTTTTATACAGTTACTTGACAAATGTTACATACAATGTTGTTGAACGACTTTTTCGTTCTGGGGGAAAACAGAAGCAAGCCAATAACGTAATACACAGTGACTACCAGGTTTTATGAGTTTAAAGTGTAAATATCTGAACGTTAAGTGGTGAGCACTGTAATGAAAAAGATCTGTTTCATCCCTTTGGGATTTTAAGTAAAACACAGAGATGAACAAAACAGACTACACCCGCAAAATAATTAGAGAATGAAAGGGGCTGTTTTTGAGACTGTGTTCGAAACTGCATTTTTAACCTACCTTTAACAAGTAACTTAATAAGGTTGATTTTAGTGCAGCATGTTACTTGTAGAAGGCAATGATCTGCTACAACACCTGTCCTGTCAGTGGGTGGACAGTGTTTTTGTGTGTCCTGGGTTTTGGGCCATTTGGGAGGGGACCAGCTGCTTAGGGTGATGGTGGGTGGGGGGGTTGAACTGACACTGAAGTCAAAGAGTATTACTACACTCATGTTAAAGGTGATGACTTGAACTCCATGTGTCATGTTCTCAAGTGGTGGACTAATTTTCACAGAAATGACAATTTTGCATCTCACTGTGAAATTTGAGTCTGTGAACTTACAGTGTTACATCTTTACTTATGCTTTCAGTGTAACGAGCCAATGAGGCAGAAATATTAATTATTGCTAGATTTATTATTTTCAAAGGTGCATTATAGGACAGTTTATTTTTGTACTGATGTCACTCTACGTAGCATCCAGGCTTGTCAGTAAAAACCCTACATACAGTGTTAATATTTCCCACAGACTGTATGAAAACACTGCAAATTAGGTAAAGTAGCAGCGTATCTGTTGGTTGTGTTTTGAGTTGCAAAGGGCAATCTGGTTTATTTTGGGGTGTAACAGTAAAACAGTTGAAACTAAGCTCATCCTTCCTCTTTGACATGATGTTAACCCTCATTTTTGTGTCTCTGCCCTTTCCTCCCTTAGGAAATGACCTAGAGGCCTTACAGATACATTTGTGCTTTTGTCGCTCTAATCTGCATCTGCAGAGAACAGCGAGATCTGGAAGCATACTTGTTTCCGCAGTGAGTAATATCTACCTCAGCCAGCAGACGGGGGAGAGACCAGGAAGCTGCTGGAGACTCCAGACAGGCAGACAGAGCTATCAGCTGGCCACTTGCTCACTGCCCGCAGAGTCCTGCTTTGTGAAGAGGATTTGAGACGGACTGGATCTGTCTGCCCTTCGCCTCCCTCTCCTCCTCTACCAATCAGTGCACAAGCAAAGCTGAAGCCACATCCTCTGATTCCAGCATTTACTCACTTGATTTTTTTTTTTTTTAAATTACTGTCATTTCCCTCTGTACTGTTGACCAGCGTCTCATTTTCCTTGAATTCATTTTTCATTTTTGCTTTCAGCTTTTAAAAGGATTTTCTATTTTTACTAGTGCAGGCTGGTATAGGTTTATATATGTACATACATATGTGTATATACTCTACATACTGTATGAAGAAGGAATTTTTTTGCCCCATTCTGAAGGAAAGTTTGAAGGAAAGTTGCGCTTTAAAACTTGGCTGTTGTACTCCTTTGAAATTAAGGAGTGTTTTTGACTCTTTCTTCCTATTATGATAATTCTGTCTGAAGCTGGAAACAGAGAATCTGGAGGTGTGTCTTTGCAGTTTTTAAGCTGGGCCTGACGTATCTGCAGCAGGGCTGCATGTAAGCATTTTGCTCAGCCTGCCAGTCTTTTTGATCGCCCTCTGACCTCGCCCTCCGACCTCACCCCACCTCTGTGCTGCCACTCTACTAGGCACACTGAGATGAGTCTCTGGCAGGTGGAATCCCTAGGCTGTCTTTTTACATGATTTGAACAGTTTCAGGATTGTTGGGTTTGGTGTTTTTGTAAAGTGGACAAGAGCGCTTTGCGTGGAAAAGTAAACTAAAAACAGGAGCTTCCGGTGCTGTTGCACCACTTATGTATTGTTGTAGTGCACAGGAAAGTAAAATGGACTACAAGCGTCGCTTTTTGCTCGGCGGGTCCAAGCAGAAAGTGCAACAGCACCAGCAGTACCAGATGCCTGAACTGAGCCGGACCCTGAGCGCCTCCTTGGCCTCCTCTTGCTCGGCCTCTTCGCCCATGGGCACTGGGGTGGGCATGCCTGGCAGCTGCCACCCACCTCCTTCTGCCACCACCACTGCGGTCGCCGACATCCAGCAAGGCATCTCTAAATATTTGGATGCCCTCAACGTGTTCTGCAGAGCCAGCGCCTTCCTCACAGACCTGTTCAGCAGTGTGTTCAGGAACTCTCACTATTCCAAAGCAGCTATGCAACTGAAGGACGTGCAGGAACACGTCATGGAGGCGGCCAGCAGGCTGACTGCAGCAATAAAGCCTGAGATCGGCAAGATGCTGATGGAGCTGAGTGCCGGGGCTGCAAACTTCAAAGACCAGAACGACTTCAGCCTGCAGGATGTTGAGGTAGGTGCTCACACAAAATCACACCCCATCTCACTGTTAACACTCGTGGAACTAGTTTAAACAGTATGTCACATTGAGTTGACTCAAGTAAAATGTCATGTATCATGTTTGCCACAAAACAGGAACTACTGACTTTCAAGTCTGCTGTTTGCAGTCCTGGAAAGAATTAGTTAAGCTCACAACCTGAGGCACTGGTGAAGCACAACATACTTTATCATATTCATGTGGCCATGATGCGTCTTCTAACCGTGGTGCTAAGATGCTTAGCTGCTCTCTGTCAGCAGGATGGCTCCATGAATCAGTGCTTCCTGGCTCAAATAGGATCCTCACGCCCAGTGTTAAGCTGGTGTCAGGATCTGAGTGTGAGGTGTGAAAAACTCTGGGGGATGTGAGAAGGAAAGTCATCTTTTGTCATTCTGAATACCATGCCATCTTTCCACCTGAATTTGCTGATGTGTCAAATGTTTGGAGACATTGTGTTTTTCGTGTGCGTTTAATGGAGGATTTGGAGACTGATGCACTCATTTAAATGCTCAGCTGTGATGTGGGAATCTTTTTCTCTCTCCGTCTCATATTCCTTTTGTATGACTCTCTCCCCTTTACACCAGTGTTTTTATCCATTTGACTTTTGTCCCACCTGACTAATCCATATAGTGGTAGTTTTCTTTAAAATTCACAGAGGGATATACACATGCCTGTGTCTGAGCATTAATTCCAGACTATTTAACCTGTGGTTGTCACTGTTCACATAAGAAGGGTCTGGTATCTGGACTGTGTCACATCTTGTATAAATATATTTGCTCAACAGAGTTGAGGAGGAAAGGGGAACAGAAAAGAACATGAACATAATTTAGAGCAGACTTTATGGCTGAGAGAACTAGAAGTCACTACCAGTAATCACAGTGTACTAATCCTGTAGTTGTAGTAGAAACCACTGGACACTTTTTTTTTTTTTTTTTTTTTTAACTAAATCTAGGCTTTGTCAGGCCCACTTTAAACCCAGGTCACAGGGTTCATGAAGCCAGGTTGAATAACTCATGCTTACACAGTCAGACCTCAAACACAGGTTTATTTCAGGTTGTAGCAGAAATCTGAAAGATCTGGACAAGGAGGGATTCAAAAATGCAGAGACTTAAAAGGTGCTTGTGCTTTGAGAAGTAATAATCATGAGTTGATAACTGTGATGAAAAATCACGCTAATGATATTTATCAGAGTAATTCCAATTGTCAGCTTGGTGGTTATTGTGCTGCCCAAATGTATAGTCTCTCATGTGGTGCCATCAGCTGCTGTAGTTTCAGCTGTGCCCACACCCAAGCAGCCACCAACATTAATCCCATATTTCCTTGTGATTACAACATCTGCTTATTTGTCCTCAACTGGTGTCTTGTGGAGGCCACTAGAAACTTACTACTAATTGGGTATAATCACAGTGTGACTTGAGTTCTGTAGTTACTGGAATTTTAATTGAGTAATTACATTTTAAAAGGGAAAAAGTCCGACAAGATAAAAATAAATCACAAGTATAATTATAAATTAAACTGTTCCACTGACACTCATCTCTTCGTGGGTAGTGGACAAAATAGCACAGGACACTATACAACCACAGGAAAAGGGTAAACAAAGATATTTTTACAGTTTACATGTAAATATTGGCTGAATCAAATAAAAGCATCTCCTCCTCTGGCTTCAAATCTTAACCACCATTTCACCTCACGTGTGCTTTCTTGTTGGTATTCCGACTCCGCAAACTCACCTATTTTAATTCTTCTTTGTTACAACTGTATTTCTAGATTTCACCTATGAATCTCCATATTTGTTACAGGGTGCAATGGCATTAATCCCCTTTTAAGACTTATCACATTTCATATCTCATTTTTTGGCACCAGTGAGAGAACTGTAGCACTGTGCCACATGTGGCTTTGTATTAGGGTAACACTGCAACGTAAAGCAAAAATAAAGGGGACCATTGATATTTACATAATAGTTTTGTATGTAGCAGGGAGCGGGTACATGGCTGCAGCCAAGACACTGGAGGGACTGCAGGACCTCAGTGGATGTGGCTGAGCCCAAAACAGGAAACACTTTTGCGCCGCAGTCGGTAAATCTGACTCTCTGTGGTCTTGGATATGCACAGATGAATATTAGAGGAAGCTCAAGTCTGTGAAAGTTTAGACCGCAAGGTTTGGCACTCACATTTGCTGTCTGGCCCCAGGCATGAAGGGTACGTTTGTTAAAGCAGAGAAGGAAACAAACTGATGCTTAGCTTTACAATAGCCTTATTCCAGTGTGTTTGTTGTATTAACACTGCATGTACACAGTAATATTGTGATAGTAGACTGCCAGTTGTATGTGTTGTATGTGAACAAAAAACTTGTAGGGCAGTGCTCACGAAAGTGGTGTTATGAGACTGAAGTGGACTGTGTGTTTTGTTTACTCACGGTCTTGTTTGGAAGTATGAACACTTTTGTTAAGATACTTTGTTTAGAGATAGGTGCATCTAAAATACCTGAAAGTAAGTGCTGGACGGAGAAAGTGTACCAAGAAAAGAAAATGAGACATACTGGTTAAAGCTGATGAAGATTAAGGAACCAAAACGTTGTTCATATGCACCTGTAATTAATTTAATCTGAAGCAGCCTGTATGCTTTTGTGATGAGTCATCCGTGGCCTAGGTCGGCGCTCTCTGAGGTGGAACACTGTCTTTGATTACATTTTTGAGCTGCTTTCCACCATGTTTTATTTTGGTAGAAGAAAGCCCTGTGCACACACAGCATAAACTTGTTTAGACCTAGCTCGTGATAACTGCTGCTAATTCAGTCTGTCTCTTACGAAGTGATGTATTTGTGACTCTAAACGGGATTTTCCTTTGTGTGCATGAGTCGAGGAATGCTGTTTGGCAGCTGGATGTATTATGAGGTCTTCAAAAAGAACCCAATGCATTTCTGAGTTTGGGGAGTTGTGGTATGTGAAGCTTTCCCCTCGTTTTTCCCTTGCTCACTTCTCCTTCTCCTCTTTCTGTCTTTTGCCCACCCTTCTTTTTTATTATTATTATTTTTTTTTATAACTAAGAGCCCCCCAAGAGTTCAGGTCAGTTCAGTCTGCAAAACAAACCACTTCTTTTTTCCAAATCAGCGCCCAGCTCCCTGGCTGCTCAGAGTGACTCCGCTGTCAAATATGCATGAAAATGTCACGGTTTGTTTAGAGGCTGTTTGCCGAGCTTGTGAGTTGAAACCACAGAGTGAAGACCAGAGGCAGAGAGAGAGGTCCCTGCAACCAGAGAGACCTTCATGGCAGCAGTCAGACAACTGACTAAGCCCTCCCAGCAAACCCCAGTGCACACTGGAAACACTGGAAAAACAACCCCTTGGTCTTCAGCTGTTAAAAACACTCTTGGCATCTTTTTTTTTTTTTTTTTTTTTTTTTTTTTTTTTTTTTTAAAAAAAACAATCTCTGGTTTTTTGGTGAAAGGGGACCCTATAACAGGAGAGCTTTCTCTCCTTCCAATGAAACATATAACATATTTCTTTTTTTTTTTCCTTGGG
>JBBMJY010000001.1:7172703-7220279 GCA_037833715.1 Toxotes lorentzi | reverse complement strand
GTGATAAAACCCCCCAAAAAAACCCAGGGGAAAAGGGAAAAAAGGGAAAAAAAAACCCTTTGGTTTGGGGTGGGGAAAAAACTTTTTGTGGTTTTTTTTTTTTTTTTTTTTTTTTTTTTTTTTTTTTTTAAAAAACACAGTCTCTGGTTTCTTGGTGAAATGCGGCCCTATCATATGAGAGCTTTATCTAATTACAGTGAAATATATGACATATTTATTGTTTTTTTTCATTGGATGTTTTGACTTGTGTATTGTGGAAAGAGGCAAAAATAGAGAGGAAAAAACACAAAAAAACCCTTATGAGAGGAGGCTAATGTTTTGAACTCAGTTAAGATAATGGACATGGACATTTAAACTTATGGGATTTCTACCTCTCTGCTGCTGACGACAAAATGAACATGGCAGCCGGGATTAGGAGTAGGTTGTAAATAAGGCTAAAGAGATGCGTGAAGATTTGTCATGAAATAAACCATAGCTTGCCACTCACATGTTAGTGTAATAACATTTGAGGGCACGGCCCTTTTTTTCAGTCAAGAACAAAACAAGTACTGAAGTTTAAAAGTACCCTGTGTAGCTTTTGACCACTAGTAATGCCATTTAAAAAAAAAAAAAAAAAAAAGAATCTTTTGTTTTTATCGTGCACAAACATGCTGTCAATGTGATACACATTCCTACCGATGATTTCATTCCAGTCCACTGACGGATGGTGCGCGGAAGTAGAAATGCAGTAGTGTGCCTGCAAAGGCACATGAAGGAGACTGTAACTAGCAAACCTGGACATAAACAATGTAAGAGTTAAAATACTGAAAAAAAAGGTTTGATAAGGAAGGAAGTGTGTTGGACTTTAAACAGCAGTGATCGTTGACATACCTGTACCTGAGAAAACTCACTAAGGCGCCTTGAATATCTGTTTTAGTCTGATCATTATATCCTTTAAAGAATAGTGTCGCTTTAACCAAACTGAGAGATTTCATCTCATTTTTATACTTACTTTTTTAGCTGAAATCATATCTTGAGTGACTTTTTAATGTGCCACAGTAAAACCTGCATAAAACCAGCATATGCAAGTGATCAGTCCGAAGAAATTCAGGGGCCAGGACAGGCGTCCTTGCCTGTTTTCTTAGAATGACTGTGAAATGAAAAGAAGTGCAAACTAAGAGTTAACCAGCAAAGACTGACACTAGCCAAGCAAGGTAGCCTGTTTTTTTTTTTGTCGTCCTTTACAGCCTCACACTCCCTTTCTCTTGAAGAGGTTGAGATCTCAGGAACATGACTCTCCTAGATTTAGTTCACTGATACTGCAGGTGTTCTTAGAAAATGGAGATGTAAATGTTGATTGATTCATGATTCGCCTTGTTTGGGCCTGAGAGGGGCCCACCGTCGGCTTGGCTCTGCTGCACTCTTATTTCTCATATTTTCCATGACTGTGTGGGATATTGCACAGCCAATCACATGTGTTATCCATTATCTTGTGCTGTAGCCATGTCCTCATTTTTCCCCCCCTCATTTGTTTATTGTAGATGACTTTGTAACACTTGTGGTATTATTTGATCTAATTGACAGCTTGTGTCTTGCCTCAAAGCTTTATTATCAGGCTTTATATGTCTTGTGTTATCTGTAAGTTGTCGTTTTTACACAGACACTGAATCCCCGTTGACTGATTGATTTGTGATTAGTTGCTCAGCATCAACAGCAGGAGAGGGAATTTCTCTTCTTGTGCACATTGGATCTGAGTCTGTGTTTATCAGATGTCTGAGTGAGCTCAGAGTAGGCAGAGGAATAGGCAGTATGTAGTTGATTGCAGAAGCTTTGCACTGGGGAAAAAGTAAATAAAGACTCTTGCAGCACACACAGAGAGTTAAAGAATGAGCTTTTCTTCAAATGGTAATGCATGGTTGCCTTTTATTTCATGAACTTAAGAAACAGACAAAAATTATGTGCATGTGCAAAAGTTTGGACAACCCTGTCTTTGGCAGATATCACAGCTGCCAAACACTTTTTGTAGCCAGAATCTTTCTATTCTTGAGTTATGGATCTTTATCCACTCTCCAGAGGATACGTCCTTTGGTGACTTTGGTGAGGCTAGAGGATGAAAGTAAAAATTTTGATTCCCTGACCTTTTATCTGGGGTTTGTCTGATTTCTTTGGTTCCTGACTAAATACCTCCAAATCTAATTTCATTCTTATTAGTCTCAACTGTAATTTGCTTTCAGTTAAATGTTTAGCATGCTAACATGCTAAACTAAGATAATAAAGATTTTACCTGCTAAACGTTAATATGCTACCGTTGCCATTGTCAACACGTTAGCCTGATGACCTTAGCATTCAGCTCTAAGCACCACTGTGACCTCCTCAGTGATTCTGAGTCAGACTCAGAATCACTGAGGAGGTCAAGATATCATGTGATTTTTCTGGAGTTTTGGAGTGGTTTTTCTTGTCTTGCTTTGTGTCTTTGCATGTTTCTTTAAGACATACAGAGATACTTGTAGCACAGGAGCAAGCAGTTTTTTTTTCTTTTGCATGTTATGTTGATAGGAACAAAGACACTTGGTTTCAGTCCTGTGACCTTTTGGGTTTTGGGATAGGCCTGCTGACTTCTGGAAGAGAAAAAACAGCCTTGTATTTCTGCCTTGAGCTCACTGCAGTATAGCTTTTATTTATCCACTGAGCACAGTCACTCAGCAAACATGTTCATTAGTATAATCACATTGGAGATGTACAGTAAACAGTAACTTTTTTGCCTCTCCAGACAAGGCACTGTATCTCCATGGTACAAGGTCACTGTAGAAATGTTGTGAGCGGTAACACAGCAAAGCTTTCCAATATAGGCTGAGGCTAAAAACAGTTAAGATGTACCAGACATCTTATGTTTTTTTTTTTTTTTTTTAATATTTGGACCACTCAGAGTGCACTTTGTTGCATGTACAGTGACCATTTAACAAAAAGAAAATAAAAGCATTTTAAGCTTTTTAAATCAGTTTATTTCTGATAAAAGAGAGATATTTCTACCCTTCAAAGATCATTTCGGGCATTTGACCTTTTTTTGGACTGTGGACAGTAAAGAGGTGACAAAGAATCAAACAAAGTAATGTTGCAGTTACTGTATACAGTATGTGTCTCAACCATCAGTTATTTCGATGCTTTGATATACCTGATATCCTGTACAAATAATTGTTTTTCAGCCGCTCGCAGTAAGTCCACTAGATGGAATAAGAAAACAGTGAGGCAGTCATCAAAATTCCAAAGTCAGGTCTTAAACATCCCACAGTCACCCTGTAGTTGTTTTGAAACCAAACTTCCAGCACTCTTCAGTCTTTAACACAGTTTGGTTTTGGTTTCTATGAGATGTGGCGTTGAAGAATGAAAGTAGCTGTGTCCTGTTGTTCCTGTCTGCCATCGGAAAGCAGCAGCATATTTCTGTCTTTACAACTCAGCCTCCCTCTTGAGATATTTTCAGCAGGTATCTGAAAAAGAAAACCCTGTGACCATGGTGGAGCCTGTGGTGTCATGTTTCTCTTATTTTACTAACTGGACAACAAACAGGCTCTAAGCCTGGACTATTCTCTCACCAAACAAATACACACACTTTGACATTCAACTCAGATGTGGAATGATGTATGCCAAACTCAAAACTGTTATTTTTTGTGTGAGGATATTTCAGCAGTGTTCTAATAATTGTACATTGAATATATTTCATATAAGTAAAGATATCTGATTAGATTAGAAAATAAAAAAAATTTTTAGAAATTAAAATCAAAGAAATCAAATGAGCTACTATGACGAGGGAGGTAAATATATGTAGGTCAAAGTATTTGAATAAATGGTGACTCCGGCAATGATGTGAAAACCTTTACAACCATAAATTCATACCTGGGCAGGGATGATTTTTATCAAGTGGTTTCCCCTTTCACCTGGGGAACTGTTTTGGGGACTGTTTTGTCCATAGATGAACTGTGTTTGAGCTCTGATTACCAGTTCAGTACACTTTTTTCTTACGTTAGAATGTGACATTATCAAAAGATAAAAACAAGGCAAGGATTAATAAACAGAAATGGACAGATCTCCAGCTGAATTTTAAACATTTCTATCCTTGCTGAAATTTTCCAGTCTTTCAGTATAAATAGACAAACTAGACCTCCCTCTTTCCCTCCCTTTCTCTCTCTCTCTCTCTCTCTCTCTCTCTCACACACGGAGCATCATACATATTCAGTCCAATATGTTCTCCACCCGTCTTTTACTTGCAAATATAAACACACATTGGACTCATTCTCACATGTTTGATATCTGTTTACAGCACACAATTTACCACAAATGCAGACTCATGCATGCATGTTTAGTTAACAGAAATCTGCCCAGGCAAGATATTTTATTTTGAAAGATGTGGACTTAAAAGGCAGCATTCATGTTACGTTATTTACTGTGGCAAAATGGTCCAGAAACAAAGTGGACAAATGCTGTCTAAAGAGGGGATGATTATGTTTGTTTATTTTGGTCTGTTGGTGAAACCAGATTGTGTCATGGTCATCTATCATGTTGGGGGGGGGGGTGGTGGTGGTGTTCTTCCAGGGTTTCTCATCTTCTTTTCTAAATTTGTTTTTAATTATTCATTTTATCATCATTAAAAGAAGCAGCCTGAAGGCAATCTGCTGACACACTTCACTGCATTTGGTGGATTCTGTCTAAAAACAGATGTGATGGATGTGCCTACTTTTTAATACTACAACTCCATGTCAGGACAGATGTCCTGTTTGAACTACACAGTGTAACTTCCAATTAATTTGTTTTTTGATTGTGAAAAAAAAGTCTTACAAATTACTTACAAATTTACAGAACTAGGCTGCACTTTTGCTGTTAAGCATAATACCAGCTGTTGTTAAGGTGTGGAAAAGCAAACAATAACAAGCTCAAGGTTTGTAGTTTGTGCCTTGTATTTTCTTTTTGTTTCTTTCCTCCTGGATCTTTTTGGTTGAACAGTCCTGGAAATGGACAATAGATCAGAACTAGGGCATCTAGTCATTATTTTCACATCTTGTTCTATTAGAAAACAGTATTTTATTGGTAACACAAAAGTTGGTTATTCAGAGTGACCCAGTCACTGAGGCATGTGGACAGTACGGAAGCCTGAGGGCATCCATATTGTTTGGTGTCTCAAACATCATGATCATCACGACCATGTTAAAGATGGATGTTTCTCAGAATGAGGTGCGTTGTAACACTAATGTCTGTTGTGTGTTTCCAGGTACTGGGTCGGTGCTTCCTGACAGTGATGCAGGTCCACTTCCAGTTTCTATCACAAGCTTTGCAGAAGGTCCAACCTGTGGCTCAGTCCTGCCTGGCAGAGGCTCTTGCTCAGGCCCAGGAGCGTTGCGCCAACGCCCGCTCCCAAAGCTCCAACCTCGGGCCCCTCACAGAGCTGGAGGAAGCCTCCCGCTCATGGAAAAGTGCAGCTGAGGTATGCAGTCACAGGGCGCCCCAGGACTCTTCCCAGTCTGGGTCTTGGAAATATGGGGTTTGTCTGTGTGAGGTGAAAAGCCGGCCTGTTACACATTCCTGAGAAATGCCAGCCGTTCATGATTTTCAGCCTCAATTTCCTATTTCCTCTTTTTTTGGGGGCTGCAGTTTGTCTGTGAACCTGCATTGCTGTGTTCAGCACCCCTCTAAAACCCAGCCCTTGTAAGGGAGGCTGTTTTTTAAGAGGACCTTAGTAGGCCCAGGCTGATCAGCCCCTCTGGCCCAATTTGAGCTTTGTTGTGTACGGTGAGGCAGAGAGGAGAATAGTGGAATGATTGATCTGTTAAGCCCTGGTATGCAGAGTGTTGGCCCTGGAGGGGACTGGGCCTAGATAGATCCCAGTAGAATGTGCTGGGGGGTTGTTTAGGCAGAGGGAGGCAGCCAGAACAGAAGCCACACACATGGTTTTTATCAGCTAAAAAGTTGCATTTCCCAGTGCTTAACATCTATTCTGCCACTGAAACTATTTCCTTAGATTAGAAGCATTAGACGCATCAGCAGAGAAGTGGCCTGTAAAACCTCAAGTGGAAAACTGTCCTTTTAAACTTTTATCTTTATTTGAATTTTGTTCTATATGTCTTTATAATGAGATTGTGCTGTAGTAGTGTAGATGTCCCCGCCATCATTCTGACCCTGTACTCTGTTGTGTGCTGCTGTGCCCTCAGGCCACAGCGCGGCTGAGAGAGAGGGGTCGGGATGGCTGCCTGGCAGGCATCCAGGTTCAGCAGCTCTTCTGCTCCAACAACACCACCATCCCTGAGCACCAGCTGAAGGAGCTCAACATGAAGATTGACAATGCTTTACAGGTACAGTAACACCCTAAAGACCTTGGCAGGGAAATATAGTCACTGTTATTTCTGTTTTTGTGGATCTTTCTTGGAAATATCACCTTCACGTATGGCAATTTAAATTTTATTTGAATAATACTATGGAACTAGAGAACATTATTCAGGAATTTGCAGTATGAGGGGAGCAGTAACATCAAAACCCATTGTTCATGGCGACGAAAGCTATGTTGGACTGATAGCAGGACATGTTTTTTTCTCCCTATCTCCAGGCCTATAAAGCAGCACTAGAGAGCCTGGGCCATAGTGAGTATGCACTAAAGGCCGGCTTTCATCTTAACCCCAAAGCTGTGGAGACAGCCTTAGAGGTGAGTTCACTCTCAAAAAGTCAGTCAAATGCTGATAGATTAATAGGAAGATGTGTAGTGAGGGTTTAATCTATAATCATGTAACTGGAACGATACAACCTAAGATTAATTTAATTAATTGAATTGGTCATCCTTTACTCATTTTCATTCAAGAGGTCATTTATTTTTTAATGTTTACATGCTGGTGTGTGTGTTTGTGTTTGTGTGTGCAGGGCTGCTGCAGTGAGGTGGAGGCCCAGCAGGCAGGGAGGATGCAAACCACCTCGCAGCCCATCCAGTGTGAGCTGCCCACCATACCTGTGCAGATTGGCTCACATTTCCTCAAAGGAGTGTCCTTCAATGAGTCAGCGGCAGAAAACCTCAAACTGAAAACGGTACGGCCCCTGACCCCACCGGTAGTCTTCATGCTTTTTACACCATCATTATTCTCCAGAAAAGTTTGTGTTGCCCTGTTGGTTACAGTCACCTGTTTCATTGTCATGTCATCAACTTTCTCTGGCTCACTAGTTTTGAGAAAAAAAGCTCTTTTTATTTATTTTTATGTGGGCTAATGAAGATTTCAGTATCATCTGTAGTGTAACATCAGCCGACACTGATGGTACACTCTTGTGTTTTGTCTCCTCAGCACACGATGCTGCAGCTCATTAAGGAGGCGCTGGGCCAGAATGGAGTGACCGCCAGGGACGACTCTCCCGTCACAGAGGTCCTCAACCATGTCTGCCCATCCAGTTGGAGAGGAGCCTGCAAGACAGCTGTTCAGCTGTTGTTTGCCCAGGCTGGTCTGGTGAGTAGAGATGTTAAAGACCAGGGTTGCTATTAGGGATGCACCGAAATGAAAATTATTGGCCGAGACCGAAAATGAGGAAACCAAGGCCGAAAACCGAAACACTGAAAGAAATTATGGCAGTTATTAGTACTACTGCATTTACGGCTATGACTGTGTACTAACTCACTAAAATTGCAAGGCATTGCGACTGCATAAATTAATATGAGTGTTTCAAAGAATCAATTAATAAATATTTATTTAGCACATTCCAACAATATAAAATAAAATTCAAAATAAAATGTTCTTCGCCACAGACGGAGTGGGCGTGCTCGGAGGGATTTTCTGTGCTGCATTCCCCTCATATTCATCATAGCGATCGAGATGTTTGGATTTCAGCTGATAAATTAAACCCGACGTGGAGAAAATCTTTGCAGATGCACCCCCTCTTGAAATTTCGGCATTACATGTTTTGCAAATCGCTATCTGTGTGTCTTTCTCAGATATACTGAAATACGTCCACACCGCAGACACGTTGGCCCTTCCAGACAAGCTCGTACTGGCAGCGGTTTTTGCTTGTGTCATCACAACATCCTGTTTCGGCCATGTTTTTTCAGTGATAAAAGTCTTTCGGCTGAAAACCGAAAATGCAATTTTGGGCCATTTCGGCCGAAAATGTTCGGTGGCCGAATATTCGGTGCATCCCTAGTTGCTATAGTATTTATCTGTGGAAAGCCATAAAAACTAGTACTGCCTGAATATTCCCGATTTTGTCAGAGATGAACGCAGTGGAGTTTGACTCCAAGGATCAACCCTGGATCTTGTAATTATAGAAGATTCTCCAGATGAATTGAAGTGTTTCCTAATTTTTAGCTTGTCATTATAAATTAAATTTAACAGAGGACACTATGTTTATTGTCCATCCCATTCTCGTGAACGCAATATCTGAGGAAGGGCTTTTTCTTCAAAAGGAATTTCTTCTAATTTGGCACGAACGTCCACTGGGGCTCAAGGATGAAGTGACAACAAAACACAGTTTTTGGCAATAACTCAAGAATTCATATGCTAATTATGACCAAAATACACTTAATACCTTTTATTTAGGTAGTCTTAACTACGTAAATTATGTGAATCTGGACAGACATGAATGTAAGCTGTAACTTTACTGGTTGGCAGAACCATACAGCTGTGAGGAGGTAATTCTAGTTTTTCTTTACTGCAGGTTATCACAGATATAACACATTATTTTCTGGATATTCTCCCCTTTCACTTCAAGACTTTATTACTTTTACAGAACAAAAGCGCCTTGGAAAAACTGACAGTTTTTCTCTGTTCTTGTAACAGTCTCTTGTAAGAGTACTTCTGTGTTTGTGCTAGATGAACTTAGATAAACACCTCTGTAGAATGTTCTCCCGGATCCTCATTCAGTATTTTGGTCTTGTTAACGTCCATCACCACAGTGTAGTTGATAGTGCAGAGCCCTGGAAAAGAGGTGACATGCTGACATGAACAGGCCTGTTGTACTTCACTGACACTTCTGCTGATGTTACTTTATCCTCTCCCTTTGTGCGTCTGCGGGTTTGGCAACTTACATCCCATTGTGTGTCAGATTTGTAATTGAGATGAGGAGATCTGTCCGCTTGCTTTGAGGCAGCCGAGAGGTGTAAACAAACACCGGAGAGACACAAAAGGGAAGAAACATTCCTGCAGCATCTGGGTGAAGGATGGGCTCGCCTGGGCGGGTCTGCAAACGAACCCCCTCTGTTGAAAAGAAGAGTCCGTCACGGGGAGGGAGGGTCAGCAGCAGGACTCTCCTCAGAGTAACACCAGCGTGTTTATGCTTCAGTGTTTATTTCCTCTGTGTGGTCTGCCCTGTTTTGTGTGTCAAACCAAGGGAGTGTTCCCATCCAGCCCTGGCTGCCCCGTGTTCACTGTAAAACAATCCCTGGATGATGGATGAGCATTTTGCATTAGTTCCTTATCTGAGCCTATCGCCACTCGACCCAAAATAGAGTTTGCAGAGACACACACACAACCTCACACACAGTGTCTTCCTCACACTTTTTAAAGAACGTGCATACACTGACTGTCACGCACCACACACAGTGTTTCTCCTGCCTATTTAAAGTCTTTTACACACATGCAACACTCACAGTAGGATTCACCATATCTGTTCTGTTCCTGGCAACTCCCTTTTTCCTACTAGTCATGACTTTCGGAGTCTAGTGAAGAAGTCGACCTTGTCAGTTTTGCTGCTGTTCCTCCTCCTCCTTCCTGCCCCCGGTGACCTTGTCGGATGTGTTTCAACATGGCTGATGGACTGTTAGTGTGTATGTGCGACTCTCTCACATGGGCAGCCCGCCGTTTCCGAGGATACACCTGCTTTTTAAATAACAATAGGGCAGCTTCCTGCAACACAGGAAATAGACTCCTCCCACCTTCCCTCCCTCTTTGTGACCCAGCAGCGTGGGTCTCGGGGAGCCAAGGCCACTTTCAAAGAACTTGCAAATATATTTGACTAGCAGCAGCCAGAAAAGCTATTCTGTTTGTTGTCACTGGCTGATTGAATGCATTCAGTTTCCTCACCTCGAAATGCCTTTCGCATGCTTGGTGGGAAATTAACACCAGACACTGAGTGAAAGGCTTGTGGTGAAGTTTTATTCATGTTACCGTGGCTGGTAAAAGTGCTAAACCTAACTGGTTTAGATACTGTAAAGGATAATCTGTTTTGTTGTAAGCATGCGTCAGTTTTGTTGTTAGAAAACTGATCCTCCTAGTTGTTTAAATAGCTGTACAAAGCCCTAATTGAGTCAACAAACAGTGTGCTATAGACATGTGTGGATTGCTTGCACAAGCAGAATTCACAATATAGAAACAAATGGCTGTGAAGAAAGCTTTTCTGTCAGGAGATGATGATTCAGGTGTGTGTGTGTGTGTGTGTATTCCCAACAGGTGGTTGTTGATACAGCACAGATTGAGAACAAGGAGGCCTATGCTCCCCAGATCACTCTGGAGGGCTCCAAGGTTGTGGTCCAGGTTCCTTCTACATGGTGAGTACATCAAGAAGCTTTGCTTTTACAAGACTTTAAAATTTTTTTATATAGACATTCATCCAGCAGTTCCAGTTTAAGTTTTGGCCACAAATGGCAAAAAAAATAATCGCTCTCAATGAGACATTTTGAACATATGAACAAGAACTGGATTATAATCCAGGTACGGTTACAGGCACCAACATCTGATCATGTGGTTTTATGTACACAACAAAATATGCGTGTAGCAGAGTGAGCAGACAAGTGACGTATGTAAATCTAATGCACACAGTCAGGGATGACAGAGTAGATATTAGGGAATGAAATGACAGCATGTTGTTGGTTCATAGTTTTGGTGTACACTGAAGATTTCCCTAGAGCGGGACATAAAACTGTCAGTCTGATGTCACATTCACAACACACTGCGGACAGTTGGAGATTATTCTGTATTTATTAGACACCGATTGCTGCACCTTCTTAATGTAGTGTTAACACATTTGCGTAAACCATACTTTGTAGTATATAATTAAACTGCATGACCACATCCTGAAATAGAAATGTTTTCTTGTGCTGGGGGTGGGGATTGGAGGTGGTGGTCATGCTATTTCCTCTGTGCTGCATTTCACAGTCAGTGCCTGAGACTGTCTTACAGCTGTAACAAGACTATAAACATCAACAGATGACATTTTGGTTTGGACCAGGTCAAATGGTGTCCTCAGTTGTTAATTTAAGTTAGGTTTGTAATCTTATTGGAAGCATGAACTTCTCCTAGCCTTACTTTTAATGTGTTTGATGATATATGAGTCAGTATACACCCTGTTTTGGTGTGTTTATCCCTTAAATCAACTCAAAGTATCCAATAAAGAATACTAACCTGCTTCGTATTTATACAGTGTTCCACATTTAAGGCTGGGTGCTGCCCATTTAAAACTACATCATACGTTTGGCTGCTGGGTACTTCCACTGGAACAGTTAAGTGTGATATGCTGATAGATCTCGGGCCAAGGCAAAGTCATTGTAATTTGAGAAAAGTGAAAACACATTCCTTTAAAACTTAATTCTAGTTGTCACTTTGTGGGTAGACGGTTCCTTGTTAAGTGTGAATCAGCATTCAGATAAGGAAACCAGTGTGTGAGCTGTAAAAGTACCCTGTCGCGGGTGTTTAGGTTCTTGTTTTCTTGTTTACGAATATCACGTGTCAGATATTCCTCTGTTCGGTAAACACACCTGGGGTTTTGTGTTTAAGACATTGTTTTGGAATTGTAGTTCATGTCCTGTCTTGTTGTGCATGTTTGTGTGTGCGTATATGTTCAGGTGTCTGAAGGAGGACCCAGCCACCATGTCCTTGCTCCAGCGGAGCTTGGACCCAGAGAAGACGCTTGGTCTAGTAGACATGCTCTACACAGCTGTGTTTGACATCAACAGATGGAAGGAGAGAAAGTGAGTGAAAGTTAAATAACATCAAATAAGCACCTAATTTTTTTTTTTAACACTCTAGCTGTCTGCACAGGTGATGTAGATCTGTTGTGATCTATTGTGGTTCATGTCACACTTTACCTGTTTGGCTCTATAATACTTTAGAACGATATAATGTGTATAATCAGTTATTTGTGAGCTTCTTGTGACACCAGAGAACATAAATATACTCATAAGAAGCATTAAACTGCAGACTGACCTGCTGTCAGTCACTGAAATTTCATTTCCTCTCTTGGGTCCTGATGATGCCTTGATGATACCAGATGAAAATTAACAAGACAGTCTAATAATACTACTAATAATAATAACAATAATAATAATAGGGGCAGTAGGTCCTAAAAAGGGCTTGCGTCACTTGCCTTGAGCAAGTATATTAGCCCTAATGTAAAGGGAACAGGACTGGCTCTTGATTGAACGTCAAACAGGCTAGTGCTAATTACATTACTAAGATAGTTCCTGTTCTATTGCAAATTACTGTTATGTAGTCAGATGGGTCCAGTAAGGGGAAGTCCAGGAGACGGTACATGCTCTATGCTCTGTAAATACTATTGCTTAAATGAACAAAATCCTTACCTGTCAGTCAGTTTGATGTCGTGTTTCATGTCTTGGTTTGTTTGTAAAAAGCCAGTGTGAACATTAGTGGGAATGTAATTGTAACGTTTTTTCCTCTTGGTCTGGACCAAGTGAACCAAAATGCAAGTGTGAAAACACCCATAATCAGCTGAAGTCACGTTACTACATGAAGTACTTTTTAATACTGAATACAGTACAACACTATTATTAGCTAATAATAGTTACATATTGGTCTTTCTCCTCCCTTCAACAGAGAGCAGGCTTTGCCCACTATTCAGATACAGCTGCAGCGGGAGAGCCCAGACTATGGTGGCCAGGCAGATCTGCCTCCAGGCACCAGCTCTAAGACCTCCAGTGGACTGCCCAAAACAATATCCAAGCTCACTTCCAAGTTCACCAAGAAGGTCTCATCCAGCTCTAATAGTGGGGGCAGTTACTCCATCCCCAGCACCCCGTCTCGCAGCATGCTAACCAGTAGCTCGGAGGATAAGGCCAAAAGTCTGGGCCACAGCGACGGAAGGCTACAGAGTATCCTGCAAATGGGAAGCCTGTCCTGCACCCAAGACTCTACACAGCAAGGCCAGTTGGCCAATGGCTCAGTGTCCGAGGACCAGGGGATGAACCTGCCGACTGACCAAGAGATGCAGGATGTCATCGACTTTCTCTCAGGATTCAACATGGGTAAATCCCAGCAGGCCTCGCCCCTGGTCAAGAGGAGGAACTCGGTGGCGTCTGCAAACCCAGCTGAGCTGAAGCCACCTAGTGGACCTCCGCCAACATCCCAGTCCATCTCTCACAGTGCCCTGCAGCCCCCAGCTCAGACCCTGCCCCAGCCTCCATCTGTGCAGAAGCAGCAGCAGCCTCAGCCACAACCGCAGCCACCTCCTCCGCAGCAACAGCAGCCCCAGCAGCAGCAGCAGCCCCCTCCTCCACCCCAGCAGCCGTCTCCGCAAGCCCTGCAGTTCTACCAGCACCTCGTGCAGCCCATCAGTCAGCAGCAGCCTCCTCAGCTTCCTCCTCAGCAGACCCCGCCACAGGTCCTGCCACAGCAGAGAGTGGCAAGCAAGTGGCTTGGCACATCTGGTCAACAAGCTCCACCGCAAGGCCCCCCAGCAGGGCTGTCACCTCTGGGTCCCATCGGGCAGTGGGGATCCCCTGGACTACCAGATCTGAGCTCGGACTTGTACAGTCTGGGCCTGGTCAGCACCTACATGGACAGCGTCATGTCAGAGATGCTCGGTCAGAAGCCGCAGGGGCCCCGCAACAACACTTGGCCCAACAGGGACCAGAGTGAGGGAGTGTTTGGAGTCCTGGGAGACACATTGCCATTTGACCCAGCAGGTGAGCCTCCACCTTCCTGTCACATGCGCATGGAGTGTTTTGTGGATCATCCATGTCGAACTGAGAGTGACACATTTTTCAAGTGGTTCATTATAAGACAGGAAATAATAGAATAAATAATACAGAGGTGAAACATCAGAAAACATAACCAGAACTATTTTGCTTTCTTGTCTGAGGAATCATATTAAGTTTGGGATTCAACTAATCCTAAATTAGGTAGTGTCATAGTTCAGTAGCTGATAAATCCTCTGTAATCCTTCCTGTATTGGAACTTACACTTCCTTTAATGAAAGATGTAAAAGGTTTAAGCACCATTTCTTTTATAAAGAAATCATTGCCTGACCACCTCTTTTGCCATGGAGCGAGCCCAAATAGGAGCGTTCATCTCGACCTCCCATGCTCCTCAGTCAGATATGGGGCGTTATGTCAACATCAAGGGGGCAGGCCTGGAGCTTTGCTGGCACCATTGTTTCATTAAAAAAAAAAAAAAAACTCCCAGAGACTTCAGTGCACTTATTAGTCAGATGTTCATTCTACCAGGTCAGGGTTGTTGTGGGTGTCCTGAGTTTATATAACCCATTTGAAACCATTAAGATTCTTGCAGAGTCTGATATCATTCAGTATTATTAATTACTATTTAAATACTGTCCTGTAGCCATTCAAGAAGATTCCTTACAGCTCTGGGCTCCGATCTGAGTAACATAATCAATGTAGTTCAGTTAGTATGAGCAGCTGTTTTTCCCTGCGTGTGGCTGTGACTGTAAGTTGACTGTTTATGCTGAATTTAACCTGTGTCAGTTTCTATTTTTACAGTGCAGCAGACTCTTTTGATTGCAGTTGAAGCCTATTGTGCCGAGTTGACTTACAGCTATTGTGATTTTTCTGCTATGGTAGACAGTCTGGCTAAACGGATTGAGCTCCAGGAAGACAAAGAGAAAAGCTGAGGGTGTCAGAAACTCGTAGTCATGTTTATCCTCCCTTTTCCATGCGCAGTTGGCTCTGACCCGGAGTTTGCACGTTACGTCGCCGGTGTCAGTCAGGCCATGCAGCAGAAACGGCAGGCGCAGCACATCCGCCACCCTAGCAACACACGCAGCAACTGGCCAATGCCTGATGAGCAGCACAGGGCCTGGTCCCACCCTGAGTATTACAGTGAGGGGTAGGTATTCATACATGACATCTCCTGTACCACTGATCCACGGCTATAGAGAAAACAATTGTTACATATAAAAAATTATAAGATAATATTAATTAAATTAATTCGTTGACATATGCAGATTAGACAAATATGAAAATCAAGGTACATGCACACACACATAAGATCCATGATACCAGAATGTATTTTTAGCTGCAGTATATGGTGCAGAACTGTTGGAGGGTTATTTAAAGCTTAGTTTCATCATAGCGCACAATAGTGTTGGGTGACATTATGGCTGAGGCATTTACCACCTTTATCATGACCGGTGTCCTTTAATTCTTCCCACCAGTGTGAGACGCCATGCTGCTTAGAGACTGATTCAGGAAAAGTAGACAGAAGTAAACAAGCAGTCAGTTCTGCAGCGGCAGCTCACTTGTAAACCACATTCAGTAATGTTGGTGTGTGAATTCATTATCTAAAACTGTGTGTCATCAAACTGTTTAGATGTCATGATAGAAATTGTAGCCCGTGATGTCTTTTAATACCACATTGTTGACAGTATGGTAGAAACGGTGCTAACACCTCCTCCGTGGTTGTGTCCTCAGTGAGGCCGTGAACAGCAGCTGGTCAGCCAATCAGGGAGACTCAGCCAGCTCCAGCGATGAGACGTCTTCAGCCAATGGTGACAGCCTGTTCTCCATGTTTTCTGGGCCAGACCTTGTAGCGGCAGTTAAACAAAGGAGGTAAGTCCCAGACTCATCCACCAGCTTTGATTTGTCTTCTCATTTTACATGTTACCCTTGTAAAAAAAAAAAGCCCACTGGAGCTCAGTACACTCTTTGTGCTTTATGTGAGCACTGATGAGGTTTAATGTAAACTTTCTGTGTCATCAGAAAACACAGCTGTGGTGAGCCAGAGGTGTGCACCCTGCCCTCACCACCACTCCATCACATCAGCGATGATAACCAGGTAAACTATGAGTTGCCCTACTTTTACCAGGTCGCCCCCACATTCGATTAAAGTACAGAACATTTAGAGGAGTGAGCTCTGAGCTTATTGCTCAACCAGAGGATTTACACCTTTTTAAAGTTTTTCACATTTTTTTTCTTGAGTTTTTTTTATTAGACTTGTTGTTGAAAGTCTTTAAATGTCTCATGCTTTCACTTTCAGTTATGATGTCACTGTCATCTTCCTTTCCATCAATGGAACATCAGCATTAGTTGTGCACTTTACAGTAACAGTCAGATATTGTTTGGCATTGAGATTTGTAGTTTTGTCTGAACTCTCAAGCGTGACTTTTGTTGACATGCTGACTTTGTAACTGAACTGATCACTGTGCTCGACAGGACTCCAAAACTAAAACCTGGCCTCCCAAAGCACCGTGGCAGCACTCAACCCACACCAACACCATGCCCAATCCCAGCTCTTCCTTGTATCAGATGAACATCCCTCCTTCCTCCCAGTGGAGCGACTCCATGCAGATGCTGCAGTCCCCCGTGTGGTCCACTGCCAGCGACTGCTCCCCCTCCACCGGCATCTCCTCTGGTTTTCCCTTCACCCAGCAGCAGCAGCAGCAGCAACAGCAACAACAACAGCAGCAGCAGCAGCAACACAAACCCATGACCAAGGGCTTTAAATCCTTCCCCCTCAAACACGAGCACAGGCCCTCCTACCTTCACCAGTATTGACCAATCTAATGTGGAACGAGTCCACGGTGAAGTGCCACGGAGGACCCGTAGCTCTGTTAGATGAGCCACTGAGTGGGCCGAGCTGCAGCCTTTTACAGTCCACACCCACTGAATTGGAAGATTTCAAAGCCTCAGAGGCAAAAAAAAATTAAGTAATACACACTGGCTCGACATTTTTGTATCTATATTTTTCCATGTCAAGCATCTCCATTTGAAAAAGAGACGTATTTTGAAGTTTTTTCAACTGCCATGTTTTAACTACGACAGGTGCATGTGTCATGCTGGCAGCAGTTAGTCTAGTGGTCGTTTCTCTTTGTCTGTTGAGCTGACGTCTCCTCAGACAAGAGCTGGAGACGTGCACGGCCATCGCCCACTTGCTTCTGCAGCTGAACATGTGTGTGTGTGAGTGTGCGTGTGATTGTGTGTGTGTGTGTGTGTGTGTGTCTGTAAAGGAGGGGATTGCAAGGGGGCAGGGGCTTGAAATGCTCTCATTTTGCCCATAATGAATATACTGTGTCTACATAGCTGTAACTGCCAAATCTCACGCAAGATGACTCAGAATACAGCTACCATCTACTGTTTCATAGCTTGTAAAATACTGAAGTTGAAATATAAATATTTAGTTCTTTTTATTAAGAGGCTTTGAGCAGGCTCAGCATACATATAGTAAGTCACTGCAGAGGTGTAATTTGAGAGAAATACACTACTTTTTTTTTTTTTCCAACAACTGACCAGAGTTAAGAATTATAGCAGTAACTATGTGCCATGTTGGTATTGATAGCACTTGCAGAATATAATTTCCAACCAAAGCGTTGTTGAGAAGACGAATGGTGCTGAAGAGAAAGACGGAGGTGTGAGCTAACTGATAAACAGTGAAGTGACATGCCCTTCTGGATGAGATCATTAGGGAACATCTTCACACCCAGGAAGCGCGTTCACATCCTCCTCTCTAATTGGCGGTTGTTTGCTCCAGATTGACACTAACTCCCATAAATTTAACTTTTCTTCTGTTTAATAATACGATATTTTTCTTGTACAATTATTAACAGTATTAATCTTATTTTTGTATTTTCTTACGTTATACCATTACTGTATGTTAGTATTCTTGTAGCCATATTACATGAAACACAGCCACCGACACCATTTTCCACCTCCCAATATGTGAAAAAGCACATTTTTTTCCTACAGAGTTGAACTATACCATCTATCTATAAAGGTTACCAAATATGCCATGCTAAACACTAAAACAATATGTGATGAGGGTGTTTTCGAGCCCTTGTTTCTTCGGTTTCTATGGCAATGGGCTGTATTTAAAAGCCCAGAATGTTATCTTTTTGTGATGTTTGCGGATGCCAATGTTGCCTGTATTTATGAAACGACACCATGTTTTCAGAAAACTAACATACTTAACATGTTTACAGAGAATTGTTTGCTGTATATACATATATATATCTTTTTATAGTTAATGTGCTTTGCACAATCAAGATATAGGGTTTGTTGCTTTTTGTCTGTGTTATCTCCCTAACTGTTGCAGCCTTTTTTAAAAACATCATTACAGACCTTGGACTGTAACTGTTAGCTTCTCAGCTGTGTCAAATGGTTTACTAGTGGCTTCTACAAAAGATTAAAAAAAAAATAAAAAAAAAATTAACAAAAACATGTTGCCCTGATAGAAGATATGAAGGGGACTGCTTGGCTTATGTTGCTTATTGTTCTCTTGAGCTGGCAACTGAATCTTTCCAAGTGTACCAGCAATGCAAAAAATGAATAAAAATGACTAGCAATTCAAAATGCTGTCTTTGAGGTTTGTCTGCTGAAAAGTTGCTCAAATGTAAAGACGTCCTCACCTCAAGAAACATTTCATTATAACTGGACTTTGTGCAGTCACACTGCACATTATCTGAACAGAACAAATAAAAACTAACAACTTTTAAAAATAGAAAAATGTTTTAATATACATTTCAGAGGATATCAGAAAGTATTTGTTCACAACAGACAAAAAATATAGCATTACTAAACTGAAACACCAGTGATCCCGAAATGAGTCACGTTACTGAAAACAATAGTTTGGACTTAACATAATAAATAGATTTCCTTGTAATATAAAATCATTCTCTCCACAATACGACTGTCTCAAGGTGGACACCCCATCTGTGATCCACTGACAAAAGCTGCCATCGTCATGTTTGTCCATGTCCATTCACAGTTGGTGTGGAGGCTGAAGTTTCACTGGATGTAGACTGAAAACAGAAACAATAACACAGACTATTAGGAATAAATCACTGGTCAAGTGAAGCACTGTGCCTTGTATCATTAAGTGCAGCGGTGACTCATGCACTGTGTAGTTTGTCTTTACAGTTGAGGAGGGGGGTGTGTTGTCAGGGCTGGCATCAGCTATGGTTGCAAGATATACGATGTTGCGGTGCAGGATCTGCTGGTATCTGTTGGAAAGGAAGAAAAACAGCAGCTGAAAAATCACCCGTAGAATAGGAACACAAATCAGCATAATATATACACACAACTCACACAAGTGTGCAGACATTTTGCTGCATTAATATGGTAACCACGGCTAAACCATACGGCAGGAAGCTGACAGGTAAATAAATGGACGACAGGGAACCAATGGTGGTTTTGACTTACTGCACACACTCCACCGCTCGACCTTTCTGCATGTACTCAGTGATGCATCTGATTAACTGGTCGTTTTCATCCAGCAACTGTGACAGACGAAACAAAAGGTAAATCATGCTACCCAACTACGTGACTAACACACAATAATGGTGTAATTGTGGCTGGAAAAAAAATAAAGGCAATGTGTACCATGCTAAGTGTATGAGAGTGAAAGCATGTATGTAGTTTAGCTGAGAGTAACAGAGTGAACGAATGGATAAATTAGTGAAGTTAGCTAGCTAGTGGCTAACCGCTAACGCTCGCAGCATAGTTATCGTGCTAACAGCTAGTTAGCTGCTTCGTTAACTATCCTTCGCTGGCGTCTTACCCTCTGTATTGTTTCTTGGTTGATTTTCGCCTTTCCTCGCAGTTTCTTTGGCACAAAGACAATCGACATTTTTGCGGAATTGCAGTTAGTTTAACATTACTTTACCTTTGTTACACCACACTAAACTAAACCGCCTTTCTTTTCTTCTTCGAATGTGTTGATGCACGGTTGTGTTGTTCTATTTGCGTTAGCGCCACCCTCTGGACAGTTGCGGTACGACATCCTTAAACTGAAAAATACGGCCTTAGGTTTCAGCACAGTTTCTAAACTCTGCGTTAAATTTTATTTATCACTAGTGTCTGTTATTTAAAGATAACTACGACTTTTTACTTTTTTTTTTTTTTTTTTTTAAATCAGTGAGTGTTTATTTATAATGTTGATTATATTATTTACCCTCCAGCCTATACGCCATGAAATGTGTACTTGTGCCACCCTCAGGCCGAGAATGTAAAAGTTGACCCAGGATCAGTTTCACCTTCCACAAGTGTCAGCTCTGGCATTCCACGCTGAATAGCAATTTAATTCAGTAAAATATTTATGCTTTCTCCCCCTGCTAACCTTCCTTAGATTATGGTAATGCATTTAATGACAAGATTTACAGCCTCAGTGCATTTTGAAGAGACAGTGCACAGATGCTGTACTTTATATTTAAATAACATACAAGCTATCACCAAGACATTCATTTGTAAATATTATACCTAAAGAGTTAAATTTAAATACTTAAGTATACATTCTAATAATCCATCAAACTGATGTAATCATTTACTTCCTGATGGTAATGCGCCTTTTTTCACAGCAGACATGTTTTTCACTTCATGGCAGGAAAAGCACAGGTGTAAGTAATAACATTAACAATGGCTCTGTTTCAGTGTAGTGTATCAGTCAGCCAGCACAGAGGCAGGGACCTGGACCAAGCAGAGCTAAATGGAGCCTTTGTTGATGTCATTCATTGCACCTGTGATTATCTGATTCAGTTGAGCAGTATAATAGAGAACATACTGTAGATGTTACTCACCACTGAGAAGTCCACTGGAGTTATTTGTGTGTATTTGTAAGTCTTGATATGATGTGTAATAAGATTTAAATACATAATCGACATCTTACGAGATAATTACTGATATACTATAGGTTACTGTGTCTGATCTTTGTGCTACACAATTTCAGATTTTATGTCTATTAAAAATCATTAGATGTTTCTGTTCACTCTGATTCTGTAAATATTGGAAATGAAAAGGCCACAAGCACGTCTGCTTCAAACGTAATCTTATTCTACTGTGACAGCGGTGGATTTGACATGAAGTGGACCTTGAGTTAAGATTTTTTTCAGACTACTTTATAGTTTGTGTTTTTGGAAGAACTGTAGGATGCTGTTTGTCCTTTCCTCCATTTAAAGAAGCTTTTGAGGAAATGTCTTCCTGCTGAAGGACAATTTGCACATTTCCAAATGTAAACCAGGCAGTTTCAGTAACCTCTGATAAACATATTGGTATTGTTTAAAGGAGAGATGTAGACTGCAGATGTAGCATTTCTGTAAGAATTCAGGGAGGTGTGGATTTTAAAAAAAAGAAAACGGAGACATGCTTATTGTACAACTCTTTATTTGACGTAAAAACTCCCATTTTGCTTATATTCAAGAAAACAATTCCTGGTTTACAATTCCAGTGATTGGAAGGAGTAACAAACGTATGAAAACGTGTCCGTTTTGAATTGCTCGGTAATACTTTTTGTCTCACATTAAATCTCGCTGGTCATTGCGAAAGCTCATATAAAGTGATGGTTCTTACGGCTATCATGCAGTGATCAGCGGCCTGTGTAATATCCAGGAAAACAGCACATATTCAACTGGGGCTGCCTTGTTTTACACAGCCACAGCTACAGAGAAGGATCTAGTTTCACCTTGTAGTGCTATCAATACTTTAGTCAAAAGGTAACCTTGAAGTTAAAGGGAGAGCTGCAAAAAACTGACCACTCTGAAGGCACTCCCTAAAAAGTACTAACATATCAGAGCCAAAATGAAAAAAAAAAAAAATTATATCCCACCTCCCCCCAACTCACGGTCACCACATCCAGTTCTTGTCCCTTTGTTCATACATCAGTAAAAAAAAAAAGAAGAGAAAAAAAAAATCACTCCAGAGTACAATCACATTGACCACAATGCAAAAAGAGGAGCTACTAACAAACCAGAGGGCTGATATTGATCAGAAATGTTGCCGTCTGTACTGAACATACACGTTGAGACATCATTCAATCCATTACAAGATCTTCCATTTTCAGTAAACAAATCCTAACAACACTGCAAGTACTTAGTTTCTCAGTGGGAAACAGCTGAGACAACAAAGATGTGGATGACACAACTGTAAGACAATTCAAAGGATGCTCATAAAAAAAAAGAGAACAGGCTTTAACAGACGGCTCAGTGTGTTTTGGACACACAAAGGCAAATTTCAGAGGTATTTACTAAAATGAGAAAACATGTATTTGATTTTGATAGGCTGACAATTATTTTGGTTCAACCAATCCCTCAGATTTGACTTTTTTTTTTTGGCAAAATAGCGGAGCGTTTGTGATCCAAATCTAACGTGTTCAAAATCCTTCTGACTGCAAGTTTTGAAAGATAAACTCAAGGCTTTACTTTCTGAAAGAACTTCTAAAAGCAGACCTGCTCAAAAAGAAAAAAAAAACATCTACAATTAACAAAGACGTCTAAAGCTAATGCTGTAAACCCCCTACATCAATTAAATAACTGGCTCCTGCAGGTTGCCATCATAAAGAAGCCCAGCTAGACACCTAATGCAGAAACAATTCATCTGATGTGGAAGGTTTAAAGGCGGGGGGGCAAAGTTCAATATAATGATTCTACTAACTATTGAACACACTTTTCTAAAACCTAGAAGTGAGTCTGTTTGTGGAGCAATGATTTGCTGGAGGGCACTAAGCAGAAGATGAGCTAGATATACATTCATTCATTACAATAGTCACAACAGATTTTGTTTTTTCAGCTGGCAATGACCTTACAACTCCATTGAGAATGAATGGATGTCAAAAACAAACAAAAAAAGAACACATGGCGACCGACCAAACTAAGTGTGAGCAGAGAAAATGACGGTGCAACAGGCAAATGCAGTGAAATTTGAACGAATATCAAAAACGGAAAGAAAATAAAAAATAAAGCTATGGGTCACATGAACTGTGATCCGCTCACAGTATCAGTGGGCTTTCTGCATACAGCTTTCAATATCAAAGACGACTTCAGTAAGAAATGAACTCCATTGATGCAAAAATACAGAATTACTCCAAAGCAAAGTATTTACACACCTTCTTGTCCATCTGGTGACTGTTTATCAAACTAAACTTCTGTACTCTCACCCCCTGGTGTCAAACAGTCGACCCTGGTGCTGGTGACTGAGAGGATGTCTTCATTTGCTGTCAAATGTGGAGACCAAAGAAAATTTCTTGAGCTAGAATAATTTCATGGTGAGGGGCTACAATTCTTTGTGGATCCATCGCTGCTGTACTACGCAGCCACCTTGTTATCCTTCTGGAAAAAAGACACAAAACAAGTAAAGGTTAGAACAGCCATCAGACACCTACTGTTTCCACTGTATGAAAGCAGCTGCTGCACTTCAGAAGTTCATAAAGCTGATAGATTTACCCTGTACTCAAAATCAGAGAAATCTCGGCCTCCTCTGCCTCCTCTGAATCCGCCTCTAAAACCGGGTGGAGCACCCCGGGGTGGCCCGAAGGACCCTCTGCTCGCCGGTCGCCCCCGGCCCCCACGGGCACCCATGAAGCCTCGGCCACGGAAACCCCCTCTTCCTCGATTTTGCCTCAGGGGGATGCCGAACGTCTCTGCGTTCATTCGTCTCTCCTCTGCCCAGGTGGGCCTTCGCTCCCTGACAGACAAAGACCGATCAGGATCCGTTTTGTGTAACACACATACCTCAACCAAAAAAAATGAGATGTTGAGGGAGGCACCGCAGGATAAAGATTTTGGCTCTCAGTATTTCTGTATTTTTAATGAGAAACAAATATGAATCAGTAAATTACACCTCTGCACAAAGACGTCAGATTATGTTGCTGCTAATGTACAGGACGTAGCAGCACACTGTGCCTTCTTTGTTTCTCTCATTCAGCAACAAGAAATGATCAGTCTTCACGTTTCCTTTATATACTTGTGTAGTTTTATGGCTAACAAAAATCTAAATGTGCAGTCTTCTCTGTGTCACATTCACAGCCATTATAGATTAGAGATAAATTTGAAACTGCAAACCAAATAAATAAAAACAAAATGATCCCTCCTTTCACCTGAGGTGCATCCCTAAACACAGCTAAGAAAATATGACTTACTTTGAAAATCCTCTTTCACCCGCTTTACTTAAAGAGAAAAAAAAATAAAACAAGTCTTTCAGTGTATTAATTGAGTACAATTCACATGTTTAAATAAATGCACAGAGGCTTATTTAAAATGATGTAGACAGTATATTTCACACAGACATCATTCAGACTGACGGTAACACTGTGTGAAAAATGGAGACCCCTGATTAGTTTCAAAGAGGAGATGGTGCAGGCCTCACTGAGAAAATGCAGAGTAGTCCAGGAGAAAAATTGGTCCTGACTCAGCTTTTTCTGGAGCACAGTCCTACATCATCTGGGTAAAACACTGTTGGCCAATGACACATGCAAACGCATGGCCATGTGGAAAATACAGAGTGGAGAGTAATGTGCTGTATCTCTGTAAAACCCTGCCTTCAGTCTGATGACCTTTACATTTTGTTTTTTGGACACAGTGTAACTCTGTCTGAACACAATTCTCCCTATCAGAGGGTATTCAGGTCCATTCAGAAACAACAACAAGACAATGCAATGTGGTACCTCAAATCATCACAGGACAGGTTATCAAAGAAGGACTTGGATTTGTCATAGTAACATGTGTTGATCACAGCCTCCTCCTCTTCGGTGGCCCCCTCATTGGCCGCATGTTCTGAGTCAGCAGTTTCCACTCCATTCAGCGCCTTTTCGGTCTTGTCGTCTGTTACATTGGATGAAATTTTGTAAAACAAACTTACTTAACAGCTGCACAGTATGCATCAATATCCCCCTTTAAAAACAACTAACTGCACCCTTTATATTCAGCTTTTTAAAAGTTCCACATCAATCAGTGGTTTGCACAGCCAGTGGAGATGAAGAAGATCTTCCCGCCGTGGTGAAAAATAAATGCAGTGCTACCTTCTGTCCTTTTGGACTCAGGCGTGTTGAAGTCTAACCTTTCAGTTTGAGCTTATTCTGGAGCTCTTTGTCAATCTCGTCTTTGTGAAACTGGGCGTTGGCGGTCTCGAAGTCAAAGTCTTCTTCAAACTTCATGGTGCCATCCCTGCGCATGTTCACTTTGCCCCTGCTGCGGTTTCCTCTTCCACGGCCGCGGCGGGTGGACTGAACACCAGCTGAGAAACAACAGGGGGAAAAAAGGAAATCCAGCAATGCTCTGACAGACAACATGTACTGAGCAGTCAACAAATATTAGGAAGGCACTGAGTTTAACTCTGTACTGCAGCATGTTGTATTTAAAATGGGGGGAAAAGTCCTGACTATTGTCTTTAAGTAGAGGTTGTTTACATCAACATCCAGTGAAGCCTAGAAACTGCAGCAAGTTAACATAATCAAAGTCACTGTTTAATACTTGGCCAGTCACGATTCTTACACAGTGTAGTCCTAAAAACTCCTTGTAGTCATGTATTCATTACGATGACATGTTCTACAATTAGGGTTGGTATGGTGTTAACAAAGCTCATGGTCGGCACTTTGACCTCACTGTTGTTATTTTATCTCAAAAGTCATTGTATTGGTGCACAAAACCAGAACAGTGAAAAACACATCACTGAACAAGAAAAAAGAAATGAAAGCATGACAGAAATGTTACCCACTACGTTGTCTGAAAGAAAACTATTGATTGCATGACAGTAAAGCTTCTTATTAAATATTAACAGTCCATAAAGACTGAATAGCTGCTGAAAACAAATGAACATGTCAGAGGATGAAATTAAATGTGTTTTAGATCTTTTTAATTATTGAAGGTGTTATCGACTTACCAGCTTGACGCTTGTTGGGATCCCGGTTTTCAACAGCACCTTGTTCATTATCTGGCAGTGACAATTTCTGCACCTCAGGAGCTGAGGGAACAAAACAGACAGTAGCATTAAGTTTAACTGGATTTTAACTGGTAATGATCTAATACAGACATACTAGGAAACACAAGCATGAGCGTCAGACAGTGCAGGTTCAGCAGTAAGCAGGCTTCTCTGTGTGAAGAATCTAAACTCAGGAACTGAACTGGTATTTTTGTCCCTTTAGAGATTTTTGTGCTGAAATAATTTCAGATATAAAGCTCACAAGGTTTCTCTACCTTTTCTCTGCTCCAGGAGGTCTGGGCCCTTCTGGCTCCCGGTGGCAGTGCTGGTGGGTCTGGGAGCTGCTGCCCCCGTATGACTCCTCTGTCCTACAGGTGCAGGTGGAGCTGGGGCAGCTGATGGTGGCACCTGCTCCAGGGTGGGACTTTTTGTTAAAGAGTCCAGCTGGGGGCTGGCGCGTCCTGCAGAAAATGGCAAAGTCAAATTCAAACTTCATGATTTTCTTAAACACCTAACATCTGATGAGACCAATGTCAGCTCTGTGTATTTGCAAAGAAATCCAACACAATACAAGAAAGACAGAAATGCAATCTACATGTTTAATGAGAAAATCCCTGACATGTGCTGTTATATTTCTTCCTCTGAGCACCCTCATATGTCCAAGCTTCAGCAGTTTATTAGAAATGTGGTGTATAATGGTCTCCACTATTCCCAGTTCAACACATAATGGGGGTTCAGGTGTGCAGCAGGAAACTCAAATGGAAACAAGCAGCTGTGCTCTATGCAAATCAGCAGGAATCAGGTGTTTCTCTCATTTTTGATTCCAGCCATCTTACAGTTATTTACATTCACTTTCACCATATAAATGAATGTAAATAACAAATGTTGTCCATGCAGTGCATTATTTGATGTGTAATTTCTGCAGAGGTTATTTAATTGCAGGTTTTTCATTGTTCAGTGTCCTGCACACATGTGACCCTTACTCAGTTCACCACAGTGGTGGTATTGCATGCTTTAGCTTGTTTAGTTTAACTTTATTTTATTTCACATTATATATAAACATCCAATACATACTACAGAGTTTGGATTGATTTCTTTACCAAGTGTAAAAATACCTGTGTGCCAACCTCGTCATTTGAAACAGGTAATCAACCCAGTGTAAAATTTATTGCCTTTATTTTTGTCTCAAGTACAATTATATTATTGTGTTGGATAAGGAACCACTTTCACAGCTCTCCTTTATGTTGCATCCTATCAAATCCAGACAGTGAACAGACTTTTGAACAAGAACAACTCTGTACCTCCTGCTCCGGCAGATCCAAACTGCTGAGCTGCAAGGGGTGTAACACCGAACTGGCTGTACGGCGGGACAGGGCCCCTGCTGAATGGAGCATAGGACCCAGCAGACTGGAATGATGATGCTCCTGCAGCATTGGTGACTCCAATCGATGACTAGAAAAACAAACACACAGTCAACTGAAAAGATCCAACAAACACTGACTGTCAAAAACAGCACTTTTGCACAAACTTGCCTGTGTTACACATGTAGGGGGAAAAAAAAAATTTCAGACCACTGACAGATAAAATCTGTATCCACAAGACATGAATGCGCAACTATACTTCTGAAACATAACTGCCAAGAAGGCTTGTTGTGACTGTCACTAATCACAGCTGCAAATGTAGCATGAGCATGCTACACACACACACAATCTCTTCTGCTATTCATCAATTTCATGAAAAAGCCACTGTATTCAGTGAACATCTCTCAAATGCAGATAATTATTACTGACACGAGAACAAAAATGATATTTACAAAAGTAAGAGCTGTAAAATGAAGCCATTTCACACATCGGACTACTCTGTATGGGTAAGTGTTAAAGTGCTCAGTGCTTCAGTGTCTATGCAGTTTTTTTATTTTTATTACACCAACAGAATCTAGACTCAGTTGTGGGACTAGGTTGTTAATTCAAAGTGCTGTTAGTGCAAAGTGACTTTTATATTTACTTTTAAAGCAATTTGTGAGCCAGCGTGTGACTGGCTGCGTTTACAACCTGTTGCTTATTGTGCTTAAAAGATCTGTGTATGAAATGTGTGTCTCTGGGCAAATCACTGAAATACACTTTTTACATACGCTTGACAAGTATTTCTACTTGTCATAACATGAAAAGCACAGGTGCAGTTAACAACATTGATTAATGATGGATATATTCTTTTCAGGCGAGACAGTTCCAAGGCCCTGGCATTGTGAACACTGGCTTAGTGGATGAATCAACTGGAGTGTTTCAATATAACATTAGTCTGTGGTTTGAAGTTTTCATGCCTTAACATATAAGGAAGATCTGCCATAGAGTGAGATGTTAATGACTTGATAGAAAATATAAACACTTTTTTCTATTAAAGGAAAAACATATTGCTTATTTGCTAACGGGGAAGATATTTGGGAAAAGTCCTGGTCACAGCAGGCCTTTTGACTTGTTTTGTAGATAAAGCACAGGTGTGTCTAATAACATTAACGAGGCCTCTGTTCTACTTAAGTGTCCCAGTAAGCCATGATGGTGTCACACTGGCCCAACATGCTCAATATAAGGACCCTGAAATCAAAGCAGCTAAATGAATTTCTCCCATCATTAATTTAATCATTTACACCTGTACTTTTGAGAAATAACAGCGAGGTTGTGGCCAGGTATGACCTGAGGTTAAAACGTGTGCTATTTTTTATGATGCAGGGTTGCATGCAAATGAACTTACCTGAACTATGGCAGGATCCTGAGGCAGCGAGCTTGTGGCTTTGGGTGGCTCACAAACTGTTAGGTCTTTTATGTCACTTCCTCGGAAGATGATGTACTCAAACACTTCCTCCCGAGGTGGAATAGGCCTGTCAGTGGGCCGATCTTCAGTGCCGAAAGAACGAACTGTTGGGGAAAATACACAGGATAGTTTAAGTTACTTTACACTAATAGTTTTTTTTTATGCTGAGTAGATCTGCGCTTTAACAACGCTATGGTTGAAATCTATTATACTCTACAAACGAGAAAAGTACAATAAATAAGCCAGGGTTAGCCTGGGAGGTTAATCCTCATACGTTTTCCTAACCAGATATTGAAGAAAAAAAAATCATCCTCAAATACAAAGCCACCAAGCCAAATTCCCCCCAGAGCGACTTCTGAAGAGCCATCTTTCACTGTACCAAACAAACATACAGCCCAGTCCTGTGGAGCATTAACATGCGAGTTCGTTATGAGTTCACGAAACAAACGTTTAAAATCAACACATTCGCTAATATCCCGCAGTTTAAACTTTAATAAGAAATGTTTGATGGTTACAAGGCATCTACTTTCTATCATATCCCACTTAGTACTCAGCAGTAAGAGGCAGATATTTGATGTTAGCCCAAGAACAACGTAAACAAAGGACACAGAGTTAACCAGAGCACCACTCAGCTATTAGTTAGCTAAAGAGCTAGCTGACGTAGCTATCTACGCTGAAGTTAATTTCAATTTCCCATCGCTTAACTCTCATGCAAAACGTGTTGCAACCCGTTATGAGTACTGTTGTCCATTTAGTGGTTAGTTAACGTACCTTTGGCAAGAGCTACTGTCGAGTTTTCAGTGTCAATGGTGTATAAAATTCCTTCATAGCGAATCTCGGCCTTGGAGATTAGGCTAATTTTGCTGCCAATGTACGGCGTCCCTCCTCCGCTCATGTTTACCCTCTAATTTTAACGACGCACTTACTTCCAAGAAATATGCTTTCTGTTAAACGAGCGATCAAATGTGCTATTTTCAGAGCTGCAGTGTTACGGCTACATTAGATGGATCTGAAAGTTACACAGTGGCTCAGACTCGCTCTCTTCTTAACTGATCTCTACCACGACATGGCCGTTTTCATTTTCCGTCGCCCGCCGCTAAGGATGTTGGGAGAAGGGCTGGGGCTCGTTCTTCTGCATATGCCTCCTCTCCCGCTCACTGCCACCTGTTCTCATGAACGATGCGGGCTGAGTCGGTAAAAAAAAAGTCGGTGAACTCGGTAATATCAAGATTGCACATGCGGTTTTGTTAACTTTTACGATTGTTTTGTTTGGAGATGAAAATTGGCCAGTTAAACCAAGGGACGCTTAGAAGAGGTTTGAGATTTAGCCATTTTTATGATATCGCGATATTGCACGGGATCGCATCTCTCCTCTCTGCCCCATAGTGCTGGAACCATAGATCGTATAAAAAAACATATATTTTTAGATGTAGAAAAATGCATGTATATAATACATGATTTGTCTTTTACACATTTAATTGCACCGTTTTTATTATAAACCCTATGTCCCAGTTCATGATGGTTATGTAACTACACGGTACGTACACTAACTAAAACAGTTATTCATTACATTTCATTAAATTAGATCTGAGGAAAAAAACACGAAAATACAACTAGGCTGCTCAGCCCTCCTCATCTAATGACGTCACAGCCATTCCCACAATGCCTAGTAACACGCAGGCGCACTGTTAAAAAAAGAAAGAAAAAAAAATAAGACGGCTATCGGTGATCAGAGATGGCGGGCGCCTCCGACCCCCTGGAAGATATGCTCTTTTCAGAGGTGGATGAAAAAGCTGTGAGCGACCTAGTGGGCTCATTGGAGTCACAGCTCGCTGGCCAGAGCAACCCAGCAGGTAAAACAGACGAAAACGGAGGCGCTGGCTCAGTGGCCCCCGCCAACCATCACTTGGGAAAAACGCTACCAGCTCCAGTGGGCACCACAACACTAGAACAACAACAACAAGGACGGCGTAATAAACCTGAGATGCGCCAGGAGATCAACTCCAAAGACGTTAGCTCGGATAAAGCTGTCACATCTCCCGCTCTGGGCTGCACCCCGTCTTTTGGCGAGCCCTCCACCACTTCGGCTGCCTGTGTAAACGCCACTAGCAGCGGTTCGCAGTCACATGGAGCATCCATCACAACACTGACTGCTTCTGGTGTGTCAACTTTGGCATCTCCGCCAGCCAGCATCAGCACCACATCCAGCCGCGGCTCTAAGGTTACCCCGGGCACAGGTGAGACGTCGACAGAGGCTAACCCGGCGAGGAAACGCATAACCGCGTCGCGGAGGAGCGCTTCGGCTCGGATAAAGACTTTAAACGGCGCAGCTGTAACGACGAGAAGGAACAGCAACACAGCGGTGGCCGAAAGCCCTAGCCCTGTGGATCCCAGTGCAACTACACCAAACTCTACTCGGCCGGTGACATCCTCTATTGACACTACGACTTTCACTTTGTCTAACGCTAGCCTGCCTGTAGGTCAGTCGGCTATTGCTCTCGACCGGGGGACTCCTACCATTGCTTTGCACAGACTCCCGAGTCACATTGTAGCCAGTATAGCCCAGAACGGCAACGGGACCAGTGTTTCGGCCTTGGTCCAGCAGGGCGCCCGCATAGGACCCGTCACCTCTTCAGCTTCACAGGAGAACCACAGCAAAGCGGTCACAGACACTGGGGCTTCCAAAACGGACGATTGTCAGTCCAAAATTGTAATGTCAAGCCAGTCTGGTAGTGTCAATTCTGTAATATACACCGTGTCCTCTGCACCTTCTGTTGTCACACCAACAACTACTACAGCAGCAGCTACAACAACCACAACAATAACCCAGCCCCTGAGCTCTGCCACAGCCGTTGCTTGTGGCACAGGGGTGGCAACTAGTTCTGCATGTGGCACGGGTCAGACTACATCAGTGACTACCACTATTAGCATGGTCAGGCCCACAGCTCCCTCTCCAACACCCGCTGTGGCTGTGGCCACCTCCGCACAGTCTCAACCCCGTCCTGGACTTTCAGCACCTCAAAGGATTGTAGCCCCCCAGCTGATTGTCAGACCACCTCAACAGCAGACGACCATTCAGCTGCCCTCTGGGTTTACCATCCCACCGGGTAAGGTTTGCTGGAGGGGGAGGATTGCACGAACAAGGTGCTGTTTATACCTGTCTTATGAAAACCTTACCTGAGGCTCAAGGATTTAGTTGTCAGTATGATACAATGTTTGACTGTCTTCAGTGTGATGGGTGTGTGTGTGTGTTTCTATGTAAAATCCTGGTTTCTTACAATGTTTACCTGGATGTGCTGGGGAGGCGTTTGCTCTCCATGTTATCCAGTGGGCATCATGTATGTTCCATAGCATGGTGCCTGTTCCAGGGGTAAAATATGCCTTTGGATATATGCATATATTCATAGCAGCTGTACTGCAAGTTTCAGCATGGGTGGCCCCAGGGGGAATCAAAACACTTCACACAGCAGTATTAGTGCTATGATGTGCCAACTGAGCTGCACAAAGTATAAGATTTACACCAAGCATGCTCGACAGCCGCCAACACGTCAGGAAACCACAACTGTAAAAATTAATAATAAAAGAAATTAGACAAAACTTACATTAAGTTTGCAGTGAAACAGTGTCAAATGGAATTTAGCTGTATATTATTATTATATCTGATGCTTAACTGTTTGATTTGTTGTGAATTGTTTTTTTTTTTGTTTGTTTGGTTTTTTTTTTTGCTCACAGGAAAAGCACTAATGTAGCCATGCTGTCACTTTTAGCTCAAGGCAAATGTAATTAGAAAAGACAGGCATGTTTCCGGTGAAATCATATGGAAATGTCATCACCATCAAATGTCAACACATATAACATAATACTAACAATATGCCACATGCACAAGCAGGCACTTGAAAGCATTTTTAACTGCAGCATAGTTCGTTGAGTGTCATCAAAGTTTCACATGTTTTTCCTAAGAGAGTGGGAAACATCATCTTTTCCTTTGGCAGGTACAAAATATGTATTTAAATGTGTTTTTATGTCAGTGCAAACATATTAACAGTTGTGTAATGTTCACTCATAGTGCATGAAAACAGTGAAATACTATGGTGAACATACAGTGCCAGGATCAAGAGGTTGTTCACTGTGGCAGATCTGTACAGGTGGATGGATTTTTTTCCGTATCAAGTAGATAGTTTTATTTCTTGATACGTAGAGAATCACTAATCTACACTATTCCAAGACTATGAAGTCTCTCAAAGGCTTTCTGTAGCTGCCCAGTTAACTTCCTTTTTAAAGAGTTATGGTTGCCAAAAGCTGCAGCGTTTTGGTCGCCCAGGTAGCGACTTCCCTGAAGCTTCTCTTCTTTTATATTGTACAAATTGTGGGTAATAGCTGTGGACAGTGGTCAGAATGGTTTGTGGGCTGCTCTTCTGTTTAGTCTTGAATGATATTCTGTGTCACCTCAGAAAGAGTGGTTCAGTCAGAGAGTCAAGAGCATTATCAGAATGTGCTATTAACCTTTCTGCTGACCTCATGTCTTCTTCACTTTACATTAGTTCTTCACAGATAAACAAATGTCTAATAAAACATTTTGTCTCGACCTGACAAGGGCTTTTTCACAAACACGGTACCATAATAATATCTACAATCCCAGCCTTTTGGAAGGAGCTAAGACTCTGATGATCACACCTTCAGTCAGATTCCTAAACCTCAGACTGTCATTTGTAAATTAGTCTGATGTTCAGCAAAGTCTTGATCTTTTCTGCGTTAGTGCACAAAAATAAGCAACGATATGTGCCCTGATAGATGTAAATAACAAAGTAGGAAGGTATGTTATATTGAGGATTAGGATGTCTCAGAGTGTATTCACATGCTTATGCTATGGCCAGTTACAACAAGTCAAAAAAAACCCTCAGCATTTTGTTTGTAGTCAGTTTTAACTCACGTCCCCGTCCCTGTAAAATGTGGCACACAGCAGTGAATGGTTTCTGTGGTTAAAAGCCATTTATTATTATTTCATATTATTAGATATTTCCTAATGCGCTGATTTAAATCTGTGGTTAAATATGTGCCTGGGAGTTTAACAGAGGCTTTCCAACCAGTCAGAAGCACTTTGCGTGGCCATGGTCGAACATCAGTCACCAGCCAATTCCAGTGCACTGAACATTTTCACTTTATCAAACTACTGTGTTCGGTGTTTTCCTGTCAGTTTGAAATTCTAGGATGATACTTTGCTATCTGTGCAGGATACCCTGCTTTCCACATCCAAAATATATCTGCTTTTGGCTTGTTGCTGGTTTTAATAGCATTCAGTGACTATGATGTTATAATCTTTCCTCTAATGAATGTTCCCTGGTGTTCTTCAGGAATGGTGTTGGTGCGCACGGAGCTGGGCCAGCTGGTGATGGTTCCTCAGCAGGCTTTGGCTCAGGCCCAGGCTCAAGCTCAGGCCCAGGCTCAGGCTCAAGCTCAGGCCCAGGCCCAGGCCCAGGCCCAGAACAACATCTCTCCTCGCCCCGCTACCCCCACGACAGGAACATCCTTCAGAGTAACAACTCCACAGGTAAGACTCTGCCACAGGACCCACATGGTAGCTACCACCTGCAGACTGTCATTAGTATGACCATGGTGCACAGTATTACTGCTCATATCGTTTTTATTTACAGCTAGACAGGGACAAGAGGAAGAAATGTGAGACATGTTAATTAATTGTGCTGTATAAATGCATACAGTATCTGGTTGTGTGTCTCGGTTTACCTGGAATTGACATGTATTGCGACACAGGGTATAACTGGTTTTCATTTTAATTTACAATCGTGGAACAGATGATGGATCATCTGATTTTTCTGTCTGTGTACGTCTCAGGCAGTGGGCTTTACTCCTGTTTACATTCCTGTTCAGAGATAAGTACGTACAAAAAGTGTTCTCTGCATGTCTTGTGAGTCAGATGAAGGGTTATCTTATTTTTTTCTTACTCTTTTTTTACGATAAGAAATCTCACCTCAGCAGGCCTGCCGTTTGGATCAGCTGTAATTCCTTTTGCTGCCTGTTGGTAGAGACGTTGCAACACTGCAACATTTGCGAATAAGACTTGTGTCCCCAACTGGCCTGAGGGGAACATCCTGAGATAGAGATTATGTCTTAAATCCATACAGGTCTGTTGGCCATGCTTTTTCATTGCTGTTAAATGCATGCATAGTATGAACAGCAAAAAAATGCTATACTGTGTGTAACCACCATTAACATCAAATGTATGATTTAATATTCATTTCATATCACTACTGAATAATTATATGCATTTTATATGAAATGCAAACTTCAGCAACATACACCTGTTTGTAAAAACTGTTGATTTTTTCCAAATCTGGTTTAACTAGAACAGAGAATATATTGGTTTCATGTAGCCAGAACGATTTATCAAAAAATACAGGTCAGCTCAGACATTGTGAACTCGTTGAAGACAGGTGTAACCACTAATATGCTGCTATTCCTTGTTTAGCCACTAGAAAACCCTGAAACGATTGTCTTTTAAGAGGAACATCCCAGAACCTTAGTATCCCTTCTCTCCAGAGCATGCTCTGTTCCTGTATATTGAGGAAAATGATTTAGTTGTACAGTAAAGAGGCTAGCTGGTTCAGTCCAGCAATAATTGTTCTTGAATGAATGAGAAAAGAATCTCTGTCTCCATCCAGATGTTGCTGCAAGAAATTTTGATGTGTCCAACAATGATTATCAGACAGGAATGGCTAAAAGATCAGGACATTTGGAGTCAAAAAAGTTTTCAGTGGGACATAGATCTGAGTATCATCAGCGTAACAGCTAAAATTGACTTCATGCTTTTCAATAACTTGGCCCAAAGGGAGCATATATGAAAAAAACAGTTACAGGTGGAAAACAGACTCTTGTGGGACACCATATTTAAGGTTTGAGTTGAGGAGGAGTCAGTATCCAGGGCAGAAGAGCAGGAAAAAAAAGTTAGATAGGACTAGGGACAGCTCCTGGTGCTGAAATAAAGTCTAATGCACTAACCAGATAGCAGATGAAAAAAAAAAATCACTTAATTTTAACCAAACAATACTGTATCTCTTCAGGTCTGTCAGATTTACTCTATCAATAATAATAAAGAAATCCAAATAGCGTTGTTTCAGTAACGTAAATGACAGATTACAACTCATCATTTTCTAGCAGCAGTCGTTTTGTTGCAAATAAAGCAGCTTTGAAAAATGAGGGCATCAGTCTCAGGCCTCCTTGTACCTGGATGACCATGACCCACAGTGTGCTGGTGTGTGCCTGGACACATTTAAAGTACGTGTTAATGCCACGACTCGTAGCATTTGTCAAAACTAATCTGACACATTAAATTGGAGAATCTTTGATCTAATTATCTGTGGATTTGTAGAGTTGATGTTAGGTGGGCACCACCTCATTAAGTGAGTTCTAGACCCTAATTGGGATGTGATTAATATGTTTAACTGTGTAATTATAATGAACGAATATTCTTGATTATTTTATGTATAGATTAAACTGAGATTAATAGGTGAATTAATGTCTCAAGGCTTCTTAATGACTCCATGGGGTGCGCTCATCAAAATTTAATGAGCTGCTGAATCATTAATTGGAATTTGCTTATTATCACCTGTGGATACATCCTTCATGTAAAAACTTGAGCTTGTGCTAGTGGGTCCACACCTTTCATTGCTTTCAATAATGAGGTTACCAGACAGTTGCTCCCCCGCAGTTTCTCTGCAAATGAAGTATGACAACTGAAAAGTCATTGATTTTACAGTGACAGAGAAGCACTAACAAACCTGCCAAGGTGTTCACATGTAAATACCTGGTGTTTGGCTTATTGATCTCAGAACATGCAGTGCAGACATATCAGAAGGCTTGAATGTTCACCTGGGCAGTTTTAAAGTAGGTATACATTGTACAGCATTAAAAAAAAACACATATTCTTAGATGCATGTTAGGATTAAAATTGGAAATACAATACCTGCGAGAACAATATTTACTGCATGTAAATATTTACTACATGTAAATAACCCGTAAAAGTGCTTTTGAGGGGTTGGATGACAAAAGTTCAATAAAAAAAGGTTTTCTCTGACTTAAAAATTTATTTGTCAGAGGGATTCAAAACTGATTGGATATGATGTATTTCCTTTCTTTGAAATACAGGATCTTGATGTAAAATACAACTACTGGAAAGCAGATTTTACAGTTTGCATTTAATCCTGTTTGCTGTATTGTAGATTGGGATTCAGCATTGTTGGTCAATTCACAGCAGTGGGAGAGTTGAGATAATATTAGGAAGGGCTACAACTAATGTTTATTTTCATGACTGACTTGACAGATTAATGGTTTGGTCTGTTAGAGTCAGAAAAGAATAAAACTGGGCCCATTGCAAAGCCCAAACTGGCTGATTCAAACTGTCTGTTCTCTGACCAACAGACCAAAAATCAAATACAGAATTATTATTCATTCAGATGTTACGTTCACCGAAAGAAAACCAGAAAATATTTAGGTTTGTGGAGCTGTGACCGAGTGAATGTGGGGAATTTTTGCTTTAAAATCATGGAAAATGAGGAATCAAATATTAAAATTGCTGCCAAACACTAAAAATGTCAGTTACAGAATAAGCACACAATTCACCCTCAAATCCCAGCTCACAAAGTCAACTTTGACCCTTGTTGAGTTTCAAAATGCCAACATTGATCTGAGAGGAAATCTTAGCATTTGTTGATGCTAGTGACTGCTATAATAAATTAGGGGAGGACATCTTCTGTAGACTTTTAAATACTGTCCTGTCATCATTCACAGTAATTTCTTTGCCGACAACTCGGGACATATTTGACGGTTTATTCAAACTCCAGCTCAGGACTGAGGAAAGGAAGACACAAAGTTTTCTACTGATGAGTGTTATGATACAAGTGGCTTGTAATTAACCCTTAATTGTACTCAGATAATTGTACTCAGGGTCAGATTGTGAAAGACAAAGAAAAAACAGAAAGTGCTTGAGACAGACTGATCTGTTATTCATTCAAGGACAGGTATTCAATATTAAATGAAAAGCTGAAAAGCTACAGCACAAATCTTTGTTCTGGCCTCACAAGGTTGGAATAAAGAGGCCATCTAAGGTTTTTGGCACCCGTTCATCAGATCACTAACTGCAAGGACAAAAGACTGACACTAGAGGGCAGCATTTCATTGTCTTTTTCAGCTGGGACAGACTTGACTCTGCATTTCGAGCTCTGCTTTCACTTATGACCCGAACTGTTTGCTGTTCTTCTGACATGTTGTACTCAGGGTTACAGCGAGACACAAGTTAATCCTTTTTATACTACTATTAAGAGTATTACATACTGTGTCTATGAATGTGGAAAGAGAAGAACAGTTGTGTGGATTAAAATCATATGCCTGTAGTGCTCTCAAATCTAATGACCCAAGAAATACAGTCTACATAATGTACCCACAGTCTGTAATGTATGGCAGTGTGTACTGGATTAGTGTAGATATACCATGCTCGTGTTTGGTGCACCCATCATACAGCAGCAGTTTCAAAACTGAGATTAAGCTTCTTTCATACTTCATAGTATTAAAAACTTCATGCTTCCACAACCTGTGGCAGGTGTAAATGTTAGACAAAATCATTCTCAGTCAGTCCAGAGTCACTCATCCCCTCAGACTCCACAGCAGCCCACTGGCTTCACAGATCGAAGTCCCCGTCAGTTACACAACAACGCCTCCTCCTGCTTCTGTACCCAGAGCCACCCAACCTGTATCCATCCTGATATGAACCCCTCTCAAAAGAGACTCGCAGATTGTCATCGCCTCTCACAGTCACACTGATGACAAATTAGCGGGCTGCGGCGTTGCCATCTCGACAGGAAAAGCAGTAGCAGGGAAATGAAAGGGAATGGTGTTTATTCCCAGAGCTCAACCCCTCTGTTGGCCTGTCACTCTTCCCATGACCCTGAGGGGAGAAACGGAAGGCATCCTGAGCTTCCTTCCTTCCATACCTGTTAAATCATTCATCATCCAACTGCCTGATTATTTTAAAAAGCTAACAAGGCTTTGGTTCTTGAGTGTGTTTGTGTGTGTCTGTCTGTGTGTGGGAGAGGGAGAGAGAGAGTAAGCAACAGAGAGGCATAGCTGGCGGTGGGATGCACCCCGTGGCTTTTACCATCCCCCACCACCACCCTCCCCATTACCCCCGCCACCCTCATCCCCTCATCCCTCATACACCCACTTCCCCCAAACTCCTCAGTACAACATTCTTTTGGATTCTACAAAACTTTTAGAGGAGGGGGAGCTCCCTCCTCCTCTTTCTCATCCTATTTCTTCTCTTTGCCTCCATCCTCCTGTCCTTGGCGGTGTTGGTGTGTTGTGTGTCTGTTTGTGTGTTTTCAGTTGTGTGCAGTTTATCATGTGCTTGAATGTATGTGTGTATGTGTGTGCATGGGAAGTGTGTGTGTGTGTGGTGTGTGTGCTTTGGCCTGTCTGTGAATGGAAGGCTGTATGCCAGAGGTCATGGCAGAGGCCCTCATGGGTTGTCTTGGCCAATAGACAAGATAGCAGCCAGGAAGTGTGTATGAGCATTTGTGCGTTTGTCTGTACGTGTGTGTCTGTGGCTTCAGCGGCAGTTGGCACTCACCACCTTGCCCTCCCATTTGCCTTTAATATTCTAATAGATTAACCCTCATAATTACAAATTTCAGCATCTACCTGTATGGACGTTCTTTTTTTAAACACTGTTTCATGTCCATGCTGCATGCTTCATGCTGTTTATTATTAGTTAGCACAGTTATGTATTACATCTAATATCTGCACTTCAGTCTTACTTCATACTGAGAATCTACAGTTTTACCGTAGTCCACATAGATTACTTTTGGTCCTCTACATAAAAAAGTTCAAACTGTATGGGTGTAAACATCTTCAGGTTAAAGATGAATGTCAGCATTTAAACCTCCCAGTTAATGTGGAGTAAAGTGCCAGCAATACAGTCCTGAAAAGAATCTGTCCAAATACTTAATCAGCCTAATCTCTCTCTCATGTCCTGCATGATCTGTTTGTTCTGAGTACAAACCGTTCTTGAACTAGTGTCATCAGACTAGACAGGTTAAATTTAATGCCACTTTTAAGTACTGTAGTAACCTGTTCCTGTTCACAGATGATTTTCAGATTCAAACCAGTGGTTAGATTTAGTTCTTCCTTCATTTCTTCCCTCAGAAGTAGTCATCATTATTTTGGTGGCCAGTTTTTTTTAGGAGATTTTCATGGATAAAATGTAAAACATTACCGGAGCATAATGTTACAGTGGTGATGGGACCTCATGCAGACACAATAAAGCAGATTTGTGGTCAGTAAAAAGCTAAATTAGATAGTTTATCATCTCATTTGTAATGTTTAAACTTCCACAATCTACAATACATAGTGTTGATCCTATTGATTTACTGGAATTAATGGACCTCATCTTACCATACTTCCCTGTGCTGTTACATCTAAGTCAGGTCTGTTATCCTAGACAGCATCAGGAATAGATACACAAGCATATTTCTACATGGAGCGGGGCCCTTGCAGATTGCTTCTTATGCTAATGTCTTTATTAGTTGCATTAGTCATACCAATTACTATGGTGTCTGTGGTTTTCATTGAAACAGATGTTAGTGAGGTAAGCTAATTTTGCAATGGAAAAATAGCATTCCAGGAAACATCAGCTTTATTCAGCCTGTACAAACTGATCATTCTTCCTCAGTATTTCATAATAAATGCTTGTAAATGCAGAGGCCTTTAATTACTTGGTTATAGACAATGAAAATAAGACAATGTCATAACCTTACATTCACAAATTTGTCTGCAGGAATCAGTCAATTAACATTTTCTGTCCAGTTTAAAGTTGCTTAGTTGTGACATTAGAGAAAATATACAAACTCATGCTTAGATGCTAAATCATGCAAAAATCACGATTTGAAAAGTTCTTTGAAAAGTTTGTCTGTTAACTGTTTCCCTGAGTTGGCTGCACTTTTTAGCCCCAAAAAAGAAGTATCCATTTGTATGCACAGCCAGTCAGACGTGTGCTGCTGTTTCCTCTGTGAGCTTCTAACACAATAAAAGCTGCTGGTTGCATTGGACCTAAAGTCAAATCATTTACAGTGATTTGTCCCACCTTTGTTTTCCACTTCTTCACTTTTTGACAGGGTTTCTCCATTGGTAAAATCATAAATGTAAATGTCAGTGGTGTTGTCGGTATGTGAACACCATCAGACCCCGGCACAATGCCACCATGACCCACTGCTACCTGACCAAACGCCCTCTTCCTGTCTCAGCCTTCACCACCACCAACATGCTGCCACTTTCTTTCTTCTTTCCTGCTGTCATGACCTTTCCTCATCCCTCTGCGAGGCATGCTACTCCTCCTCCTCCTCCTCCTTTCTTCCTCTGTTGCTCTCTTACTCATGCTGTCCCAGTCTTTTCTCTGCCCTCTATCCACTTCCTCCTCGCTCTCTCTTTCACCTTTGAAACTGACATTGTCTTAACTTTGCTGTTTTCAATTTTCTTTGTATCTTTAGAGGTGCCTTGTCATCATTTATCTCCCCCCCCCGTTCTCCCTCCCTCGTCCACTTCCTTTGATGCCTTTATGCTCTCTGTTTTCCTGTTCCTTCTTTTTCTTCTCTTTCCCTCTCTCTGTGTTGCTCTCTTTCTTTCCTGCAGTCTCCTGTGACCTCTCAGACCACCAGGCAGTGTCCCTTGACCCCGGCCAAGATGGTACCATCTCCCTCTCCCACTCCTTCCAGCCCTGCCCTCCAGACCTCCTCCTCTTCCTCTTCTTCCTCCTCCTGTCCTGCACTCCGCCCAGTGAGATAACTCTCCTTACTCGCCTATTTTTCAGTCTTCTGCCGCCGATGTCATTAGAAAAATTTCTTGCTGAGAAATAATGTCATGTCTTAGTGGTAGTGTAGAGGTTACACAGTAAGTTAGCTGTGTCAGTACTTAAAACAGGACCAGTTGCATGTGAGTGCAAAGCTGTTCTGTCTTAGTACTCGTGAATGTCACATCTTACCACTAACACTTGAGGATGAATTCATAATTCATCATTGTTGATGTTTTTAATTATCCTTATTTACAAAGTTGCTGTGGGGTGTAGTCATTCTGTTCCTAAAGATACAAATATGAACATTAAGTAACTGCTGCAAAAATGTGTTTATAATATGAATAAAAAAAATTCTAACATCAGTTATTTGCAGAGAAAAAAATGGGTATAATATCTGTGATTCTCACCAGCTGAAAACTAGTATAGCTGCTGGGTATTGCTGCCCTGGCTACACATCATAAAATCATGTACTGTACACTGGCACTGCTGGAGATAATATTTTAAGTTGAACTTTCCCCTTTCTAAGGAACTAAAGCTCTGGAGGCTCTGATCAGATCGAGTGTTTCCTATCCAGATAATGTGTATCCAGATTACATCAAGACCCAGCTCAAGTGCATCGCAGATTTAATTTCCCTGCTTGTTTTTGAATCTATCAGTGGGCAAACTCTGATCTTTGCTAAACAAAAAACATAAGCTACACTGTGCGTTTGTACTCAGAGGAGAGAGGGTAGCAGTGGCTGTTTGGTTCCTTGTCTTGGGTTCAGACTTGCAGATCAGATTTGAGAGATTTCTTATTGTACACACAGCTATGCTTCATCTCGTATGTGGACGTACACGTTGATGTCTTGCCCCCGATCCATATGTAGCTTGAGTGATCAGACCCTAACCGTGCATTTTGGTTGTATTCACACCTGTATTTAGAACTGTCCGCTTACGATTGCATCACGTAAGATGTATTTTATTGCCAAGTGTGAACAGGCCCTGGGAGATTTGAAAGAGGTGATGAGGGTTTCAGGGTGAGAGACTGCTGTTGGCACCTCATCTGTTGAGCAAAATTTATGTTTTGGATGTGAGATATTTTCTAGTCATTCATTCCCTCAAACATGATCATGATTAAGTACAGAATAGCAAGCTAATGTTTGGAATTACTGGTAATAAAGCTTGATGGGAAAATGTAGGTTTGCCTTGTCAGGTAGGTGATTATTTAGAAAATCTTTGATGGCCTCCTGTCTTTCCCAGCCTCTAGCTTGTCACCACCTCCCCTTCCTCCTCCTTGTCTGTTAAGCGATGTCCACCGAAGTCAGGACACCAGATGTGACAGGAGCGCTGTGGTGCCTGCCTCCTGTTCTCTGTGGCCTTGCTGCGAGCAAGGCGTCACGTCCTGTTTATCTCTCTGTCTCTTCCTTGCTTTTCCAGAAGGGCCCCGTGGCACCGGCCGTGGCTGTGACGGCTCCGCAGCAGACCCCCGTGGTTATGGCCCCCCAGGCCCCGGCCCAGTCTGCCTCCCAGCCAGTGCAGCCTCCGCAGACGGGCATAACAGCGGCCCCCGGAGCTCCTGTCGTGTCCCAGGTCCGTTCTCTCCCCCCGCCCTCCTCCACCGCCCACACTCCACCCTCAAGGGCGCGGGCACTGTCACAGCTGCCAGCAGGCTGGCTGCGTCACAAGTTCAGCTCCAGACCCAGGGCCTCACATCCTCACACAGCTGGCCATGGACAAAGAGTCTCACACATGCCCGCACACGTTCGCACTCGTACATTCACACAAGTGCATACGAACCCAAGGACACAGACAGAAAGGCACAGGCCCATCATGTACACGTGTATATACACATTCAGGGTCATACAGATACACCCATAGATACAGGCTCACATACATACAGTGTAATCCACACAGAGACACAGAACACACACATGCAGACACTCACATCTCCAAATATCCAGGCTGCACAGATCTCACAGGGGCTACAGTTTGTTGCCACTGGCAGTTTGCGTGGACAGGTGCCATGTCTCATTTGGCTACAGAGATGACAGAGCAACATGCTAAGTGTGCACTATGCGCTGATTTGAGGCTGATGCTTGTCGACTCCTTTATCAGTCCAAATAATTTCATTCTGTTGTATGTGTGTGTAAAGTATTAATTAAGGAAATGCAGCACAAATACAAGAGATTCTGATGCCTACATTGGCACTCATCCTAGACTAATAGAATAATTAAATCCTTTCTTAAATGTTGATTACTGTAGCATCTTTCATCCTATAATCTCGTACACTGAGACACTGAGCATTTTGTCAAAGCTGTCGCTTTTTAAAATTCTGGACAGAAGGTAAAGAATTGTTTTCTTTTGTCTTCTGACAGGAAATGCAAGAGAATGTGAAGAAGTGTAAGAATTTCCTGGCCACACTTATCAAGCTGGCGTCTCACAATTCTCCGTCCCCTGAGACGTCCAAGAACGTCAAGGCTCTGGTTCAGGACCTGCTGGTGAGCTTCAAAAAGCAACTAACTAACAAACATTATTCATCATACAATTGTGCAAGCGTATTTAGGGAAGTTTGTGAACTACTCCACTTTGCTGTTAAGTCTGACTGGCTCAGTCTTGACAACTGCTCCTTTCCTACAGCTGTGCTTTTATGAGACAACAATTCTAAACATCTGAATGACAGAGTTTCTTCCTATTCTGAGCTTTTTGCACTTTGAAATGTTTTTAAAAGTAAGTCAAATTTGTCACTTTTATCTGTTGTACTAAATATTTCAAACCTCTAGATGGCAGCATGCAACTCTTTCCAAAGCTCTTCTTTCTCTGAGATGAATTTTCATCTTACACACAGTTATTATTGATGAATGGTGCCAGGATGGGAGTTGAGTAGCTGATCATTTGCTCCGATGACAGGATTTCATCTCTGTGTGTTCACGTCGCCGTGTTATTCTTCACTTCCTGTGCAGCCTGATTTTTATTCTTTACCCTTCACCTAACAGGATGCCAAGATTGAACCGGAAGAGTTCACCAGCCGGCTGCAGACTGAGCTCAAGTCGTCTCCGCAGCCTTACCTGGTGCCCTTTCTCAAGGTGGGATTCTTGCTTTCTCTCTACATCAAATGTGAGACTGCTTCCTACATTGATCGAGGCAATGGTTCCCTGTACTGGATTGCTTACCTGACGGCTAAACGTCTTCAAAAACGAATCCTTTAAATTGGTCCTTTAAACTGGCTACCTAACAGTTAACCCTGTACCTGCCTCTTAAAGTAATCCTCTTAACGGGGGCCCAGTTGTCTGTTTACAGGACCTCTTAGCTACTTTGAAAATTGACCCCTTAAATTGTTTCCTGAACTGCTCCCTGACTTGCCCCCAGGAGTCATCCCCTAACCTGGCTCCTTAAGCTGCCCCTGTCAAGTATTTTCTGATGGCCTAAAGTAGTCCTTTCCCCTGTACCAGGGCTAGTGATGGCTAGACCTGACAGTAGAATGATACACACATATACACACTCCTCTGGCCTGACTTCTGACTGTGTGTGACAGTGGCCCCCTGCTCCCTGACCCCCCACCCCCCCCCCAGCTGTCCCTGTCAGTAGCCAGCAGGTTTCTTCAGCAAACCGTGATGAGTGTCACATCAAGGCGCCCGACCGCCCAACCCGGCTTCAAACACATGTTGTCATGCAGTGTTAGGTTGCTTACGTCAAAAATCTGCCTGAAATAGTCTGTATGTAGCAACATGAGCTCATCAGGTCAGCTGTGACAGTGGGTTAACAGAAAGCTATTTTTCATTTATGGCATGTACAGTATTACACATACTGCAGGTAAATTACCCTGAAATCAAATTAAACAGTATAAGGGTAGAAGTACATGTTTTTTTTCTTTACAACGTATAAAACCACATGAATCACTGTATAAAAAATGCAGTTAAACAGTTATCGTCACTTCTCTGCAGGTGTTTCTTCAGCTGTCAATAGTCGTCCATTCTTTTGTGATAACAGTATACTGAATTAGCCAGTGATCACAGCAGTATTTGTTTTTATAGCTCTGTGCTATTTTCTCATGCATTTCTCATGTCTGTTTTGCTCTGCGACAGTAAACTCTGGCCTCTCTCTGCCTGTCAACAGAAAAGCCTTCCAGCCCTGAGGCTGTCTTTGCTGAATAGTCAGCAGTCCCTGACCCAGCCCCCACAGCAGGGAGTCAAACCAGCACCCGGTGGCGTCCCTCCTGCCATTGTGGCTGGGCCAGCTGTCCGCATACGCCACCCTAACAGCGTCAGCACCACTACGGGTGCCAGCGCACTGCCTGCCGGGACGCTCGGACATGCAGCTGCCATGGTATGTATGGAGCTGACCAGCTGCAACGGACTCCAGTGCAAACACAGTTACCACAACTACATTTACAGTTCATAATTAAATGTATTTGAAGTAAAGAGTGACTTATGTTGATCACAAGAGAAGAATGAGCTTTCGCTGCTGGATCCTTAACATTATAGTTACATTAAATCCATATATGTGTATGTAGAAACTGGGTTGGTGCAGCAAAATATAGTCAATAAAATATATATTATAGTCCACAACAATAGTGGCTATTGAAAATGATCGTTTGCTCTTACTGCTTTTAGATGGTAGTCATGCACAGAAATGTGTATTTAAGGTAAGTGAGGATGGAGAGTTAAAGCTATACTGGTCAGGTAATAGATGTGACAAATATTTACTCACAGTGGAGAAATTCGAGAATGTGATGGATGAAGACCTGGGGGTGGGACGATGGTGTTGTGGGTGTGTGTTTATGGATCTTACACAGAGCTGAATTATCAGCATGGAGTCACAATAGCCAACAGTGAGTCTGTCTTCAGAAAAAAATTTAGCTTCATATTTAGTGAGAGACAGACACATATTGTAAACTTTGGAGGTTTTCACCCTTTGGAGATGCAGCCTCTGGCCAAACTTTACCAATTCCCTTCGATCAGCTTCACTGATTAGAGCAGATGGTGGTCAAGCACTTGGCTCAAAGGCACCTTAATGATAATCGTTAACTTGTTTATACCTGCCCATACTTTGATAAGTTCATTAGAAATATCTGACCCAGGAACTGTGCGGTTACTGTACTATACTACTCTGTATAGCTATTAAGTATGATAATTAAAATGACTACTATGTCAATAGAATAGTTATTATAATAATTTGTGTTTTTTTTTCAATGTTATTTTAGGAAAGTGTGCATCAATTATTCAGCGTTTCAGTATATCATCATCATCTCAAAAAAAAAACAAAAAATGGAAATCTAATTGCTGACTTAGTTGATGTGCTAAAGCTTAGGATTCGAAAATCTGAAAAACCAAGGTCACTCCTTGTGGTAGTATTACAGGGGACACTGTGACAGAGAAAAATACACACCGGTGTCCCCTCCCCACCCTGTGCTGCAGATTTGACCCATAGGGACACTGAGATGAATGAGCTAAAAGCGACACACTGACCACCAGTTTTCAGTGTCTTTCTACAAACAACAACAACAAAAAAAAAAGGTGGCTTCAGAATCATTTGAAAGCTGCGATAATCACATAAAGATTTTACACGTTACACATTTAAGTAAACTTTCTTTGGAGGCTTTCTGAGATTTAATGCCACTTCATCTGTCCTACAAATCCTTGATATGCATCGCTGTGTTGTGACTCTGATGCACAGTACCACCTATAGGTTGGAAGCTAGTGACAGGGTGAGGATACAGCTAAAGTAAGACCCTGTAGGGTCCAGTGTTGGACACCGACAGCCTCACTCAGCTCACAGCGGTGCCACGTGTGTGCTCGTGCATGCACGCTGGAACTCCTGCCATCACACAGTGCACAGGCGTCTGTGGATGGGTCAAGCAAGGTCAGATTAAGTTTGGTCTGGTCTGGGTAGAGGGGTGGGTGAGCCAGAGGGTCCTCTGTTTTTCTTTTACATTTTACATTTTTACATTTTCTTTCTCTCATTCTTTCACTTTCCCTCCTTTTTTCCCTCTCTACTTTCCTTCATAGCCTTTTCTCTCCCCTGCTCCCTCCCCCCGTTCTCTCCCCATCTCTTTCCAGCAGTGTATCTCACTGTATCTAATGGGGGGGGGGGGGGGGGGGGGGGGGGGGGGGGGGGGGGGGGGGGGGGGGGGGGGGGGGGGGG
>JBBMJY010000001.1:7155211-7165646 GCA_037833715.1 Toxotes lorentzi | reverse complement strand
GTGTGTGTGTGTGTGTGTGTGTGTGTGTGTGTGTGTGTGTGTGTGTGTGTGTGTGTGTGTGTGTGTGTGGGGTGGGGTGGGGGTGACTGGAGATCAGGATGCACCTCCATCTATCCACACACTAACACGCAATTTCTTCACGGCAAGTGCAGTCCTCCCACCACCTATGGCGTGCCCTCGCTGAAACACAAGCTTGATATGGAAACGACATGCATATGTATTCATGTGACCGCCGGCTCCATGTCCCCGAGCCAACCAAAACCATAACTGAGAGGCTGCTCTTTTGCTTCTGTGGAACCTAATTACATCTCTGCTTTATTAGTGAGGAGGTATAGTCAGGAATATTTTGCATTTCATATCTCATTCCCTCCTTTTAATGTCAGACCTGTCTTTGGCATTCTCATTTGATTTGAGCCCCCTCGATCCCAAATAGCCCAAGAAAGCAGACCTTCCAAGAAAAAGAAGCGTTATTACTCATAATATTACCAGCGTTCTTGGATACTGGTTGATGTTTTTAGGGCCTTGTGCCGTTGTAGCCACTGTTTTAATATCCCAGCTCTGCATTACTGCAGACGTTTTTAGCGTGTTACTCAGTAGATTCAGTGTAGTTTATAGTTCATCAGCACCACTTAAACTTGTACTGCAAAGTGTGACTGATGAAAATGAAGCAACACTTCCTTTCGTCTCAGGGACTGAGCTATTTTGCAGCTGAAGATGTGCCAGTGCAATGTGAAAAAAAAAAAAAGAAGACTCCTTCTCTGGTTTCATGTAAGCTAATCCTGTTGTTTAATACAGCAACATTCATGCTGATATCTTGGTTTGACTAGAAATCACATAATTAAGCCACATAAAATATGAATTCACTTTTATGTTTTTTATAGGGCTGTCCAAGCAGGTCATGTTTGAGCAAAAGAATGAGAAACATTCAAATGTATATACAGTAAAAAGTGTGCAATCCATGTAATATAGATTTTTCCATTCTTATTCAGACAATCTCAGCAATCTAAGCTGTTATAGTCAGTTTTTCGTGATACACAACTAAACATATAGATCTGTCCAAAGAGAGACGGATGTTTTGATGAATAGAAATGTACTGTGAAACATTTTCATTTATCTCCTCAAACGTGGGGAGATCAGCATATTTTTAAAGGAATTTCACACTATACTTCAGTAAGACAAAACCATGTGCTATTACTTCACAACAATAGTTAAAACTGTTACATTTGTCGCGGGCTTTGCTCCTATTTACACAGCTTGGTGTCAATACAGTATTTCACAGAAGATAAGGTCATATACCTGATTGGCTGGTGGTGAATGCTTGCTTTAGTTTTGAGGGATTTTCTGTAACCAATCACCTTTTGTTCATGTACATTTGTCACGTAGATAGTTTTAAGCTGTGGAAATAGCAGCATTTTTTTTTCTTTTACCTGAGTGAACACGGCCTCAGGCGTGTTTCTTTTCAGGACAGGTCAAGTTATCCATGAGGACGTGATGAAGAAAGGTGCACAGCCTGAGGTGCAGCACGGGGTATAATCCTATGTATCCATGCTTGTGTTGTTGTGTAGATTCTCTCTGTGAAGTCATAATTAGACTGAGTGCTAGAGGAGAGGATGAAAAGAGGAGAGAAGGTAGAGGTGTGCGAGGTTCAGGGAGGTGCTCTAATCGTCTTTGTCAACCTCCTGCCGTGGTGTCAAGTTTCATATCGGCTCTCTGTGGCCACACCAAGGAGGAGGGCCTCGGCGGGGTGGAGTTGGCTGACGGTGTGTGCCCGCACTCAGGCACTTGAAAGAACTTAGGGCCCTGCACTGCACACACGCGTACACAAGAGCACAACAACACACTCACAGGCTCTGTCGCAACCAGCAACGGCGGCATGAACGTAAATGACTGTGGAGGTGGGCCAGTGAGTGGCGAGAGGCCACTCTGTGTGTGTTCTGTGGTTCTTTGTTCCCTCCGTCAAAGCCAGAAAATCCACTGCTTGCTCTGGGCCAGTCCTGTAAGCACAACACGTCACCGCTCTGCTAATTCAGGCCAGAATCACAATCATTACTTGCCAAGTACAATAATTGTGAAGGAATTTTTCTTTCTGACAACTCACAGAGAAAGTTAATGCCTTTAAAGGATGTTTGGACCTTGCAGACTGTCAAATGCACTGACCCGATCATAATTTCTCTCTGTTTACCTCCTCCATGGCTCTGCTAATATGTAAACAATGTGAAGTCAACATTACGCCTGTGAGAAATGACCAGCACATCAAGAAAACACATCGCTAAGTGGCAGAGCGCTGTGTAAATAGAGTTTGCTGACATTAGTGTATAGCTAGATTCATCGCAGCTCGGTGGCAATCCTCAGGAGCATCCTTACGGAGCTAAACTCCATTCAGAAGCTCTTCATCTCCCTGCCGCTCCGAGTGTTGACACAAATAGAGCCTGGAATGGGAATTCTGAGCCATTATGACCAAAGCATAGCCCTCTGTAACAAAACCAATGCATAGCTTCATCCAAGAAAATATTCATGAATACAAACAGGATATCCAACACATTTTTTTTTCCCAAGGAATATGTGTTGAAAATATTAGGACATGAATACTGATATGGAGTAAGGGTTTGAGTGTTTCTTTTTCTCTGTTTCCAAACTTAATTCCTGTTCTGTAACAGATAAATCCTTTCCACTGAGAAAAATGAAGAACAGAATTGCACTTTTTGTCTTTTTTTTCATATTTTGCATCAACCTTTTACTCCTGCAGACTTTGTTTCTGCTGATAGGGAGGGTGTAGACAAAGGGAGGCAGCAGAGACAGACCAACCAGTAGGAGTCACTAATGCAATGACAAGGGCACAAGCTCTAAAGACAACTTCCTGAGCAGGCCCCTATTCGTCTGCGTTATCTGGGTGCCCTCATCAGTGTGCGATCTTTACCGACTTTAGTAACTTTACCTGTGGGTCACCCTGAGCTGGTGGTGAAACCAGGCAAGGGAAATCAAATGTGCCATAATAAAGTACATATTTTTCTGTTTGGAGGTTTGTGAAACATCTGTGTACATTTGTTCAAACATCATTGGGTCCGAAACAGCAACAAAACACTTTATTCTCTTAGACTGCGCCTTATGTAAGAGGCTTTATAATGTATTTTAAATTAGGAAGTCATATTTTCCATTGTATGTACTTTGCTAATGTCCTATCCCTCACGTCTCAGGGATGACGATGACATCAATGATGTGGCATCCATGGCGGGGGTGAACCTGAACGAGGAGAGCGCAAGAATACTCGCCACCAACTCGGAGCTAGTGGGAACACAGATCCGCTCATGTAAAGACGAGGCCTTTCTCCATCCGGGACTACTGCACCGACGAATTCTGGAAACAGGTACGATATCTCTGCGTTCTTCAACATTGAACTCTTATATGTTCTGAGCTGCAGTGGGGGAATGCTGGTCTCTCAGGAAAAAAGTGGTTATTACAGCGGCAGGAAGAATCTTAATGTTATATCAATTTACCCCCACCCTCCCACTGTAAAAATACAAACCAAAGCTGAACATCCAGGCGGTTGAAGTGATGAAATCACTATCTGTTGTCTTTTGCGTTAGGAACATGTTGTTTCTGTGTTTATAGTGTCAGCACTAAAGACAGTTTTGATTTTCTCTCCTTCAGTGGTTCAGGCTGAGCCTTTTCTTGTTTGGCCTCGGTTTAAATTTGATACACTTAACAATTCTTTCACCTCCTTTAATGAATTCTTCAGTGGCTGTCTGAACTCACTGGACCCCAGGCACACACATAAATACTTTATGGGTTTGTCTTTTGAAGGCTGGCTGTCAGATTGTCCTCTGGACTAAAGGAACAGAGTTTAGAGGAATGAGACATGGCAACGAGATTTCTTTTTAGTGGATCTTGACACACTGATAGCACACGGTATTGCATGTGCTAATCGATACAGGCAGAGACATTTTGGTTTATTTTTTTTGCAGCATCACACGAGAGTGATAGTGTCTTCATTACCTCTTTTTGCTACCGGCAGTCGATTTTATTGCTTGAAATACACTTTAGGCTCTTGCTGCACAGTGAAACCTGTGAAAACGTATAATGAGCGTTATTACTCAAAATAAACCTGTGCCTAGCATCTTGCTCCTGTGCATCAGATCAAAAAACACACAGCGTAATTCCACGTGACGGGGAGTCTAAGGCCCTCATCTTGTTTTATCTCAGTTAAAGTATCTTTAGTGTAGCACGGAGACCTGCAGGTCATGTTCCGTTACGTGGACTCTTGGCGTGGCTGTTATCCCGTCACCTTGGGGCAGAGGGCTTATTTAAAAATACAAATCTTTCCTTGGGGGGGGGGGGCACGCAGCATGATACAGGGCAGGAGGCTAGGGCGCCCCCTGCTGGGGAAGTGGCACTTATGCAGCTTTGTTGTGTCAGTGATTGGCCTCTCCACGCTCCCAGCTGACAGCAGTCCGAGGGAGGCTCTCCCAGCCTGCCAGCTCCACTCAATCAGAGAGGCTCGGCTGCTCCTTATTACTGTACGAGCACCAAGTTCCACTCTGCTCTGCCTTCTCGTTTACCGATGAACGCCCCACTACATCTTCACTGTGACCTTTCCTGCCCTCGTTTCACCCCACAGAAGGTTAGTTAGGTTCTAAGGTTGGCTCTGTGTCCTTTTCTTTTCACTCAGGTACTGAATCATAGGCTAGATAGTAGTTCACTTTTTCTTTCTTCTTTCCTTTCTTTCTTTTTTGAATTCTGATTCCAGGAGAAGATGTTGACTGCCTCTTTCAATCTTCTTCTATATTTTCCTCTTTATGTCTCTCCGTGTCTCGTTTCCTCTCCTCTTCTCTCTTATCTATCCCCTCCAAACAAACACCGCCCTCATCTCCAAAACCTCTGTCTCCATCCCCTCATAATTCTTTAGGCTTGACCTTGAGGTTGGAGGTTGGGGGGTGGTGGTGGTGGCCCACCCCTCACAATTTCAGGAAGCAGAACACAGGCACAGCTGGAGCTCTCTAGAAAAACTCCTCAAAGTAATGATAATCCACTGGTAGCTTTAAGTTCACACACACGCACACACACACTCTCACTCACACATACACGTTATGTGTGAACACACGCATGGGCTGATCACATAAACTTACACATGCACTGACACAAGCAGAGAGATCAGACACAGTTTCTTAATGCTGATGAAAATGTCATTAAGGGGCAGAATGTAAGTATTTTAGTTTAAATCTTTCAATAATTAACTATGATCAACAGAAGGTGAAGTAATAACAGTTTTGAGTTACGTCAGATACATCAATGTGTTGCAGAGATATCTATTGAAGTTAGCATGCTAACCAGCGAGCCCTGGCCTGTCACGTCCCATCTCGGATAGTCAGACTATGGCAGCTGGGAAAAGGGACCAAACATTGCATTTCCTTGTTTGTTATGACAGGGATGGACACCCCAACTTCTCAAATATATCAGTAGCACAATTTAGTAGCTAAAGGGAAATTAGCATTAACAACAAAACTAGTTTATTCTTTTTGGATTTGGATGTGTTCTAGAGCGTGACTTCCTGGATTGGACATGATTTACTTTCAAAACAAAGGAAGTGTTGTTGTTGTGAAGTGTGTTGACACTGTTGCCCATAAAGATGGAATAAAATATATTTGACCTCTTCTCATGAAATGGTTTTGACAATGTGATTAATTCTTGATAGATAAACATGTATATCTTCTCAAAACTTTATTGACAGTCTCTTCCAATGTGAATACTGATGTGTATAAATAGGAATGAAAAGAGGAATGTGTCTGAAAACAAAATTATTCCAACTTTATGGGCAGCGGTGTAGTTTTAATCACCAATATAGCTCTTAAGCTACAGTATCAGCATTGTCTGGCTTGTTAGCTTTGTTTCATTGGACATTACAACCAAGGAATGAGGTAGCAACAAATCACTGCGCACTCATTTTTATGAAAACACGAGTACAATATGTGTACAATAGGATTAAGTCCTATGTTACATTTATCATGTACAGTAGGACTTAATGTCCCTAAATAATTTATTTTCCATTTTTTTCTGTTTTCCTGTCACTGCCCCAGTTACATTATGACCATTTGCCATTCACCTTTGCTTTTGGAGCACAGGGTTTGGGGTTGCTTTTGTGAACTTTTGTTTGTTTGTGAGCTTTGTGAGTTTTTGTTTGTCACAGAAAGAGCTGTGTTTTATTCTCTGCATCGTGTGAAGCACGTTCAAGATGGGTGTGGACTAGAACAAGGAAATGACTTGAGGCTGTGGCATCTCTGCTATTCGACAATGGAGTGGTCCTTGTGGCTTTATTAGAATCCTGATGTGCAGTGGAGAAGATTTCAGCTGAGTTTACTGTGGTCAGGAGGGATGAAGATCAGCACCTGTTAGTCTTAGACCGTGGTGCTCTCCCAGCAAAAGGTGAATTGCTCGATCCAGGTGAGCTGTCCCAAGTGGAGTTCAGGTATCTCAGGAAAGACCATGAGTTATTTGTATGTTGTTATACATTTGTGGGCAGAGTTTAAACCAGACAGTGAAAGTTAGGTCAAAAGCAGCAATGAAAGCTACTCTGAGAATAACATGTTTAAAAGTATTATAGATATAAACTAGTATAGATGGGTCATTCAAGACCTTTTCCATATTCACTGCCAGCTACTTTTCCGGGGGACCCTTGTTGCTATGGATACCAGTCAGTTCTATACTAAATAAATATTCAAGTTACCAGGCCTCAATGCAGATTGTGCCTCTCTATGGGATTGTGTTGAAAATGATGGGCAGGCAGCCACTGCATAAGAATGTATTGTGCTATTTAACATGAGACATTTTAGATCTATTATATTTTGCATGTAGTTTTTGTATGATGTCCAGGCGTTGTGCTTGATTAGCAGACTTAATGAGCAAATACAAAAATATACATGTTGATCACGATAATCGATGATTTACCTGTGGAAAATATCTCCTATAATTCATTGTCTTCATTATTCTCACTTGATCTCTCAAAGAATTTCAGCTCTAATGAGCTCTGCAGCTCCACCATAGAGAAAAATCCCTTAGTTGCATTGAACACTAGATATGATCAGAAACATGTAAAATGAGGTCAAGAAGGGAAAAGTATAAGTGGTTTGAATCTTAAGGCAAATTTATACTTTACACATGTGCACAGCAGTGGTGCGTTGCCCAAAATGTGATGTGATTGATTGATTTGAAGTGGGTAGTAACAGATCCCCAAGCACAAGCTCTCTTCAAAACAAGCTGCCATTTTGCTTTTCAATCACATATGCAGTTGGTGTGCATATATGCATGTATAATAGACTTGATTTTAAATGCCTTTCGTATAACCCAAGGACACTTTACATACACAAGCAAAAGAAAAAAAAAAACTATGTTAATGAAATAGCGTGGCTGGAGAGGTGGGTCTTCCGTCTAAATTTAAAAACAGAAATGGACTCCATGAAGATGTTGTGGACTCCTGCCTCATTCTGCATAGCTGCTGTCATATGTTTGTGCAGCATCAGTGCAGATACTCACAAATAAGTGGATGTGGAAAATAAAATTTGACGTGGACCTGTGTGGACCTGTGTTCCCTCGGACAGGAAATTTGTCACTGTTAGAAATCTCACTGGAGACCAAGCTACACTATCAACTCTGTGAGGCTTCTCACAGTAACAGTGCTAACATGCTGAAAGCAGGCATAATGTTTACCGTGTTCACCATCTTAGTTCAGCATGTTAATATGATAACTTTCACTCTTTAGAAAAAAGCAGCTGTAGCTGATGGGAATGTTAAAAAAATGCGTAAATGTCCATCTAACTGGAGATGTTACGGACTTTGATGCATGTCATTCCTGCTATCTCTTCCCTCCTTCTAGTATAAATTACACTAAATATTAAAGCTGTCCAGTTCATTAGTCTGCTGTTGTAGGCCTTTTTTCTAGGTGAATGATAATGATTTGTATCATTACAAGTTGAAGAATGTGTTTTTTTGCTTCCTCATAGAAATGTGCCCCCTCGCTGGCTAATTCTCTTAAACTTTCTCTGAAATATTAATGTCCCTGAAAGATCTTATTTTTTAAGGAAGCAGAAGCCTTATTAGTGTTTTTTTCGTCGACCTTGTGACATTGCCACTTGTATTGCCACTGTAATTATAAGGCTAACAGGGCTCCCTCCATCAATTTCAAAGCTTGAGGTGGTGAGGAGTATATGTATTGTTCAGCTGATTTAAATAATTGGTGTGGTTTACTTAAAAGGGTGCCAGAGAGAAAATTATGTTAATGGAATAATTTAAAAGGAAGTTGGAAACAGATAGTAACCCTACCAAAGTCTGTCCGCCTCTCTTTTGTTATGACTTCAGATGAGTTTTGCTCCAAGGAAACTAAATTATCCTTCTCCTACAAAAAGAGATGGTCAATGTCGTTTACACACTTGAAGGAGCTTAGCTAGTAAAGCCACTTTGGAATTTGCACTAAGACTGTGAAACAAATTAACTTTTCTGTGTGATGAGTCCTATTTCTGGGAGTTAATTGCACACACTAATCCAGACCGTTTCTCTGTGTGAATGTGGGTATGAGTACAGTAGGTGTGCATGTGTGGAAGTACTGAATGTAGCTTGTGGTCCTCCCTTGGTGTGTTTTCATTAGTAGTTTAGTTGTGTGTGTGTGCGTGTGTGTGTGTGTGTGTGTGTGTGTGTGTTCCTCTCACAATTACCTTTTACCTGCTCAGCTGTTGTTTTTCTTAAAAAGGCAAATTGTGGAAGCAAGAGAAGTGATGATTAAACAGTCACTGTCAACCTCTTTATCCCTTTAGTAATTCAAAAGTGAGGACAAAGGTTATGAATGTCACTGTTTTAATTATGACAGAATCAGCAAGGTGAAGGAGAAAAAGTACAAACTGTACCTGTTGTGTGAGAAGTTGTCAAATTGATTCTAATGATATACTGATTGCAAAAAATGTCATCTTGTTCTTGATGTGTGTGTGTGTGTGTGTGTGTGTGTGTGTGTGTGTGTGTGTGTGTATCCTTCACAGCTAAGAAGTTTGGAGTCACAGAGGTCCCCATGGAGGCAGTGACATTCATCTCGCATGCGACACAGTCACGACTTCGCACTGTAGTAGAAAAAGTTTCGACTATTGCACAGCACCGGCTGGACTCCTGCAAGGTAGGAAGAATGAATACACACATGCTTCTGCTTACACACAGACACGCCCACAAAGTAGAGAACAACGTCAGTGTTAAAGTCAATCTGTGCCTTTTTTGTAATTTATCGTTACCGGTTATGTTAAGGCTAGTCCCTGTCCAATCAGTTCATGTGCTTCAGCCTTCAAATACTCTGCTGCATTAATTAAAGCTACTTAGCTTAATCGCTGACATGAAGCTGACACTTACACAAGCAACGGTGGGTTAACGGCTCCAATTTGTGGCTCACAATTCACCAAATTTGAACTTGATGCAAAAAAATAGTTGCTGATTTACTTTGCCTGCACTAAATCCACTAATTGTGACGGTTCCATTGGAATGAACTGACATGAATTGAAATATTGGTGTGACATTTACCCTCAGTTAATGCTCTTGAGCTCACTGCAGCTTGTCAGCATCCCCTCGTTCCCCCTCTACCCCTTATACTGTTTTGCAATCAGTATTTCCTGAATGAGTGGTCAGTCCCACCGCTCTCAAACTGACTGGACATTGGAGAGCATTACAGTTTTGCAGGTCATATCAGTCAGATTGAACTGAAACAAACGAGACAGCAGTGAATGTGTCTCGCCCTGTTCCTCACTGGAAAGAATGGGAAGCGAAATCTGGTGTGACTGCAGTCACAGCATATTGTAGGACAGTGTGGGCTGCAATCATAATTGAACAAATTATGTATTCATTGGAATTTGTATAAAATTGATTGGATCATATTAAACAAATCCACAGTCATCTATGTTCCTACTTCCACATCCTGGAAAATTATGCCTGAGAAAGCCAACATGCTTATTTTCGTGTGCATGAATTATTCACAAATAGGGCAGGAGAAAGACCACATTATTATGAAGTATTATTGATGAATATCAGTATCAATAAGCAGTAGCAGAACTGATAACATCCCTAGCATGCAGCTGGTGCTGCGCTGTTTATTTGAGTATCATCAGGAAACACTAAAGCTGCCACTGAATTAACAAGAACAAAGAAGTTCCATGTGCACTGTACTTTAGGATGAAGCAAATGATGTCAGAGTTTTGTTATGAATTTCTGTTATTGTGAAAAATGTGCAGCTTGAAACGGACAGCTGGTTACATACATGGGCAGATATATAGGAACATACAGTAAATATGGGATTAAATTTGAGTTGGAAAATAAACTTTATTGGGACATTGAGGCACACACATGCACTCACACACACACACACACACACACACACACACACACACACACACACACACACACACACACACACACACAC
>JBBMJY010000001.1:7137366-7155111 GCA_037833715.1 Toxotes lorentzi | reverse complement strand
CACACACACACACACACACACACACACACACACACACACACACACACACACACACACACACACACACACAAAGCTGAATACAGACACACTTGTATGCTCCAACATTTGCACACAGACACACATGAAATGGCATGGTCGCTTTTTTTCTCTCACGCATAAACTCACAAACAAAAATGTAAGTGTACAACCAACATCAACACATAAAAGTTAATATGAGAAATTGTCTTTACCCTCAAGTTGGTAAACAGGTGAGCTCAGACTTTTTCAGTCAGTCAGGAGAAACTTGGGGTATGAAAGTACTTCTGAGTCGTGTCTGTGTACACCTGCACACTTTTCTCATTATCGGTGGCTTTATCTCTCCTAGCTCTTGAATGTAACCATATAACCACATTTAATTGGTGTACATTAAAGAGCAAATCCATCTCAAGTACGAGCCTAAATCTTGGCGTTGTTGGGAGAACTGGGGGGAAACTTTGAAAATGTGTTTTTCCTGACGCCAAGACGGGAGGAGGAGGAGGAGGGAGGAAGAGGAGCGCTACAGCTGTCCCCATCTTGTTTTGTGCTTCTTCTTTCCGTTCGTTCTTTTCCTTTTTTGTGGTTTTGTAAATGAGGTGTGTGTGAGAGAGGCATGAAGCTCTGTGAAGCCACTCTGTTGACATCAGCGAAAAAAAAAAGAGTGAGAGAGAGAGAGAGAGAAAAGACCAAAAGACGAAGCGGCCTTAAAGAGCAACCGGGCTTCGGCAGCGGCAGCAGGAGCTACGGCAAGAGTGCAGGCTCAGCGCTGCAACAAAGAGGAGGGAGACTGGATGAGAGAGAGAGGGAGAAAGAGGGGGGTTGGAGGGGTGCTGGCTATGAGCCTCCTCTGATGTGTCTTTGTGCTCTGTGCCACCCAGCTTCTCTCATCCACTCATGGAAACACACACACACACAGACCTGACACACACACCGACAGACAGAAAAGAGAGTGATATAGAAATCAAGTGCAAGGGGAGAACAGAGGCGCACAGGAGATATGCAGACATACGCACACAAACATGTTAAATAAGCAATTATCCTATTAACTTTTGATGACCTACAAAAGTTGTTTTTACACTTGCTTTTCCTTTTCCTAAGTGGGAGGTGATGGCGTATGTGCAAAGAGAAACGTGGTCTGTAAATAGAAAAAGTTAGTGTGTTATCATCTGTTGATGTGTTCAGACCTGAGCTGTTCCAGTTGAACAGGATACTAAAGTTTGGATTCTTGCTTTAACCAGATGTGCTGATATTTTTTTTATGTTTATCAGCAGGGCATGTTATGTGATTGTAATCATTGATTTTAATGGTGGTGGTATACCACTGTGCTTTTGTTGTATGTAAACAATTTCTAACATCTAACAATATCAGTCTTTCCGATGTTTCATGAACGAGGCTCAAAGTAAGAGCTGTACATTAACTGTAAGTATGCAGAGGGCTCTATCTCCATAATTACAGCCAGTGCAGAAACTTGACAGGCTTTAATTTAGTATCAGAAAAGGAAGAGTCATTAGAAACTACAAACTTAAAGTAAGATATGAAAAGCAGAAAGCTCACACTTGTTACCACCTTCTCAAATATTCTATCCAAAAAATGCACAATTATTTATCATCACTTTTATTATGACTGACTCTTAGTCTTATAAAACTTTTTTGGCAGTTTGTCTTTCTGTCTGTCTTTCTTTCTCTTCTCTCTGTCTTTTGTTGTGTGTTCTTTGGCATGACCGCGTTTCCGTATTTTGTCAGAACAGAAAGTAAGGTGATTATTTACATTCACTGCGGAACGTTCACTGTGCTGAAACAATAAGTTGATTCATCTACAAGTCAATGGAAAGAAACTTGACGGCAACAATTCTACAGTCGAATAAATACTTAAGTCATTTTCAAGGAAATTGGCTAAAAAATCCTGCCGCTTCCAGTTTTTCTAGTGCAACGATTGGCTGCTTCTCTGTTTTGTATTCTTAAAAATGAATTATCTTTGGTGAAGGACTGTTGGCAGTGATTGGAATCAATTTTGGACTCTGGCATTTTTGACAATTTTCTGACAAATAAGAGAGTAAATTATGATTCGATTAATCAAAAAAGAATTCACAGATTGATAATGAAAATACTTATTAGTTGTGTACTGAACTGTGGGACAATGCAACTGATTATTCATCCATTTCAAGTTACTAATGTTGTTGCAACTGTTTAGGCCACATAAACTGTTCAAACCAGGTTTATAGATTTCTATAAATCTAAAGTTTCTTAATTCTGTTACTTTATCAATTTTCTGTCATTGATGTCAGACAAATATTCTGCTACTTTGCTCTGTTCTTATACTCTATCAGCAAAATAGATGATCTCCAGTTGATGCAATTTTTCTTTGACTTTTGAGATCGTTGGCTGTGTATACACTGACTGAGGGCTTCCTGAAAGTTCTGATATTTGTGGCCGAAGCCTCAGAAGCAGCCACTGAATGGGACTCTGAGCTGTTTTTTTTTTTCAGCTGTTACCGTTGCAGTGATTTTCTCTCTATCTGCTTGTCAGGACGATGAGTGCTATGAGCAGTCTGCAGACGTTCGCTCTCAGCTCCGCTTCTTTGAGCAGCTGGAGAGAATCGAGAAGCAGAAGAAGGACGAGCAGGAGAGGGAGATCCTGTTGAAAGCCGCTAAAGTAAGTTATTGTCACCTCACCATCCTGCTATGTGTGTGTGTGTGTGTGTGAGAGAGAGTTGTTATGTCCCCATGCAACAGTGTGTGCTTGTGTACCGGTGTGTGTATGTGTGTGCATGTTGCTCCTGCGCAGGCCCTGACAGATGAATTAGAGTGTGACACCAGTGGATGAAGTGACCTCCCTGTGTCCTCCCAGGCTCCTGGCCCCAGGGCTCCTCTGTCCTGGCTCTTCCTCCCCGGACACTACACAGCCCCCATGCACCATGCACCTGCCATACACACTCACTCGGCCCCACGTACAACCTGCAAAACATCCCTCTATCACAAGCCTTGACAGCTCAGGTGAAACAGAGCATCCGTTTTAAAAAGAGTACAGATTTCTCAGAGTGTCAGAGAAGCCAGCATGTGATTTTGATCCATCTATATATACAGTTTTTACATAATATTGTTCTAAATATCTAGTATTAAGTAGGTTTTTGCCAGGAACACAGCATTTTCCCAGCATCAGTAACAGAGATTTGTTTAGAATAACCCGCATTAGTCATTATGAACACAGAAAGCTGCTTTGTTTAAACTTTATGAATTTGAAATACTAGAAGCAGCACAAATATCCCACAGCAGTAACTCTTTAGTACCAAAGATGTTGCAAACGTATTTTTAAAATAGCAGATGTCACAAATTAAGGTTCCAGTCATGCAAAATTGTCAGTTAATCAACAGATACATTATTTATATATATATATATATATATATAAGTCTTGTTAAAGTTGGGTGGATGTGGAGAAGAGGACTGGGTACTGCAGAGTTTACTTCATCTTAACTGTCATTTCAAACAGTCAAAACTACACACATTGCTTTTCACTGTATCCTGGATGATGGTTAAGGTTATTTTCTGGACTTGCAGGAAATAAGAAAAATGTAATTGCCAGTCATCATTTCAACAGTTAACCAGCTGCTAACACCCACTGCCAAGTCAGAGAAATATTTCAAACATCTGGAAAAGAGCAAGGTCCATATCTAATATTAATCTACAATCCCCAAAACTCATGGCGATTTCTTTTCTTGGCTCCATGTCATCAGCCTTTTGCTGTTCATTGTTAGTTACGCTCTCAACTGATTGTATTAATTATTGAGTCTAATAGTACTCAAGTGTAAGTAGAGGGTGTAGTCTATACATTTTTTTTTTACATCTTTTTGTTCAAGGACATAAGCCCTTTGAAAAATACAATAAATTGTTGCAGGCTTCCATTTTACTCAGTTGATAGATTGATCATTGTTGCACGAAAGTCATAATAACTTGGCATCATAAAACATAAAGCATAGAAAGGGAATACCTGGACAAGCTTTACAAGATAGTATTTAAACTGCTTATTTCAAATTAGTGACCTTGCATTTTTACTTGTTCACTATTTTGATTTGAGTCCTGTGCATGTAGAGACATTTGTGTATCAGTAAAACGAGGTCTTCGAATTTGAAAAGAAAAAAAGAGAGAGAGCGAGAGAATCTTTTGTAAATGAAAATGCCCCACGGTGCAACATTAGCAGAAAGCCAGGTTAATTTCATTAATTTTAAATGGAGCCAATGTCCCACAGTAAAGATTCTCATTGCAGCACACCTCACCATCTTAATTGCATTATTACGCTCCAGTCCTGCCATGCAGGATATTAGAAAATCCTCTAGTTGATGAACACTGGCCACCAGACCTCATGACCCGTCTGTTGTTTCGTAAAGGAGAAACCAGATAGCCTCGCTCCTGGTTGTGAAAAAAGAAAGACATTGCCTCAGCAGGAAACCACACTATAAAGTGTGTTGTTAAAAAGGGAATAGTACAGCTTTTAGATCCTCTCTGTCAGTTGTTCTACATGGCTGAACAGTGTAATCTCTCTTTTTTTTTTTTTTTACTGTGAAGAACTCTCTTTATTAACAGGATTAGTGGAGAACTTTTGCAAATTTAGCCAAGTTCTTGTAGGAAGGGCTTACCCCAAGGCTATTTGGATTGCATGAGCCTCGTTGAGGATAGTTTGATTTCACCTCGGAGCCATGTCTGTGGCTTTTTGGCTCTTGTTGCCATGGCGTCTCAGTTTAAGGAGAAGTTTGGAAGATGTTTGCCTGTTGATTGTAAAATTTATTACACCAACACACTGCCAATGCTATACATGCCAGTAATGTTTCTACAATTTAACTGTGTGTGCTGAATCTTTTCCTGACTGTTGTATATGATTGTACAGACACATTTATATTTATCTATGTATTTTAGTCTTAAAGTCACCGAAGACGTTACGTTGGATGTAACATGGTCCATTTACTTGTTGCTCTCCGTGTAAGACATTTCTCTTACTTCCATTGCCAACTGTCCAAACCCTAAGTATCATGTTTCAGCATTCAGTCTTTAAAAAAAGTTTCAAAAAGGCAAAGGAGGCCTTTTTATTTGCTCTCTCCATTTTAGGCCAAATGTTCAGCCACCATACAGGGAGAAATCCATCCCTGAATACATCATAAGCCTCAAAACTCCGTAATGTTTTGCAGCCAGAAGACATATTGCATAAGTGGCTCGTCTGATTTTTGCTTGAATGATAACACTACTGCTCTCATATAAAAACGATGTAAAACGAAGCTAGATATTGATCATTGGCTATTTCATGGTTATTCATTTTGTTTTTTAGTAATTTGTAAAGCAAATGAGAAAAATCTTATTTATGAATATATGTGTGTTTACTGCAAGAGGAATAACAAGTTTCACCCAGTGGACTTAATATTCAGAAGAATATATTGACAGAATATTCAACATCAAGTTGACTTTCCTCTTTCCACATACAACCCACAGCTAAATGAAACAAGAACAACCCTCTGGTGGTTTTCCTAAGTCATTCTGGGCTATGTAAGAAAACCACCCAGCTAAGAAAAAGTAGACAGAACTGGTGGAGATAAAAAAAACAAACAAAAAAACTACAGCACATCATCACAAAACAACTCCTGGAATACGTTCAGCATCACACATTGATCATATACTGTTGAACACGGTACAAAGTAATGAGTTTTTCTTTATTATTTAAGTACAGTGCAGTCCATCCAAACCCAATAAAGCTTGTCAGCATCTACCACCCAGTCGTCTTCTCCCCTGCTCCTCTCTGTTCTCTGCTGTAAGTGGGAAAACCAGGGCAGCTGACAGAGGAGATGTAAAGCATGCCAGTGGCACCGCTGCCCTTTGTAAACAGTCCATCTGTACCAACCCCTCCCACACCTCCCTGCCTGCCTCTCTCCTGCTCGAGCGCCTGCTAATTTGACCTCTTGAATAAGAAACCCACAAAAATAATCCTCTCCACCCCCGTCTTCTCTCCTCCTCCCTTCACAACAACCCCCCCCCCACGCTGTCCATTTAAAATATGACTCATGTCTTGAGGGATGCTCTGGCCGACCGGAGGGCAAACACATTAGTCTTAGTTGAGATACCGACCAGTACGTGAACCGCCTGATATACTTAAAGCCAATTAGCGGGAAGGCTATGAAGAGCAGCTCTTGGTGCATAAAACAGAGAGGATGAGAGGATGAGAGAAAGGGAGGAGTGGGGGTCCTGCTTTGAGCGCCCTGATCTGATTGATTTGGTATTGGAAGTAGAAAAAAAATGTATGAAACTAAAATAGATTTTTAACTGTGTGACGCATAGAGTGTGTTGAAAAATGACCTCGAGGGACATTTTATTGTATAATCCTTTCGCAAATTCTTCACATAGGCCTACACGATAAACCTTCAGTGAATAAAAGAGAACGATAACGATGTTAGAGGGCTTTCGTGGACATGACCTAATTTTAATCCAGTCAAAATATAACGACACAGATTAAGTCCAAATTCACAGCGTGCACAAGCATAATCTGCCCATCTCGCCTGCAGTGGTCAGCCGTACATGTACATTTGGCTGTGTGGTGAAGGATTCCCAGGGACAAGTACATCCACCCAGATCTTGGCTGCTGATTAAAATAGAAGTGCTGTGTTGTTAACGCCAGGGACATGGACACACACAGCAATGGATATCCACACTGGCTCACAGTGACACAGACACACACTCAGCCGCTGCCACTGATACTCACCAACATCTTTTGCCCTGTGTGTGTGTGTGTGGGTGTGTGTGTGTGTGTGTGGGTGGGTGTGTGTGCGTGCTGGCTCGTGCAGAATTTTTAATAACCTCTTTTGATTAGAATCCCCCTCCAGCGGCTTATTTAGGGCTGGATTTGGAGCGGGTTTAAAGGCCACTGCCCCCCGGGGGGCGCTCCATTGCACTTCTCTGAATTCAAATACGATGTCCTTGACACCTCTGTATCCTGTTCCCATTTTGCACTATTTTTGCTGCAGCAGCAACAGATGAGTAGCGAGGGGGTGGTGGTGGGGGGGTGGGCTCCTTAAACCAGCTGTTAACCTGTGTTTCCCCCTCCCCTTTACTCCACAGAGTCGCTCCAGGCAAGAGGACCCAGAGCAAGCTCGACTGAAACAGAAAGCTAAGGAGGTAAGCTGCTGCGGAGATCATTACCCTTGACATTTCCCCGACTCCAGCGTATAAATTTTTCATGCCTCACTACATATGTAATGCCATTTAAAGTCGGACTTAAAAAAGTTTGAGGAATTATTCGCGTCGATTGATGCCCATGTGTGGAAAATGATTTTTTGCGCACCAAAAACACTCTGCATTTCCTCCACCCCCTTCATTTTACTTTCTTCATCTATTGCAGCCTCTTCATCTTACCCCAGTTTGAATTTTGACAAACTGACGTTCATTTAGCTCTTCCTTTTTTTTTGGTAGATGGCCCATCAGGGTTGGGGTGTACAGGCGGTGACAGTGGTGGCCTTTGTAGGTTTATTCAACATTCATTTTCTGCTCTCAGTCAGTTTATATCCCATCTTAGATGCACGTTTGTGTTAATTTTGTTGTACCATACAAGTATAATCTCTCAACTTACTTATTGCAGCAACACATTTTCCTTTTATTCCTCTTTGTAAATTAGTCCAACTGCAGAAATTCACGCTGTTCAGACACAGCATAGAACTGTATGGTGAATGATGGTTTCAGATGTACCAATCCAACCAATCCATGCTCCACATTAACTTTTACTACTACAAAGTAAAAAGAGTTATTTCCTTTTCCAAGTAACAGACCAAGTCACAACATGAAGCATTGCAAACTGGCAAGTGTTTCAACTGGTGTAGTGCTTTTGGTGGCACGGTGCTATATCCTCCTTATTTCAAGTGCAGGTCTTTGTATATAATGAAATTCCCAGTGGATCTCTGAAAGTAGACCACTCTTCCTTTGGTGGTTGGTTAAAGTTGTTTACGCAAGTGAAATAGTTCTCTCACAGCGGAAGTTTGCATTTGTTTTTTCCTTTGTTTACTCCAGAATAACTTCATGGGGTGCTTTTAGTCCTTGGCTCGCTAACAAGGATCAAGAGGATTGTGTGGAGCTACCATGGAGTAGTCTGTATAGACAGGAGGATAAAACAAGCACCATTCACCTGTTGTAGTTGTTGTTGTTGATGTAGAACTTAAGGGACAGATGTGGTTTCTTCTGAGTCACCTGCTATTTTAGAAAAAAGCCTTTTATTCATCCAGGTAAAGTTTACTGAGCACTTTTCTCACCAACACTCTAATTTATCCTCACACTGTTGTATAGTTTTCCATCTGACAGCTCCCCAGTGCAACTGCTGTCTTTTAATGTTGGCCACTCAGCCATTTATATTTAGGGGTAGCTAAATGCTGTCCTCAGGGGCAACTCAGTATTGTTGTTTGGCCAAACTCTTCAGTTTTTAGGATTTTCTTAATCGTCTGTGGTGTTGAACTTGTGACCTTCAAGTGACAAGTCGACTTCTTTTACCTCTGGCTACTGGCAGCATTCTGTCTTTTCTCTGCATCTCTCCTGGACATTTCTTTCTAGCAACAGTGAGCCCTGCTGCAGTTTAAAACATTCACACTAGATCTCAGCCTACCCATAAGCCCCACATATGCAAATGAAATAGCGTAATAGGCAGCGCGATAGGTTTGCCCCAAGGTCCATGCGATCAAAGTGGATCTCCTCCCTGTTAAGTGGCAGTCCGCTCGTCATCTGGATACGGCCAGATTAGCTCCTCCTGAGGAGACGCAGTGTGCACGTACGCGCATTTTCATTTTCATCTGGAATTTAAGAAGGTGGATTGGAAATTGTTACTTTATGTAATGCTTTCTCTCCCGCTAGATAGAGATAAGGAAGACTCCCAACCCCCTAACTGCCCCCCTCCACCTACCCACACACAACACCCCTCTTCCACCCTCCCTCACCTCTTTCTTTTTTGCTTAATGGCCGTCGTTTCTCAGCCCCCGTGCCTCTCCAGTTTTCATCACCTGACTGGCTCAAGGGGACAGAGCTGGCTGTTTGTGTCACTGCAGAGTCTGTCGGCAGCTCACACATCTGCGCAAATTTCATCAGGATAATGAGCCCGAGCTACTCTTCCAGGCGACGGGCAGAGGAGCCAGCTTCTCTTTAAACCCCTCTCCCTGATTGTGCACACACACACACACACACACACACACACACACACACACACACACACACACACACACACACACATATGCACACACACACATATGCACACGCACAAAACAACCACCACCACTAAACAATCACCATTTTGGAGAGATGGAATTACAGTGCGTTATATACTTGAACCAAGTGTTGGCATGTAAATAGAGCTGGCACATGCTTTGTTTTTAAAAAGGCAGGTGTAGTGTGTTGTGAAACCACCGTTACAGACGTGCCGCTAGTGGGAAGGCCGATGATCAGGAATTAACCCATAACTGGCAAATGAATGGTGTGAGCGGTCGAGCTCAGGTTGAATGTCAAGTCAAAGCAATTTCATTTACGTAGTCCAAAATCAAATATTTGCCTCAAAGGGCTTTACAGTCTGTACAACATGCAGCATTGACACTCTTAAACCCTCAATTTAGAAAAACTACACAAAAAAGGGGAGAAACCTCAGAGGAGCAACAGAGGTGGAATCCCACCTCCAAGGTGTATCCACAATCCTTCATCACACCCAGGTTTTAGTAGGTGAAAGTGTTTTTGGTCTGAGAAGGTGATATCGCTTATTGCTTGGTCACATAGTAGGTGCTTGAATGGCTACAGTTAAATCACTCGCATTGCTCAGAGGCTCTGTTCTAGCCTAATGGCATAATAGTATTAGTAGTTCTCACCTTTTCACAATCCATAAAGATTGATATAATGACAGTAAGGGCATCTCATAATCTAAAATCTGTTGTTTGGTGAAACCCTTAGTCAGAATGAGATTGGGATCCACAGCCTTTTTAATTTTTAATGTCACCCACTGACCTCTCCTTCAGTGCAGACACTGTATTCTGTAAAAGTATTCAGAATTAGCTATTAGCAGTTACGTTAGCAGTGTACCCATAGGTGCACAGACAAGACCACAGGATACCTAAGAAACCTTAGAAATATGTGATGATTCTCAGGTGAGTCCTGGCGTTATAAGGAACATCTCTGACTGAATTATAACTCAGACAAGAAGTGCGGTTTTTGATGCAGTTTGTATCAGTAAGGTGATAAGTGTTACCACAGTATCTTCCATGTGCTGTGTGTCATAGCCACTGCTCCGACTGCTGAACCTGTTGATAATTGGGCCAAATCAGCAGCAAGCCTACAATAATCGACATGCTGTTGTTAAAACGCACCTCACACTCCTGTTCTGGTGACACCACAAGGCCAAAACTTTCACTTGTACATGTGAAATATCAAAATCAGATGGCAGATAACTGCAACATTTATCAAACACATTCATGCTCCCTAGTGGATGAACCCTTTCCATTCTGGACAATCCATGAGCTTACAATCTAACAAACAGATAATGATAAAATCATTTTAAATGATTCCACAGTCTTTCCTCTGGACCTGATCTCAGGACAAACTTAACTACAAGAACACCAGAATCACCAGTACAGTCTTCTATTCAGTAGTTTAGTTTTTTCGGGTATAATGAACATTGTAGGCTCTGGGTGTTATAGCAGGGTAGAGTTGTAGGGTTTAGCTGTGTATATTTATGTTGCCATGCCTCTAATTGTGTATCTTTATTTGCACCAGCAACCTAACCCACAAGCTGGGTGGCAGAGGTTTTGCGTGTGAGAACAGTCTAGCGCCTCTTTTTCATCCATTCACTACCATTTGGCCGAAAGGTCAGATGGGCTATTTCAGAAATGCCCCCAGTGAAAATCAATGGGCAAATTGTGGAGCTCAGTTCCTGTTTGTTGTTGTTGTTAGTGGTGGGTCTGTGTGTTCTGGCTGTTCCATCACTGAGGCAGGAGGCCAGGCAATGCCTGATCATTGAGAGTGAGAGAATGAGAGAAGGAATGAGGGAACGAGACAGAGGGACAGTGACAAAGAGACGGAGAGGAAAGGAGACTTTGGGGGAAGGAGGGGGGAGGTGGAGAGAGATAGAGAGGGAGTTAAGGCCAGTGGAGATACATCACGATGTCAGACACACAGACACACTGCAGCCACAGATTCATCATCGCAGCTGCGTCTGCAGGCACAACTGGACGCAGGAAACGAGTGAGAGAGGACAGGAGAAGAGGGGTGCGGGAAGATGGGAAAGACAAATTGGTTACTACAGCTGGCCAAAATCTGGCCAAAAGCTTCAGTTAGGGTCGCCTCAGCCTCAGAAGCAAACCATTTTATGCCAATGCCAACATTTCCACTGTATGGCACAGTTTCTGTATATTATGGCTTCAGCACCATGCAGTCCTAGTCCCTGCTATGGTGCAAAATAGACAAATCAGTTTGACGTCACAAATATTACAAACCCACTCTGGGATGCAAATTATTCTACAGATGTGCAGCTACAAGTAAACAAGAACCAGTACAGTGAGGAAGACATGAGTGACTGAAGCTTCAGGGGCTTCAGGGGCTATGAAAACGTAGCTAAGGAAACTTTCACTTCCAGCAGGCTGTGAATGTAGCACAAGCTGTCCAAGTTTAAGAGGCTGGCTTTGTAGTTTCTGTGCAGATGCATCACACATAAAGAAACCATCAGATGCGTGAATGATGAATGAAAGGATGTTTTGCTGCCTTTTCATCTTAGTTAACGACAGCAAGGTAGAAAAAAAATAATTTATTTTACAGTGCTGCTCAAAGGCTACCAGCAGCTACTGGTACCTTTTAAGGTAGAATGTATGTTACTGGTTGTGAATCAGTCAGTACACCTTAAATGACAATATGAAAGCTTTGACCATTCAAGTTGTTTTTACTGGCTCTCATGCATGACATATGCTTTAGTGATGATTGGATTTTTTTTATATATATATATGAATTTCAACTGGATTACGTGAACTGCAAATACTGTATTTCCTCACTAGGCCAAAAAAGAAAAGCGTCGTTCCTCTGACAGACTGGGTCTATTCATTGGCGTGTTCCAGGCAAACCAAATAGTCCCAGTTGTTTGACGCACCAGTAATATATCTCTATTGGCTTTTCAAAAATGTCAGTCTTCGTATGTGTAGCTTTCACTATTTGTCTGACTTGTATTTATTTACAGTGAGTATGTACATCTGTTTCTATCTCTGCTTCTTTCATTTGGGTTCACACTCTTAAAAGAATCTGGCCATATGCGGCCCAGACCACTACCGATTGTGGTCTGAGTGATCAGATCTCAAAAGTGCCCGCAATGATCGGATCACCTGAGATGCGTGTTAATGCCAGATCTGAACAGGGCCTTAGTAACCTACTGGCTTGTTGTGATGGGCAGTGTTGCTCGTTGTGTAATTTTCTCCCTCCGCCCCGTATATTACCTGACTTTTTTAAAAAAAAGCATTTTATTATAATTAATTTGGATCTACATTTATTTATAGAATTTACACCATACAAAAAGTCCCAGGAAAACAGCTTTCCAGATGAGATTTAAATTCATTCTTGACCTTATAAATAGCTCACACCACATGGTCTGCTTTGAAGATCACTATGTGATTGAAAAATGATGTGATTGAAAGCTCCAGAACAGCTACCAGCTGGAAATGGTCATAAGATTTGTGTTGAGTGTAGATTTCTAAGTATCAGTCTTATGAAAGTTTAGTGACCCAAAAGGGGGCAGGTGTCCATCTTGGAATAATTACTATTTACTATAATTACTATAGATTACTATGGCAATTTATCGTTCCTGTATTTTAGAGTTACTGATTAAGAGGAAGTTAGAAAATGATTGTTTCAGTATACCATTCTGAAGTTGTACCAGTATTTTTCAGTCTTTGGGACAGCGAGGACATTAGCTAATGTTGCTACCGACCCTGACATGCCATCAATCACAGTTTTTAAAATTACTCTAATCTACAGGAAATGTGGAGTGGAGGGAGAGATAGACTGACACCAAAGGTCCCTGGCCGGGGCGTGAACCGGAGACGTTCATGGTCAGTGACTTAAACTCCAAGCCACCAGGGGGCCTCTTTTAGGTCTCTTAACAGCATGACATTAACCTTAATTTAATGCCAATATGTTTGAGGCCACAGTTCCCCAATGTAATTTGTATAAATCTAAGTGCATTATTGGAAAAGTATTAATGCAAACAGATCATAGAGCTTTTGTGCTGTCAGAATAAAAACAACTGAAGAAACAAGAAACATTGAGATCTCTCTGAGAAGCTTTTGGCTGATTCCCAAAATGCTGGAGAGGATAAGACAGGGCTACAGATGAACAACGAGGGAAAGTACCACCACAGGAAGTCACCAACTACCAAAACTGAACATGTATGCACATTTTCAGCATTTGATTCACATTCTTTTATTCTGTGTCAACAGTCTGCGGTGTGAGTGAGTGTAACAGGGAGTTGCTGAAAAGCAACATGGAGCTTAGACAAGCTTCCCTGGATAAATAAAGGTTAGAAAATGGTTAACACAGTCTGTCTCCCACTGATAGCCCAATCACTGCCAGACCTTTAGATGATGTGGGAGGGAGTACCTGCTCCTTTCCTCTCCTCTCCTCTCTATTCTTTTTCCATTCTTCCACATTACTATGCCCTTCCAGCAACACTCCACTTCTTGCTTAGAGTGTTTCCAGAAGACTTGTGTGAAACCGAGAGCTGTCCAATGGGATTCTCAGAGGTTTTTGTTAGAATAATTTTCCTCAAATATTTTTCTACTTCAGGCGTTGAGAGATTTTTTTTTTTTTTGCCCATTTTGACACAGCAGCATTACTTGCAATGTCGTGAACCTCTACCGAATTAATTCTGCTCAAACTCAACTTTGAACCTTTCATGGCTCCAATTAAAAGCCTGCAGTTATACATCCTTCCTCGCTGTACGAACATATATACGAACATATATGTTAGATTCTATGAGTCGAATTAGATTAATATTCATGTGACATATGCACAATCATGGTCAAATTTAGCATATTAAGCCTCATTGCTGACATGATTCAGAATTGTTCACATTAATGTGCATGATATTTAAAGCACAACCCTTTGCTTAACTAATATTAATGCACACACACATGTTCCTTGATTGGCCCAGCATCCTCCACAAATGACCAGGTTATGGAAAGGCTGGAATCCACCCACACTGTAAGACCAGTTAGCCAGAGCCTCGCACTTCTCCAGAGAGGAGAGGCTCTTGTGTGTCAGAGGACAGTGTAGCAGCCCCTTAGTTTTTATTAGGCCAGTTATATCTGCGAGTTCATAGGCTCTCATCCTCTGGCCCTTCACAAACTGCTCTGCTCAAAGAGGCACTCTCCCCCCATAAGGCAGGCCCCAGGGCAAAAACCTACCCTCCTCCACGGTCTCTCCCTTTCTGTGCTGACTTTCAAAGAGAATTCCTGCTGTTTTGTGTGTCCCACTTCATAGTTGTTATATTCTTGTCTTCTGGCCTCACAGATACACAATACCTTATATGAATAGAGAAGCAGAATTTATGTTCAGCTCGCAGGATTGTGAGCTGAAAAACTGAGTTTTTTTTTTTTTTACAAATTAGTTTGTGTATTAGTTAAGCAGGTGTCCTTTTATTTAATATAATTTCAACTGAATTTCAAGGTTTTCTGAAAGATCATACAAGGGGTTGATGTGAATTATTTTAATTATCACTTGAGAAAGGTCTGTTTTGTAGGTACTCAAGATATGCGGGCTACTAAACAGTACACTGTAACCCTATTTTTATTTGTTGCTTTGTTGTCGGTAGTCTCAACTTCAGTTTTTTTCATCACCTCAAGACATATTAAAAGAAAAAAAAAATTGAAGCAGGCTTTAAAAGTACCTTTGGTGTTCCTGTGTGTTTTCGAATATTACAAAGTGCTGTAATGAGAAGGAAAACAACAAAAAAAGGAGATTTTTTTTTTGCCTCAGAGGGAGATAGCGACTCGTCTCCTCGCTGTACAAGCCTGTAGGTTCACTTTTCTCTTTGTGCGCCGGAGCACTCCTTGGGACTCGAGCGACAGGGGAATTGGGCATGCTGAGCTACGCTGGTGGCGAGGTGCCAGCCTCCTGTGCCTGGGATATAAGTGAGAGGGAGGCAGGAGGCAGGACGCGTTTCAATTAGGCAACAAACACCACACACACAGAGGATAGCGGAGGAGAAAAAACACCTCACCCTCACCAACTAACTTCTCCCTCCTGACCTCTCCCAAAAACACACTTCCCTGAACCGCTCTGCCCCATCTTTTCTCTTATTTCTCATTTAAAGTCTGAGGTGTCATTTTTGTGGAATTCATATGGGGAAGGACAGTAGAGGGGGTCTTTGTGAGGTGATACTAAGTGTGCCAGCTCGGCCTGCATGTTTCCATTAGATTGTCATGTTGGCTAATTAGAGAGCGGCAGCATGATTCACCTTGTTAATTAGGAGGACTTGCACACCATGTGCCTGGGGGCGGTGTGGGGAAGAGGAGCCCAGCCTCAGAGCCCGCTAGTCGCCTGCTGCCTATGAAGATTCCCCTTCTCATCTACCTTCCTTTCACTCCTTTTTTTTTTGATTTGGAAATGAATAAATCATTGAGATCGTCCTCTCTCGGAGTGTGAATATCTGAGTTCTCATCTTTTCCTGGATGCAAATTAGGAGTGATCAATAGAAGGTGACGAGCGGCGAATCTAAATGTTAAAAAAAAGAGAGAGACAGGGAGAGAGAAGACTGCTAGACGAAGCACAGCGGCACAGAATGAGACAAAGCGAGAGAACATTTAAAGTAGGAAATTTTCCCTTAGATAAGCAGTATTTTTAATGATCACCACTCTCCCCCCGTCGCTCCGGTGTGACAGCGTCAGAATCTGCTTAACACTGATTTCTGGCTCCTTCATTAAACACTGCTCCTTGGCGAAATGTGTAGCGCAAATGTTTTTATTTATAAAAATAATACTTCCTCTGAGGGAGAGACATTGAGTCTTTTAGACACATTCAATTTACCCACATATTTCACACAGTCTCTCTTCCTCTTTTTAATCCTGCAAATAAGTTGCAGATGAAGAGGAACCAAAGGGTCATGATAGTGACACTCACATAATGACCTTAGCTTCAGGGACGGCTGAGGGCTCTGAATAATTGGTCCTTGGCCCTGAAAACACTTGTGACATACTCAGCTTCAGAGGAAATGAAAGACTCTGAGCCAAGACTATTAACTCATGCATGTATTTTGAATTCATCTCCATAGGTAAAAATAATATAATCTCAAACAGATTTGCTAAAATATTCAAGGAGATTTATGTGTTGCAAAAGTTCATGAATCAAAGTTTGTGCATTATTGTTTTGAATGATGCAAATCGCCTGTTAATTCATGGTACATGTGGACTGAGACAACATACTGGGTGATATGCAGAGAGTCTGTACATATGACTCTATATGTTGTATTTTCAAGCCTGACGCACAATACTGTACAGCTTTATGCCAAAAAGGGCAATTTGACATGTCAGCTTCCAGTACAGAACTCAATATCATGCATACATTACATGCATATTTTAATATATACATTCAGTATTCAATATTTTTTCTTGAGGAACTTTGACATATGTAATTATCGAGTTCTGGAAATGAAGTCATACATGTTTCCATCCAGTTTTTATTTTTACACAAAGACTTGCTTACATTAACAGGTCGAGGCTGAACTCGTCTCTTTGTGTGCAGATGGAGAAGTGAAACCTGATTGGTTACTGCAAATGGCCCTTCTCCCTGCAGCAAACTAACTGCCAGGCACTTCACATGAAGAAAGGCCTCAAGATGCAGCTCACAGATGTTCACGTAATGTCGGCCATGTGGGTGTCAGGTGAATGAGATCCATGGATAACAGACATGCATAAAACACATACGTAAAATGTCAGCACACACTCATGTTAAGTAGTGGGAAACTTACACAAAGGAACGTGCAGTGTTATGGAAATCTGCCACAGAAAATGGTTTTTGGAATACTAAATAATAAGTTGTAATTCATGTTTGATTGAGAAAAAATATTGTGCCTTTCATCTGACAAATTCCACTGGACCTTATACATGACACAAAGATTTGAGTGTCAGTGCTAACATGACAATGCTAACCAGGTATGATGTTTAGCATGGTCACCATCTTTGTCAAATTCTTAATTAATGTTAGTGTATTAATGTTAATTAATTAGGACTAAACACAAAGTACAGCTGAGGCTGATGGGGATGTCTTTGACTTTGCAGGTATTTGTTTGTAAACCAGAGTATTGGACAGATTGAAATTCTGACGTGATGATGAATCTAGAGGAAAAGTCAGAGTATCACCACAGCCGTAATCATTTATCCCATGGGTATCATGATCGTCTGTTTCATGGAAATCCATCCAAGTGGCGAACCAACGGACAAAAAAACAGGCTAACATTGCCACACTTAGAGCCATGCTGCTAGCTTGGCTAAAAATTATTACATTATTTTATAATTATTATATATTAAGAAAGAATTGTTGAAATGTGACTTGCATTTTTGAATCTGCCCATGTCTACGCTCAGTCATGTGGTTTTTGATAATAGAAGGTGTTGTGGCATTGTTGTGGTTACATAGACAGACAGACAGACAGACAGACAGATAGACAGATAGACAGATAGATAGATAGATAGATAGATAGATAGATAGATA
>JBBMJY010000001.1:7111714-7137266 GCA_037833715.1 Toxotes lorentzi | reverse complement strand
ATAGATAGATAGATAGATAGATAGATAGATAGATAGATAGATAGATAGATAGATAGATAGATAGATAGATAGATGGACTTTATTAATCCCTGAGGGGAAATTAGTCTGTCATAGCAGCACATACACAACACACAGAAAAATACAATTATAAATGGACAGATTAAGAATACAAATGAAGTTCAGTGCACAGTACATGATCATTGTCTTACTCTGTCCCACTAAGCCACCAAGATGCCCCAAGCCTAACATAATTTACAGTAGATAACTGAAATCATTGTGACTCTCGCCTGATATTAATGCTGGCTTATGTGGAGCTGGTAGGATATCGATGTCCTGTGATACCAGAACTGTCTGTCCAACTCCTGGACAGACCATTACCATTACCATACCATTATTACTGGTGTTAATTTAATACTTTGCTAATGTGGACAAACAAAATAATGGGCCATTCATATTTTAAAGAGACTGTGTTGCCAAGAACAAAAGATTTTTTAGGAGGTTTTGGTCACTATATTTACATTCTGTTACACTGCAGTATTTTCTATCAAAGCATTTTGATGTATTTCAACTAATATTTACAAAACAGCATCACACAATAAGTCGAAGTATTATATAAAGCAGAAAGTACAATGTTCCGTGCAGCAGTCTCTTGAGAAGGCCTCCCTCAGCATTTGTGGAGCTCAGCCTATAGGCCAGCAGAGCAAAGGTTAGGGCCATCATAAGAGATTTGATTTCCACTGGAGCCACCTACCCTTGTTTAAAATGTATGTGCTCTCTTTGGGGAAATAAAAGGCATTCACCAATGTGGCATATGTTATGTCTATATACTGAGAGGCTCCCTGCTGTGTCTTGTTGGACCAGAGCTGATTAGGGGGAGGGTAAGAGACAGATCACCTCAAAACCCATGGTCTGGCTTTTATGCCGTGGTCTTTGCAGGGCAGAGAGCCCTTTAGCTTCCTTCACAGCCCCGTAGCTGCTTGTGATGTCAAGCAGAGGGTGTTCTGCTCTACCAAGGACATCTGTCTGTAAGCGTCTGGGGGGCCACAAGCAGCCCCTCAGGCCAGGAGGAGGGAGGGAGGCAGGGGGCGAGGGGGAGAGAAAAGCCTTTGTTAAAAACAGCAGAGATGGAGAACGGCAGGTTGGCCATCATGGCTCCTGCAGCTCATCCTCCTCTTCACTCCAAGCGTATCAGACCGCTCTAAGGTTCTTGCTGAATTTTGGACATTTTTGCATCATGAGCAAACATACTGCTCTTTCTTCTGTGTTGAGAAAAGGGACTGTTATTTCTTATTTAGGTCTTGATGGACATTTTTATCCACCTATTAAGTGTACAGAGCTTCAAGTTGTTCTTTTAAATAATTCAAGATGTGGGAAACAGGTGCCTACAAAAAGAACAATAACAAAAGCATTTGTTTGTAATAATGTGCATAACAGTCAGACTTGCACAGACCACTGATTTGTTCTATCTTGTTCTCACAGATTTCATCCAAACTATCCGATCAATGTTGATACATAAATAAATGGTGAGTTAGGGAAAACCAATCTGAGAAAAGGATATATTTTGAAATGATGCTAATTGAAATGATAGTAACGAGAGCATTCATAATGTAACATTATAGAACTTTCATTATACTTAGAGTTTGTTAACACCAGCTGTACTGATTCACTCATATTTTTTTTTTAATGTCATGAAACTTTGGGTGATGTCATTGTAGTGTTAACTGATATGCACTTAGCAGGGCACTCAACATCTGTTAGAGAGCTTTGTGCAACTGCGACAAGTGTTTCCCCAGAAATGTGTGTATTTGTGTTTCCACACACGTCTCATTTCACAACATCTGCCATAATATAATCACCTAACATTGTGCTTTTTGCATCAAGATTAAACGCTTTTTATAACAAAGCTGTAGATTGATTCTGTGGGTATCTTGACAATGTTCTACATCTCCTGACCTTTTGGTAATAATTTGACTTAACAAGTCCCAGTCCGCTGCTTCAAAAGGGCATACAGGCAGACTGGAAGCACTGGTATTTATGTGAGTCTGGATCCGCAGATATTTATGTGGTACCATTGATCGGATCTGGCAAATGTATGCATCCTGCCAGCTGGTTATTCTTCCAGGCTGGGATTAATCTCTGAAGTGACCTTTGCCGTTTTTGGAGATGATTGTACCGATGGCTTAACATTGTTGGCAGGGTGGTCTGGAAAGTAGAGAGAGATTCTTGTACCTGTAGGTCACGGGTTTGATTTCCATATCTGTCTCAATGAGATCCAGTATATTTTCAAAGAGGTGTGTTTGAAGGTTTTGAAGGTAACACGTATCCACATTCCCTCATACTGGTATTGCTCCTTCATAGCACTGTACACCTGTGTGTGCCTAGATGAACATACTCAGTGCAAACGTTTGCTTTAAACTGTAGTTGAAACAACTCCTAAAGGAAAACAAATCCATTGAAGCCCGGCCCAGCTCTGGCTCGTATCAGTTGGCAGTCATCAAAGGAAGGTAGTCTCGGCATCGTGGCACCAGATTGAAATCAGAAATCAGTCTCCCAGTGTCATGGCGGCCTCTCTACTGACAGGAAACGCAGACTGGAGGGTTGCAGATGGTAAAATGAAGTCTTCATTTATCATACAGTCATAAATCTGAAAATGCAGGCAGTTGCTGTGGGCGCTGGGAGCCCATGCCTGGTGCCAACTGCCAGGCAGAGATCATCCTGGTGCCATCAGTGAGATAGCAGACCTCTCTCTCTCTCTCTCTCTCTCTCTCTCTCTCTCTCTCTCTCTCCCTCTCCCTCCCCCTCCCCCTCCCTCCCTCTCTCTCTCAGTTTTTAATTCAATTCAATTCAAAATGCTTTATTGGCATGAATGTCAAGTGAACAATATTGCCAAAGCGTCAAGGATAATACAATTCAGTAATGAGATGAGAAAAAAATATTTAATTCATTAAGTAAAATAGAATAAATAAATAGATAAAAAGAACAAGAAAATGGCAAAAAAAACAATAAACATGTTTTGCGTGTGTGTATGTGTTTCATATGTATAATAGGCTATGTCAAGATAATTATTTGTCAAATTCAGTGATGTTTTTTTAAACTGTGTCCCTCCGTTTGCGACATGCAGTCTCGTATTGCGCAGCTACGTTTTCTGCATGTCTCTCTCCAGAATCTGTTGCTTTTCACTGTCATCCAGCTCTGTGGAGTTCAGGATTAACAAATCAAATTTCTTTAAGCATTCCACCCTGATATTATTGAATTTGTCACATTTTAAGAGCAAATGCAGTGACCACAGACTCTCCTCTGTTGGTATCCGTTCTTTTTCAGCGGTTAAACTGTAGTCCCTGAGTCCGTGTTTGGTCAGGACCTGTCTCTGCTTTGTATCTCTGACAGTAAAGAGATACTCCCCTAATTTATATTTGTGGTTTAGGGCCAGATAGCAATGAACTTTATTTTTTGTTTTCATTTCATTTGAGGCATTTTTTGTTAATTTAATAATTTGGTTTACTCTGATAAGTGGTTGCAAAGCAGTGCTAGTTGAGGTTTAACAGGTGTGCATGTTATTTAATCATTAAGTCTCAGGACCAGCTGATATAAGGGGAAGCTTTTGCAGATTCAGCTCTCGTGCAGTCACTGCCAGACCAAAGTTGCTTGAAGCACTGATGTGATCATAATATAAGGTGTAACCTAGGTGACTGTTTCCTAATTTGACTTGATATTTTCTCTCCTGATCATCTGGGCTTTATTTGGAAGATCATGACTTTAGATTTGTTAAAGTACTGCTGTAGTTCTTGTTGTGTGGGTGACAGCAACACTAGATCATCGGCGTAGAGCAGGAATTTAATTTAATTTATTGTTAAGGGTTAAGCCAGGGGTTCCAGATTGCTCCAACACTATTGCAAGGTCATTAATGTAGATGTCATTGAATAGAGTTGGAGAGTTGTGGGTCTAATTGATCTCCACTGTTTATATATTGGGGATAAGCCCCCTCCTCCAGATCTTAACTAACAACCTATTTTCAAATTCTTTCATTGAAATTAGCTTCTGATTATTTTTTATTATCGATTCAAGGATTTTCAATTTTTCTTGAATCTGTTTCTCTTCATAATTGAGATTGTAAGAGTGTCTTTTTTTTAATCTCCCAGAACTGTCTTTGATCAATGGACTCCTCCTCTTAGTTTTTGATATTCTCTTATTATCTGTTTCTATCCTCTCAGTGTTTCAACATCACTTTGTCTTAGCTCTGTGTTTTGTGACTGACCATGTTTTAGGTTGGACTTCTGTCTTCATTTTTCTCTGTCATTTCTACAGTGTGTTGTACCACTTTTTACTTTTCAGTCTCTATTAAGATGCAGAGCTGTTCTTACTAAGACCTACCTAACTGGCTGATGTATTATAAATAGAATTTATTTTTGTAACAGCCATGTTTAATTGGTTTAGTGGAAACTGTCGAGACTATTAATTAGACCAATGATTTTAGGTTAAGTGTTTACATGTTTAAATCTGACTTAACGATCAGGAGTCCATTTATTTTGATTATTTATTTTATGTAATTTACAGGGCTCAGGTTCTGCTGCATCTTATGCACAGTTGGTTTTAAATATCCATTTATCGAGCAGTGATCTGACAGTGGGGTCTGTGGTCTAACAGTGAATGCACTAATGAGGGAGGGGTCCATGTCACTGACGGCATAGTCGACTACACTAGTCCCAAGAGCTCAACAATATGTGAACCTCCCCAGAGTCTCCTTTCATCCTGCCGTTAAGTATATACAGACCTATGGAACAACTCTGATGCACTAACTCTTTCCTGATTTTGTTCACAACGTGGTCTTGACTGTGTCTGTGAACAGTGGTGGTGAGGTGTAGGGAGGACTGTCCGAAGATGTGGCTGTTGCCAGCAGGTTCCACCGTGTCAGGCTCACGTCCAGTTCTGGCCTTTAAATCTCTACTGTGACGTATGTGTTTCTCATTTAGGGTGCTGGTGAAGGAGCAGTCCCTGTTCCTGTGTGGTTGGCTTTACTCTGGCTACGCGTGGGTCTAAGTGAAAGGCTGGAGGGGTAGTGTTGTCCTGTGGAGGGCTTGGTCATCTGGCCTGTGATGCAGTCTGGCTGCTGAGGCCAGCCTGTTAGCCCGTGTCTCTAGTCTGGTGCTGCTCTGTTGCTTCTTCCATCTTAAGCATCTTTTCCTCCACATTGACACGAAGTGTGTCTCTCTCTCTGCTCCATCTCCTTTCTCATCTGACATACATACTATCTGAGAGTTTCATTTGTTCTATGACGCTCATTCATATTTTCCCTCAGGTGTCCAACAGCAGTATTAGTTTCTTCTTTAAAAGTTTCATTTCATGTTTCAGCTGCTGAACTGTGTCAGACTCCTGACAGTTTGTTCCCTTTGAGTTTTATTACCTCCACTTCTAGGAGGTCACTCCTCCTCTGACGCTCGTGTCCTGGGTGTGTGAGGGCTGTTGAAGCAGGCTGGTGGAGGGGTGCTGGAGGCTCTGTGGTCATGGGTGGTTGCGGCAGTAGTGCTGTACAGTTGAATCTGATGGTAACAGTAACCCCAGGAAGCTGAAGGCTGGGTGTTTGAGACTGATGGAGCTGTAGGCTTTAGCTGTTGCTAAAGGCACAGAGGCCTTTTTCCCACCAGCGTGTTTCAGTCTGCTGAGGCCTCTTTCAAACTCTTCCAGTTTTGTCTTATACCCTTGAACCACCACTGCGCCTGTGTTGTGAGGACTGATGCTGAATTTTGGTACAGTATCTGTAAGTACTGGATGCCAATCATTTTAAGATCATTATGTTGCTCACAGAAAGTGGAATGCCAAACCTTTGGGTGAAGAAGAGCAGGTCTATTGTTACTCCTCCGTCACCTTGCCTTTTAAAGTATGCTGATGTGAGTGTCTCAGGGTGGTCTCTGAACAGCTTGCTTCTATAGTTCTTCCTCCCTGCTTCACTGGTCATGTCCTCTGGGTAGTGGATCACCAGACTGTCTAGACTCCATCCTTCTGGTTGTAGTTGTTGTAGTTGTTTTTGGTCCATTTTTCCTATTGAGAGAAGTTATTGCTGTTTTTATACTCAGAGCTAAACTGTTTAACTGTTTGCATGGATGTACTCCATTTTTTCTTTCTCAAAAATGTTCCTGCCCTTCAGGAATGTTCTATAGTTCATCCTTCTTATCGTTGTTGTAGCTTGTTTAGTAGTTTTGTCCTGGTCTAGGTCTGAGATCCTGTGACAGTAGTTAGCTTGTTAGGTATCAGCTTCTTCCACATGTTTGTTTACTGATTTTAGTTTACTGGTTCCTCAGATTGACTTGAAACTTGCCCATTTTGTTCCCAAATTCTTTACATTTAATTTAATAAAAAAAAAAAAACTTTATCTAAAAGCAATTAAATGTTTTGCTGAAGTACAAGCTCATGTTTTGTTGCTTCTTCTCTCTCTGGTTGCTATGGTCTCTCACTCTCTCTCTCTGTCTCTATCATTCTCTCTCAGACCAGGAGAGAATTGTGTGTTGTTTGTGCGGAGCCCTAATAAAGTTAGCATTGATATCATTAATGCTACATTTGCCATGTGGACAGCGGCAATAATCATCTTCAGCCTGTGTGCCTCATCCAGTCATGATCCACACTTTCTGACTGGATTTGCTTAGTGTTAAGAGCCTGACTCCCAACTCACCACTCTCTGAATTCACTTCATAGACTTGGCCGTGTCATTGCTTTTAGTTAGTATTTGTTTTAACTACAGTATCTCCATTTTCTCCACTATTCATTAAAAAAGAATAAGTAAATGCAGGTTAGATATTCAGCTGGTTGGTACTACTGCTATTATTTCCCCTACTTTGTATTGTCAGCGTGTTTGAATCTTTCAACAGTTCCGCCGTGCTAAATGTGAAGTGGCAACACCCTAAAGGGCATGCCTTGCCAGCGGGGTTTTTGGAAAAAATCAGAGCCAACTGCATGCACATTTTAGATCAGGCTTTGTACACCAAAGCAACCTTTTACAGAGAGCCATCTGAAAGTAACATGAAATTTTCCCCTGATCAGACAACATACATGCCTCACACAAACACCAACGACCAGCGAACACATGCTGAGAGATAACATAAAAGAACATGAAAGACATAAAAGCGCACATTGATTGTCCCTGTTCGCTTCAACCGAGGCCTCAGTCCCCCAGCGGGCAGGCACACAGGCAAGCTGGTGGGTAGGCATTCCCTGTGCTGTGGCCAAGATTGATAGGCACGTGTGTGTGTGTACTGTGTTTGCATGTTGGAGTGTTGACACCCTCTGTGCCATGGCCCCAGGCCCTCACACATCCAACCAATAGAAAGGGCAGCTCCAAGCAATGCTGGGTTCCCCCTCAGCCCTGCAGCAAGACATGACATTACCTTGGGCACTCCCCACAACCTCCCCCGTATACATCAGAAACTGCAAAAATCACAATGAGACCATGTGACTACACACACACACACACACACACATAATCTTTGACAGAAGCTCTGTTAATGGCTGACAACCGGCCTCCATTTTGTTGGGTTCAGGAGAGCTTATACAATACATGGATAGTGAGACATAAGAACAAAGAGGGAAATCTTTCTCCTTCACTCTCCTGTAATGTAATTTTTACATTGATCCCACTCTTGTCTCATTGTTCACTCATTCTCACCAACTCTTGCAGGAGGTTAAAGTGTGACAGTTTGATTTGCTCCTAAAATAGAAGATGTATGGTCTCAAATTCAGATCTTGGGCTTCTTGCTTAAGTTTTGTGGTCAATCCAGTCCAAACAGATGGATCATTTTCTAATCTTTGTGTTCTTGTGTCTTCACCAGATGCAACAACAGGAACTGGCGCAGATGAGGCAGCGAGATGCCAACCTTACAGCACTAGCTGCCATTGGACCCCGCAAAAAACGCAAGGTGGATTCACCAGGTGCCACACCATCAGGGACCGAGGTAAGAACCGCACTCACCTAACACCTGTATTATCAGTTTTTTTTCCTTGTGCAGCTGCCAGTGCTGAATTTATATCTACTCTTGACAACACTAACCTCACCAATAGCTGATATAAATCTTTCAAACAAAAAATGTCTATTTATTTCAGTTACACTGTATTTGTCTAGCAAACATAAAAGTAAAATATTTTTTAGCATTCCTGACAAGCAGAGCTTGTGATGATGTGATGATATTGGCATAACCTACCAACTGGGCTTTCTATGAAGAATACTGTAATCCAAAGTAAATGTTTTTTTTTAGCCATGTTCTTGCATTATGTCCTTTTTTTGTGTAGGCAGCTTTCAGTGGTAATTTTTCTGGTTCTGTCATCCCTGACTGTGGTGAGTTCAAACATGGAGGGTTGCTAGATGGTATGCAAGAAATGACTCACTGCAAGACAGAGTAAGAAGTGGAAATGCATAACTGTATGTAAGGCAGTGTTTTCCAATACCAGCTGCCGGTCACATAGTTGGAACTCCTCTTAAACGAAAGACTTTAAGAGAAGTTTTTGTTTTAATGAGGGAGATGTTCATGATCCACAGAATGGTCCGAAATTGTCATGTGTCTGTAGGTTCAGGTTTATAGAAGTCAAATACTTGATAGTTGTAAGAGTCTTCTGACATTGTTAGCATACATGCAGTGACTGACTTTGCTTCTAGGACAGTTAATCAATAACCCACAGTCGGCCGTGGCTGTTCGACACTAGGACAAATATCTGCAACTTTTGTTTACCTACTCTGGTTTACTGCCTGTTTGTCTGCCTGATAATCTTTGTTATGGATTCTTATATTACACTGTTGAGCAGCACATCTTGTTACAACTTTTTTTTCAGATTCAGAAACTTACTGCCTCAGTCTAACCAACCTGGCTTTGTTATCATGGCCAATTTAACACTTAAACCACTTTCCAATTCCAATTTTATACTTTATATACACACACTGTACGTTTTGCAAACAGTATCAGGAACACACAACTTTTCACCTCAAGGTCTGACGTGATTGGTCAAAAGAAACAGGGATATTCAGATTTCACTAAATTACACTGTTCATTTCTTTTAAAAAATCTTGAATTGTTTTATTTGTAGTATTTATACAGACACAACCTGTGAATACAGCCTTCTTGGTCTCTAACACATTTTGTTCTCTGTCACTGCTGACAGAATAATTTGTGGCCTCTTTCACATGTGATCATATCACTGTCACCTCGTAGGACTTAGGCTTTTAATAGGCTTCGCTTTAAGTGCTTTTTCCACTTTAATTTAAATTCACAATTTCCTATGGTCAACCCAGAATTACATTTGGTCGCACGTTCAAGTTTTTACATTATAGTAATAACAAGGTCTAATATTTTAGAGGTGAAAACATAAAAAGTAGAGTAGAGAAAACATAGGTGTTCAGTTTTTTCAGGTTAATGTAATATATTTAAAATGGAATCAAGATGTCACAGTGCATTAGAAGACTTAAAAATGGAGACTGGAAATAAAAAATAAAACTCCCCTGAGAGACTATGGCAATAACCTCTGTAATTGTTTTCTTTTTGGCTGCTATTCAGTTGTCATGTGGAAAACAGTGACAGTTTGACATATTATTGGCTCCAGTGTTTACTGAGGTGAACAGAATGTGAGAGAATTAATGTATGAGATACCACTCATTTATTTTTTATGGTGCTCAGCAAACTTGTCACTCCATCCCAATACTTTTGTCTAAATCTTAATAAAAAAATCAATCACAATTTTTTTTTTCGTTTTCTTTTTTTTTTGTAATCTGATTTCAGTAACACTGGTAAATGGATAAGTGGTTGTTTAACACGTTAATTGGCCATTGAGAGTTCTTTTTATTTTAATTGTGAGTTTTCCTAATAGATTCAAACCTAAAAGATTTGAATAGGATTCAGGTTCAAGTTTAGCATGTTTCACATTTGAGAACAACATTTACAAGCACAAAACCAGAATAGCAGGGAGAAAAGCATACCACTATTTTAACACCCATATTAAAATGTAGAGTAAACAGTTTATGCATTTGGCATGACAACAATAAGAAGCCATTTTAAGAGTTTTGCCAGTTTTGCAGGATGATCTACTTTACTTAGATCATCCTGCATGAAGATATTTTACTTTGCAAGTGACCAAGTGAAATTATTGAAATGAATGATCACTCAGATGAGATAAACCTGATGTCTTGGCTTCATTTTATTTCATATTTATGTGCTCATATTTATATTTTACCCATTTGCCCCAGATCCCTGATTTACTAAGAATTCAGCTTCAGTTTGTATGTACAACAGAGGGTTTTTTTTGGTCAGGGAGTTGTGAAATGCACCACTGGTAATGCATCATTGGGTTGGTGACACAGTGTGCAGCCCACTGAGTGATGTTCTCATGTTTATTCATCTACAAAGTGAATGAAGATGAACAAATCTGAAATCTGCGATTAGAGTCATGAGCCAATACCTTTCTGGAGGCACAAGGGGGTGGGTTTGTTTTGTGGAGAAGGTTCTTTGTTGGTCTCCCTTCCCCTACGGCTTTAGTTTTAGAGCCATTGTAGTCTTGGTACCACACATCCTCTTCATGCTTAACCAGTTTAGCATTAGCCAAGTTTAAGAATGTGTCTAATAACACACTGTCCACAATCTAAGTCAGCAAGCATGATAAATATCACACTACCATGCAAGTGGTAGGAAATATCTGTGTATGTTACAGGGAGCACGGTGACATACTCCCATGTGACTCGCCCGGTCTGTTCTTAATTAAGCTGAACTGTGTTATTATAAGGAACGTCTCCTGTTTGAGGTTCCTTGAGCAGTAACTTTCGTATCACATTTCCCCAGAAAAGGGTCATATATGAAGTCATGCACAGTTGCTGTACCAAGTCACATTTTCCTTAAGGCAGGGGAAACATTTGAATTCCACATATTCATCTGTAAATATGATGAATCTAAAATAAGCCTGAATTTTGAATGTCAATTGGTCATTTTAATAACCTACTTATCGAGTTGCATCTTCACATCCTTCGCTTAGCAGCAATATGCTGCAGAGGAGCATAGTAATGCACCCGGTAAAAAAAGCATAAATAACAAAATAAAAGCATTACTTCTGGTCCTTGAGTGCAGTGCCAACCTCTTTCAGAATGTTTTACCCTGATGGGTATTAGCCTGCGACCTTCTGCTGCATTCAAAAAAGCTTTCTCAAACTGCTTTCCCAAATGTAGTTATACAACATAAACATGAATATACATTATGCTGGAGTTGTTGTCTTTTTTTCAGTTTTTTTCTTCCCTTTTTAATGTCCTGTTCATGTTTAATTAGAGGGGCATAATGAAGTTAAGTCACAGCGTGCCCCTCCTCTGGAGTGATTGCAGAGGGGGCGGAGGAGGAATCTTAACTTATTTTCACTTCGTTTTCACCTCCTCACATTTCTTCATTTCACATGGGCTGGAAGCACCCGCGGCGTTCTCTTTCCCTTCTCCAGAGCAAAGTGAATGTGACTTTTCTAAGGGGGTCACAGGATGCCTGGAGGCCTGTGGGTGTTACTGGACTGTTGCCTGCTCTTAGCTTCACTGAGGGGCTTGTCATAGATTTCATCTCCACAGAAATGAGCCGGGGGGCCCTGGCCAGGAGCACAAGCAGCCAACGTTATGAAGGGCCCATGCTGATTATTTCCCTCTGACATCGCATCCTGAGCTTTCCGCATTAATCCCAGACAAAGGCAGCCCTTCAGTGCTGTGCCAGAGCTCAAATTAGGAGGCAGATAATGGCCTTGTTGAGATCCTGCTCTGTTCACCGAGAGGCAGAGCTCCAGTTGAAATCCTCCTCTTCAATATTCCTTGCCTCCTGCTTGTTCTTTCCCTCGTCAGACCACCTTTCCACTGTGTTTGGACTGTGACGGAATTCAGGTGACACAATTTCACTCCATTCCCCCCCAAACCCAACCTTTCCTGCCCTCATTCACCCACCTTTAATTTGATGGTGGCTTGGCTGGGCTTGGGCCTATGCCGGGATGTGGATCGCCATGGGCTGTGAAACTGATAGCCAGTCAAGACTGGAGTGTCTGTCTCCAGCCTGATCTAGTCTGCAGGAGGGAACAAAGGGGGCCTTACAGGGTTCCGCAGGGTGGATTAGTTCCAAGGAGCCAATGGCAGGGGCTGCTGGCTGGCTCGATGGAAGAGGACCTGCTGTGGCCCCAGCGGTGGGTCACTGCACAAGCATCACCCCCCCCTCCCCAGTTCACTAGTCCCCATCCTACAGCCCCAACTTTCCAATCAGCACACATAGGCTTTTGAAGTGCAGCACAAAAGTCAAGGATGAGCTACCTTGAGGAAGGTGGACGGACGATGAGCTGGGACAAAGGGCTGCTGGAGGTGGATCGAAATGGGATGAGGACACAAATGACCTTTGCCCTCAAGATATTAGCTGGAAGATATGGACACTGATCTTTTAATGCCTGATTAAAAAGTGTTTAGCTATTGAAAAATCTTAATTCCGAGTGTATGTTTTCTTGTTGGGCACCAAAACCACTTAGACTTCATTGGTCACTGCTAGAAGATGAATTTTCTGTATAAAATCTCCAGCCCTCTGCTCCCCTCTAGCCACATCTGTATTTGTATATTGTATGTAGAAGAGATAAAGATGGATTTTAGCTCATTGTATCATGGATGGGAAACAGTTTGTCAAATGGAGCTTTATTCACAGTGATTGTTCCATCACACCCTCTATATTCAGTTCTTTCACACTTTTAACATGATTTGACTGTTACTGTTTCACCCCCCCCCATTGATTTCTGTGTGTTACGAGCTCCTCTCTTCACATTTGGTGCATCTTGCCTAAATTGTGTTGCTACAGTAGCTTATGAAAGACAGATGGAGACTCTTCGGTACATCTAAGGTTAGCATTAAAGGTTCTGCGATGTAAAATTTGCCTCAACGCACAATGTCCTTCAGTGTTAAACATGCTCAGAGCTTCATCCTTGACACATTTACGAGCAGAGTTATCATCCAGGCACTTGGGCCATTTATCACATCAAAGGAACAGCTTTGTTTGTTTACGTGAAAACGACAATAGCAGCTAAATTGCCCTGGTTTGTACAGCTACACTGCCGCTCTCCTATCTGTCTCGACCAGGTGCAATGCAAGGGACAAAGGTAGGCGAGCGATTTAATAGTGAGCGCAGTCTATTTTTCCATTTGAATTCATTTCACCTTCTTTCTTTGAGGCTGTAGATCAGAAAGAAGGAGTGAGGCAATAGAGTGAGAGGCATGGGGAGAGAGGGGGAAAAGCACAAGGAAAACTGATGCCCTTTCCTCCAGCTAAATTAACAGGAATCACGTGGAAAACAATCTGAGTCTCCAATGAAGGAGGGAGGGGGGGGACCATTAAAATTAGCCCCAAGCTATGGACTGCACCCAATATCACTAAAGCTGCACTCACTACAGATGTGGAGGCTGGCTTACAGGCAAACTATGCTCTGTTCTATAGCTACAATTAAAATCAACCTCGCTGCCAAAAAATAGGAGGGGGAAAGAGGGGGTAGAAAGGCAGACATGGAACATCAAAGACAGATTGAAATGTGTAGTCAGTAATAAGAGTGGTCTCCAAGCCCCGAGGTTCTCCACGGTCCCCTTGTTAATGAGAAATTTTGACCTCTGGTTTGTAAGTTAAACTTGTAATCTCGGTTAATGAAGTAAATCAATCCCAACTCGGGAGTGTTCAGTGTCTCTCCCTTTGCCTTCTCCCCGCCAACCTCCCCTCTGTCCTTCTCTCTTGTGCTTTTCTCCTTCTCCTTCTCCTTCTCCTCCTCCTCTTCCTGCATCCCTCCCAATGTGCCGCCTGGGAGTAAACCGGCCAGGTCTTCAACCAGACAAACAGGAAACTCGCAGACCACGAGGGTTCCAGAGCCAGAGGGGGGGTGTAAGGACTCAGAGGACTAGGACCAACCAGGCTGTTTGGTTAAGAAGGAGATGGCCAACTGAATGCTAGTAGAAGGGACAGCGTGGCAGAAACCACTTGCTCCTCCTCCCCCTGTCTCCTCTTACTTTCCATCTTTTCCCCATCTCTATCTAGAGTTTGTTGGGAGTAGTATTTGGTTATAAAGTCATCTCTGGTTGCTGGTAAAGGTGCAGTAATGTGCTAGTACACAATGCTCACAACAATACCACAACATCTCTCTTTCTCCTACTTTCCTCTTACTCCTCTCCGTGTCCAGACCATACTCACAGTGGAAAAGACAGCTAACTTACCCTTTTTATTTTTCCTTCAACATGTGGACCTCCACTTTTGCTATAAACCAAATGGAGGCTTCAGTTAAATCCACTGGGTGCATTGACATTAAGCCCTGATTAGCTGTTGCATTTAAAATTTATTTATTTCACCACTAAAGTAATACAGGGTGGAATATGAAGTAGAATGAGATGACTTTAGTTTGACTTAGATCAGGCTGTAATGAAACATAAAGATTCCTGTGTGAGTTCCCCTTCTCTATATGCAGTACTACATAAATATGATTACAGAGGGCACAGAGAAGCTGCTATTGGTTTCATAATGTCAGGAAGATTGTAATATTAGTTTGACTTTACGTCTCAAGGCAGTTGTGTATTTCCAGTGAGGACACAAAGGAGACGAGTCGAGTCTTCAGAATGGTTACAGGGGCTCCTTGGCCGGATGCCATGCGTTCTTAGAGCTTTAGCATAGTGCACTTTGCCAATATTCCCTTCCCCTGCACATTGCAGACCACAGTGGTACCCATCAGTGGTTATTGCACTCTGGACTATGGGTTAAAGCATTTAAAATGCAGCTATAGCATTAGCATGAAAAGATAAATACATTTATTTTTTCTACAGTTATGTGGAATACATTTATCCATATCTATTTAGTTCCATACTGAAACGCTTTGTCCAAAATATGACACACACGTCTACATTTGACCTAAAGTACTGGAAGCTGATGCAATTTCAGCTGCACCTAACAATAACATGACATTACAGTACTGTATCTACAGTATGTTATATATAATTATTTACAGTCATATCCTGAAAGAATGTCACTTCCTTTCAGTATATGAAGTATATTAATGAATAGAAATTGCAGTGACTGATGTTTTGAGATAAAGCACAGAGTATGTGGCAAATCGCTGGTTCGTTAAAGACGAATAACATCAACTTCCAATTAAATGTGTAAATACTTGTGTAAACAAGGCTAAGAATCCACAGCCCTCTGTGGGGCTTAGATACAACAGTGTCTTGTGCTAAATGCTAACATAAGCATGCTAACATGTTCACAGTGATAATGCTTACATCCTGATGTTTACCAGGCATAATCAATTCAAATTCATCCTCTGGCATCCTTGGATATCTGTCCCAAATTTATTGGAAATCCATCCATTATTTGTCAAGATATGTAACTAGAAACCAAAGAGGTCAGCCTCATGGTGGCACTAGAGGGAAAGTGAGGAGATCACCAAAGTCATTAGGATTCATTCTCTGGGGACTGTGAAAGTCAAAATTTCATAGCAGTCCATCTAATAGTTAAGAGTTTTCAGTCTGGGCCACACCATAAAGAAACTTTAGAAACGGAAGCTTGATATGTGGTTTTATGTTCTTGATGTCTTAGAACACAAACAGGCTTTTAGTGAGTTGGGAACACATTAACAAATTATTTTACCATTTAAATTAAAATCTTCATGGAGCAGAACTAAGGTGTAGACAACTAGAGTCCAGCGTGTTTGAATTTAAGAGAATCTCTGAATAGCCTCTTTCTTCTGTTATCTTTGTTTACACTGTCCAACCAGTTAGTTCTTGACTCCGCACATGAACTGAAATATGTATAGAATGAGGGACCAGAAGAGATCCTGGTGACTATATGGCATTTTAAATATACGGTAACTGTCAACTTGACTTGGCATCACTGGCTTTGATCCGTTCATTCACTTAAAGTTGCTGAAAGGGTTTACACACACACACACAGGCAGTCCATGCTCCACCACCCAGGTCATTCAGGCTTAAGTTTTTAGTGAGTCACACACACAAGAAATAAGACAGTAATTAAACATTCCCAGTGAAGGAGAGAGAATTCCTACATTTTATAGGTAACTCCACCATATGCCAGTCAGACCATGAAAGAAAATCTATATTATTCACTGACTCTATAAGGTCATATTACACAGTTGGATTATATACTGATATATCAGTGGATATTGGTAAATTGTATGGTAAATGGCGCTCCATTGAAACTAGAAAATCAATCTGCATCACTAAAATAAATCTCAAGTTTCCCTCAAGAGACAAAACAGTACACACTTACACTAAAATCTAAAACACAGCTGCTTAGAACCATCTCTTGATTAACACATTTATATGATTTTCATGCTTTTGGCAGTGTTTGTAAACCTTTTTGTGTAGATAGCTAAATGGGATCTGGGCTTGTTATCTTTGGGACCACTTTTGACTCTGTCTTATAATTTAAACATCCTGGTCTTACAGGATCGATGAAAAAATTGTGCCATCGTCTCCTCTGTCAGAACTCCTTGGACAGTTTGACAGTTTTAAGTTTAGGATGGCCTCATGGGCTACACAATGGTTTACGGTTTCAACCTTGGGTTCCGACTAAGACTGGTCTAGAAGTCTGGGACAGGTCAAGTCACAAGACAACAAGAGTTCAGCTGATGCCAAAAAAAATCTTTAAAATTATTGAATCCTACCTCACAAATATACATTCAACGAATTAAAAGTAGTTGATGCAAACCCTTTTTGAATAATTCCTAAATCAATCTTGCATTTATATATGAACATGAATGTACTCATTAGTTTTAACACTGTAATCTCCTTATTTAGATAAGAAGCTCCTATATATCCACATTCATGGCAAAGTAGTGATCCCTCTCATTTGTGCCTTTAAAACTTTGCCCTGAAATAATGGTTAAATATACAGTTTTGACAACAAAGTTGAGCCCCAGGCACTTAAAAGATACCCATCTTAAAGAAATTAATTACCTCCCTTGTTAATCTTGATATAATTAAATTTCTGAAGAATGAAATTTGCAGCCTCCCCCCCTCCGCCTCGCTGCTATGGAGGCGGGTCGATAATGGCTGGCTCTCTAGCTAGCCTGCTGGCCAGGGACATGGGGACAGCCTAACATCCTGGGCTCCATGCTGTGCTATACCGCATTGTGCATACCCACTCTCCTCATCCTACGCCTTCACCGCTCATAGGGATAGGCAGAGAAAATGCCTAGATCTCTGCTTTTCCATTTTGTGCCTCCTTGTGTTTCCTTTATCCTGTAGGAGACAGGAACTCTGGGCCTTCAAATTCTTATTCATAACATGTGATAATGTTGTCGAACGACTTGAGAGTTTTGGAGCGCGGGCGCTGCTAATGAAGTTGTCAACACCGAGCCTCTGAAACTTATATGGTGGAGCCCTGGAGAGCTCGGAGAGTTCTTTCTGTTATGGCTCACTTAAGAAACTCCTGTGTCTTTGTGTGACTTACTGTCGTTATTTATAGGACCTCCTGCGATGCTGTTAGATTCAGCCCTGATTGCTTTCAGGGAGCGGTGCATTTTCTTGTCGCACTGTGTTTAAGTTTGTTTTCCTTTGACTTTAAGTTTTACGTCAGCTCCATTGTCAGCTGTCAAGGTTTGAGCCTGGGGAAAGAAAGGAGAAAAAGCTGGAAAAGATCTTTCATTAGGTGCTGGCAGGGGGGCAGAAGAATGCCAAGGAGGGTGGATGAGAGGTGGTAATATGTATAGAGTAGGCAAAATACTACAACTAGATAGCAGAAATGCCAACATAGAGAGCAGTTTGAGTTTTTCCAGTATCTGATTCAGGACTTTTCACCGTGGAGGTGTATATCATACATTCTGTAGGCAGCAGTTCTCTGCTTAAAACTCAATACTAAATAATTGAGCACCATCTGTACATTTACAGGATCACAGCTGATCTCTAGCAGTTTGCATTTTTAAAAAAAATTCTGTCAAAAAGAGGATTTAATATTTAACCTACACACATGCTTTTGCAGTAGCTGTCTCTCTTGGCTGCTGACCTTGATGTATTTATCAGTATAAGTGGAAAGGTCATGGGGAGTGAACCTTATGGTACATCAGTAATACTGTACACTGATAAAGCTTTGCACAAGCTTTAATTGATGCAGTGCTACACAAAAAGACTGCATTCAACATGTCTATTGAATGATCATTTATAATAGAAAAATATTTATTGTGTTTATCAAAACTATATAACCACTCACATAACCCAGCAACAGATGAGTAAATGTAAATTGCAAATGTATATTTTTGTATATGTTTTGATGAGCCATGGCAAGTTCTTGCTCTCTGGCAACACTGTTAAGGTTAAGTTCAGATTCATTGAGTATATCAGTGAGTTGATCATTCCCACCCCTAAAATCTACTGCTGTTAACTACCCCCATTATTTCCCTCTCCAAGCTTTTTACTACAGGCCCCAGAAGTTCCCTTTTTTTTCTCAGTCTCCCATGGGGAGAGGTCCTGCTTTGGCTTCCAGTTACATATGAGCTACCCGCTCATAACCTGGACCAACCACCAGCTACTTTGCTCAGCAGAGATGGTCCACATAAATGTTGCTCAAATGACACAGTTCTTATCTGTCATTCTGTTTAAAGACCATTTATTTCATTGTTTTGTGCTAAAATATTGATGTGATACAGTGTCCTCTATTTTGTCTTTTAAGGGGAAAAACAGAACATCTAAAATTAGCTTCAGAAAATGGTGAAAGAGAACAAACAAGGCGATCCATTAGTGAGGATGGGTTATTGGCTGACTTGCCTCTTCTCATGGCGGCCCATTAAAAGTGGTAATGTGTGCCTGCAGCAGTGCCTGGGGAAGAAGAAGGGGGCCATGGAAGGCATATTTCACATGCATCAGACACTGGAATTAAATAGACCAATGTTCCCTAAAAAGACTGAAGTACATCTCTTTCTGATGTGCGTCCCGGGCAAAAATTCATTGATCTTAGAATGTCCCTTGGCAATTATAAAATATTAAATCCAAGTCGCACTTTTCGGCTCAGCTTAATTTTTTTTTTCCTCGCTTTTCACTGCTTTCCATTTGACCAATTTAGAAAAAAAGTTAGAAATGGATGGCCATGAAAAAAAAAACCGGCACTGATAATAAAGACTGTGCCCACTTTTAGATATCTTTTGTTATGTTTCTGTATTGTTTTTGCAGAACATCTCAGATCATTAAATGGGATGAGGTCCCAGCAAAGCAGAGAGTGCCTGAAACATGTCTTGTATGACATCTTTATTTCTGAGCACAAGGTCTTCTGAGCTGCTGATGCCTGCTTCAGCATTCTGGGGATGACAAATATTTGTCAGCTGCTTTCCATTAGGTTTGTGGCCCTGGCGCTCGCCTCCCTGGCCCCTTTATGTCCCTCAGAGATTACAGAGGGGTCCCCAGTTAATTGCCCAAATCATTAAATTTAACATATATCTCAATAAATATAATCAGCCAGCTGTTTGACAAGGTACACAGTTCATTAAGTGTCCTTGCTTGTTTGTCGTTTCCCTAATTAAGATTTAGAATCGATCATTGAGTGTGTAATGTACAGTGCAGCTTGGCTTGCACAGGGAGTCTCTCTGCTCAGACGAAAAGAAATGGCATCCGCTTGCTAAAGCTTTACCATTTAGCACACTGACTGCAATGGGAATTAGACATCCTGTGCTAATTAGGGAGGCCAATTAACTGTGAAATTCAGGCGTTTTTGACAAATAATCTCAGCAGAATTCAGACATCACCATGCACATGAATGTTATCAGTCCTGAATGGGGAGAGGAGAAAAGGCTACTGGCTCCACTGCTGTTTTATATGTGTTGCTGTAAATGTTGCGTCCTCCAGTGCTGTCAGTTAGCGTGCGGTCTATTACTGTCTCACAAATTGCCTGAATGGGTCCATTCTGTCTTACATACAGACCCATACTACTGAAACCCATAAATATGGCCATGGCATGTATGTGCATATTTACAGTATGTTTAATACTATTTAAGCAATAGGTTAGATTTAATGTGAGTGTTGCAAAGTGTACTAAACCACTAAGCAATGATGTAAGTCAGTGCTGTTTCTGAGAGGAAAATAATTGTGATAACCACATATTTTTTGTTAGATTTAAGTGGTGCGTTTTGAGGTCTGGCTCTGGTTTGGCCTCTAAACAGCAGAACAACAATGATGCATTTGGCCGTGTGTAGCAGGCCAGCTGCCCAACACTTGACCTCTATTCGCTTTTCCCGAAACAAAGAATTGGCATCGCCAGAGAACCTCAGTGTTTCTGTGTCTCTCATTCCCATTTTGATTCATGATCACATGTATTTTTTAGATTGCATAAATTATGTATTTGTTGGACTAATGAACGCCCTCCACTGGTAGAACTTTGGGAGAGTTGTGAATAGCTTGATGTGGCCTCTATCACCAGCATCACTGTTCTGATTACTTGTCATGGCAGTTCTGAGCAATAGAGGTGGTTTGGCTGAAAACGACATATCAGGCCTTTTGGAGCAGTTTTTATATACACATGCAACGAGGTCCAGAGAGCCACAGAATGTAAACATACCTCCTCGACTGCTCTGTGTCACTGCACACCACTGCTTAGTTGTGTGTTTGTGCATGTTGAGATGTGTGCAGGAATGCGTGTGTGTGGCCTAACTCGTTGACAACTATAAAACAGGCCCCTGCTGTCTTTATTACCTGTCCGACCTATCCCAACTGCTTTGTTCCTGCAATACACAGAAACACATTTAACCGTGCTTGTGTTGGCACTTTCTGTTCAGTCGGAGTTTAATAGAAAGCCGCCATCACACCGTGGAAAGCAATGGCTGTGGGTGTATGCTGAAGCTGTTTGGATACCAGGCAGCGCCGGAGGTGTGTTTGCTGGGCGCCGATGGGCAACTCCTGCAGCTGCCCGCCTCAGGTTCAGGAAGAATTGAGTACTTCCTTTTACAAGATGTGTAATTATTATGGCAGACAAGGGTGTGGATTTAAACCAAGTCAATATGTAGATAAGCGTTATACACACACACGCACACACATACACACACAGCTGCTTGGAAAATGATGCTGTTGTATGTGGTATAATAAAGCAGGTTGCCAAAATGCTGTGCAGGTAGGAAGGAAGCCTCCTGGGCCTGTGGAAGAGGAATCTGATGGGAGGAATGAGGCCTCCAGGAAAGTGCCAGCAAAACTGTAATGAAGAGCTCCTTAACTGGGCCCAAATTTTGCAATGCTGCCTACCATGTTCACCCCCAACTCGCCCCACATTCCTAACTGACACTGTATTATGTGATTTTAATTTTGGCCTTACTGTGCTAAATGTATGTGCATGTATGTTGTGGCATAACTAGACTAACAGCAGAACTAGAAGTGGTTGTATAAGTAGTGTGTTTAAATTAAAGTTGAATTAACATCATAAATGCACAGAATGTTAAAGGAAACATTTGTTTCTGAATAGCTGTAAAAACTCTGTCAGCCTGACACCTTGGCAGCTCGTTGGATGAGAAACTATGACACTGAGGGTCACAAATGTTCACAGAAGCTCTCTATTTTAAAAAAAGAAATCCTCCAGTAAGGTTCTGGTTCGTCTTTCTGGGCCATCTATATAAAACATGAAATTCTACACTTTCCCCAGAAGAGCCTGGATTTTAATCAGACCTGCTCTTCAGACAGCCGCTTCCCTGCCTCTCATACTTAGCAGGCGTCACATCAGGTGCATGGGGACCAGTAACAGCGGCGCTGGAACTGAGCCTGTGATGGCTAAATGATGTCAAAAATGGCCCCATTTATGTCAATTTGAGATCAAGGACCAATTCATAGTGTGAACCGCCGCCGTAAATGTGCTTTCTAATCTCCTCCATCTGCATATCTACTGTGGGCCCCTTGGTGCGTTCCTTTTCTTGTAAGTGAAATGTGTGACTGCTCATATGAGGATTTGTGTGAAGACTGACAGTTCGGCACACAGCACATGTCTGCAGAGCGACGGGATCCAGCGTGCTGCCTTTTGTCTCTTGTCTCATTCTCAAGTCAGTGTCTGTTAGTGCTCGGGTTCTGTGTTATTCAGTGCCATGCTATTTTGCTAGCCTACTCTTTTCCCTAATTAGGCCATTTGCAGGATGCGTTCCACTTAGTGTGGTCATTTATGTTCGATACCAGTCTGAACTGATAGGCTTTTGTTAACTGGTTGTTCCTATTTGGAACGTTTCGCAAAGACATCAAAGGGCGGACCACAAGCCTCATTTGGCAACTTCTCCCAGCTATCCATCGGCTGCAAAACACCCCAGTGCCTTGATTATTAACTCAGTCACCACCCTCTCATTCAACTTGAATTAAAAATTAAAAACCAGCAGAAATGACAGTGCCACACCATTGAAAGTAAAGTGTGCAAAACCAACAAGGGCTCATTAGTGAGTAGTTCTGAAGACAAGCATTCTGACTTGAGACTCATTACACTTCTCCTATTTTAACTCTAATTGGGTTCATTTTATATATGAAACGCCTTGAATATTTAATGTTGGAAAAAGTTCTACTTCTGATACTTTATGTAGCCAAAGATACTTGGCCTGCGTTAATTGTCCAGGTTATCAGACAGGCTGTTAGCAGTTTCTCAGTTACTCTCACTCTCTCCATAGAAAACACCACAGAGGAAAGACACCGAGCACATTCTTTGGTGGATTATTGATTGGATCGTGATCTTCAGACAAATAAAGCTGATCTACAAATCACAACATCAACAAAATCATCATTTGGATGGTTTTGATATTAGCTGCTGCACTGCTGTTGTACTACTCTGACTGGAGACTATAGGACTTTCTATTAATTTAATAGCCAATAATAACCAATATGTGAGCAAACTGTTATTACCCACAATCCTAAATGGTGTTGCCAACTTAAGCTACGAAGACACAGCTAATAAAGCCTTTGCAGTATTTAACAAGTTGTTCAGCTAGCCAGGCTTAGAGCATTTTAATTAAATAGATTAAAAACAATGTTATGGTTTCTTCCTCTGCTTGCCTTCACACAATCTTTTGTTTCTCTCAGGTTGAAAAGAAAGGGTGTGTGTGTGGGGGGGGGGGGGCGTGCGAGATTGTGTTTCCAGGCAGGAAAGTTTGAAGTTCTTTGTTTGGAAGCGAGGTTCCGGGTGCAGCACACTGTTTAGCTTGGCGACCCTGTGACTGTCTTCTGAGGAACTGTATGAGCAGCCCTGCAGAATAGTGCTCCAGGGTCAGCTTTCATCTTAGCAGTAACCTGTGGACTTTGAAACTCAGGGCGATGGAATTGCAGCTTTGTCAGTACACTACTAATTAGAAAATTCCTGACCTCGAGCAAGATGTTTTAATTATGTGTTGTGTCAACGAGTTTGCAGATTTAATCCACCGTTGATACACACTCAAGTGTGCAAACTGTGTCGCACATTGTAGTAGATCAAGTGGAATGGTGAAGGGGCATTTTGCTCCATCTTTCCCTTCCCCACGTAACCTTACGCCTTTCCTGCACCATCACATGCTTAAGTTGCCAAATTAGACGTGGAGTTAATGTGTTAGCTCGTGAAAAAGCTGGTCTGATTTGCCTTGGTTTGTGGGAGGCTGAACAATGTGACAGTATTGTGCTGGGTGTGAGCTCTCTGTTGCAGTGAGTCAGTGTGAGGGAAGGCAGGAAGGGGTTAAACAGAAATTGAGCGGGGATGCTGGGGGCAGCAGTGCTGCAGAACATAGCAGTGTTCGTGCGAAGGCAAGTCATTTCCCGAAACACTGCAGACACATGGCCTGCGGCACTCTAAAACCTTTGGAGACCAAAATGGCTTGCAGGAGTTAGAAGTAATAAGGTGTTTTTTTGCCTTCTTTCTCCTTGACTGAAATTCTGCACGGTTGCTATGCATTGCCATGGAGCTGTGTAGCTGTTTTTATGGTTTATGTGGGTATTAAGATGCTCTGCAACTGGCCATTTTTGAGATTTGTTGTTCTTTAGTTGTGAAGCAAATGGAAGTTGTTTGTTTTGAAAGTAATTCCCTCATTTTTTTTTTGCCATGATCAGAATGCTAGACCTCACTCTCATCCCTTTATATTTTCTCCTTTATTCTCTCAGTTTTTCTCTCTGCTGTTCACAAAATGACAAATTAAAAAAACACATATTAGACAGGAAATAAAAAACCAGATAGGGCGAATGTGTTTCACTGTGCTCCATTTTTAAAAAGCACAGTGAAGTGGCAGCTTCTTGTTTAGACTTTACCACAGAAAGGGAACCTGTTATAGGAACAAAGGCCATTTGTGTCAGTGCATGAACATAAAGCTGTGGTATTAGTCCATCCTGACCTCTTTGATTATTGGTGGACTGCACCAAAACCCCTTTCATCCTTTCCCCTAGTTCATTTAATCTTGGCTGCCTTGTCTGCTTCAAAGCAAGGCTCCGGCATATAATCTGGGTATGTACATCTGTGAATTATTATTCTAATTCTTTATACGTTTATTAGAGCTGAATAAACTCCACATCAAATACATCACTCGGGCAATGTGAGAAAGCCCGGGGCAAATCAGCCGACATCTGTTAACTCTTTCAAAATGGCCTCATCCAGCATGTCTGTGGGCGTAGAGGAGCGAGCAAAAGGGAGAGGCAAGAGAGAGAGAGAGAGAGAAAGTCTCTGTTGCTGATTAATGGCGGCTGTAGGAGAGGCGTTTCAGGCCGAGTGTGGAGATGAAGTGGGGCTGCACTCCCACGGCTGGGCACCACACTGTAAACACTGTGAAGGGACGAGGCAGCGTTCCCCGACTGAAATGCGGCGTGGAGGAGAACATGTGGGAAAGCTTTGCTTCCTGGCACCTAGTCAGTCAACCAGGCAGCCAGTCAGCCCTTCAGTCAGTAAATTAGTCAGCTAGTCAGTGAGTCAGTCAGGCCCTCAGCCAGTCAGCCAAACAGCCGGTTTTTAGTAAGTCCGTCAGTCAGCACATCAGTGAGTCCTTCAGTCATCCAAGCATGTATTCCGGTTTGTCAGGCTGTCAGGTACTCCTGATGAGAGGAGGCCCACCAGGAGTACCTGACTACCTGCAAGGCGCTTTAACGGGTCTACCAGCCACTTGCATTTTGCAAACACGATCATTGTTTGCTGCCTGCCAAAGTGGCCGGCATTATACACAAAATTCATCAATATTTTACTAGTGGCTGCTGTTAATTTCCACCCTGGCTTTAACTTCATAAAACACCACCTGGCTCAGCTTTTGCTTCACTTCTTTGTTTAGCTTGTCAACAGTCTGTCTCTGTTGTGCTATATGTGTCCTCCTTGCCTGAAGCACAGACATCAGACTATAAACGGATTTTTCAGCATCAAAGTAATAACAACAATAGAGTAATGTTGCATCATGAACAGCTTATCTATTTCTCAACCAACATGGGGCTAGTCTTTATCCTTCAACATGAATGCTGAGCAATGTTTTTCCCCCATGTTGCAGTTTTAGTTGACACAGTATGTTGGCCACTGTGTTGCCACATACTGGTATATACAGTACACGTGTGTGTGTGTGTGTGTGTGTGTGTGTGTGTGTGTGTGTGTGTGTGTGTGTGTGTGTGTGTGTGTGTGTGT
>JBBMJY010000001.1:7096773-7111614 GCA_037833715.1 Toxotes lorentzi | reverse complement strand
GTGTGTGTGTGTGTGTGTGTGTGTGTGTGTGTGTGTGTGTGTGTGTGTGTGTGTGTGTGTGTGTGTGTGAGTGAGCCCAGTTGTGTGCAACTTTTGCTGTGAGGAGTGGAGTGCTGAGACAGCAGGTTAGCCCTGTGCAGGGCTGAGCAACTCTGTGTGCCTGGCAAAGTGGGCCATTAACCCACCGCCCTAAGGTGTGACCTGGGCCAAATCCAATATTGGCTCCGGCATCAAGGCACAGGTGCCATTCAGGGTTCAAAGCCACAGATCAGCAAGAACCCCACCACCGCTCTTGCCCCACCCCACCCCCTTCCCCTTTCTCAAACAATAAAGGACTGAATGTAAATTCCTCAAGACACCTACAAGCATCACTGCTGCCGCTGCACAATTGGACTCAGGGAGTCAAAAGCTCTCGTGAGAAAGAGAGAGAGAGGGTGAGAACATACATTATTAATCAAAAGTAAATTTAGCAAAATAGGAATTAATTTTAGTCCTCTCAAGGTTGAAGTGAATATTGCGTGTCATCAGAGGGTTGAGAACATGAAAGTGTGACCCTCTGACTTTGTCTTTTTGTTCAAAAAAAATTGTAGATGTATGAAACAATGGATGAAGTTTCCAACCATAGCAGCTTAGTCACTTCAGCAACACATAGGTAGATAAAGGTTAAAATTGTGATCATTAAGAGAGTGGTTCTGAATGTGTGTGTGTACGGGAACAAGCCTTCATGGATTCAGGGCCATCGTGTGTCCTGCAATTATGAATGTGGACACTACACTAAAACTGCCACACACATAAAATATTGTAGGTCATTTTGAGTCAGTCCCACATATCATCCTGCTGTTGTAATTACTCACTAGAGAATCAAATGTGTATTAATCCGCTGCTGTAAATAGTCCCCAAATAAAATGCACTTTTACGCATCTTTGAGTAAAGTTTTCTAAGAAGTGACAGTTTCCAGCTGATTTAGGGGGAAAAATTAAAGCTATATATTTGCTATCAACTCTATAGATTTACATTTTCAGTGAGAATGAGTGGGCTTAGTGGTTTTGGACTTTTTATGGGATATGTAGACAGTAAGAACAATAAACAGTACTGCTAGCCTTATCCTGTAATTTAATATTTCCTTTCCTTAGATTACCTTTCTAAATATTGCCAACTTCCATCACTTATGAGTAACCTTATTAAAGTTGCTTTTATTTTGACTGAAATACTCATGTGACACATAGTTGGAGCATTTACAAATATTATCTGAAGTTTATGCATACGGGGGTACTGAAATTTCAGTAATCTGAGCATGTGCGAAATTTGTCACAGGTTTCTTTTTTGTCCTTTAGTGAGTCTTTTATTCTCTTGTATTGTTTTCCATTTACTGCATTACTCTAATTGTCAGCTACACAAGACATACTCAGGTACTCTCTCTGTGGCAGTGAAATTGTGTAAAATAATGTGTTTGGCCCATCGGCACTTTGTCATATATGTCAACAGAATGTGGCTGAAGACCAGATCCAGCAAAGAGGCCTCACTACTGATGAGCTTCTCCTCCTCTCCTCTCCTCTCTTCTCCTCTCTATCCCCTGCTCCCTCCTTCTCTCTCTCTGTTTTTCTCTCTGTCCCCTGCTCCAAACAAGTCAAATGTCTGAAGAGATGTATCGAAGTATCCCTGCGCGTTCTGTACGATGGATATGTCATATGACATAATGCCTCCAAGCGCCCATCACAGATAAAATGACAGATGCTGTTTTTTGCCTCATGGATCTTTCTTGGCCAAGCTGATTTTGAGACTTTCAGTTCTGCTCTCCCCCTCTCCCTCTCTATCTCTTTGTGCCCCTGATCTCCTGCTTTTTCTCCTCTTCTCACTTTTTCTTTTCATCCACTGTGACCTTACAAAGCCTGCCATTTTGTTTTTCATTGAATTTTAGACACAATTACTGTGTAATTGCTGGCGACAGGGAAAGCGTGGTCGTTGATGTCTCGCTTTCCTTTTTAACTGACACTCAGCCATCTGCTTTGGTTAGCGTTGGTGTTTACCCCTCCTATCCCCGCTCCCTCCTCCACAACATGATTTCCTGTGTGTGCTGACGAGAGGGATCGGTTTCCATAGAGACCAACAACAACATACCGGTGTTTGGGTTGTTGGCATTCTTTATGTGGAGGGCATATAAAGACAGAGGGAAGAGGAGAGGCTGTATTGAGTAAATTCCTGGATGAGCACTGACCTTTCTGCCTGTATTTGGATCACTTAAGGCTGCCCCTGTCCCTGACAGGAATGAGGCATTCTGGGAGCTGCGACACACTACCTTGGCGGCAATGTCTGGTTATAGTCGCTGTCTCCCTACCCTCCCCACCATCATCCAGTGTGGCCGTGGCACCACCCCAGCACCGACTGCCAGTGGCAACCACTGCCCATCCGCCCAGGTGGATGGATGGCTTTGATTGGTAAAATCTGTGGCCCTGTCGCTCAGCTTACTTGTGAGTGGCAGTAATTGGCATGGCAGTAGGCAGCCCCATCTTTCACATGTGGTCAGCCATGATTGACCTGATTAGGCCAGGGTTGTTCCCCAAAGTGAGGGTCTGGTGTGCCCCAGGCTGACGTGGAGCTGGCTGTACTCACTGCTTCGACCCAGCTCAGTCCCAGCACGTCAGCAGTACTGGCCAGAGATAGTAGATGTGGTTGAGGTAAGTTGTTGGGAGCAGTGGCCTGGCTGTCCTCACTCCTCATCCAGTGTCCCGGGGTCAGAGAGTGTACAGAGGGAAATTTGAGACAAGGCATCGTTATGCAGTGAACACACAGACAAGCATATGAGGGGGCGGGTGCTGGAGGGACTTTGGTTTGGTTCTTGTAAATTCATACCCATCATATGTTTGCAATTAAGGCCTGTCTGTACTGTGTGTTTACAGAGTGGTGCAATCAATGTAATTGTGAGAGGGTGTTCCTGACTGGAATGTCTGTCTTACTTCTCTCTGCCTGGGTTCAAGTGGGCACTTGCTGGATTTGTTTCCCAGTGTTTCTCATTTACAAATGTAAATGCATCTCTTGATTTGTATCAGCCTCTGTATACACTCCCTTTTTTTATCGTTCTCATTTTTCCTGGATCAAATACAAACAACAAGGGCTGCATTTCAGACTGGGACGTCAGCTCAGATCTATGTCAGTGGCGTTGTTTATTTAGAGGGAAAATCTGTTCGTATTCCGGGCGATGTAAAGAGCCATAAAACACACTTTAAATTAAAATGTTGGTTTTCTCTTGCCATCGGAGCACCTTGCCAGTGTATTTCTCAGCCTTGTGTTCAGCCAGTTTTAAGGAAAAAAAAAATCTCAGAGCACTTGGCTGCACCTGAAGATCTGGACGTTATTAGTGTGTCTTTTTGATCTCATTCATGCTTTGCAAGAGGGATTATTTTTCCTAAATGGAGGTGTACACTTGCTTGGAGGCCACAGCATTCCTTACTATTGATACTGTCAATGTGTTTGCCATTCAACAGTGATTACTTCATTTAGTGAATGGGAAACATCGTGTTGCTTACTCTAAACACTGTTGTGTTTCACCATGGAAACTATTCTTTTGACTGTGACACTGAGAGACATCCCTTTCTTCACTAAAGACAAAGTGAGGACAAATTCCCCGAAAGAGGAAACACACATGGTAAATAGAGAAACCCAACCCAAACAAAATAGTAGTCATTTAATGCCCCTTGATAAAGAGCACAATTATTTGATTTTTTAGTTCACATAGAAGCACATGGACAATAAACACACACCATTACTAATAACGTGAGGTCCAAGAAAAGGCTCTAGGACAGGGGTAGGTTAGGTTTTAGCATGCTGTAGCTGCTGCTGATTAATATTAAGCTCCTTTGCCTGTTGAAAGCTCAGAGCTGAAAAGAGGCGCTGTGAGGTAGTCCATCAAATACTTGTTGAGATATGTCATTCTGGACCAAAGTGGTGGACCTATTGACATTGCCATCCCAAGAGTCATGCTGCCAGCACAGCTAAAAAAAAGGTGCCATGTCCTAGTAGCTATGACTATAAAATATAATGTGGAAAATATTTGTGGAAATGAAACTGAACGCTGTGAAAATCCATTTCCCTTTTACCTCGGACCTTTGGTTGGTGCAGTGTGAATTCCTGGTGGTCTGCTCACCCATGGTCTTCTACATGTCACTGTTTGCGTTAGCTGTCTAATTCATCTGCTGTTTTATCCATGAGAGATTAGAAGTAAGTATTTTGAGGAAAAAGGTTCCTTGAGTATTGACAGTAGTACGGGGGATAACTGTCGAGCTCAGAAGATTTGCAGTTGCCGGTTCTGGATTTTAAAAAATCTTCCAGGGCATATTGTAGGGTTGTAGGTGAAACCGAAGTGTGTATAACTGTTGATAAAACATACTAAAACAGGAAGTGACTTTTTTTGCTATCAATGCAAATTATTACACATTATTCCCCATTAATTGTAGGAATGATTTGATTAGCAAGTGTTCATGCAGCCTTTTCCCCATGTTTACACTGGCCATGACTTGATTTGGAAATGAGGAATTCAGCCTGTCGAGTAGACAGGAGATCAAACTCAGTCTGTACTGACGTTTTTTTAATTGTATCTGCAGAAGGGGAGTGACTGTATATCATATCCAACTGTAGTATCTAGTCTGTTAACTTCTCGCCTTGTTTTATTTGCACTGTATGAAATAATCTGGCCTCTTAAATATGCCTTTAATGATTCCCATCCAGTAGCTCCTGGAGTTTGATTGATTTCAAGAAGTAGTTTACTTTCTGATGATGGCAAATTGATGAACTGTTCTTCTGAAAGAATTAACCGGTATGTTGATTGTGTTTTAGGAATGTGCATTTTCACCGTCAAGGAACCTTTATCCAAAATAACTACAGTAGTCACATTCAGTTGTAAGATGTAAGATTCTTTTGTCAGGTTAAAAATGATCTATAGGGCAATACGTCTTGTGGACTGGGGAAAAGTAAGACTGTGACCTGGAGGTGGGATTGTGAAACCGCCATACATCAGCTACACCATAAGTTTTAAGGAAGAGGGAGAAAGGGAAGACAGTGCACAGTTTGTGTGAGTTGCTGCTGAAAACAAACTAGCAATAAGTTGACTCATTGTTATGTTATGTTAAAAGACAATATTGAATTGCAAATGCAAAAATGTTGGAGTTTTTATGTTTTACTTTATGTCTTGAAAACTGTGGAAAGTGTTAATGTGTCTTGTATGAATCCCTCCATCTCACCTTCTGACCCCCTTCCTTGTCTCCAGATTTCAGGTAGCACGGCGGGTTCCCCGGCCAGCTCCTCCGTCCCGTCCACCTCATCGCGCCAGTACACGCGGCAACGCATCACTCGCGTCAACCTCAGGGACTTAATTTTCTACATGGAGCAGGAGAGAGAGACCGCCCACTCCCTCCTCCTTTACCGTGCCCTGCTCAAGTAGCCTCTGCTCCGCTCAGCGCCCACCTCAACCTCCTCCTCCTCCTCTTTCCCAGCCACGTGCCTTCAGATCAGGTCTAATGTTTCAGCTCTGTGTCTCCATATGTACTGTAGTGATGTTTGATGTAGCTTTTACTAAGAAGAAAGAGAGAGGGAGAGAGAGAGAAAAAAAAAACGTACAAAAATAAAACTGTTGTTCCGTGTCTTCTCTCTTTAGCCTCACAGTGTGTAGTTAGATCATTCAGTTTAAAGGCCATATCAGAGTCTTTGAGTTGAAGTTGGATTTGTCAGAGGAACGATGTTTTTATGTCACAGGACTAGACCCGGAACTTGTTCCATGTGTGTTGGGTAGCTATTTATTTGACATCACTGGCAGTAGTTTCAATGATCCAGCTCAAAATAAGGATTATTTTGGCGAAGAGAATTGTGTCCGCACCTCAATACAAGCCTACTATATTCTCCATGAGCGATATGTTGAACATAGTTCAATGAATGTAGTTTAGCTTATTAATGAGTCTTTCCAGATTTCTGTACCGAGACATCATTTTGAAACATTAAGATTCCAAATAACAGCATCGCGTTCAGTTTCCTTATGTGTAAATAGTTCTTTTTGAATTAATTTACAGCATGTATCATTTTAACACATGTAAGCTTTGTAAGAAAAGGAATAACCCATGTGTCGATATTATGAAATCTGATGTTTTGTAAAACCACATGCTTTGAACGAGATTTAGACAGTTTATTCAGTTCGCCTGTAGTGTATTTGTGACAGAGACAAAACACAGCCCCCCCTGACCCTTACGAAAAGGTCATTAAACAAAACCACAGTCCACACTACAACACCAGGTTCTGATTGGTCACCCTCACTGAGTGACTCAGTATTTTTATTTATTTATTTTTTATTCACACATGATGTGACCATTGTCTTTAAACTAGAAGTTTGTGAGTTCGTGTCCCATCATGCCCGCTAAGTTTTGGTTCAGAGAGGTTCATACTGTTGGTGTGTGGTTGTGACTGTGAAGAGTGAAAACTCAGCTCAGAGCAGACTTTCCTTTATCTTTCCCTCTCACTCTTCTGTCAGCACATCAGTGATGTCTAAAAAAGAAAAAAGAGATTTCAGCTATTCTCAGAGGGGCCCCTAGAGGCCCCTTTAGCCCCCCTCCTTCTTTGATAATGACTGAATGACAAAGGTAGTTCATGAAGAATTTTAGTGCTCAGCCCTTCTACTTGTTTGTATTTTGATGCAAAATGAAATATCCCAGCTGCAAAGTAATGTGTAACTGTGGATGGATGCAGTTGGATGATTCCAGTCTAAAATTGATTTACATTTTATCCCCTTTGTTTCTCTCTTTGTATAACTGATATAAGAGAGGAACGGAACAAAACGCCTGCTTTTTACATGTCATCTTGCATTGTCGTCTTGTTCATTTTTATTTTTTTTTTTTACAATCCTTATTGTATTATGTAATATTGTCCAGTATGTTTTTGTTCATGTTTTTTTTTTTCTATTTAACTAAATATCTTGGCCTCTATGCAGCTTTTCTTGTCATATTGAAATTTATTTAAATATGGGTGACATTTGGAACAATTGTTGTGCATTGTACATTTTGACAGCACTTTTTTTAATATCTATTTTACCTGACAACTGAAAGCTGTCACTGTATTATAGGAAAGAAATGACTCTTTTAAGTAAAAAAAACAGTATTGCCAATTTCTGTCAAAAGACACTTATTTTTAACAATTAATATATTTCTTGTTTTTCTTTTTCTTTTTTTTGGGATTGGCTTTTATCCTGAACACATTTTCATAAATTTTATCTCCAAAAATACCATGTTTTAAAAACAAGCACAACAACATCTATTGTGGTGATTTGAGCTGATTTTAATAATGATTTCTATGGTTTCTGGTGGTTTCACAGGAGGACATTTCTACTACTACTACAGCTTTTTAGCCAAAATATTAGGACAATATTACTGATGTAAACAGACGGAGGAAATAACATTTCATTGTAAGGATGATTTGTAAATATTGTTTACAAAACTATGTGTTTATTAGAACCACCTTATTTTTGGTAAACTCTTGTACATATCTTGAAAATTTCCTGTTTGTGTGAAAAACAATACTTATGTATTTGTACCTATTTTGTAAAGGAATAAATAAGCTGTTTACTAAACTGAGCAGATTCTGGCTCTGTCCATTTCTTCTTTTGTTTTACTTGAGCAGCATGCACATTAAAATATCTGTAAGTAAGAATCTTAGCAAGAATTTCAGAAAAAGTCAAACATGACTTAATAACTAGGCAATATGTTTCCCCCTGTTCATTCCTTACTCTTCAAAAGAAAAAATAAGCTGTTATGTTTTTGCAGACAGTTTTACCAAAGTCAACTACTAATTCAGCCTGCTTCATTTCCATTTCTAACATTGCACATGCTAAGTACAAACTGAGTCAAGCGCTGCTGCTCAACTATGAAAAGTCCCCCTAGGTTTCTGCTGCTAATTAAGCAGAAGCATTTTTGAAAAGACCAAACCGTTTAACTCAGTGCAAAATATTGGGGTTTGGGAGCACATTGTGTTTTTTTTTTTTTTTCCAAGATCTTGGCCTATTCCTCACTTCCTCTGGAGCTTTAAACTGCTGATCTGGATTCAGCCCTGAAGACGACTGTCCCCACATATGCTTGAGTACACTAGGCCGGGAAGATTTATCAGACTTCATCAGTACAGTTACAGTTCAACCTCCCGAATATGTCAGACACATGCATTTTTCAAGCTGGCATCATCTGTGATAAACACTTGCGAGCTGTTGCATGACAGAGGTAACTGACACAACAAAGCCTTAAGGTTAATGAAACAACATGAGTGCAATGAGACACGCATCTGATATACAGTACATCCTTTTATTATCGCAAATATGCAAGAAAAGTCAAATGGAGACACTGTAAATGAACACATGCCCTTTAATACCACAGTCTAATTGTTTTAAACACTTTAAATAATATACATTTGCACCTTATTATACCCTTTGAAATGTTTTAATCCATATGTACACAATGTAATGCTTTGAATTCTTTTCATTCTTTACGTGAAGAGGACTAAGAGGTCTCTTAAAAACACGAGGGTCCCGTAAAACCCAGAGTCCTGATAATTCAATATACAATAATTGTACAACTGACCTGCCTCGGAGGTGGAGTGAATACCATGTGAACTGGCTGAACACTGACCAGTACCATCTGAAAAGGGTGGCATGTGTGAACATGTCTAGGAAGTTTCCAGTCCTGTCGAGTTTGACTAGCTCTGCTAGTTAACCTGCCATTTATACGCTGAGTCGAAAGGGGCATCCACGGTTTGGTTATTGCAAGCAGAGAAACCCATACCTGCGATCTATGTTCCATTTTCTGACTTTATGTGTAAGTTTGAACAGTCACTTATGTATTTTATTCACAAATGCATGACCCAAGCTCATTCTGGGATTTCAAAATGCCACATGGGTAAGAAAATATGCCTTCGTTCCCTGCACCCTTAAAAAAAAGTCCTTCTTGCACGTGAGGTTTTAGTATAGCATGGATTGTTTTTACCCCTGCGTTCCCAAGAACTAATCCACATAAGTTTCCACACCTCATAGCAACTTGATGAAAGATCTCTGGCTCAGCAGCAGGGACGAGCCGCCTGGCCGTACAGTATGTTCTGAATATGCTCAGATTTGACTCATCAGTTTGTTTGGTTTGCTGCGGTGTGGTCCAGCGAGCCACAGCGTAGGAGGGCGTTTTGAAAACCAGGGCATGGGGATGACACAGCAGCAGGGGGTGCAACCCGAGTTTCTACTGGCACACTGAGCTGGGAGCCTTCGGGGAGGCGGAGGGGGGTGAGGAGCACTGTGAAGAGCCCAACATGCCTCGGCACATGAAAGGCCTGGTTGACCATTCCCTTTGAGGGGACTGTATGCAAAGGCGCAGGCCACTGGCAGGTCAGAACAAAGATGGGCTTGATTGTGAGAGGGACCCCCAGGGGAGGACTGCACAGGACTGGGAGCTACACTTACACCGAGCTCATCTTTATCCACTCGTTGGCCTTTTTCAATCAGCGGCCAGTATTAGGACAGATATTAGGACAACATGGTCAGAAGAACTACCGCCCATTTTTAATGAACAGCTAGTTTATAAAAACAACCCCAGTTTAACTCAAACAACTGCCAGCGCCCACAAAGATCAGAATGAGCTTCTGTGTTTTTCTCAGTCTTTTGTAATGGAAGAAACAGCATCTGTAAGTTACACACAAATATAAAGCATGAAAACTTGGCCTTTCTTGTTTCTGTCTTTGATCCAGAAATGTTGAGAATAAGACCAAAAGAATGAGAGCAGGATAGAGTAAATGCCGCCCACTTGCCTCTTTGTGAATAACACGCAGATGCCAGGAGTACAGTTCACTTTGGGTTCTACCATACATACATGTGAAGAACCACTGAAATAATCTTGGCATACAAGTGACAATACTGAAACAAACAGAGACTTTTTGTCTCAAACTTCTGAAGGTACTGTGGGCTGACTGGAGGCCTAGAGGAACAAATGTTGGTACCCTTCACACAGCTCTGAATAATGCATTTTGTCCTCTTTAGCTATAATCTGTAAAAAGAGATGATGTCTTTATATTTGTACAATCAATAAAATAGGCACCTTGTCTACTTTGGTACCTATGGTATTTGTTCTGTTGAAAGTTTTTATTTCCTGTTTTTAAATGTTTAAGTGTGCTAGTCTGCTAAAACATGAGAAGATAAACAGCTTGACTTGGCACTGGTCACTGGGATCAAACAGGTGTTTTGAGGGAGCAGGGCAGGACAGCTTGTAGGAAATGTTTAAGTGCAAAGAAACATTAAGCATTTAGAGTACATCTCTTGCCGAACACGAGACATACTGGTAAAACCTGGACACCTTTCCATGTTCGTCAAGTCTTTAACATTCCAATCCAACAGAACAGACTGCAATACACTTAGAGCATGTGCAACTTCAACCTGAATTTTAAATGTTCCTACGAAGTTTCTGCTAAATACCAAACAACTGTTTGTGCTCGTGTAAGAGAAGCCGATCAGAGACCTGAGCTATGTTTTAGAGCTAATAAGCACAAATTCCAGAGCACTTTTTATGTGTGCTGCACATTTGACTATAAACAATGTTGAAACATCCAGGTTCTCTTCCATCCCCATTTGAACAATGGGACTTTTTCCGGCTCTGAATGCATTGCCAGCCAGATCGCTTTAGCCACATAGCCTGGAGACATCTGAGTTTCTGCAGCTACTGCCAAGAAATGCTCCCTCACAAGCTCTCAAAGCCTAATGAATACAATGTTCATACATCCTTCATATTGGAGAAAGGAAAAAAAAGAGACATAAAAAATAATCCTATTAATAATAATTGTTTACACCATGTCATGATAAGAACAGCAAAAGGAGCTAGAAGAACATACTTTAGAAACAACAATGAAAAATTGTAATAAACAATCAGTTGGGCAAATGATGCTGTTTTCGACTAGGCCCTGGCGTCTGTAGCCAGGCCAGTGGGGGGTGGGGTGGGACGGGGCTGGAGGGGTCTCGGGGGCTTGAGCTTCTTGAGGGATTCGTAAAATCAGATTATGTCTTCTTCCTGTCATCCCTAAAAGTATCATGTCTGCCAAAGCTTTCTTGTCCCACAGCAGGCCAGACTTGTCACCAATCAGCCAAGACATGGACTTCATACACACACATAACTGGATGACACACTGCAGGAAGGGGTAGAGGGCTGGTGTGTGTGTGTGTGTGTTTTCAGTGGAGTGGTGGATTGGGGGTCAAAGAGGGGGCCAGTTCTGTCTCTCCAAAAGGGTTAGAACACTTTTTTATTTTTTTTTTAATAAGAAGACGGGGGAAAAATCAACCAGTCATGGTGCTAAAATGGTTCAAGTGAGCTGCTGCTGAGTCCATTTGTAGTTGTTGCTGTTTTCATCACAGTCCCAGATTCTTTGGGTGTTATTTAACATAATCAAAAACTTTTGTTGCTGATGCTTTTTTCCCCTTTGTTTGGTACTACATTCCCCTTAGAGTTCTGCAGGGCTGGCAAGGTTAACAAGCCTCTGCTAATACTTAGGTATGCTGGGGGTGGTTGTGGTCCTGGTAGGGCAGGGAGGGGGCAAGGGTAGGCAGCGTGGGGTGATGTGAGAAGATGGAAGGAGTATTGGGGGATGTTGACAGTCCCTCTCCCAGAATGCTCTAGTCCAGGGGTTCCTGTTTTATCCTGATGGGCGTGTTGATGGACAGACTCCGCCGGTCCTCGCGACACAACACGTACTCGCTGAATTGGGACGAGTCCACGCCGCCTCCGCATGACGCCGCCACGCTGAAACCTTTCTGGAAAAGACGCTCCAGAACCTGCAGGGGGGACAGAGGAAGAGAAGGACATTAATAACAGGTGTGCCGCGTCAGTAGGGCTAAATCTAACTGAGACGTATTAGTGATACATATTCAGATTTAAGGAAGAGTTTGTAATTTTGGGGAATATTCTTACGCCAAGAATTAGTTAAATCTATGTGCTTAATATGAAGTCATCGTGAGCAGCTGGCTAACTTAGCTTATGTTTTGTTAATTCCTTGTGACAGGGCGATTTGTAGTTTTTACACTTTTGTACAGATTAAACAAACATGATATAATGTGTTATTGTTGAGCTTTAGCTTTGTTTTTATGTGGATTTTGTTACAAAACCCAAAGAACGCATTTCCATTCTCTGTGCTAACCTAATCTGTGCTTTTCCAGATAGAGTCAGACCACATTCAGTTGTTTCTGCTATAAAAATAATGACAGGGAGGAACGTTTGGTGATATCTCATTACGAGTATTTTAAAGGTTTGCAGTGAATTTTCAATAAATGATCATCAGCAAAAAATGTAAGTAAGTCTTAGATAGGTATCACTTTTTGGTATGCATCCATCTTTAGCTCAACCTCAGATCTTCATCAGTCACAACATGCACCATGTGTCATTAACCTTCCCCTCCTCCAATCACACGTAGGGATGGAATAAAACCAGAGGGCACTCCGACATCACACCACCTCTGCAATATTCATGCTGCTTGCACTGGATTGGCTGAACCGAGGGCATGAGCTCAAAGGGATGAGGAGAGCAGAGTGTGAGTGAGGTGTGTTAAGGGGCTGAGTGGAGCTCAGTGTGGTGATTACTAGAGCTCCTAATTTGAGTAATGAGGCTGGGGTGAGAGGAGAAGTGAGGTCCGTGAGCGAAGGAGAGAGCGACGTGTGGGGAATTAGGATAGGGAGTTCTGGGTGATCTGTGCGAGGACAAAGTGTTGGAGCTGCAGGGAGAGAACGGGAGATGCATTTTAGCCCTTGAGTCTGGGCATTGATACACACACACACACACACACACACACACACACACACACACACACACACACACACACACACGTCCAAATGAAGATACACTCAGACACAAGCACGTGAACTGGAGCATCGCTTTTCTCTCCTCATCTGTCGTAATCCTTGTGGGATGTTGTTTTTTTGGAGGGGGTATATCTAAATCCCAGTTCGAGGAGTGCTGTGTATTTACTTATTGCCCCGTCCTTTTAATGGAGTGAGCAGTGCATGGAAATGAAAGGTCTTGCTGAGGGCTAACCCCTCCTTCCAGATACAAAGCCAGAGAAGTTCACGCAAAATAGATTGGTTTCTTCAAACGCCCCTACACACACACACACACATGCACATACACACACGCACTCATGGCAAAGGATGACCTCTCTAATTACAGGAGTGAGAGCCCCATCGGCCCACATCGCTAAAATGGGGCATTTAGGCCTCAAGGTCGAAGGGCTGCAGCCTCCCCTGACTGGGGATTAACATAACACAGAAGAGCAGATAAATCACACAAATAAACAGAGAGATAGAGAGGCAGTCATGGTATGTGCGCAGAAATACTATCTCACAGATACAAATTATAACACACATATTCCCTTGCAAACTTGTTGAGCAGACTTGACGCTCTGTAATTTGTGAGACAGAAGGGGCGGCAGACAGCTGATGGTGAGGATGGCTAATTAAGAGACCTGCCCAAGCATCAAACACTCCCAAATCCATGGCAGACGACGGAGGAGCCTAACGATTATGGAAATGATATTACATAGCCTTCTTTGATCATTGCATCACATTGCATTTTTCCCCATCATCTCTTTAACGCATGTGGGACTCTGTCATGTTCGGCAATGAATTTGGTCACAGAGGAGAATGGCCTGATCAATAAAGATAGTCTGAAAACACTTTTATCATTAATGCATGGCAACACAAAAGACTTAAGGATATTATTATGGATAGTTGTAACTGACTCCGGGATCCTGTAATGACTATAAGAAGCCATAAAAAAACTTCACATTCAGTTTGACACAGTGAATTAGTGCCACGGGGGAATAAACAATACACTGAATAATTAAGATGTATCCAAGCAAAAGGTTTCAATGTCCACAGGACAATGTCCTGAAATCAATCCCAGCTGACAACAGAAAGTAATGCGCCCTCTTAAAAAGCTAAAACATGTCCTGGTGGCTCAGCTCAGCGCTACATGGTCGTGACCGCAGGCTTTCAGATCCCAGCTTATGTTGTACTTCTGCAGATTTCTCTGCTTACTTTCCTGCCTCACTTGAGCGAAACCATAACAAAATATTCTAACAGTGAGTTGCATGTGAGCAGTCGGATTGGCTGAAGTCTAATTCCAAGCATGATGATTTCCGTGAAATGGAATTATTGCTAGTTAGCCGTCAGTGTTTTTTTTTTCCTTTCCACGTACACTACTTTGAACTTGGAGATGACCTTCCCACAGACTGCTGCGACACACTTAACATCTGTCACTACCATTATTGTTTTTTAAAAACAGGAAATTAGAGAACAAAAACAGAGAAGATAGGACAACACTTTATCACTTCATAACGAGTTTGCTATTCTTCCCTGAACTTCAGCACATCTTGTCTTTCTCTGCTTGTGTGACCGAGCTAAATAAAAGCTTTTCCTCACTCTCTTCATCCCCACTGATCCCTATACATTTGAAAGATAATAAACCATTCTTACTGTTGCAGGGTCGACTTGGCTGCACAGGGATCTACCCCCCTAACACACAAATACCATTCAACATATAACCATCTCACTGAGCTGCCACTCAATCTGGGTCGCCATGGGAATGAGGAGGCGATATATCAGCCTAACTCCTCTAACCTCCCAGCACAGTATATTTCTAACACAGTGAAGATGGCGAGGCGGGAATCAAAGTGGATGAGTCTCAGGGCTGGAAACCGGAGCACAATGTAATATTGATGGCCGCCGGAGAGTGAACACACACACACACACACACACACACACACACACACACACACACACACACACACACACACACACACACACAC
>JBBMJY010000001.1:7077248-7092658 GCA_037833715.1 Toxotes lorentzi | reverse complement strand
GGGGCTTTTTCAGTGCTGTGGGAATTGAAGGGTTTGGTGGGGGGCCTGGGGTGGGGGGTGTTTTTCTCCCCCCCCCCCCCCCCCCCCCGTTCTCCCTCTCACAGACCTCTCTGGGTAACACAACTGTAAAACTAGCTTTCTGAAGTTGTTTTTAACGTCTCACTGCTTTACTACAAACTGTGGTCAACACAGCTGCAAAGAGGGACAAGGTTAATCTCAGTCAGACTACCTGTTTGACAATGGAAAAACATGTTACAGTGCGATAAAATACAACGTGCAGTTACATACTAGATTTCACATCATGCTACAACCACAATAGCTACTTGGAAGCTGTAAGTTAATTTCTAAACAGAATGAAAAACTGCACACGCTCTGTACACCTGCCATTACCCCTGGTAATCCCTTGACAAAGTGACTGTAGCTCCATCAGAGTAGCTATTATCTCAGTTAGCGACAACGAGCTATTAACTTAACTGTGGCAACATGTAGTATAAAGGGCCACAAATCACACCAACAGCCTTAAAGCGAAAAAAAAAAAAAAAAAAGCTTTTAGGTGGAATTCCAGGTTATAGACACTGAAGAACATTAGTGTGTCTAACAGCCTTTATCCTGGCTAGTGACCTGAAAATAAAATCCACAGACTGGCACAGAATTTCTGAGCTGAGAGAGTGAACCAGCAAAGTGTCTCCTCTCCCTCTGCAGATGCTAAGCTAGGCAGCTAAAGCTCAGTTACAGCAGTGGAGCTGCACAGTGGCCATCAAAGCCCTGGTTGTATGCCAGCCAGGTGTGTTGGTGTGTATGAAAGGGTGGTGGTGAAAAATGGTTTTCTTGCTCAGCAGAATCCTTTGCTGGATAAATAAAGGTTTGAAAAAAAGCTTCCACTGTGGCAACATGCAGAGTGTATACAAGGCCACAGATCATGTTGACTGACTCATAGTGAAGTTGCTCTGTGGAATCTGTGTCCCGTGGATAACCCCATAGACGGGACCGATCCCATAAAACACCTACACTGCCAAATCAAAGTTACACAGATGTGAGACTGAAGTGCCTCAACAAAATGGATACAAGCTATTCACTGCAAAATCAAAAGCAGACGTATGCTAAGAGTTAACTTTACTCCTTGATGGAGAAAAGCTTTTATCCTTTAAAAAATATTTGCTACAGGCCTCAAGATAAAAATTCATATGATGAAACAGTTTACTGGAAGTGCTATATTGTTGTGACACGGTAAATATATATTAAGTGTTTCAGCACATTTCCATTACCGTCAAATCTTACAAATGCATGTATAATATAATATGTTTTGACAACCTTTTTAACACCTTATGAATCTGTTGGCAGTGTTACTTAAAGTTACTGTATACCTGCCCCAGGACTTATTCAACCCTGTATCCTGCACATTCTATGCATTCACCAGTTTAGCTTCACTGTATACTATCTAAACTGTAATTCTTGTGGTTTTATTATTGTTCTTACAAAATGCATGATGTATCCATGGAGGTATAATACTTTATTGTGCTGCACACTCTGTCTAAATAGCCAAATCAAATAGTCTGGTCAAAATTTGGCACTTGTTATACAATGTTCTCGTTCTTAATTTCATCTCAACACTGAGCTCTGCATGCCTCGAGCACAACTAACCATTTCTACCTTTAAACAAATGGGAGAACAAATATCTCCACAGATATGCTGCCACAGCACACGCTGAATAATGGAGTTCCATCAAGCTTCAACTTTATATACATTAGTTTGTAAAGTTGAGTCAGCCAACATTAACATGTGCTGTTTTGAAAACACAGTCTCCTGTCTTCATCACAATGTGGACTCTACTTGGAACCTGATGTTATGAAGTTTAGTGAAAGTTAAGCTTTACATCAGATTTATAAAACGTTCAGTTCATCATCATAGTTTTATCCAAAACAATAAAATCTAGGATACCCAAAATGAATTTAAGAATTAAGAACAAGAAAAATGTCTCTCTTACATCTTTAAACTGGCTCATTTAGTATTATATTTCTATTTCTATTTCTAAATTGAATGACTTTCTATTTCCTTTTAAGAAATAATAACTAAGCATAAAACTCAGTATTAATTATTAGTAACCTGCAGATTTAATAGCTGACTCTTCATTGTTTGGCTACATTATATGATCATGGAGTTTAAGAAAGAAAATTTATAAATACCAAATACAGAAGATACACTGAATAAATAAAAATGTTCTCTTTGCCAGTTCATTGTGTGTTAGGGGCAAATGTTGTGGTAGTGTCTTTTACTTTATTAAGTAGTTGTCAACAGAAGATGTCAAGGAAAGAAATGATTTTTAATTTTAATTTCAGTTTTAATTTGATATTTTCATTTTTACGGTAACTTATTATGATGTTTCTTTGTCACCTAAAACTGAAGAGAGTTGTGTTTTTCATAAAATGTCTAGAAATGTCTAGAATGTATTAAAGGAGCCACTTGCAAAGAGGGAGGTATTTTGTTGTTGTTGTTGTACTATACTTTTTACTCATTTGTCTTACAGCAATGTTTTCCAGTGAATGATAAAAATTCACGATGGCCTGATAACATGATTTTATCTCCAAATCCCTTAAAGGCAACACATCATGCAAAGTGTTACCAACCCTTCAGCACGACAGAAACAGGAAATGCTTTCTGGTGTGTTACCTGGACGGAGTTGAGCCTGCAATAGCCATTGAGAGGGAAGCGGATGACGTGCGTTGGGTCCTGGTTCCAGCCGGCGTTGACTGAGTTACACATAACGTCTCCAGTCTCAGGGAAGATCTCCTCGATGAGGACCTTCTCCCCGCTCAGGGCGATCCTCTCGCCCAGGTCGGGTGTGACACGAACCACCAGGCAGTCGCAGGGCTGCGCCATCCGTCGTTGCTCGCGCTCCTGCTTCCAACGCTCCAGCTCTTTGATCATGGGCGTCAGTTGGTAATAGCGCGCCTCCTCGTACAGCAAGTAGAAGTCCTAAACAGGCAGATGAACACGGAGTTGAGAGCAGTGAGTTTGCATGTGTGTATGGTCCTCTTGGCTATGTGTGACTAACACACTGTGAGTTTCAGTACATTACATCTCATCAGCAAGGTCATCAGGACAAAACCCTACACATGTACAGTCTTGTGCAACGTTTAGATGACAGTAGAAGGTATATATGCAGGGTATCCTGATGGCTTCCCCACAGCAACTAATGGCAAAGTGTCCTTGAGCAAGACACTTAACCTCTAATTACTCCAGGAGTGCTTTTCCAGCTGCATCTGCTCTTTGACCCTTCTATAGTAGTGAAACATCAACTGTGCGGCACGGCATGCACGGAGGAACAGTAACTGATAAGTGTCCTACAATATTCCTGAATATCTTTGGGAAACACATTTATGTGTGTGTGTGTCAGAAACCACCAGTGTCCTTCGTCCTCACTATCTTTTACATGATACCTTCACTGAGTACTGCAAAGGTCAAGGCACCATGTCTTTGAACCACTGTTACATTGGCCTCTCATAACGCCAGCTGTGTTGGACCTATAGCTTATACTACTGTGCTCGTGTTTAGTTGATCTGGATGACAAACAGACAAATACCCAAATTGTAAATGTAAAAATTACCTTTGTTTGTCCTTGTGAAGTTAAAGATATTTAGTGGCTGCAAAATATTTCACTTTTTTACATGGAATACATCTTCTGGAAAGAAGAACAATAAACTAAGATCGACGAAGGCATCTGACCAGCAGGACAACACTCTCAATAAGCAAAGCATAGCCATGCTGCAGCTCTCCTCCACAGTAGCTCTTGGCAGAGTTGTGCTGGTCTTTAGCATGTTTTAGTGAGCCGACTCCAGAAAGGCCGTCAGTAGGGCTCCAGTGAAGTGGGATGGTGCATTCCTGTGTGCAGACAGTCTGCAGCAGATTGCCTGCCTCTCCCTCCTGGGCAGGGCTTGCTGGGGGCCATTTGCCCCTGTGCTCTTGCCTCTAATTTCCCACAAGACCAGATGGCACCATCATTCACCGCTACCATAGAAAATACAGGGAGGCGGAGGTTCGCTATTGGAGGCAGACAGGAGGTGAGGAAAAGATATGTGCAAAGTGAACATGAGGACAATCATCAGCCAAGGAGGATTTTAATGTATTCCTCACATAGGGGGAGTTTTATGTTAATGAGGCTTGTGGCCCGATGTTAAGCTCCTATTAGAACAAGATTTAATTAGGTTACACCTAAATGCTGCAAATCTTTTTGCTAAACAATTAGTAATTAATAAATCTGTGTTCTGATTAGTGTTTCACTGTGACAATGAGTGACAGCTTAATTCATTCTTAGTTTAAGAACTGCCATCACTGCCATTCAAAGTTTATTCTTACACGATGTTCATGTTCCTTTGCTCCTGGCTATAGTTTTTAGTTTAATTTAATTTTAGTGTGTGGACACTGCGAAACCACAGCAAATAACTAATTGCATATTTGCTTACATATCTAATAGATATAGAAAGCCGTTGCTCATCTTGGTGCACTGCAAAGTCTTAACGCCCTTGAAAAGCAAGACAATGTGTGTTTGAGCTGCAGAAACAACATATGTTTCATATAGTCTGCATCATTGGTGGCTGTGGGTGTTGGGTGCCGGGACCGCCAGGGAGCCCTGATCTAAAAACAGTTTTTCCCCTTCCCTTCTCTGGACCACTGCTGGGTATAGAAACAGAGCATGGCAGCAAACAGCATATTCATTAACCCTGCTGCTCCTGTCAGAATCTTTAGCCTTGAAAAGCCTCCCTCGCTGGTTTACCCCTTCATCTAAACTGTGCCTTCATCTGAGGCACGTGAACAACAACCAAATACAACTCTGTCTGGACGGAGCGTTGACGCAACACATCTTAAGCTGATGGTCTAATATTTAAGATTTCAGGATGTGAAAGAGGAGGGGGGAGCGGGTCCTTTTTTCCCTTTTTTCTCTCCCTTTCTCCCTGTCTTTTTCTCTCCTGGCCTTCTTGCTGCAGCTGACAAAACTCATACTGAGACACTCCCCTTCAGGCAGCTCTCTGTATCAAAGTGTAGCTCCTCATCCTTCACAGGTCTGAAGCCATGGATGGATATGTTTTTAACAGGGGTCTGTCTGCGAGGCACTTTAGTCATCCTGAGTAGTGCAGAAAACAACAGAGTAATCCTAAGCGCTGAGGTGAGGATGAGACGGAGACAGGGCCAACAGCTCCGTCCTGGCTTCTGGAGCTGCTGCTACTGCTGCCAGCTCTACGAGACCATTCATCCCCCAATCCTGTGTCCAGACAGTCCGTTTGAGCTTCAAAATAATGATCCGACCTGATCGCCCACCGGCAAGGCAACATCTCAGGAAAGGACAGAGGGAGGGAGAGACCGAGAGGGAGGCAAAGAGTGAGAAGAAGAAGGAAATGATGGAAACTGTCACTATGAGGGAGACAGAGGACTGATAAAGACCTGTTTTAGACAAAAAAATCACCAAACCCGCACACGCTGCCGATTAAACTCGCCGCTGACGAAAAAAATCCAGCCAATAGTCATCTAATGTATAGCGCCCGCAAAAACACTAAATAAAGAAAGCATTATTGATTTAAAGTGCAATACAAAAGCCTGAATAAACTGATGGAGAAACCACTAACTCTTAACGGTTTATAAGCATGCCCTCAATATGACTGAGCATTGCTTACACCCTTGTGATTAATTGTAGTTTGAATAATGAGATGAGGAAGGATATTAATAGTGAATATTTTGTTCCACTGATGTAGGCTGAAAAATTTCTTTTACTATTCTGCTCAGACTTTCACATTGATTTAGCAAAACACACAGCGCCGTGGCTGCCAGCAGCAGAACAGACCCAGCCCTCGGGCGACGGCAAGCCTGATTGTGTTCAGATAAGGACATGCTCAATTCCGCCTCGCACTATTTGCATTTTTTTTTCCTGGGCTTCACGCAAATTGAAAGGTATGCAGATCAACACAGGCTTATGCGAGGGGATCGTGATGAGTTGAAACAATGAAGTCCAATGCATTCTCTTCAACCGTGGTGCCTGATTGGACTGTCAAGACTTCACAGAAAGGGAGGAAATAGCATGAATAAGAAGGGAAAAACTAATCGGTTGTGAGTCAGGCCATCATTTGCCAAAATATGCAGGGCTTTCATGTCATGTTCTGTTGTCTGAGGTTTGGCTCTTGCAGAGAATGATGAACAAGTGCCAGCCCGGTGGAAAGGTCACGCGAGTTAAGGTGGAGTAGAAGAGAAGAGTAGAATACACCTAGGACACAGATTCACTGAATAAAACCTTGAACAGGAAGGAGCTGTCGGCAGAATATATAAAAATTCTGACAAAGCCACATATGCTTGTGTGGGTACTTGTGAGGTGAGACTAACTTGCTAGTAATGCCACCAGTTTGGTTTAAAGCATTTTTATATTAACATTACGTCAAATCACTGTGTGTAACGTGGACTGAGTCGCTTGTTGCCACGCACCTACAAAGAATTATCACGCAACTCTGCAGTTCCTCACAGCTCTACAGGGCATTTTAGCATCTTTCAGCTGATTGTTTCGGTTTTACAGACAAAGTTAGTCCAGAAACACAGCTTCAGATAAATGTGAGCAACTGTTTGCTAACATGTTCTTCATGTCAACTTTATGCATATGAACTTTAAAATATGTATAAAATATAAAAGTATTAATGCTTGCTCTTTATTCTATTAAGCTGGGACACAGACAAATACTTAATGATCACCCTGCACTGCTCATATGAATAAATACATCAATAAAAATGTAAAAATAAAAGATGTATGTTTGTCTCACCAATAATCTACTAATAAATCTAATAAACTACGGTGTATGGATTATTTTGTATGGAGCCTGACAGCATTCGTTTTTGACGAACATGACATACTATAAATGTATTCACTTACAACAGAGTTCTTCAGTGCAAATGTTAAAACAGGAGCCAGGTGTGTGCAGCCTCAGTGGTCTAATATGGGCCAAAGCAGATTCAGTGGCCCACATAGAGTAAAGTGTGTGTGTGTGCACAGATGCATTAATACATGGGTTCAGAGCGTGTTAGTGTGTTAAACTGTACCAATGTGCCACAGCTTTTCTTCTTAGCGAGTCCATGACTGTCAGTGAGACTTCCTGTCTGTGTGGGAGTCGGCCATCAGAGCATGGGAGAGCAGAGGGGCGTACAGGCTAGTTCACCTGCTCTCACCTCTACAGAAACTACTCTGAGTGAAAAACAACAGCTCAGGGCTTCGGCACACACATCAGCGGGCCATGCTCCAGTTAGCCAGTTAGCATTTTACCTCTCTACCATTTTAAACTCCAGCTGAGTTTGTTCCATACCCCCCCCCCCCCCCCAGTGTTTCCTAATTACTGCTTATGCTTATACTACAGGTAATTATGTGTTGAATGGGAGGAAGGTGAGTCTACATTAGGCATTGTGAAAACAGCACTGGCAGCTCTGTTGTGGTATGAGGTCTATTTTGAAAACATGCAGCCCCTGAGAGAGCAGGTAAACATAAATAAATATAAACATATTCACAATTTAGTGCTTTATCTTTAGAAAACTCAGGAACGCCACACAATACTACTGCATGTCTGGGCAGATGGCTTTACGTACTCAAGCTTTTTACGTTGTTCAAAGTGTACAGACAAGAACACACACTACAGTATGTTGTGGTGTGGATATATACCTTGAAGTCATCTGGAAGGAGCAATTTGCTGGTCCTGAGGAAACTGAGAATGTAGCGGAATATCTCGCCGTCCCGATCTATGAAGTAGTGCTGCTTCAAGCTGTCCAACACGATGGGCTCGGTGCCATTGAACAGACGACTGATTCTGAAAATTGAAATACACACACACAGACGTGCACGCACGCGGGCAGCCGCACACACAAACACGCACACACACACATAGAGGAATGAGCCAGCTTCCTTCAAATGCATGAAACAATTACCCTCCATTTATTTTTCAATTTTATTAGCACTAAGCTTGAAATGCATTAGCATCCCAGGTTGAAACAAGGGGCTTAAGGCACAGTTCCTCCATTCCAGACTTGTTTGAAGTGTCCCTTCTGCAGGAAGATTACAACAACACACACGCTTGCTGCTTGTACTTACAGAAATTAATGGCACGAATGTAGCATTACAGCTCTATTATTCCATCTGTCAGAGGGGTGGAAATGAAACAGAGGTAGGAAGTGGTGGAGGGCCACATACTAATGTGAGGAGGACATCTGGAAAAAGATATTTTGCTTTTACAGTTTGACTTTGTTATGATTATATGAGGAATTTGGACAGCTGCACTCCAACTGTATGCCATGCAGTCTGTATTTAATGCAAAGTTCCAATTTATGGTAATCTCTATCAGATGCTCTATATTTTATCTGTATGAGACACAATTTCTCTACGTAATTCTGCCCAAATAATGTTAGTTTTTCGTATTTTGGTGCTAAAAATGAATCAACTTGTTGGACTTGTATATGCGTTGTCATGCATCTATTTTAGAAAAAGAAAAAACTGACTCTGCAACCCATCAGGTTGTGTGTGATTTTCTTTGGTTCCCATAATAACTGTCTAACTGTCACTGACACCTGAACTAAGAGTCAAATACAGAGTTATTTGGTACATATTTAAAGGCGAAGCAAAGATTGAAGAACATCTGAAAGAGGAAATAGCTGTGTTTTGAATAACCGAGATAATGAAGAGAACATTACTCAAAATTACATCAATAATATTTTCATTTTAAGAAACACAATAATTGGGTGTTTAAGCTTTCACCAAATATTGACAGGACTTTGGTGTAATAATAAGACACTTGTTGCTGCTTAGCATCCCATTGTTAACCCCTTCCACTGGTGCACTGCAAGATTAAGGGCTTAGTTGAAGTTGGCTACAGGGGCTCATCAAGGCAAAGAGTGAAAATTGCTGTTATCTTTAAACTTTCATCACACCATGTTGGCGCCGTGCCTCGAGATACCCTTGGACAGATATTCATTTCCCCTCGTCTTTGTGTGGTTTTTCCTGCCGTTTACCTGCAGGTCCCTCTCTTGCCGGTCTAATAATCTCATCTCGGCACCTCCACTCGATCTGTTTGTTCATTTCAAAATGCTAAATATCCCTGTTCAATAATTAAAGACACTTTTTCCCCCTTTAAAATATTGAGGTTGTACAAGTCCTTTCATTTTGTAAAACTTTTTCTACTCCCAAACCACAAAATATGTAACTCTGAAGTGCAATAATTAGCTTTAATTTTGGGACTCATTTTAAAACAAAACACATCTCCCTCAGCAGTGAAACCTGGAATGCCTGTGCAGTGTAAAGAAGCCGTACTAGTGATTTACACAAGAAATCTGTTGCACGTGACCTCCTTAACGGTTTCACTGCACATTTCCATCGCCTTTCTCAGAAACAGCTCTTGGCAGGGCGCTGCGTTGCTGTTATTATCATCATTTTGATGTAATCAGCTCTTTAATCCCAGTAACAGCTTCTAGGTCGGCTGACAAAGTTGTATGACAAAGAAAATTGTAAAACCTATTTGCAAACATGCCGACCGACACACGCATACAGCCAGCACTGTCTCCACAGTGGCATTGTCAAACTCTATTACAAGACAGTGGAAGGGAGCCGCAGAGGGAATGTCAATGAACAAACAGCAGGGCTGGCTTCACTCACAGACTCATTTTTTCCCCCTGAATTTACAATTACAATCCTCTGCTTCGTAAAAGTGTGTGAGTTTGTGTTTAACGGTTGTATCAGGTATCTCCTGACCCCGATGTGTCGCTGCAACACACTGACGCTATCACATCAAATTCACCGTTTCTTTTTCTTTGACTTGACTGTGTGAAGAAGCAGAGCAAAGATGGTTCTCCCTCCCTCTCTCCCCTCCTGCCATCCTTTCTCTCTTTCACTCTTTCTTTCTTTCTTTCTTTCTTTCTTTCTTTCTCTCTCTCTGTCTCCATCCTTCTGCCTTACTTGCTTTCTCTCTGGAAATCGATGCAAAATGCTTTATAAAAAACCAATACTCATCTCCCTGTTTTGCCCGAGGTGTTCCTTTCTCATATGGTCTTGCAATTCTTCCAGCTAGAATTTCACCATACCCCTCCAGGCTAACTCTGTTTTTCATCTCCACTTTTTTAAAAAGCAATTAAAATGCTGCCTGTTTTTCTTTTTCTTTCCCTCTCCTCTACTCCCTTCACTCTCTCGCTCTCTTTCGCTGTTGGTCTCCTGATTTTCTCCCTTTCTGTTAAATCCCTCAATTGGAGGGGGGGGTGGGGGTGTGGGGGTGTTGTTTTTAGCAGGTAGGGAGAAAGAAAAGGGTGGGGATGCATAGAGAAATTAAGAGAGAATATACACAAACAGACAGGCCAAAAGACAATGAGGCCGAAAGAGAGAAAGAACAGAGGGAACGGCAAAGATAGAAGAAAGTAGACAGAGGAAGCAGAGGAGAAAAAATACAGAAAACAGAAGTGAAGAGGAAAAATTAAGGAGACAGAGAAAGAAACAGAACACAAGAGGAAGACACAGAGAGATGGAAAGAGTGGGAGAAAACAAAAGGCTATGACAGAACTAGAGAGAAAGAGTCAGGGAGAGGGAGGGAGGTGGTGGGTGTAGGAGGTTATCAAGGACAGGAACAGCTCAGATCTCTCACCCCAGCGGTGCCAAGTGAGGGCAGGCAGCGGGGCAGTAGGTGGGCAATATCTGGCAGGATCCTCGCTGCAGCAGTTACAGCCGGCCAGCGGCTGAGAGCTGCCAGAGACGTGTCTGCAGGAGGTGGGAGGAGGACTCAGCACAGGTATCACTGATTCTACTAGAACAGATGCTATCTGGAAACTGTAACGCTAATGGACGCCTAATGGATGCAAGACACCCAGCAGCTTCCTGCAAAGTTAAACAAACGCACCTAAGGATCCTGGTGAGTGTGTCCAGCCTGACACCAAAGGCTGCCATACAATGGCTTCTGAGGAGTATAGGTCAAAAGGGGGAGTTCAAAACCAGATTGCTACTGTCCCTGCTCTAAACTCTAAAATACCCAGGAAACTGGTGGTTCTCCAAACAAGCTGCTCCACAGGATCTAAAACAAGGAACGGAATTTTAATTGTCAAAGAATATTATGACTTATACAGAAAATTTGACCATGTCTGTTTAAATCAGGCTCTAGTCTAACTCTTAATACCGCTGCAATTATTACCATTTCAATCCCCTATTTCAAAACTAAATCAGCAACTAGGCATAAATTGCAGTGTAGAGTGCACAGACACCATAATTTTACATGTGTTACTAATTATCACACTGTTTATCTACTTCTCATGAAACCATTTTACCTGTTATGTTGAAGCTACATAACTGTTTAAATTAATCCTCATAATAATTTCATGTTAAGTGATTAAAACTAAATGTCTTATCAAGCAGCTAATTTTATTTTAGATCATAGCCATGAGTTAGCACCATACAGTCCCTTTAAAATCTTAAAAAAAAAGAAAGAAAAAGAAATAAGTCACTCGAGGGCATGCGTAGAAAAACGAAGAGTCTTAACACTGTTTTCTGAAACTTACATACAGTGGAAAATGAGATATACTTTGCCATGTTAATTATGGTGAGATCAGCTTACTTAAAACTAAACTATTACGCACAGAGGACCATGAAAAGAGCATAAAGCCAGTGCAGATATATCGTCTCTGGACACAGAGGACTCGTCTTCAAAGAGAAAAATGTCCAGTGGTCCTTTCAAAATAGTTTCCTTGTCTCTGGAACATTTCCCCTAATTTGCTCAGCTTCTGTTCAAGTGACTGCTGAGACTGTCCTCTTTGAGAGCTACACAGAGTGTGCATCAATGTTTTATGACCCATGTCCCTTAATATGGCCCGCACAGAAGAAGATGAATAACCACACATTAGTTACTAGACTAACTTTCTCTTGGCACACTACATTATTTAGGGGCCAATCTATTAAAAGTAATCATCAACTTTAAACTCTTTAACCCTGCTCTTTCAGTCGTCACTTTTTCAGTTTTGCCAAGGCGCTCTGCTCGACTGGACATGGCCGAACGCGGCGTATACGCCTATGCCAGTGTAATTGTTTTGCTTTCTGCTGTCAGCCATTATCCTAATTCACACAAAAGGGCCCCTCCTTACACTGGCTCCAGTGGAAAGTGGAGCCCCGAGGCCAACTGTACACCGAGGAGGCTGGGAGAGAGAGAAACAGTTAGTGTATGCGTGTTTGTGTGTGTGTGTGTGATCCAGAGTGAGAAAGAAACCGACAGAGAGAGAGAGAGAGGGAGAGGGAGCAGAGGAGCATGTGTGAAAAAGAGAGAGAGAGAGAGAGAGAGAGAGAGAGAGAGAGAGAGAGAGAGAGGAAGGAGCATTCAACCAACACTGGTATCCGGTCTTTACTCTCACTGTAAAAACACTGTTTGGGTGCTCTCCATTTGCATGCTGCCCTCCGTATGTCCCTCTATGAATGACTTCTTTGTAAAGTGTAAAGCTGCATCAGAGCCTAAAAATAAAGAAACACAATAGCAAAGCGAAAATGCCGAAATTAAAATTAAACAGAAATTTAACGTTAGTCTGAGATGTGCTCAAAAATGGTTTAAAGCGAGTGAATATCTCCCATCAGGTAATGACCAGATCCAAATAATATCAGTACATTTGATAAAAAACAGTCAGTAAATAAATAACTCCTGCCTTGTGGCCACTGGATAAACCCGATATGACACTGAAACTGTGGGCAAAAAAAGCGTCTTAATAACCAAAACAATCATAAACCCTTGTCTGGGATGGGCTTTATTTTTCTCATGACATGTTACAATCAGGAATAAAAGGAGAGTTGTCAGGGATTTCCTGTCAGTGGACTCTATGAATATCAAGACTTTATTACCAGGGGATTATGTGGATTGTTTCCTGTAGCCAATTTGGCAGATTTTCTAACAACCTGGTGTATGTTTACCTTGGCCCACTTGGGACTCTGTCAGCTGACGCAGAATCGAAGACTGTATAATATGATGAATGACACACAGCATTATAGGGAAGAGAAAAAAAAGCAGGGGGGCCTAAAACACCCCGTGGTTTTAAAGGGAGAGAAATTCATACATCAGTAGAGAACAGAGATATTTTAGCAGCAGTTTTTGTACGAGTGTGTTTGCTTTCACAGCTACCTCAGGTGGTGTCACCTTGTTTGTGGATGGAGCTAAAAACGTGAATAAAGTGGGAGGGTGGATTACCAACAGCTCTTACACAATCTGAATCATCATGACTAAGTCTTACAATGGAAGTGCATCGAAAATAAAAGCCCTGTTTGCTTTATGTATGAGAGAATCTAACTCTCACATGCCTGAGAGTGCACAAGCCCCTTACTGTCCACACACATATTCAATGAATAGAAAGTCACCCTTTGGGTTGGAGTTCGACTGCAATATAAACCATGTTCTAGGCTATTTGAAATATTATATTACTGATTATGTTGTCTCACAAGACAGGACTATACAGTATGAAAGTCATATGACTTTCGTTTTAAAACATGTATATCTTATATCTGGAAATAACCTCTGTGTCTGAGCACAAACACTGACTGTAAAGCAGATCGGATTGTGGTAAACACTAGTTCTAGATTAGCCAAGAAAATCAATACGTAACATGCCAAAGAGCTAGACTTTAATCAGGTCTGAAGCTGCCCCACATCAGCTTTGATGACAGGGATCTGGACATGTACGTCACTGTTTTCTCTCCAAAGATTCCTAACAGCACCCTGATCTAAGAAAAAGAAAAAAAAAAGGACTGTGAGAGAGGGTGCAGTGCACGCAGAAATGTGCGTGTTTTGGTGTGTAAATTCTCACAAACAGCACCATTCAGATCAGCAGTAAAACATGTGAAAGGTACTGTGGAGCTAGTTGTCAGCTTGGCAGCAGCTGAATTTTCAAACACAACTACCCTGTGAAAGGAGATAAAAATAAAAGCCCTGGAGGTATTTATTAGACAATTAAAATAATCACGAGTAAAACAAACAAAAGCAATCAAATTCTCCTTTTTAAAGCTAAGAGAGGATAGAAATAATGAAGGCACGAGAAATGTTCCCACATGGTTTGAAAAGATGTTAAAGTAGTAGCTTTTGAGGGCAATTGTCACTATAGAAGTTGTCTTAATGCCAACCAGCTAAATGACTTGTTAACAGCATAAATGCAATCAGACTTAATTAAGACAAACACCAGTCAAATTACTGAAATGCAATAATAAGCTATTAAATAGAGATATTAACTGATATAAACTTATTCCAGTCTATTTGCAAATCCTCTCACTCTTCAATATGCCAAATATCACCTTCCCTCCGATGAATATAAAGAGGAATTAATAAACTAACTCCAGCAGGAACGTGTCTTACCTGGAGTCTGGGTACTTGGTGAGGGTCGCCAGACTGCTGGTGTACATGTGTCCCCCGACATCGATGTGCACCGGGGCGTTTGCCTTGGTCAGCTGAGCCGGCAGAGGGATCCCCTGAGCGGCCAGGGGAGAGACCGGGGACCGGGTCAGAGACAGCCGTGACATGCTTCTTCCCTCCTGAAAGCAAGTGTAAAGAAAAGCCATGGGAATAAAGGTAAAGCGAAAAAAAGAGGAGGAAGAAAAAAAAAAAAAAAGAAAAGCCAACACAGTGATCCTACACAGGGAAGCAGATAGTATCCTTTCTGAATGGTATCAGATCACTTCCATGTCTGTCTGGTCGCATATTTAGCCTGGAAATTATTGCCACCGCTCTAATTAAGTATGTTTGCATCTTTTCATGCAGCACCGGAGGCGAGGATAGGAGGATGCTTATTAGAAACCAGGGTGAAGAGAGAGAGAGAGAGATAGACAGATAGAAGGAGAGAGACAGAGGGGGAGGGGGGGAATGCTAGGTGTCAGCCTCCAGGGGAATAAAACAAACTGCTGCTGCAATATTCTAATTAAAGGTCGCCTTATGTGTGAGACGTGATGCGGCCAGACACACCAACCACTTATCTGAGAGCAAGGAAAACACGGCGGGGAGGGAGGGCTGTGGGGTGGGGGAGAAACTTTTCTCTTTAACGCACACATACATGCAACACACAAAAGATTAAGGTGATCGCTTGTCATGTATCTACTGATACTTGTGACTCGTGTTATCACACTGTAATAAGCTGCTGTGGCACACGGGAATAACTTTATAACTAAACATATACGTTAAAAAAAACTAAAAGCATCACCCTACTGTCCACATTCACAGGCCAAACTATTGTTTCATACTCCCCGAATGCTGTGGCTCAGTATCAGAAGGATAATGTTTGAAATAATACGGGACTTGTGCAGGCACAGATTTTGGGGGAACTTTTTTTTTGGGGGGGGGGGGGGGGGGGGGGGGGCACGTTGGTGCAACCAAAGGTAAACACAGAGATGGGTCCGATCAGCTGAGAAACTCTC
>JBBMJY010000001.1:7062462-7075876 GCA_037833715.1 Toxotes lorentzi | reverse complement strand
ATTTTCACTGTCTCAGGCACAACTTCAATCACCTCTACATTGTGTTGAACTTTATCACCCCCCCCCCCTCTCTCTCTCTCTCTCTCACACACACACACACACACACACACACACACACACACACACACACACACACTATGATAAATTCCTCCACAAAATCACAGCGGCCGCAAAGGCACCAACTTTCTCCTCAGAGCTGCTGTGCTGCTGCTTCCCTCCACTGACCCTCAACAGACACTGTAACCGATTTCACACTTATGACATTCACATGTAATAGCCCACAGTTAAACTAGCCATAAAACGAAAACGGCTAAATAGGAAACAATGCGATGCAACATCCCACTCCACATGAGCACTACAAGCCTGTGCTCTGCCTTTAATTCTACCAAAAGCTCAATATGGCGTCTCATTCCTGCTCTACAATTAAAAGCATAATCCTGTCACGTGTAATTCAAAACCCCGTTTTATTAAAAAAAAGAAAAAGAAAAAAATCCCACATGTGTTAAGTGTCCAGTCTGTGGGAAAAGAGGGAAACCCACTTGACGTTACTCTTCAGCACCAGCTCGACTATTCTCTTCGAAAACTGTACAGACTAAACCTGCACTGTGCGTAAAAAAACATTGCATTCTGTAGTATTAAAATTTCACCCTACCGTTTCAAACATTGTAGGGAGTCCAGAAGAAATCCGTGCCGGCGGTCAGTCCCAGCTGCTGTTCGCGTAACCCCCAAAATTTCAAATATTTTCTCCAAATGCCCCCGACACAACCACACCACCATCCAGCTCCAGCACGAACCTATACTGCCGCACGGAAAAGCCAAGTCTTTGCTCTGTATTCCACACAAAACTGCTTTAAAAAAATACACTAGGTTGTGGCCGGGATGGACTGCTTGCAAAGAGTCTCTGTGGCTTTAAAGGCTCTATTGCAAGGCTGGCTCGACCTGTCCTCACCAAGCTTCTTTGTACCAAAGCGCACAGGAAGCGTCCTTACCTTGAACATAGATGAGATGATCTCCTTCCCCTTCTCTGCTCTTATTTGGATACGCGTAAAATGTGCGCTCTTGGTTGGAATCCCGCTTCGTATATCAGCTTCTTGTCTGCCTTTTTGCCTAAATGAAACTGCCCCTGTGGTTTGTTATGAGAAGAAGAAAGCCAATAATCCGTCTCTAAATAACAGAGCAGAGCTAAAAAAGAAAATTCTTGCTCCGGGCTGCCCAAGCGCCTCTGGGCCAGGGATTAGGCTACAATTAGCTCAACTCCACTCTCTCGCCCAGGCAATTTTCTCAAGGAAGAAAAACGTGATACCCCCTGTTCCCGAAATTATGACTGCACAGATATAATAACTTATCTTATTTTTTTCCGGCAAAAAAAGTAGACCGTTCTCCTTAACGGTGTGAAGTTGTGATTTAGAGGGTGAAGGAAACCTAACAGGCAACTGTCAGTCTCTCAATAGATTTAGAGCGGCAAAAAGCAGATTTTAATCATTGTCATTTCGTCTGATGTAATAGTTCCCCAGGCAGTTCCAGCTAGCAGGCATACATTTCCATCTCCATCTCCAGCCTAAATTTAAAGTTTAAAGCCAGGCGGGCTGCCATAGTCCTTCACTCAGGCAACATAGCCCAGTAATAAAGGCGCAGTAACTTGTTGATAAAGTCTCAGAAGGAAAATATGTTGAAAATGAAGAGATATCCTTGAACCAATATGTTTCATGCGGTGATTTTCCCCCGTGTCCCTGCTCTCTCTGTCTCTCCCTCTCTTTCTTGCCTTAATGTCTGGAGTTGTAACGCCAAATTTCCTGCAGGCCATTAAAATCAAATGACGTCTATGGACATGCATGCATGCTGCTGCAGAAAGCGCCCTCACAACCTGCCTGCAGCCAAATGCGCCATTTCAATTATAGCGCAGGGCTGAGATGGAGATATCTGCCCAGAACAACCCCCTACACCCCCACCACCCACCTCCCCCAACACACCCCTCACTCTCCAATGAAAGCAGGCAGCCTCTAGACTTTTGGAAAATAAGATTGTGTCTGATTATTGGTATTTTTCAACATGGAAAGACACAGTGCAAGTGGTGAAGCGCCACCGAGAGAAAGGGACAGGGAGAGTCAAGCAGGTGCTCAAACCAAGGAGACGATTATTTATTTATTTGCATGTTTGTTTATTTGCGGGTAAATAACTGTGAATAATTGATGCAACATTGAGCCCAGTAATTACTCTGTAACAGCATCCTCAAAGAGGCGTGATATTCGTTTCTTGATATTTGGCGCCAACCAGTGTAGGAACTTATTATTGGTCCACAGGAAATACATGAATATGGTCACTATTTGGGAAACTTGTCTATTGTTTATCACCACGACGAAAATCTATGACGTCTCATTGGTCTTAAGGTACATTAAAGCCTCACCACAATACACCTATTACCTTTAACTTCCAGAGGTTTGCAGTTCCTTCACATAGCTCTATTTTAAGTTAGTATAAAATGATAAGCATTGAAATAGGAAATAAAATAGCTATACTGGTGATTTGACAGTAGGACTGGTAGGCGTATGAGAAAGATATCTTAGCAATTAGACAGACCTCAGCGCGCCTCAGAACGTTCCCATCTCCCCCTGCGGCACAGATTTGTTGTTTCCAGAGGTACACACTGGAGGGGAAACTGGGTTTTTTTTTCTCATTAAAGGAAACAAGCCCCGAGTTAGTTCAATTACATGAAGTATGCAGGGATGTTGTAAATTTAAAGATTTAAATAGCTTACAAAGTGGCCCCGGGCCCCCATCAGTTAATTTCCTTAATTTATGGATTTTAGCGGAGTGTCTATGTGGAAGGGAAGAAGTAGGTCATCTTGAGGATTTGCATGTAGCTTTGAGATTTCACAACAGATCCAAACATCTGCCCCCCTGACCAGCACCTCAGCAGGTGAAAGGACTGACACAGGCTTCTATTTCTTTAACAAAAACGATTGGGAAAAAAAAACAAAAAACTACAGCAACAACAAAAACAGTTTTCTTTTCGTTTTCAGGGATCAAAAATTTAGACCTGATTGTAATATTTGACCCAGGTAATGAGATTATTGATGTTTGGTCTCACAGATGCAGACAGAGATAACAGCTCTGTTCTAGTTTTCATTAAAGGATTGTTCCATAAAATTTCTTCCACAATTTCCAATGTTTGCCTTTCTAAAACTGTGGAGGTCAGATTAATATTGATTTTTGTATAATCCTGAGTTCAGATGCTTGTGCTACAGTAATAAACAGTAACTGGATACATGAAAGGACCAAATGAATATCAAAAAATTTCAAAGTCTCCTTCAGACATCATATGTTAATGAAGTGCATGAATTAATGCATGACCATGACCCTATAAGAATAATAACTTTGCCTGTAGGTTCAAATGCAGGTGCTATTAGTGGCATTGCCAAAAGTGGCTCAGAGGAGGATAATATTGTGCCTTTATCTTCAACAGCTTTGTCCTTTCACCAGAGGATAATGTATGATTTTTAAAGCTTTTCTAACATGAACTATATGAATTACCCTTTAGGTGCAACATGTTAAAGCTGCCTCTGATGATAATGATGTTGAAGTGCTGTTCTCTATTGACAATCATCAAAAATACTCTCTCACCACATTTACTTCGACACACCGTGAGGTGATCTTTTGGTAAAACACACATGAAAATGTCATGTTGCCATTAAAACATTTGAAATTTAACACTTCTGTAGACTTAAAAACTGTGATCTGTGAAACTAAATATATAAATGTGTGTGTGTATGTGTGTGTGCGCGTGTGTGTGTGTGTGTTTATAGTTTTTGGGAAAGCCAGGTCAGGGCCCCACTCTGAAGAATCAATATGTTCTGCTCTTACTCAGTGTGTATAGTATTGCAGGATCACAGGAACTTGGAACATAGTACCATCTGCTGGTTAGCAGCAACATTGTGCATAAACCATCATGTCGAAGAATCACCATATAGATGTATACCCTGTGTAGATTAATAGAGTACATATGTTAGAACATATATTTATGTTCAGGATCAGTTGAGTTCAAATGTTCTAAAAACATCTATTTACCAGTTCTCATGAGGTTTTATTGTGGCCCAAAATGGTGCATGTTTGTGGTAACACTGAATCTGTATGACATACTGTTTAATTCTTATCTTTCTGTTAAACCGATTGATTTTCTTTTTCATAATCATTTCCATGTTTTTTTTTTTTTTTTAACTCTCACATTCAAGGAATTTCCATTAACGCCTCAGGGCCTTGTGGTCAATGGACATTTTGTTCTTTCATCCACGTAACCCAGGTCACCTACACACTGTACTTATGCACTGAGGTGAAAACAGTAGGTACAATACAGTCACATTCAGCCTTCTAAAAGCGAGCATTTGCAAGAATCTCTTTAAAGCATTTCACATCAGATCAACACTCCTACTTTCCCCTCCGGCATGTGGAGAAAGTTTGAAAAGAACATTCAGAACTTGCTTTTAGTAATCTGCATGCCTTGTGGAGCCCGGTTGCTGTCAATCGCTCCGTTCTTCCAGCCATTTGACATTCTGCTTGATGTTGGTGTGTGTCTGAGGTGCAGCAGCGACACTTATTGTTCATTATTTCACAGAGAGAGAGAGAGAGAGAGAGAGAGAGAGAGGGAGAGAGGGTAAGAGGGTGTCAGTTTATTAATAGAACGTGTGGGGTTGTGTTGCACACAAACACCTAACAAGCACAGCGAAGAATTCCCTCAAGTGCTTAATGCCAGCAATTAAGTTTCCGAAAAAGCTGAGCACAAAGAGTGTGTGTACCTTCTGTGTACTTCTGAGAGTAGCTGTTATGAGTCAGTTCCACTTTTACAGGTAAAACCATAATGCAGTCAACTTATCTCTTTGATGTACCCAGATCGTCATGTGACTGGTCGAGACATTTAGTAAATATTTACCTACTGAGAAAGGGTTGGGTGCCCCCAACACAGGTAGACCTTTACCCTTAAAAAGCAGTAGACCTTGTCACTGATTGCACACTGACATCCAGTAATGGAAAGTAAGTAAGCACATTTACTCATGTACTATAAGTACAATGTTGAAGCACCAGGAAAATTCAGAATGAAATATTGTATTTTTTTTATTCAGCTACATCTATTTAATATCTGTACTCACTAGTTTACAAAATGAATTTCCACAGATATAACACAAGCTCATAAACTATGCATGTTCTAAATTAAATTGTCTAAAATAGTTAAAATTTGCACCACCTCAACCATGCTACATATACATCAGTTGAACAGTAATAACAGTCCAGTAGCAATCCAACAACATGATATATAATGAAATAAATTACACAGGGGTCATTTTCCTTCACTGAATAGTTTTACTTTTGATACTTTAAGTACATTTTGCTGATATTACTTATGTACTCTAGCTTAAGTAATATTTGAAATGCATGACTTTTACTTGTAATGGAGTGATTAATATGTTGCTATTATTATGTTTACTTAAGTAAATGATCTAAATACTTTCTTCCCTACTGACTGTATGTTTGTAAGTTGTGAGCACAAAAGAAAAATCAAAAACATTACAAACAGAATAGGGTGTGACACAAATGTGTTTTGGTCTTTCTTTTTTCCCTATGCCTTTACTCATCTCACTCAGATGTATCCCTGTAGTCCTTCGGGGGATCTAAGAGATATTCTGAACACACACTGCATGAGCAAAAAGGATTTTTTGGAGAGTAACTGTGCGACAGTATAACCACTGATTGAAGAGCTGATGGGCAGATTCGAGCTAAAATGGATTTCTATTCACTTTTCAGCATGAACTAGAGAGAATTTCAGTTTAAAGTTCAGAGTAACTTTATAAATAAGATCATTCACTTTTCTGGTCTTACAGAACATCAAAATCTGGACCAGTCTTTGAGATCTGGTTTAAGAATCTCTTTTGCTGCCATCATGTGGTCTGAGGCTCTAATCACAGAATATATACAAGCTGTAAATGCTCCATACCTGTGCAGAAGGCCTTCAGGTAACAGAGGCCTTTCTCATCGTGTCTAGAGGATGAAGACCAGCGGGGTTTGCCAGATTTCTGTTTGTTTGTTCGGGGATGAGATTATGATGTGAGAATGTGAGGTTGTTTGCATTCACAAAATGCCAAGAAATTAGGCATTTTCTCTGTTTTGTCAGGGAGGAACGACTGACACCATGACTTTGTTTAGTGTCTTTTGTCATATCCATCACCAAACCCTTTTTTAAAATCCTGGTGCAATACCCTCTGAAGTCCTCAAAAAAAAAAAATAAAAAAAAAATCCTTCTGAAATGTTGTTATTCTGCTTCTAGCTCAAACCAGTCTTACACACATCCAGCATCATGCCGTGAATGTGTGAACAGAGGAAAAATGATCTTTTGCTTTTGTTGCTGCTACTATTTGGTTAGCAGTAACAACGTGAACAGTGTGATGTCTCCAATCGCATCTGGTATGCATCACATACCATTCCCCCCACTCAACGTGCCTTGGGGGAAGTCCCTGGCACTGCACAGCACCCACAGTCCTCATTAGAGTGCATGTGTCATGATGGCATCAACCCACAGCCTTGACTTATTCTTTATATTTACAATCATCCATCACAGCACTGTCATCACAACAGTCAGAAAACACGGATCTCTTCTTGAACGGTTTGAGTTTATGGTACATATAGCATCCTCAAGGGCCTTTCTCTGTCTGTAGCCATGTTGTTGAGACTAGTTATGGCCTGAGACTGAAACTGGAGTCCTAAGCACAGAGGAGGGACAGGGTTTGATGTGTCTTCTGAAGGCCCGCTGCTTTGTCAACACCGAGGCCTCCGCACTGACACTATGGAAGCCGAGCGCCTCAGGGTGACAGGGAGGGGAGGGGTGGGGTTGGGGAGGGAGGGAAGGGTGGGTCACTGCAGCCTGGTAAAAGGGAGAAAGAGAGACAGACAGAGAAAGGGAAGGGAGAGAGAAAGAGGAGGCGACGGGGGGAAGGGTGCCAGCTAGTGTGGCCAGCACCCAGGGCTAGAGGAGAGTGCTCTGTGCAGCAGACTGCCTGATAGGGACTGAGGCTGCTGGCTGATGACATTTTATGGTCACAACATGCAATCCCACTAACTTTAGTTGGTGAAAATCCAGTTTTCATACACTGAACGGTGGTGTCCTTTTTTGTTTTTTGTTCCAGCCACACAAAGAGTGACGCAGTTTTGCATGTCATCATGTCCTTTGTGCTTTAGTTCTTTTACAGTAAACAGAACAGTGGGTGGTAAAATAATCTCTAAAATCATTCCATATGGAGACATAATAGTTTTTTCAAATAATTTTGTAGTTTTTATTTAGCAAAAACAAGCCCTTTTATTAAATTTCCATTTAATTGTTGAATGTGGAGTGTTGGTGGTTGACATTGACATTGATAATTTTAAGCATAGTCTTCTGTGTGATGAATAAAACTATCAGCTAAGTAAGGACATTGCTGACATACTTGTTCTTTGCCTTAGTATTACCATCTTCTCCAGGTTTATACTTCTGCTCCACCACATTTCGGAGGGAAATATTCTAGTTTCTACTCCACCACTAGTTACTTCTCTCAGTGGCTTTCAATGAAGAGGAAAGACCCCAGCCTGGCCCCACGGAGTTAGGGATACACATCCAGGTCTGGTCAGCCTGTGGGGGGCCTGCCTCAGCAGAGGGTCTATTGTGAATAAAAGGCTGAAATGATAAACACTTACACACACTAAGATTATGAAATAGATTACACTGGTAAATATTATACCAGTGGTTTCCAACCTTTCTGGCTTTTGCACCCTTACAAGAAATAATGTGTACTTGGGGACCCTTTAGATGTATTAGCAACCTCCAAAGAGATATTTCCTCTTTAGACTTCTCAGATGTTTTCACCTCAATAAATGTTTGAGGCCCAAAGTGGTAAAATAATTCAGTTTGTGCAGCACAGCTCACTTTTACTACTAACTAACTAACTGCCGAGCAGCAACAACAGTAAAATCTCTGATGCATCAGTATTATGACTCTAAGAGGCGTTTTTCATTTGCTGTAGTACATTTTGCTGATAATACTTCTGTCCTTTTATTTGAATGCAAGGCTTTTACCTATATCCTATAAGTAAAATATCTGAGCACTTCTTCCACCAGTGGCTAAGTACTGAAAACGTGTAATGTACTAGTGGTTGATATAATATAGTGCCACTTCCTCCAAGTAGCATTTATCTGCATCATTTCCACATAACAAGCAGAGCCAACATCTTGTTTTTTGTTGGACATGGTGTTACGGGCCTGTTAACCTATGATATATTTGTTTTGTGCAGTGAATCACAGTCTGAATGTTTTTGCCGTCCTCCAGAGGGTGAGACAGAGCTGGGGTCGGGGATTGCCAGAGGCACCGCTCTCTCCCAGGCTGGCCTAATGCAGGCTGAGAAGCCAGCGCCCCACAGACATTGCTTTCTTTCACCAGCACTTTGCTTTAAGTGGCCATAAGTAACTCTGGGTTTCCATTGTGCATGCAAGCAGAGAGTTTTATACACATCATTATGGTTCAGTCGTGTGTGTGGTCTCACTGTTGCTTTCCCCTCTGTTTCAGCTCTGACCTCATCCTGTCAGTTTAGACCTCTGATATGGAGTACTACTGTACTTAATTTCTGTGAAGCCACTGCTTAGACGACAAGCAAAGCGCTGTCAGCCACGGGACAGTTTGGATCTTCTTTGGTTTGTCTGGAAGTATTAATTCAAGATTCTGTGTCTGTCTTGTTTCTTTGTCTCCGTTTGAATTAGGATTTAGTTTATTCTTCAGTGGTGTGAAGACCTATGTTCACTACAGTGTAGCATGTATTCCAAGCATGCTACATGCTGCTTTGTTTTCTTTTTTTCTAAAAATCATTAATGAATCAATAGCTGAAGGTTCACTAATTAATATTTTTGCATTCACGTTGGATGAAATGACAGTATATAATGTGCATGGGCCACTCGTCATGACAGACAATTATCACTTGACTCTGCACTTCTTGTGCAGTATGGAGCGTTTCAGCTTATTGTTTTGGTTTTATGGCTCACTGCTCCACCGTTTCGGGTCCTTCTCACCAGTCTCATTAACACCAGATCAGACTGTTTTCAGTGAAAAAAAAAAGTTCTAATGAACCTACAGTTCACTACCAGCTCAGCACGAAATGGCCAGAAAGCAAGTTAGAAACTAGATGGTGAATCTAGTGTAGCATGTAGTAGCTAAAGATCCAGATATTTCCCTGAGGAGTTAGTGGAGAGAAAAACAGAGATAAAAAGGAGAGTGAGTATTAGCCAGAAACATGGTCAGCATGCACATGAATGCTAAAACTGCTCAGCATCTGCTGGATGTAAATGGGGCATTGTTTGCCCACACAATGACCAAATCAGCTTTGCACGGTGAGGATATATCAATGTTATGTTCACTGATCTGACTGGTCTGGTTCCGCCAAGTGGCTAAAAAATCAATAAAGAAAGATTTAAGAGGGTAACTATTTTGGTGGAATTTGTTTTTTTAAATGTGATTTTAAACAAATTTAAAAATTCAGCATTTATTTCTCGATTAGCTCGGTTAAAAACTGTCTGATTATGTCTTTACTATTAAAACTTTCCACATAAACTCTCTCTTTGGAAACTCTAAGCCTTGGATTCATCATCACCAGGGTCTAATGAATAACACCACCACTGTGTCCTGCTCGGGAATGAACTGCTGGGAGTCGGCGTGGTGCACCTGCCTTCTGCCAGGCAGCCACAGCGCTTCAGCCACGCCAGCCAGCCTACAGGCACTCCTAGATAACTCCTGTCTGATTAGCTCCTTAGGAGGACATTGTTCCAAAAGCAATTCACTAGACTCCCAGTATTAATTTAGTCCCGAGAGAGAGGCCCATCCATCCTAGGTAGGACGGGCCGTGCTGAGGGCCTACCCTACGGCCTGCTAATAGCACGGCACCTCCTGGCCTGTCACTATAAGTGATAGTCTCTGCAAGTTTGTTGCCTCGTTGTGTGTTTCTCCTATCAGGCAGTGCGCCTCCCTCCCTCCACTTCTCTCCTTCTTTCGCTTCCTCTCTGTCAGTGGTGGTTCAGGGCAGGTGTCTTTTCTGTCACTTCCATCACTCACGCTGCTTGACGAAGGGAAGACACAGTTCAGAACACGGCGGGAGCAGGGGGTGATTCATTGAAAGCTCACCTCTCTCCTTGAAAGAGAGCGGGAGAGAGAAACAGTGGCTGCCTTTTTGGCTGTTTGCGAGAGCTGCCAGCCACGAGGAAATAAGAGGGGAATGTGAAAACAGTTTCAATATTGTTGAAGCTCTGAGAGGTACTCCAAAGTGTATAAAACTCCTTTTGAAAATGAGAGGTTGACGCACCCTCTGATGTGCGATGCACCTTTATTGATAAAGAAGCCAAGCAGTTTTACACTGGCAGGGGATCCCAGTTGGTTTATGGAGAACACAAAGAGTTTTTTTTCCCTGCTACATGTTTGTTGTTTCTGTTTGAGAAGCAATATTGAATCACTGGGAACAGTTGAAGGAGTCTGCAGCTCTGGTCTTGCTGAAGGAGATATAAAATTTAGGAGTGTTTCTGTAGGTTAGAGTGGTCAGAGGTCTGAACACAAGTGGGGTTTTTTAGACATGAAGGAGCATTTTAGTATAAGCTGTACTAGCAGATATGTTTGTACAGTTTGTGTGGAAAGATCAAAGGCAACTAAGCAGCCAAAATATTAATGGAATCCTCCCATGCATTATTTTCATCATTCATCTCCAGACACTGTTGCCAAATAAAGACATTGATGGTCGATTTCTCACAGTCCTTGGCAACTTCAGTTCTCAAACGCAGCCAGTAAAAACTACTTTTTTTTTTTTGGGAGAATTTTAATGTCTTGGCTGTTAAAGCTTTTGGGAGGCAAATTATTATTATTCATGCTGATCGTTTACTCTTCTAAAACAAACAAGTCAGATCATTGTGCTTTGACATTCGAAACATACTGAATTACAAACTGGTGCGTGATGTCATCTGACTTTTTTGCTCAGCCAAGAGAGTTGGCGACGGCATTTCCAACGTTGGAACGCAGTGATCAGAGTTGGGCGGCATAGCTGGGGAACAAACAACCAACACTGCAACACAAATCAATTGCAAAAGCTCACAAAACCTGTTTCATGCCAACAAAGGCAGTAGCGAATCTGTATTATTATTATTATTCTTAGGTCTCTGAGCCACTGAAATATTACTGCTCCAATACAGTAGGTGTTTCATTTAGATAGTTAACTTGTCTCTCTTGTGAAAATGTGAGTTGCAGGCTGTTCTATCTCAAAGTGTTCTATGATGGGTGTGTCCTTTTTATGACAATTTAAAATTGAAAACAAAAAAAACAGTTGTGGTACTTTGCATTTCCTCGTCTGCACTTAACACTCTCAATTCAGCTCACCTCCTTCCTCCTCCTGTCCATCAGCATCAACATCCAGATGTTCGCCTCAACCCTTGATGTGTTTTTACATTAAAAATACATCCACAGTATGCTGTCATTAGAGTTGTGGGGGTGGGGTTACGATGGTATAAATATAAAAAAGCAAAGCGGAGAATTATTTTATCAACCCAAATGTTTCAGCCATTCCCGGCAGTTGTGTCAGCCTGGTAGAGATGTAGCCCCAAGGTTAAAGAACCACTGCCCACAGCACCTTGTGTGACTGGCGTCATTATAGATCCTGTGTTTATTGATTCGAGTTCATTAAAGCTGCTGCATAATTCATGTCAATGCCAGCGTACAGCTTAATTAGAAGACTTGCAGTGGCTTTCATGGGTGTTTTAGTGTCAAAACAGAAGCATGACAGGTGGTGGCAGCAAATTGGGCACCAAAGTGCACATTGCTATACTACACATAACCCCATGTGCATGCAAGTGCTCAGGAGGCATCATTCTTTGTAAAGCAAAACCAGTGTTGGGGTTTGTAATATTTCAGATGCAGTACTGCCATCATGTGGTTATGTACAATATGTCTCTGGGTAGAAGAGGCTAGACACAGCAATAACATAACTTAAACTGAAAGCAGACATGTTATCCAGGAGAGAAAAAGTGATGTATGGGCAAAATAATCAAGTTGCCACATTCTTCCTTATATGAAGTTGAAGAGTATATCACAACAGTAAATGTAAAACATTCTTAAACTGTGTGACCCTCGGTGTGCACAGTTTCTGAACTATATATACAAACAGTGCGCAAATGCAAGTAATTCATGACGGTGAGAGTTCCTGCTTGTGCACATAAGGAAAACTGAAATAACGACAGATTGAGATGTTATTTCTCTAAAGCCGTTCTCATGATATTATCACTGGCTCCATCCTGCCAAATGAAACAAGTGCTTGTTTCCAGAATGAGCAGCGTGTTGATGGAAGAGCCAGGCTAGTTAACCAAATGAGATGTTCGAGAAGCACATGTCCTCCACAGGACTCGAGTTTTGAGATTTTCTCCATAAAATTATTTCCCACTTGTCGTTTTGCTTCGCTTGATCATTTTAATGAGGTTCATATCACTGAGAGACGTGTCTGGAGCGTGCTACAATGCACTGCCAAAACAAACAAGGATTTCATGTGAAAGGGGGAGAATTAACCTGGCATGCATGGGAATCAGAGAGGTTTTGTATTTGACGTTTGAAGAAATATTTTCTGCCACTCAAATATCGCCTCACTGAACTGAAGAGTCAACCCCTCAAATTGGTTTTGTTCTGCTAATAAATTGGAGAATTTGCAAAGGCACTGATGCAGTTGTACTGCCACTGTAGACCTTGTAAGAGTGTGTAAGCAGCTGAGTGTGTGAGTCATTGTGCTACGTGTGCATGAGTGTGTGTGCACGCGCGCCTTTGAATGTTTGTGTGATAGAGCTCTGTCGTCAGAATCAGCAGAAACCTGTCATCAGCCATGTTAATGCTGGCTTGAAGGCAAACATGAAGATTAACTGAGGAACTTATAATAATAGTACTTGAAAAATGGAGCAATGTCTCTTTTTACAGTCCTCCCAACCAAGGCGAGGTTGTTTATCACTTTGGGAGGATGTTTGGTTGCCTCCCTTGTATGTCTGCTTTGGGCCCTTAAGCTGATTTAGCTACACAAGCACGTTCTCTTCAAAGCATGTCAAGATTTTCCACGCACACTAATGAGGTAAATGGATGGCTTTTGTTTTCTCCACAGTTTTAAGTTCCCCCAAAGTGCTCTCATGACTTATACAAGAGCTGTTGCGGAAATCAGCCTTGAGCGTTTAATCAAATTTCTAACACTACAGAGTGATCAATTTGTGCTGCAATATTCATCTGCCACACAAGCATATCTATAATCACACGTACACAAGATCACACATACACACACACACACACACACACACACACACACACACACACACACAGACACACACACACACACACACACACACACACA
>JBBMJY010000001.1:7046791-7062362 GCA_037833715.1 Toxotes lorentzi | reverse complement strand
ACACACACACACACACACACACACACACACACACACACACACACACACACACACACACACACACACACAAATACACGCTAGCACAACAACAAAAGAAGTAAGGCTGCTGTTGGTTTTTATTAAAACAATGTCAGAAAATGGAAGGCAAAATGCTGGTATGACAAAAAAGTGCTGCTGTGACAGACCCCCCCCCCCCTTTTTGAATCTAGGTAGAGTGTGTGAGAATCATGCAAATTACTGTATATATTCAGGCACCATACGGTACCTACTCTGATCTAATCACAGAATGGAAATGAAGCTAATCCTTTCCTTCAGAACAGGCACTACACTGTCACGGCTGATGAAAGCAGCACAGCCAGGGAGGACCCAAATGCAGACTCAAAGGCAGGCAGATTCAGTGAAGATACTTTAATGATGAACAACAAGGCTTACAGGCAGATGGGTGGGTTGACAAGTAGGCAGGCAGGGACGCAGACAGGTAGAGGTAACAGGATAATACTGGCTGCTAGCAGGAACACAGGGAAAGCCACAGGAACATAAACAGGAACATGAGCAGATGACCCCGACAAAGACCTACTGAAAGTGGCAGGCTGAAATAGTGGCTCAGGTTGATGAGGGATCTGTGTTCAGTTGTTTGAGTGGGGAGAAGATGCTCAGGTGGTTGGAGATGAGGGACAGGTGAGCAAATGGAACAGCAAATAGGAAAAAAAGTCCGGGGACATCTGGTGGGCAGATGAAGAACGGCACGTCTGAGAGGGAGCACATGGAAATGAGGGAAAGTGAGCAAGGGCTGGACACAGGAGTTGAGGTGCACTAGGAAGCAAATTGATTTAACACCACATGACTTTGTATGATGGACGAACAAAAGCACCAAACTAAAACTTGGATCGCAAAATTACAGAATTTTACTTATAGACATGAAACAGTGTGAGGATACTTACCTTAAGTGACTGTAGTGTGACTCATAATCCTTACTCACTGTAAGTTAGTGTTCTCTTGTTTTTTGTACAAAGGAGTGAAGGAGCTGGTGGGAGAGAAAGACGAACGTTAGCAAGCCAAAGTGAATCATATTTTGAAAAAAATACCCAGCACTTAACAGTGAATGTGATACTGGCATTTAACAGAAATTTCTCCGGTGCACGTAAGTGATTCTGTTGGATCTTTGAGCAACACTAGGCACATATTGATGAGCCGATATCAGCTCTCATTGCTGTGAGCTTTGAGTCGGAGTCTACTTTCTTAAAGGAAGAACTGTGGAATGCAGCTTCACATCTGCACTTAGTGACATTTTTTTTTTGTAAATATGATGTTTGAAATTATCTCTGCCCAGTGAAAGTAAATTAAGATATTAAAGGACAAATCCACCCCCAAAAAAAAAAAAAAAAAATACCCTGAACTATATTTTGAGAACTGCCATTTTAGCACAAATGCTCAACAATCACTGCAGAATCCATCATGGAGCAGGCAGTAACAAGAGTCGACCACAATGCAGCACAGCTGCGAGATGTGTTTTGAGCCATAGTCAAGTCTTTCTTTGTTGTGACTACATGATTTGTTATAAACAAAACTGGAAAATTGGAAACTGTGTTGCTATTGTTGTTTCTCTCTCCTCCATCATATAAACCAACAGCGAGATGAAAGAAGTTATTCTGAGGGATTTTTCAGAAGCTATCCTGGGAAATGTTGGAAACTACTATGTGAAGCACAAGTAGGTGAGACAGACTGAAGGAACCTGGGGCACCAAAAAGTTAAATATTCACAAAATCCCTTCTAGCGAATCCAGAGCACGACAAACTGATGTCACATAACAGTGTAAGAGCAAAAGATAGAGGATTTTTTTCTTTGAGAGATAAATAGACACCAGCCTTTAAGCAGTGAACAAACTCAGAAAGCTACCATTGCACATTAGATACTCTGCTCTGTCACAAAGACTTACAAAGACTCATTGACCAGTTGCTGAGAACTGTAGTAGTTTGCAGCTCACTGCTTCTGACCCATAAGTTCATCTTGTAACTTTTGTATTTTTTTACAATGACATTTTAGCGTTACCACTTACTGCCATTTGGGGATGTCAGCAAATAAGCCCTCACTGTGTAGCTTTATAACTTCAATTAAGTTCTCTACAGACTTGGCAACTGACCAAAGCATGCTATGTGTATGCATATCAGGTCTGTGCTGAGTAATAACAAGCTCATAGTGAAACCACATGCTGGTTAAACATAGGCTGAAAAAGAATGGGCAGGAGTAGGAAGTGGGCTGCAGTGGAATCATAACATGTAATGCATCAGCTGATCAGTAGCAGTCTTGTTGTTTTTATCCATGTTAATACCTCTGTGGGTGTCAGTGTCGGTCAGCAGGCCATTTGGTCCACCTCTTTGGCTCTAACTCAAATATCTCAACAGCTTCTGGATGAACCACTTTGTACATTCATGGTCCCCAGAGGATGAATCTTCGGTGATCCCCTAACTTTTCTTCTAGCATCATTTACACTTACCTTTAACACAGGATCTGGATATGTCACATTGCAGCTCCGCCAAGGCTGCTGAGGTGAGCCAATGCCATTCCAGTCGCTGTGCGTCTGTCTACACTGGTTCTTTGTTCTGATCATTGAATGCACAAATCTTTTCCCCATTTCACTTTTGCTGGAGCATCTCACATCTCTGAAGCATCTAAATTGGTTGTAAATGTATATAAATGCATTTACAACCAAATATTGGCAATGAGCTTAAAGTTCATTTTTAATGATCCAGCTCATTTGTGTGTGACTTTGGTTTCACCGACACACACACACACACACACACACACACACACACACACACACACACACACACACACACACACACACACAGAGCAGAGTTTAGAGTTTGTAGTTAGTGAGAGAGAAAGAGACTGAGCAAAAGACAGGGGGAGGAAAATGAGGGGAGGAGATGGCCCATTAAACCTCTGCTCTTTGTGAACACCTGGTTTAATGTAGATGGTTTCATGATATAGCCCACATCAAAGTCAAAGACTCCATCGATGTCAATGTGGACCCCCACCAGTACGCCTACAAGAAGAATCGCTCCACTGATGACGCCATCTCATCAGTGGTCCACACAACCCTCACCCACCTGGAGAGCAGGAACTTGTACGTACGTCTGCTCTTCCTGGACTTCTCATCAACACCATCATCCCACAGACCCTGGCACAGAAGCTCTCCCTGAGAGTCCCACACTGGGGAAGTGGGTCCTGGACTTTCTGACCAACAGACCATAGACTGTCAGAATCCACAACACCATCTCTTCCTCCATCACCCTCAGCACTGGCTCGCAGGGCTGTGTGCTGAGCACCCTCCTGTTCACCCTGCTGACACATGACTGCTCGGCGAGACACCCCAGCTGTCATACAGTGAAGTTCGCGGACGACACAGCAGTAGTGGGATGCATCACCGACAACAATGCACCGACACACATCCCATCTGGTCAGGAAGGCCCACCAGCGCTTCTACTTCCTCAGGAGGGCCCTCTGCATCATGAAGGACTCCACCCATCCTGCACACAGACTTCCCTGAAGCTGTAAGACTGCTGAACTCTATATGCACACGCATATTTATGCACATGCTAATCTTGGCTTCCTTCTCTTATCTTATTTTATTTTATTTAATTGTTTATATTTCACAGTGTCTATACTTTTATATTTTGCTCTATTGTTTATATTTCACAGTGTCTATACTTTTATATTTTGCTCTATTGTTTATATTTTATTGCCCTCACGTTTATATTTTGCTAAAGTTCCTTGATCCTTGATCCTTGACATCATACCTGAAATTAGCATGTTAGCATTGTAACTGTGAGCATGCTAGTGTCCTGATATTAGCATTTAGCTCAAAGCACTTCTGTGCCTAAATACGACCCCATGCTGACGCTTTTATGTTGGTTTTTAGTGAATTCAGAAGCATAATGAATTACAATACTGCACAAATACAAATACAGCATACTGACAAACAGTGACTCAGAGCAAAGCCTTGCACCACTGATTCTCATGCTGGAGCTCATTAGTCAACTCTCCAAAGTTCAGAAACCACATAAGACCTGAGACAAACAAACAACACAAGTGAAAGGAAAGAAAAGAATGTGCGCACGTTGAAAATGCTAAAGACAGTTTATTAGTAGACACTCATCAGCCAGAAATAATGACCACCTGAAGAATGTCTTCCTGAAGTACACCATTTGATTGGCAGTGTAAAATAAGGCAAAGGGCTTAAGATCATGTTTTTTTTGTTTTTTTTTACACTTTTGCACCAACGATAAACAGTTATACATTCACTTGTTACTGTAGTTATGCTTTTGATAAATCTGTCCGTACATCCACACACCAAGAAAGCTTTATTAGCTGGGGGCAAGGATTGACAGAGTTTTTGCAAGAGTAATATTCATGATGCATTAGCTGTTTTGGCCAGAGATTGGCTATACCTACAAAGAATCTGACCACAGCCTAAACAAAGATTAGATTTTGGAATTGCAAAAGCCAACACACTATACTGACAAGAGTTCATACAGTTACCATCACTGTGAAAGGGTAATACCACCAAAATTCTCAAAAGTCTTCAGAAGTTGATTATAGTGTGTATAGAGTTAAATAATATGAATTTCCCTTTACTCATAGGCAAATACATCTTTTTCTAAAATCATTTCTTACATAAAACACATTTTCAGTGAGTAGCAAAGCGTATAGCTGAATAGTGACTGCTACGTTATAGGAGACCAGCCATAGGTTGCATCACATTAGATGGAATTCATCTTTGCATCATGTCCTCATAAAAGGTGCACTCTTTGATTGTAGCCAGATGTGTTATCTTATTTTGTATTTTGTGTATTTAGGGTATTTCTATTTATTATTTTGGCATCATAGTCACAATATTTAATAACTTTTTCACTGTACTCCCTACACAATAGGCTTAAACTAAAGAAGATTTAAACTCAGCTTTCATTTGGAGAAACCTTGGCTGAGGTCTCCATTGAGTCAGTATAATCTTGAAGATTTACAGAACATAATTAATCTGCTGAATGGTTCTGTCTCTTTGTACCTCTTATTAAATCATATTTAATAGTCCCTTAGACATGTCTAATCTAAAGTATTATAATAGATGCATAAATTAACAATGTGTGACTTTGAATGCTCATAACCCAGGAATTGTTTCTAGTGTCTCTGCAGTTTTCAGTGCACATCGTTATGTGGTCTGACCTGCATCAGGTAGTGCTTAAGAAAAAAGTTCATAAGACGCTGACTTCAGTGTCAGATGGGTGGTGTGTTGGGAATCTACCAGTCTAGTAACATTACACACAGGATACTGTACCTGCAAAGAGTCTTTTAGCATTGTGTGTATATATGTTTCCAAAGGAGGTGGGGAAAAAAGACTGCAAAACATCTACACAGCTTATTCAGTTATTGCACATACACACAATCTCACACAGACGCACACAGTGGAGCTGCTATGGGTAAAGATGTCATTAGCCAGGACGAGTAACTAGGTGGAATGCAGCCCATCTGTACAGGGTCTACTATCCTACTGAGAGACCAAACAGATCAGGGATAAGTAATTAAAGAGCTCATTTCCAAAATTTTATATATCCATTTTCATTAAAAGAAAAAAAAAGGACGTACAATTCCTCCAAAGCATCCAGTGGTATCTATTTATCAATCAGGTGTCTTCTGCACTTTAAATGGTACCGCTAATTTCAGTCATTTAGTTTCTTAAGACTTGTGGTTTTTAGCTGGTGGATATTTTTGTCTTGGAAAGAAACTCTTCAGTTACACAACACTCTACACTGGTATTATTGAAAGAACAATCAATGACATCAAAAAGGAAACAAATATACCTTCACCAAGAAGCACTGAATATATATATATTTTAGAAATACATAGAAAAATAGATAGTCATCTGAATGCCCATTATACAATTTTACACAGTAGTGTCAGAAAAAAGCCTATATAGTGGAGTAGAAGAGATGTGGTACATACAGAGGTTATGGAGTTACTGACAGTGTGATATCTGCTGTTCAGGTATGTTTTGGTATGATAAATGGAGAAGTGGGGGCTCTGCCTCTTCTTTTTCCTCAAATATTCAATTCATACATTATTGGACTGTAATTATACCAAATCCAAACACCTGTTTTTGTGTGTGTGTGTGTGTGTGTGTGTGTGTGTGTGTGTGTGTGTGTGTGTGTGTGTGTGTGTGTGTGTTTTTCTTTTGTGTTGCCATTTTTGCAACAATTTTGCAATTGTTGTCAACACAAACTGAATGATTAGTAATTCTGTAACAAGAACAGGTATTAATTAAGAGATACTGGCAACACTTTGTGCCCTGCATGAACCTGGATGTCCTTAACAACCCAAGTGAATACCTCTCATGATGGTTAACCTACAGCAGTTTATGTGTCAGACTGAAACACAAACCTAACCAACAATGTTAGAAATACAAAAATGCTACAATAAGTGCACACAGCTTCCAAGTGGGCAGCACTTGACACATTTTCAAGATTTATGATATTTATAGTGTTTCATTTTCTTACACTTTATGTTTAGTAAAACCATTTACATGAAATATCTGTATTAGTATGCACTAATATGTAGAGGTATACTGATGCCTAACTTGATGTAAGTCAAATAGTAAATGCAAATATTTCAAATTAAATTTTTTTTTTACAGTACATGGCAGGGTAGTTTAAGGTGACTGTGGGTGGTGATCATTACTTGAGCTTCATCTGAGATCAATCAAAGACTAAAGAAGATATATTCTAGTATGTTGTGGTATGGTTACTCTAAAGACACATAACATACTGAAATCATGTCTAAATTTAGCAATGCGATTGGAACCTATATTAAATCCCACCCATGTCTGGTACCTATGTTGAATCAAACCATAAAACACATTTGCAAATGTTATTTGACTCACAGTAAGGCATAATTTAAAGCCTGTTGAACAACAATAAACTTTTTTTTTAGGAACATAACATTTATAATTTTAAAATTCTGCCTCACCACATGCTAGTAGTGAATAAATACTTTGCATTTCAGAACAATTTAGAGTATTTAACACAACATCACATTAACCTCTTCATCTCATAGCTGTCTAAAAATGAAGATAATCTGGTTGAAATGTATTCATAGAAAGCAGCTTTTGCAAAATTCAGAGGAAGTTTGGTCTCTCTGATCTCTCTACTTAGATTCAAAGATTTTGTGAGCATGTGTTTGAGTTTCTTTATGTTAAGATTACTATCATGGTAGAGATGTAGATGCAGTGGAATGTAACTGTGATTTAAGAGTCTTGATAGGAGTCAGTCAATATAAATCTTTAAAAGGCTTGGAGTAGTTAAACATCAAGTAGTCCATGTAGTAGAAATCATAGACTCGTTGTCTCTCCAACAAACTGACCTGTGAGAAGTATTTTTGTGTGATCTGCATAGAGGTCCTCTTGTCAGTTGGGTTCCTGTCTTTAAAACTAGGCAGGGTGAGGTTGGGTGGTGCCCCAGTCCATCGCAGGAGAAAGTTGGACTCTTCTTCCATGTTCTCAAACTTGCCGATGAAGTCGTAGTCTATAAGACAAGGGTTGCACAGCTGGTTTGCCTGCTCCCAGTGGATGTCCATTCCTACGGGCCGGTGGACATCCAGTAGGTATTGGACAAACTCCTTGAATGTGACCCCGCTGCCTGTCTTCAGGGCTGTCCAGGACGGGTTTACCCTGTACTTGGAGATGATGGGTTTCCCAAACAGCGAGTGATAGTAGTTGTTTGGATTTTCAAACTTGTCCCTATAAGCTGACACCATCCGCTCCAGAGGTTCTCGAACAAACATGACTTTAGTGTAAGTTTCCAGTCGGTGCATGATTCCCTGTCGGTCAAAGCTGTCAAGCTTCTTGAGATGGTGGCCATAGTGGACTGTGTCATGCTTAATGCTCTGAGTATTGGCAGCCTGGCCCGCTAGCACCATCAGGGTCCTCTTCCAGTTGGAACAGCCTGCCTTGGGCACCTGGCAGTACAACAACTTGTACTTGTCCTCCACAAAGAGGTGTTTCACGTGATGACGTGTGATGGTCCTGGAGATGCTGCTTTTGTACTTAGCACACATCTCCTTCATCAGTTGCCGGCGGGCTTCCAGGATGTCGGAGAGCTTTTTCCAGCTCTCAGGGGAAAAAGAGCCTGAGGCGGAGGAGGAGGAAATTGAAGATAAGGAGGAAGAAGAGGATGAGGAAACATTATTGTTGGTGTGGCTGATGGGGGGACTTGTTTTCAGCAGTTTGCGGTGTCTTTTGGAGACATGAAGGGAACCTATGTCCTGCTCTCGAGACCCTGGGATGGCTGTCTCTCTGCTCTTCTCAAAGTGTGGGAACTGCATTGGAGGGATCGGGCTGGACAAGATGCCCTCTGCTGTTTGGTGGTCCAGGTAATTGTCCGATTTGCTTCTCTCTCTGTCCTGAGTGGAAAGAGTCTATAAAACAACACAGGTTGTAGTAAGAAGAGGCAGACAAAACAAACAACAAAACACAATTTTCTTAACATTTTCATCTGATAATATGGACAAATGTGCAAGAACATCAAATTCATACTTTTTGCTTAATCATTTTGGTAAATTTTAGCTTTATTACCAGAAGTAAACCCATTTATACCACATGTTGTCATCAGTACTCAAATAGGCCACTTGATGGGGCTGTTTCACTACACCTTAAACAAAAGTCTAACTTTGTTGCACTCAAATGTCACAAACTGCCCAATGCCATCCATGATCTATCAATAAACTGAGCTGTAATATCATATAAATGTCTTATAAACACTTAATGGGGAATCTAAATTAGAATCATCTACTGCCTGATTACCATCAGATGACGCCCAAGGCCAACATGCATTCTGACTTTTTATTTCAATTAAATGCTGTAATGGCATCATAAAGCCAATGGACTGCATGTATAATTTTAATTTTACAACAGACAAGGTGATGAGACCATCATGAATCTTGGCTCAAGCCACCCCCACTCCCCCGTCCCAGACTTAAATGGCCATATTCTCTCATCTGCAGGGACATCTGAGGCGGAAAAAAAGGAGGGAGTGGTTCATCCCTGTCTGTTTAATGAGCAAGGCAACCACGGGACTGCAACCTATACACCAGACATCACGTTCTTCAGGGTTTGCATTGATGTAAGACTCTCATCAGTGCTGATGTCCACGGGAGAGATGAGAGCAAGCAGGGGTCAGCTGAGAGAAGTTGCTGCAGTTTGAGCGCTGCATATCTGACATAGAAACCTAGTTTATAGATTGTCTTGGTGTCAAGGCCTGATTCATAATCCCCATGCATGCGTTTTTAATGATACGTGGCAATTACGGACCCATTTTACTCCTTGTAATTGTTTATTCAAACCTTGGAGCCTTAATTTGGTTTTGTTCAGGGAGATGAGGACAATTCTTTCAAACTCGTTTTTGTGCAAATAACTGCCTAAACATACAGGAAGTGACCTCAAAATGCAAAGGCATGAATAATCATAGTTAGCTGTTGCTTGAAAAGCCCAGTGGAATAAATGAGCTTCTTAACCAAAGTCATCCATATCTTTATAAATGCAGGTCTGTGTATACCTGAGTATAACTGAACAAAAACTAACCAAAAACATATATAAAGCTTATACTGTGGAAGAGGGAAAAAAACAAAAGGAAAGAAAAGAAAAGAAAAGAAAAAACAACTCCGAGTGTGATCACACCCTGGGGAACCTATAGGCCTGGTTCGACTGAGACCGTTTACTCAGTAAAGTCTGACTGGCTGAGTGCACAGTGTGAGGTCAGTCTCTCTACACAGATGCTATCAGACACGCTGAGAGGTACAAGGCCGACAATCACTTTTTTGCAATAGATAACAGGTGGGAGCAACCTGCGTATCTGTGTTTTGGGAGAAATGGAGTAAACACGTACCTCTCTGGACTGCCGTGGAGTGCTTCCAAGCTTCACGCCTGGGGAGAGAGAAGAGAAAAGAGACAAGACAATCAGCACTTAAGTAAACAACATGTATTTTTGTCCTTGTGAAAGAGAGTTAGGTGCCTCCAATGCATCAGAGGCTCCAATAATTTAATGCTTCCTATCACTTAGCTTGTCTACTTTTGATCCCTGGCAAACCACCACTGCTCTGCTAGTCCACAGAGGGAAGACAGGTAGCTCTAGCTGTGTAATGAGCTGCCACAAGCATGAAAAGTTGGTAAATGAGTTGTGCATTGAGGACGAAATGGGAAGAAAAGCGCCAGAAAGAGAAGGAGGAGAAAATGAGTTGTCATTTGTTTTAATTTGGGAGAAAGAAAGAGCAAAACAATGAAAGAAAAAAGAACTAAATAATGAATGAATGAATGAATGAAAGAAAGACAGAAAACTGAGAGAGCCTACGAAGAGTAGCAGTGAAAGCTTGACAGTGTGCAGACCAGAAGAGACACACATGAACAGAAAGATGCAGTTTGTTGGATTACTAGAGGACAGTGGGTGACCGATAAAGACATACAGATTGGTTTTGTGGCAGCCTTGGAGACAGGTGGTATGTGTATTGGCAGATGTGCGGCAGAAGGACAGACGACATGTTTAGTGGTCTGTCTCCAGCTGGACATCTCCTTTCCTTAGGTCCCCCCATCCTGCTGATATGTAATCAGGCTGACAGCTCTGAGTGGGGCTGCATGGCTGCTGATGGGGGGAGCGAAGACACCTCTGCCTGAGTGGCCTGTCACTTCCAATTTGAGTGTGGAAGTGATAGGAACCTGCACGAGGGGGGGTGGGGAATGGGGGGGGGGGGGGGGTGTAGACACAGGCCACAACCTTCCCTAAGTGATGAGATCTGTAGAGCCCTATCTCACACTTAACACGCCTCAGTGGGGAGGGAATAGAATGTGTTGCCCAGATGCTATGTTGTTTTAGATTAGTATGCGCTGGAGAGCTGTGTGTTGCTGTCTGACTCTGTGTGTTGAATCTTGTCTTCATTGTTCTGAACGAGACACTGAAGGAAGAGGCGGAGGAGGAAAAAAGAAGAGGAGTGGGGCTACGGAGGTGGCGTGTGACATTTTCTAATCTTGTTTGGGTGCTGCTGTGCTATTTGATCTCCTAACCCTAATGATAGCTCATGTAGGATGTGCATCTTTGATATCAGTTTGCATTGGCGCATATGAAACACATGAATATTTATCACGACACACGCAGATGCCATTGCCAGGGAAACACATCCACACCCAACAAAAGCAACGATCTTTCATTGTCTGCTGTTCTAAACTGATGGAGCGGTGCGAGCCCCTTGTAGCCTTGACCATCTTGTCAAGATACACGCCTGGTTATTGATCTTGAAAACCCCATCAAGGTGGTAATTGAAATCTCCAAAGGTTTAATTGGTTCCTTCTAAGAGGTGTTTTTTCTGGCCGTTGTTACAAGTTTGTCACAGCTGTTGATGTCAATGCTGTTACACTTTCCCACTCTATGTCGCACCTCCAGCAGAGTAAAGTTTTAAACCCTTTATTGTGCCAGTCTGCTGAACCACTGACAGAATTCAAGAAAACCATGTATGAAGCATAAACATATAATAACAATTCATTTCTGGAATATTTGACCTTTATTTATATCCACTGTTCTGCAAAGGGGAAAGTTTTGAGAAACAGGAAAAATGAAATGCAAAAAGGAAAAATTAGTTTCAAGCCCAGGGCACTGAATTGAGCATCCAGCACACCCACTTGTCCTTTTCCACACTCTGTGACAAAGGTGTCTTGTTAAAGTTGTTCTGAAAATGAATCTGACATGGTTTGATTTGATTTGATTTGATTTGATTTGATTTGATTTGATTTGATAAATATAGTCTTAAAAAGAGTTCTGGCTCTGAAAATGCAATATTCTCTCAAGAAGGGAGCCAAAATTACATTTCATGAGAGAAACATTTTTCATGATAGAGTATAACTGAAACAAGTAATATAACAGTGTAAACTAAATTTCAGTGGGATTTGTAAACATCATTTATCTCTGTAGTATCTATTTGGTAGAGGGTAATAGTTGCTGTTTGATTGCAATTTCACACTCAGTGACTCAGTCAATTCTATTCAGTATAACTATGCTATTGATTTTTACTGCTGTGCAGTGAAACACTGATAAATTGTTAAGACTGAGCTTTCATCCTGTGAGATGCAGGAAATTCATCCCAGTAATTCCACATACAGATTTAGTAGCTACAGCAGAAGCCCAGGTTTTACCAAAAATTATTTAAATGTAATGTATGTAACACCTGTAAATTATCTAAAACTTGGAAGTCGCTTGAGAGGCATTAAAGGTTTATTCTGTATATAGATTTATTGCCACTGTAGCATTCAAAAAAAAAAAAAAAAAAGACAACAAACAACAAAAAAAGATGATCTCTGCAGCACTAACGGAGAGATTCAGGATAAATGTACCAATGGGGAATTCTGTAATGGGAGGAAAACAGTCCACCAATAAAGCTGAAGTTGTTTTTATCTCCAGACATTAAATGTCAAAGTCTGGTAGTTCTGCTATTTTGAAACTCTAAAGGCTTCCCAGTAAAGTCATACAAATATAACATCCACTGTTGATAGCATAGATCAAAAGAAGGCTTCTGGTAAGTTTTGCTTTGATCAGGTATTTGTCAGGTATTTTAACTGTAAATTTGCTGATGATGGAAACTGATGTAAAAGCAGAATAAACACTTGAGCCGTGTCCTTTGTTGCCCTCTAAAGTAACCTTGAGCATCCACCTCTCTTTCAGAGACAAAGGCTTTGAATATTCATGCAGACAACCCAGCATTACTGCAAGGATCCACACAAGCAAGGGCCACATCATTAGTGGATCCATTACCATCCTTCTCCCTCAAAGACCCTTGTACGACTCTCTAACAGAGACACACATCAAACATCCTTTTCTCTGCCACCACCGCCGAGGAGGAGCAAAGGACAAAAACAATGTGAAATAATGAGCTTGTTAAGTGAAGGATTGTGGCACCCATGCTCTGGGAGAACTTGTTAAATGCTCAGTTTTAAACAGAGACAGGCCAGGAGGGTACTAGAAGCCAGACAAGGCATGTCCTCCTCCAGCCCACTATTCAGACTAGGCAGTCATGCTGCGCCACCATAAACCTTTCATTAGTCATTCAGCACACTGAGCGACTCTGACCCCTACCAGCTGCACTCCCCTTCCTACCCAACAAACCACCCACACCTGCACTCTGCACACATGCTCCTCCTCCACTTGACTCTGTGTGGGAATACAGGGCTCTGGCATGCTGGTGTGGTTTATCAGAGGAAAAACGCTTGAGAACAGAGGTATTAGGCTTTAAGCTCTGGTTCATTGATGTTTTAACTTGTTGTGGTAAGAGATAAAACAGTGTTTCTGTTGGTGCTGAATTCCTCCAGGACTAGGCCAGAGAGAGCAGCTGCTGGGGAGGAGGAGTTGATGGGTAACTAATCAGTGATTCAGGATTGAAGACGTACTTGCAGGGGCTCTCTAAAGACCAAACGTGGACCATCTAAAATGTGTGTGTGTTATCATCTGAAGACTGGCTCATGAAGAATGGCTTGGAAGATTTAAAACTTTCTTAGGTGCTCATGAATTCAAAAAACAGATTTGGCCAAGAATCAATCGCTGAGGCATCTTTAATCCAACCAGTTAGATGTACTGTAAATGAAACAGACAACCTGAAACACCAAGAAACACATTCATCCCACTGTTTTGGTAGTAGGAACCATTAAGCCATACCAGACTCAATCACTTGAGTTTAGTGCTAGAAGGATTTAGTGCTAGAAGAGATTAATGTAACAGATATTGTATTCTAATTTGATTAATTAAAGTGGTACATATTAATCAAAAAAGTTTTAAATGCTGATCTCTCCACTGTTTTGGACTCCAAATCCTGAGACAAACATCTGTCTCTTGAGCTGCTAAATGTTCCACTGTGTTCACCAGGTTGTTACTAACTGTATCTGTCTTCTGTCGGGTGCTTGGTAAGTAGTATACACTGGGTTTTGGAGCTTTTAGAGGTTTTTGTTGAAAATATGTGAAAGCAGGGAAAGCTGAAGCAAAATAGTGCAGTTGCAGGCCTGAAAACCTAAACAATAAGCTGAAATTTGCAATAAATGTTTCCAGAGCTGAGGGAAACTGCAGAGTTGGGTGATTTAATTAAGTGTTAATTGTTGACAGAAATGCTGTATATAGTCTATAATACAAAAAGGGTTAGGACTTTTTACCTGAGTAATGGTTTAAATGCAGATGTTTTAATTGGAATGTTGTAGTGTTTTTTTTTTTTTTTTTTTTTTTTTACCTTGGCCACTTTTACTTGAAAGCATGCTTTTAACACTTTGTCCACACTCATGTCTGGTGGTTTGGCTGACGGTCTGCCAGCTACATATTTATCCTCACTTTCTGGTTATATCTAGATTTTGTTTTTCATACACAGCACAAAAGTTGTTAGGATTGTTAATATGCTAAACAATGCTGCTCCAGGTGCTGAGATATCTGGCAATTCTCTACTCTCTACTCTTTCAAACAAGTACGCCTCAGTCATTGGAATTCCCACTGTCCTCAAATTAATACTGGACGACTCACTGATGGAGGAAAGTGCCTTGAGCAGTTAACAGGCATTAGAAGACATGCCACCTAGAAAAGGTTGGAAAGCATCAGAGCTGAAGCGTCTTCTTCTCAGGTGAGATGATAAAGCGGTTTCATTATTGCTGCATTTTGTGTGGTGATAACTTTCATATTGATCTGATATTCCATTTCCTGGCTCTGTGTCCTAATTACACCTGCTTAGTCTGTATTGTTTGTTGTTTGTTTTCAACACAGAATAATTACCGGCTTCAGATTTATTTATCGTTCAGGAGTGTTTTTTCCTTTTTGACTTCTGTCAAGATTGTATATCAGTGATGTATTCATCTTGTAGCTTTTAATAAAAATACAATATTATGTGTGGTAATTTTTATGATAAAGGACAATGTAATTTTGTAAACAGTGGTTTGCTATCCAGCAGTATGTATTAAGCTACCTCTTTAGCTCCCCTCCTAAACCCCATTATGACATTCTTCTGATCTCCTCATCGCAATTCTTTTTTACTGCCCCTCAGAGGGTGCTTTCAAGGAGAGAGTTATTAGTGAAATCCATAAATTACATGATGTTCACACCACCATGTGTGGGCTCTATTCACACCTTTGACCCCACATGAAGGTCAAGTGTTGGGAAGACTCGTAAACTGTCAGGGATGTGCTCTCTCATTAGTTGAAATTCAAATGAAAAAGAGAACACTTCCTCCTATTGCCCAGCCTCATTAAATCAGTGTGCCTTCCATTCACTATAAACAACACGTGCTTTGGCTCATAATCGTCTGTGGCAGAGCACAGGCTAAGCATACAAAGACTACATCAACATTTAGTTTTATTTATGATCTGAGGCTGTGGTACTGCATTAACAACTTTGCACTATTTTTAGGGCACTTTACTGCTCTGAGGCAGTGCAGCTGCTCAGCTCATGCACCATCACTTTGATCATAACTGCTAAACAGTCCTACAAGTATGGGTTTATGAATGGGTTATGCATGCTAC
>JBBMJY010000001.1:7031626-7046750 GCA_037833715.1 Toxotes lorentzi | reverse complement strand
TCTATCTATCTATCTATCTATCTATCTATCTATCTATCTATCTATCTATCTATCTATCTATCTATCTATCTATATGTGTGTATCTAAATCACAGAGTAATTACATGAAGAATTCAGGCAATGGGCTTTTTATCTTCTAGATGGACATACTGTGTTGTGCTTTTGGAAAATAACCCTTCATTTGGTGTCCAGAATGGCAAAAATGCATTTAATGATAAAGACAAACTGCTTCTGTGAGGGCAATAAAGTCTTTAAATCTTCAAATTCTTTTCTCATGCTGGTAACGCTGGCTACTGAACACAACGGGAGAGGAAATAATGAACTACACAGACAGGAAGCTGCTGAAAGGGGGTATCAAATGTTGCACTGATTGCTGTTATGACAATTAATTTTGACAACAATAAATTCTCAGAGTCGATCCTACTTGGGGTACTTTCAAGGTTAGGAAATGCAAAGACTTCCTAGGGCAGATTTCCATGGAAACAGAGAGCCAGAGAGCTGTATGTGGGGGTGTGGTGAGAGGCAGCTTGTTTTATTACCTCTTAGAGGATGGGGCCTGGCAACGTGCATGAGGAGGGATGTGTAAACAAATGCTACCTGTCAGCTGTGAGCCCGGGGTTAAGTGAATTATCTCGGCTGAGACGAGGTGCAGGAGGCTTTAATTGGCACATATCTTATTTAGATGCTGCAGCGCTCTTGACCTAGGCGCAGAGTACACACTGCAGTACTCCCTCCTTGAACCACTCCCTTGCTGTTGACAATAGGAAGCTAATGGGATACAAAAGAGGCCACATTGTAAGTGGAGATTTTGTTAAGTTTTCTGGTTTAGAGGCCTGAAATTTATTTGTGAGTTCACACAGTCAAATCTGCAGGCAGAGCTGCTGTATGATCTCCTGGAGCTTGCACAGGCACAGCTAGATAAAGAAGAGGATTCAATAGAGGTGATGATGACATGAGAGGAGTGATGCGCTCTGATGTAGCCCTTGCCTGAGCATTGAGTCAACTGTTCAAAGGGAAAGAGACAACAGACACGCTGTGAAGAGAGCCACAGTACTGACAAACTTCACAGACAGCTGTGTGAACAAAGTTGACACAAGGATGTAGACTCTTATCTTCTAATAATAATTTGGCCCCAAACCAAACCAAATTTTTCCTCACAGGCCTGCTGAGTTGGACATAAAAAAATCTTAACCCTGTCTCATTTAAATCCCCATGAAAAGTATGAATTTATTGTCTAATAATCAATACTTCCAAACAAAGAGACACTCCACCTTGTTTATCCAAACCTGGTTTAACATGTCATGTTATGGACAACAATATTAAACAGAAGCAAACTGGACTGGACTTCAGAATAACTTGAATTTTGTGTATTTTGTGTATTTTACATACACTGTAAAATACACAAATGTTAAGGCCAGGGTCTGGAACTGGTCTGCATTAAACACTCCAACACCTGATGAATCAGAAACCACACCAAAGCCAACTCCCCTCCCCCACTTGGCTGTTGGATCCATACTTTATTGAACAGACTATGGGCTGTAAGTACACTCAACCCCACTGTCACCACCAACATCAGTGCATCCAGGGCCATGTCCTCAGTCTGTTCCTCCACAGTATACCACGTGTTAAGGTAACAGCATACCTTTGTTTTGTCTGCAAACATGCAGATGACACAGCCATTCTTGGACTCCCCATTAACTTTGTTGTGGCCTGTCAAAAAAAAAAAAAAATCAATAATAGGCTTTTCCTTCCTTTCTCCACCTCAAGGTCTCAGAAACAAAGGAAATGCTTGTCAGCCCTCACACAACACAAACCCTTTTTTTTCCACCATCTGTATTTTTGTCATGACCTTAGACAGTGACCTCATTTACAACCAGCACACCATCGACATCAGAAAATATCTCTACAGCCACAAATCTTCCTGCTACATTGCACAGTCATCCAGCCAGCAGTCTTCTATGGAAGCATTGACTTTTTTTTCTCCAAACAGAAAACAAGTTCCTAAAATTTTGACATACAGCTATCCAGCTGATTGTGCTCCCCTCTATTTGCTTGAAATAGCCTCATCTGCTCTCACCTGGAAAGCACACACAATTGTACCAGTCTGACTACTAACTCTATTGCCACTTTACTCTCCCTCCCTCCTGCTGATACAGTACAATCATATAGAGTGGGGCCTGCTTCAGCAAAAGCTTTATTCTCCTTATCGCCACCACAGGTTACATTCTTAATGAATAAATACACAGCAAACGATAACTCCAAAAGGTTTGAAAACTCGCTTATTCAGCTGGTTGGGACACACTAGTTAAACAAGGATCACGGTCAGCTCCTAGTGCTGAAATAAGGGCAAAATTTATCTGAGTTGAAACAGAGGAGAATAAAATCCACCTAATTTTGTTAAACTGAGATATCTTTTTGATTCAAAGACAAACATCTCAGAAGAACATCTGCATCTCATAAATGAGTTGGAGATTATATTATTTTCTAGAGGCGACTGAAAAGACATTCTGGTCTAAAATTGGATAAAAGGGTAAGAAAGTCACGTACCTCTCTGTGTACCTTTATACTAATACTCCACCATATTTTTTCTTTGATTTGAAAGCGACCCGATGGCTTTTATTGGAGGCTGTACCCTTCAAACAAATAAAAGAATTCAAAACATAATTGTGCCCCCCTCGTGCTGTGTTTTATTTATTGATTTAATTTTTTTCTTTTCACACAGCCATTTAAGGCTTTGTTCACCGGCTTTGGGAAGGATTAAATGAGTTGTTTGATGACCTCTTTTAAGTCTTTTTTTGCCACAATTTTTCATTTCTTCTAGATTAAAGTCAATGCCAAATCCTTTTATCATGACCTGTTGGTACACTGGCGGCGCGCTGAGGTGCTGTGATCAGATGCTGCTATGTCTTCGTTAAGCCTCTGTGCTCCCCTGTTCACCTCTATTTGCAGTGAGATTGGGAACTGGAATTGGCCCTGTCACTGTTTACCCTGTCCTCTCATTTGAGTTAGCGTCACGTTCTCTTACACACCCCTTGTTTTCCTGTCAGAGCACTACTGATTACAGCAGGGACTGATGAGTCCAGACATGTGAGTAAAGCACAGGGACCGCAGCTGAATACTAAGTGAATAGTTAGGGGAACGACTCGACACACTGGTAGATCGGCAGCTTCAGCATTCACCCACTGCCTACAGTTCACATCATTCCATCACATAGAAACACAGAAAGAAAATTAAAATGACTTTGGAACCAAATGCAATCAACGAAATACGGCCTGTATTCTTGTAGCCTATTTCATTAAAATTTTTGCATGAGAATTGAGACTATTATTGTTTTCAGACACCTTCACAAAAGTCCAATCTAAAAACAATTTCTGAAAAAATGTTTGTTTTCTGAAAAGTAAGAATTTTGCACCAAGAATGAAGTAAAACTTTTGTACATACAGTCCCAAAACTGCTACTGAGAGGAGGAAGATTGCAGATTTTACAAATCGCTGGACCGTCCCAGCTAGGGCTGAAACTCTGTTTAGTTTCATTATGACCAGTCACGGTCATAATGAAGACGATTTAATAAAAGCAAAGGAATTCTGGGGTTGTGATTGACATGTGTTGTGTTATAAATTTGGCAGCTAGCATACTGTTGATTAGACAAACTGAAGTTTCTCTCCTGTGGTTTAGCAGTTCATTTTGGGGGGATTACTTTTTGTGGGTTTTTTTGTAGCTGTGCTTGTTTAGTGAGGGTCAACATACAGGAACAGGATAACCCCGCCCAGTAAAACTAATCCATTTAGAGAAAGAGATGCTTGAAACTAGCTTCATCGACAATGAAGTGTAAATATCTGTGATTAATTAGCTGTCATCAGCACATACATCATGAGTTGGGCAGAACAGGACCAGCACCTCCAAGGTTTGTACCTCTAAGCAACTTTATTTCTTTGTCAGTGGCCTTGGAGCCATGCATTCTTAACATGCCTGCTAGCTCACCTCTGAGCTCCAACCAGCCCACAAACATGACCATTCCAGGCCTTTATAGCAATTCCTGATTAGCCTCAAGCACTTTTCTGTTTTCTTCTTACTTGCCTCTGGTCTTGCCTCTGTTTTCGTCTAGATTCCCTCCATTATCATTCTTTCCCCCTCCAAATGCTGGTCCTTTACTCCATCCTCCCCCAGGTGTCTTATCTCCTCTCTCCCCTCCACTCTGGTCCTCTCCAGTGCATCACCTATGGTCTCCAGTCTCCAACCTGTAATTTCCTCTTGCTCCTGCCTGTGCTCTCAGCACTGCTCCCCAGCTACATTCATGATAACTAGCAAAACAATAAAAATAGCACGAAACAATAAACAGAAAAACATGCCTACAAAATTTGTACCATTACAGCTTCTGTGACTGTGGCAGGTTTCTCCCTGTATTCAGCACTGCATGGTAATAATGATGGAAATAATGACGGTAAAAGTTTCCTTCTTAGACACTTTTTCTTTTCTTTTCTTTTTTTTTTCAGGAGCTTCTTGTCCCACAGTGCTCTGTGTGGCTGGGCTCTGACAGGCAGTGAAGTGTGTGTGAACATCTGAACAGAGCAGCACTTACTCAACCTCTCTACAGCTCTGTGCTAATGAGAGGTGTGTGTGTGTGTGTCTGTGTGTGAATACTGCAAAGGGCTGTCGCACTGACTGACACTCCCTTATGCCTGAAATAACTCTTACACACGTCAGGTGGCTGTTGCCCCAAGGTCCCCAGAGCTGAGGTGTCATTTAAGAAACACAGCTTGTTTTTGCTGCAGCTTACATGCTGCTGACTGCCAGCCCCCTGCTCTGCCTGTTATGGAGAAACAAAAAAAAAAAAAATCATCCGACAGCTGAATAAAAAGCAGCAACAATGCAGGCGTAGGTACTGATTGAAAATGTTTCTGCAACTAATTCTGTAATTTCACTCATTTCACACTTTTTGCAGTTTTTCTTCACTTTAATATCAGGATTTCTTGAACAAGCTTCACAATCTGTCTATCTATCTATACACAGTACATATGTCTACATATATAGCAGTAAGCATCCTGACACAAATATTTTGTCGTCAACACAAACAACTGATGGCAAAACATTGCAGAATAAACCATGAAGGGAGCACGAATTCAGTTTGCAAGCATTTTTTCTTACATGTGAAGCACCTGGTCAGGTATTCACAAACTACACGCTTGCTTGGAAAATCTGCTGAAAACCATCCGTGGCAAAACGTCTTCGATCCTACAGTTCTCTCCTGGTCTCAGCCTGAGTCTGTCTGATTACCTGGCTTCAGCATTTAAAATGCTCATTGAGCCCCGAGCCCTCCCTCGTTCTGCTATCTCAGGCTCCTTTCTTCTCCCTGTCAGGGAAAATGCCAGAGAGGTGCAGTGAGAGCCATGCTCCACTCCCAGCACTGGTAATTTGACAGCGAGCAGAGAGGATGCAGAATAATTGGAATAGCATTTACGAGTCCGACTGAAATGGGAGGGAAAAAAATGCAAGTCGGAGATTCCTGGAATAGATTTCACAAGTTGTCTAGCTAAAGCAGTAGTGGGTTAATCAGGCAAACTAGACATCTAACCTTTTGTCAGAGCTGTTTGTGTCTGAGGCTCTGGGAGAACACACTGGAGCAATACAAATGATGATTTTGGCCAGACTGTGGTCTTGTGAACAACAAGCCAATGCTGGCCAGAGCTGGGTCTTTCTGGTGTTTTAAATTGGAGCTAACTCAGTGGGGCAGATGCATTTAGAGACAATAGGATGATATGACTGGCAGCTTTCACAGAGTTTTCAGAGATCCAATCTTCTTCCTGTTATGAGCGGATGCAAAAAGTGAAACAAAGTAATTTTTGTCTGAAACTGCGCCTGTCAAACAGCACTAACCAAAATCAAAAAGCATTAAGATGATATGACTGGCAGGTTACACAGAAAGTTTTAATTGGTTCCTTTCACTGAACAGAATAGTTTCGCAGCTTCCAATGTGAAGAGAGTGAATCTTCCTATTAGGAGAAGACACATGGACATCACTGTGAGAGAATGTATTTCTGGGGGGAAAAAAAACCCTCATCCTCCAACAGAAACATCACAGAAATAGTTTTTGTACAATTTGGACACTAGAGACTGCATTAATTTATCGTAGCTTGTGTTTGTGAGTCGGCCAATGACCCTAAGAGAGGTCTGCTGTGAAAGTTGAGTCCTCCAGTAATCATCAAGACACAGACCAGACACAGCTACTGGTTACAGCCTCTGTGGCGGTGCTGGCTAAGCCAGTGAGGATGACTTTTTGTCCCTCCTGTTCGGCTCTCACATTGGCTGCTGCTGCCAGTCTCAGAATAGAGGGACAGCACAGTGTAATGAGCAGGATTACCAAGGGAGACTGGCAGGAATAGTGTGGTATCAAAGGAAATCCAGTCAGTGAGGGATATTCAGACAGCACTCCCGTTCTTTTATTCATTGCCTGCGTGCCCAGAGTGACTCAGCTCACTCTCCTGCTGTCAAACCCTGTCATTATCCATTAGTGTGTTTCTGCCTCGCCGGGGACCGCCCACCGCTGCTGCTGGCATGTGTGAGTAGGTGCATTCATGTTTGTGTGTATGCGTGTGTGCTTTATGATCAGGTGCAAGTGTATGTTGTGTATGAATGTGTGCGTGTGTGTGTTTGTGTGTCGTTCACATCACAGTCTTTGTGTACATACTTGAGGATAAAGTTTGCCCTGTAGGCTCCTGGTAGTGGGCAGGTTTGAGAATTGTTGTAACTGTGGTAATGCCTGGTTAAGCACTGTGAGGTTGACAAGCAGTGAGAAAGCCTTCATTAAGACCATTCAAACACATAGAAAAGATAGATAGCTTTGAGAGGATGGCCCTGCATGTGTGTATGTTTTCATACTTGGTTGTAAGTAACTGATTAATTGCAATTCTACATTTAGGGATTCTGCATTTCTGTAAAGAAAAAAAAAAATCCTAATCCATTGTTAACCCCAAATTTTAATGCTTCATTATATGGGTATTTTATCAGTTTTAGGGGTCTATTTTATTTCTGATTTCCTTGGACATTTCCTGGAAAGAACCATATAATTTGGTACTATGTGACAGGAAAATAGGTAACTAACCCAAGTAAATATTCAATTCTTACTAAATTACTGATGGAAACTTTATTCGTTTTGGTACATATATTGAATTTTTTTTTTTTTTTTTTACCAGTGTTATACTGTATGCACCTTGAAATTTGTGAAATTGGTTCCAGTTCTGTACAGTCAAAAGTTCCATTTGTTGAAAAAATAAATGCAATTTCCTTTCACCTTGGAGAACACAGAAAACTGTGATTCATCAGGAAATATACCCATGTGAATTGCAATTTAGTCAAGTTTCAAGGAACCCAACGCTCATGTGTAACTCCACACATTTCTAGTGGTGTGAGTAAATGCCAGTGTGTGTATGTGTGTGTGTATGATAAGGCTAAGGAGGCTGGGCCTTAGGCGTTGCTCCTCTTTTCTCCACGCTCAGCTGTGTTCCCTGAGGAGGGAAGGCAACGGGCCAGAACTGCCGGGCTGGTAGAGATCCAGATAAGATGGACAGAAAGAGAGAAGAAGATGTGTGCATCAGTGCATGTGTGTGTGAGTGTGAATGGAGGTGGGAGGGCAAACACATATCTTGTCAGAGAGAAAAAAGAAGTTTAAAACCAAATGAGAGAAAGACAGGAAGAAAGCCAAGTGAGAGAGGAGAGAGCAGAGGGAAGTGGAGACCGATATATTGAGAGAGAGAGGAGGGACAGATGCGATGGAGAGAAACAAAAAAGGCTTGAACATCAAGAGAGGAAGAGGGAGTAAGGCTGAGAGGTAATAGACAGAGGGACAGAGACGGAGTGATGGAAACAAAGAATGAGGGAGAGAGAGAGAGTAAAGGGTGACACTATATGAAAGAGAGAGAAATGAGAAAGTTTCATGCCGGTGTAGCATCCGAAAAAAATATTTAGTTTCTTTCATCTAACACATACCTTATTCTTATTTGAGTGTATTTAACTCAGCATTTCAGACGGTTCCGTTGTTCGAGCATGTGTAATAATTTTCACCGGTAGGGGTCAGGGTAACATGGGCAGAAAATTCCTGCCAGCAAAGTGCAAGGGGTATTGGTGGTATTGAAGTACATCAGTGTGTGGCACGAAAGATGAAGGCAAGTGTGCCTGGCGCTGTATCGACATTTTGTGTGTGTGATTCTGGTCCTGCCAGTGGGTAATAAAAAGAGACATTTTTCATACACCACACTGTTGTGGGCTGAGTGGTGTAACACCGGCAGTGATCTCTTTCAGGACTTCTGTCACCTGTGTCCACCTGAGGGGAAAGTGCTCTTTGGCCATCTGTAATACACAGCCTCTACTCAGCCTCTAATCGAGTGACAATGTGATCAGTTTTTTCATTAACAAGTAGTGTAAAGGTTTTGAAATAGGTAATTACAATCCTTCTCCAAAGTCTTATTTACATGTTGTGTCTTCATAGATGGCTAAGTAGCCACTGGTTCATTTTTATTCATATTTAGGAGGATGTGTAAATACCTACAGTTTCAGTGGGAGGATGGGATAGTGGCATGCAGTCACCAGGGCTAAGCTAGTTGTTGATAGCCAAAGAATACTTACAAACTGTAGGCTGACTGCAGACAGAGTAACATTAGCAATTGTCTTAGAATGTTATCTCTCCTTTTAGCTCTGTTTTGGACTCTACCAACTCCTGAGGGAAACATCTGGCTGTTTAGCTGCTAAATTCCCCACTATGTTCCCCAGCCAGGCTCTGCTGTGTGGTGAATTTCTAAAAGCTTTATTTATTTATTTATTTTATTTTGTTTTTAGCTAAAAGTAACTGTTTGCCACAGCTGGAAACTATGCTGTTGAGAGCAGTGAGACCAAAGTGAAACTGTGAGACTGATCTGTGCAGCTTCAAAGATGCAGTGTGTGGGTATGGTGGCTTTCAGGTGTTTGAAAGCACCTGTGATGAAGCTGTGCTGAGTTAAAAAAAAAAAAAAAAAAAGTTATATAATAAGTGATGTCATGTATTGTTTTTCCTGTAGAGTCATTACTGGAGCAATGTACTGATTTTTTCTATGAGTAATAAGTAGCAAATAAGTGATTACGTATTTAAATACCAGAGCCAAACACATCCACGCAAGCAGGCAGGCCAACACTTCAAATCCCCCGTGGCATCAGTTGCCCTCTGTTACATTTTGAATCAACACATCACATCATTGTGTACCATATCTCTCCAAACTGTAGACACGGTCCTGGATCCAAGGTTCATAAGAGTAACACAAGATGGATGTTTGGGGTCATTTTAGTAAATCCAAACAAGAAGAAGCTTAAAATGGCATTCACCAAAAAAATGGTAGCATAAAGATTTTTTCCACTGTTGTAGTTTTGTGCATTTCTTGAGGTTAAGATGAAGTGAGATTAAAATCTCAGATCAGCATAAAGAAAAGATGAAAAAGAAGAACAAAAGAATCAAAATGACAAAGGACTGTAGAACTTCTTATTGAACTGTCTCAAGTGGAAGAGAGAGAAGTGGGTCGAACTGCTCTCAGTTTGCATAAGTTGTAACACCCCAGCAGTGCATCTCAGATGTTGTCCTCCAAGGCTGATTCATTCATTTGTTTTAAGCAAATGTTGTCTATGTAAGACTTTCATGTAGGAAGAGGGAGGTGGAGTGGCCAAATGCGACAAAACTCTCAGCGTCTTCGGTGTCTCAGAAATTGCAATTGATTAGAGCAAGATTAGAAACTGCTGCAATGTAAACACTGGTACTGAAGAGGAACAAACCCGAGGCAGAGTAGGAGTCTTTAAACTGATGCAGAAACGTTTATTCACTTAATTACTTATAATTTCCATGGTCCAAAACTGTTGTTATAGCAGCAGTAGGCGTGGTGACAGTTTAGTCAAAATAGTAGGAAATGACCAACAGATTAATTAATTGTCCAATCAAATAGGGGACAGCATATTACCAGAAAGCTGGGGTTTCCACCCCATTGTACGAAACAAGGAAATGCACTCATTAGTCTCTGTGCCGTAGGTAGACTGGCCAGTGGGCAAATTCCTGTGGGCCGCTACACCTGTGGCCCAGAGGGCTGTCAAAAAAATCCATCTAGTTTTTACTGGCCCTTTCTGTGTACCTGTCATTCAGGGTACACATGAGTACCTAGTTTCAATCGTCAACCTCACGTTGAGCTGATGTTAAAGTAAATATAAGCTCAGCATTGGGCAGCTGTTGACATGTTGCTAAACCTGAATGGATTGGGGAATAATGTTTTCCACGCAGGTTTACCCTGCAGTCTGATTATGTAACTAGTAGGTTGTACTGACGACGACGATTTCACACCCAGTATGTCCAGTCAGAGACAGAGAAAATGAAATGGGGGCAGGAGTAGAGGACGAGCCACGAGAGGTCGAGGAACGCGAGGAAGAGGGAGAGCAGCAGCATCAATACTTAGCTTGAGGAGTGAGTGGAAGAATGTCGCGGGGAGGGGATGGATGCAACACAAGTTTATAACTGGCTCACAGTTACTACTTCTTCATCCTGTCACATTGGTACAAAATGGTATGATGAGGCGGGATGGACCGGGGCTAGGTGGTTAACATGCTAATTTCAGTCAATATTTCTGCAACACAATACATAGACGTCTTTGACATAATGTCAAAACCATTATTTTTTTAAATTATGTTGATAATATTAGTTAATTTTTGAATAATTTAGACTAAAACACTTGTATATTTAAATTGTAGATTCTTTTATACAGTGAACAGATTTGTATGCCGTGAGTCAGTAACTCTAAAAGAACTAAAGTTTGTACATTTTTCACATTTTTGGGTCTTGTGCCTGCTCTGTGCTCCTTCTGTTAAGTTAATTAAGTTTTATTTTTAATGTATTCAGTTGTTTGGAGTCCACAAAAATCCACCCACACTTTAGGACTGTATCTTCTATAGAAGCAGAAATGAAAGTGGCAAGAGATTAAAGTATTATTTATTTCAAGATGCAAAACTAGTAACCTAACAGTCAACCAGTTCTGCAGCAGCGTCGCTCACCAAACTCTGAGGGTTCAGTGTGTGAGGGCTGTTAGGAGATGAGCATTAATATACATGATTTAGTTTCTGCTGAACAACAGCATAGAACTGAAATGAGCACTTGAAAATGGAGACATAATTTTTGCTTTGCATTCACTAACATTGTGCAGTGTTAATGTACAGAATGAATAGGGCCACGAGGGGTGACAGCAACCAGCCAAGAAGAGCTGGTGTCAGGCACAGAGTGGGATGCTGATTTACTGAAAGTGGTGGATGCTTCTACAAAATTGGGCATTCATTGCATTATAAAGTAAGTTGCTACAAAAAAGACTTCAGCTCTGTTATTTTGTCAAACACAATGTGTCCCTCAGAAGAGAGAGAATCGAGAGCTGTAACTTTACAGCACAATTTTAAAGGGAGAAAACTCACTGCCCTGCAGTTGCTATTATTATCTTATTGACAGTGTCCATCTATGTACATTTAAAACTTAAAACTTAAAGCTGCAAGTTCAGTGAAGTTGACTGGAAGCTGTAGAAATAGTTCCCTTTAAATTATTATTAAATAATCTAATGTAGCAGTAATAAAGATGTGGCAGGTTGAGGTTAGGTGGGAGTAGTGAAGAGAGACAAACACTTTATCATATAATGACTTTTCTAATGTATCAAATATTACACAATAGAGAAGCTTATTTGCTGGTGAACATTGGATGGCTGCGGTTCCGATGGGCATCTGAGTTTCATTTTGTGTTATTGTGTGTTGCAGAAAGTGTACACTTCAGCTCCATGCCCAGTCATCTTAGGTTCAAACTATGTAGCTTCTCCAAAACTGTTATTGTGCTGCTTGCTGTTTGATGTTGCTGACCTAAAACTTTAAGCTTATTTTATCATTGCACTCACAGCATCAGTGAAATGCCTACAATGAAAAAGTGAAAGAAGCTATTCCTTCCTCCTGCTGTGGCTGCTTGCCTTTATAGCTGGGTCTTTTTGTTTTGTTTTGTTGTGTGTTGTGCTATGAGACTGTGCTGCAGAAGTTGGCCGGTTTCTACCCTCAGCGGGTCGATCGACTGACAGCTCTGATGTTGCATGAAAAGCAGGTTCGACTGATGAGGGCTCTGGCCGAGCGGGAGTTTGGCCGGCGGTGCGTTGCGAAAGCGCCGGCTCTATGGGAGCTCTGTGTTATTGAATGGGTCTCACTTTGAACTCAGCGCCTTGCTCAGTGGCTGACAATGGACTTATAACAAATGTACCAGTTCTTCGGTTCGTGCAACGTCGACAGCCAGGACAGAAACCCTGGTGGGATGTATGAGGTGGGGGGGACTGGGAGACAGAAAGATATGGAGAGCAGAGTGACAAAGAGGCAGTGAAAAAAAATGACACCAAGGGGGGAGAAACAGAGATAATAAAAAAGGGGAGAAAGAGAGAAACAAAAAGCAAAGAAGCACAAGACACAGAAATAGAATACCAGCAGAGTGCTACAGAAAAATATGTGACCCAAATATGACAATGAAATAAACCAGAAACAGAAGTGGGCAGAGATGGGACGCTCTCCACAGCCTCTCACACTGCAATTATTCATGAACTGTGGTCAGTCATTCATATAACTGAGTACCTGTTAACCACATGCCAATCTGGTATCAGTTATTACTTGATGTGGGATCACATTAGTGATTTTCAATCCTATGTCCTGGAAACTCTGTTTGCATATTAGTAATCTGAGACAGAAAATAGATTGAGAATTGTGGTCTTATATGTAATATTAAAAAAGTAAACAGATTTGAAGCAAGACTAGTATATTTAACCTCTCAATGCTTCTCTAATTAGATACTAAGACTTGTTAAAGACTGTTAAAGAAACCCTAATCTGCTCTGTTAAAGTCCTACACTTTGCATTCCCACCATCAACCTTGACTACCTCCCAATGACCTGTGTGTAGTACAGCAGTGTTGTTCTACATTGCTTGTGACTAGGCAGGGATGATGTTTTTTTTTTTCTTTCCAATATTTCCAATATTTTGGATATAGAGGTGTAATTTTGGAAAATGTAAATTTCAAAGCTACTGCAATTATATATTCTAAAATGTAGAATACACTTAAAATACACTTAATATTGGGAAAATACTGTTTTCTCACTCAGTCAAGCTCACATTGGTCTCAGCCAATTACAAATACAATTCTTAGTATTGGTAAAGCGTCCATGAATAACAGATGAATTAAAGGGGACCAAAAAAAAAAAGCCTAACGAGCTGTTGTTATTGAGCACAACCCGCTAAACCAAATACTTGTATGGATTCTGGGTATAACCTTAACATATTCAGTGTAGTTTCAGTATACCATTTCAAGCTCACATCGCTACAGGAAATTAGATCAACTGCTCAGCTTTTTTGACATGCAGGGCCACATTGCAGAGATTCTCGAGGTGTGCAGCTCTGCTCTTCTGCAGCCTATAGTTACCCATAACATCCGTCTCAGCATAGCACTACAGAGACGTTTAGGTGCATTTCCACAAGTCTAATTTTTGCATAAGCCACAGTGCTCAGTTTTGCTCAAAGAGCTATTAAGCCATATAGAAAATTCCAATGGGTCAAGCTAAAGCCTATAAATTGAGGATTATTTTGAGGTAGTTATCTTTCACAGAAGAACTGAAAATGGTGGCAGATGAAAAGATCAGAGGATCACTTTTGAGTGCCCGATTCCAATGATTGCAAATCTGCAAAGATAATTAATATTTAAAAAAAGGTTTGGGTCTCTTTATTTATTTATTTATTTATTCATACCATTAAGATTCACTCTCTGTGAGATCAAATAAACTGCACTGGAGGTATTGTGTCCTGTCAGGGCTTAAATATCAGATTAAGCTTTATGCCTGTGCATCGGGGAAGCATCTTGTCACGCTACTCAAGCCATTAATCTGTCCTTTGAATCAGTGTAATAGCGAGCTGTCCGTGGCAGTGAACAGCAGAGAGGGATGATATCAACTACTGGGAAGATGAGCTGTCAGTCAGGTGATTGACAAACTTGTAGGGGTCTCACAGCAGCTGAAAGCTAAAAGGAAACAGCAGATTGCTCACTGAGAAGAGAAAGGAGGAAATCAAGCGCCTTGCCAGTCATCCCGCCTAATGATGGTGGCCCACAAACCACATATCAGCCTTGCGTCACGTCAGCGCCGCATTATTAATGACAGACACTTAAAACCTTATTACAGCCTCAGCTCGTGGGTACGCCTGATGGCTTGGAGGTTCAGCCTGGCAGGGATTGGCCAGGTAATGAATAAATGACACGCTTAACCATTCCAGCAAAATAATATTACGCTACATTAATACCAGAATGGAAAGGAGGGAGTTTATAAAAGTGGAAGAGCAGCACAGTCTACAGTCAGAATCACAGTTTCCATATGAAGAACAATGGCACCCAGGTTACAATAATGACTCTCAAACAGCAGCAATGAACAGGTGAGATTATGAGCTGATGTGATAATGTTGCTCCTCATGGCCAATTTTTATATTCAAAGGAACTTAAATAGCTGAAGTATGACACAGATATAGACTTAATACCTGTCATTAATCTGCAGTGCCTCCACAGAAAATGGGCAAGTAATTCAATCAGTTGTTCGGAGTGGGAGTGTCCAAAATGAGGGTCAGCCAAAGCCAGAGGTGGACTTTAATGGTCATTAATAATATTATCATATCTCTTTTCAAGCCAAGTTTTCTAAAGCTGCACAAATCAATATTTTTACATTAACAAAAGGTCAAGTCACCATGTGAAAAGTGAAAATGGTAATTTAAATAATCAACCCGCAGAGGATTATAACCCTATTCTGCAGTTCCCCTCAGCTTTACTGAGCATTTTAATGTCTTTCAGCTTATTGTTTTGCTTTTACCGCCTGCAACTTTACTGTTTTGGTTCACTCTCACTGCTTTCATCAGCATGGTTTGAATAAACCCACTTTATGCAAATTAAACTGACTAAAATGGACAGACAAAGTTAGACACTAGGTAGTGAATTTATAGGAGTACTGACCTGGTAAAGACACAGACACACACACACACACACACACACACACACACACACACACACACACACACACACACACACACACACAC
>JBBMJY010000001.1:6987390-7019887 GCA_037833715.1 Toxotes lorentzi | reverse complement strand
TATCTATCTATCTATCTATCTATCTATCTATCTATCTATCTATCTATCTATCTATCTATCTATCTATCTATATAAATGTTTTACTTTAAAACATTCTGTTTTAATCTGGTGAGTGTTTTGCTGAGGTGCATTCAAACAAGAAACCCATATGTCAGGCAAGCAATTTTGTTTTTTTACTCTGAAGGTGAAGAAATGAAATGCTGTGGTAAACCACTTTCATTTCATTGTACTTCTACACTATTCTGAGATATATAGGTGTTGCGTGAAATTCATACAGTATAAGAGAATCAAAGGAGGCTATCCATCACTTCTCTACAGGAGCTCCATTACTGCCCACCCTTGGTATATAAGTTCCCATGGTTCACAGGGAGAGGTATGCTGACTTTTTATCTTGTTTACAAAATGTGGGTATCAGGAACTTATGCAATTAATTAACCTCAAAGCTCTGTGAAATACATTTGTGTGGGATAATGAAACAGCTGACATCACCAAAATTTGTCACTGTCACTGTTTTAGCAAAGACAAAGTTTGTCCTGACGAGGCACTGAATAAAATTATATTATCTGGGGATGGCTGATTCTACAAAACCAAGGAAGGCACATTTAAATACCTTTTCACTGTAACTTTGAGTTAGGACTTTTCCAGGGGTTTGTACACATTATGCCACAGAAGTGCTCTGTCTAATCTATAATGATAACAGCGCTGAAGACAGAGAGATATCATCATCCACTGCCAAACTGGAGGTGGCCAGTGTCGTTTCTCTTCCCAGCGGTGCTCATCTCAGCATTAGGAGCAGCCCTTTTTCCTCACATGGTTACAACCGGGCAAGATATCTCATTAGATCACACAACAGAACTCTAAACAGCTCCCCGTGCTGACGAGCCAATAAGGTGCTCAGTCAAGCAGGCCGTGTGCCACTCAACTCACATCCCAGATGCCGCCCAATACTGTCAGTCCATTAATGGGAGACAGCAGCATGTTCAGTGATTAGGCTGGGTAATGGTGAGTGACTGCCTCTGGAGGCTCTGGATGGTTTGTTGGGGTGGCTTCTGTGGAGGACGCTGACAAACCCTAATCCAGTGGTTGCTGCATATTTACAATGAGGAATGATTCAGACAGTGGCGTGCGCTTGTACTTTCCCACATGAAGACTAGAGCCGTAGTCTCACCTCTCTCATGTGAAGGTGGTCGTAGGAATTAGAATGAGAGACGGCAATTCATTTCCTGACTTTTGGCACAACCACTCTGGATTCTCCTGGGGGACTGCAAAGCCTTTATTATACTGGGGATGCCTGCAGAACCCAGTTGCTAATGAAATAAGAGCTCCTGTGAGCTTATACTCACTCCAGACTTCTGGAGAGGATGTTTGGAGGCAGAAATAAGGACAGGATACTTCTGCCTCACACAGCTTTGGTTTGGTTTGAGGGTGTACTTTTAAAGCAATTCTTTTTTTCTGGTCATACCTACAGGATTCTTTCATGTCAAAGTGAAGAACCAGGTGAAACTGGAATAGATATGTGTAACAGAAATGACGGTTTTAGCACAGTGTTAATTTTGGTTAATTTTTTAGTTTTAATCAATAATGTCTATTAGTTTTAGTCAAATTTTAGATTGTTTGATTTTCTTTTACATTTGGTAGTGACTTAGTCAAACACTAAAGACATTTTAGTCCAGTTTTTGTCAGTAACCTTTTAGTCTAATTTGTGTCTTGCATTTTACATACATTTTAATATCCTACTTTCTGAATTCCTAGTTACCATGGTTATAGGTGCCACTCTCATCTATTGCAAGGTTAGTGGAAAAGGCACTGGTTATTTGTTCACACGCACACAGAGCCCACGTCACTCAGCTCAGCAGTAATACAACAGGCAGACTCTCCACAGGATTTCCTGGTAGCACTTCCAAATTCCGACTGTGCTCAGTGAAATATTGCTCACAGTCAGTTTAGCTTGAGAGGACAAGCTAAAATGTTGAATAAGGTAGTGGTAATTCTTTAGTGAACATCTAAAGGACGTTTTAGATGGTGGACATTAAACCTGGAATTTACTTTTTTTTCCAATAGCAACATGACAGACAGCTGAGTGTGAAAGTAAAGATAATGCCACGTCCTCATCAACAGCACTTTATGTTAATGTTAGATCACCTTAATATAAATGTTGCTAGCTGCTAGCCTGCAGGTTCTTGTTGTTTGTCCCAGCTGTTTTGTTGCTGCTTCCCATCAAAGTTAATTCTTTGCGGATTGTAGATTAATTTTGTCCATAAATTTGTTTCTTCCAAGAAATGAATCCTGTTTTAGCATAAGTTCTATCAGAAACTTCTGAAATTTCTTCATTCCACCAGATTTCTGCTGCTTATCTGTTAACGAGTGATCATCCTGGCTAAAGGATATTTAGACTCCCTCACCTGTCACACCTCTTTGCTGTTATTGCAGTGTGTACGCTGCTTCATACATTTTTGCATGCTCCATTTGTGTGGGTCTTTATCACTGTATATTTATTTAGGTATAAGCAACTGCACAAATAACCCAAAAGAAAGCATGGATACATTAAAAACAGTAATAAAAAAATAAAAAAATAAAAATACCACACAACCTGAAACCCAGCTATCATACCATGTGTTTCAAACAACTCTATAAATAAATGTGGACCTGCCCAGAGTGTCTTGGAAGGTGGTAGACGGCAGACTCAGAGACACTGTCAGAGACTAAGAAAAGGTGTTTTATTTATACAATGCAACCACAATACATACACATGTAACAAAAAACAAAACAACAACAAAAAGGCAAGGAAAGGCAAACAGCCAAACTGCAAACGTGGCTCAACTGAGGAAAAATGCAACTCATCAAATTAGCTGAAGGCAACATCATGTGGACACAGCTCAACAAATATCCTTCTATCTTGACCGACAAAGGACAACTCCTTCAAACAGGCTTCAGTCCACTGAGTAATCATCTTGGGCAGAACCATATTTCACTCACGGGTGTCTCAGCCTCTGACACACAAAACAGGTCAATGAAACTGCTGCCTGTCATCATCAGTACAAACAAGTATTTGTCACCGTATGCCAAGAAAACCATTACAAAACAAACAAATACTAATTATCCCAACACATTAAAGCGCCTCTGTACTCTGGTACAGCCTATAACATTATTGTTGTCAGTGGGAGCATTCTGTTTTATATTACTTTTGCATGAGGTGTTTAAGCAAAGTGGAATTGGGTGCCAACTTCACTTCTCTGAAAACCATGTGCACAGCACAGATTTGGTCTGTACTTGATTACATTAGTGTGGTTTGTTGCTACACCACCAAAGTGATTTTACTGGAGTGATGGGAACAAGGAAAAAGCAACTTTCAGGTGGTTTGGAGGAAGATATGCAGAAGACTTGGGGCTAATGCTCAGATGAGTCTAAGAGTGGTTATTCCAGAGTCTGAGCCACAGGGGCCTCCAACACAGCTCACTGATATGTATTTATGAGAAGTTAACTGGGCTGAGAATAGAAAAGTTTAGTTGATAAGAGCATTTTCATGTTAGAGAGCACTACTATCAGTATCTAAAAATGTATAGTGATGCTTGTAAGGGTGCAGAACAACAGACTATATGTGCTGCTATTTCTGTTCCAGTGAGGTTAAAGCAAACATCAAATGATCTTGGAATACACTCAGTGCAAAAGCTGGCAGTACCAACGGCTCTGCAATGGTTAGAGGGAAACATTTTTTAATGTACTCTGACTCTGTTTCTGTCCTTAAGAGTCTGAGATCCTTTAATTCCTGCCGTCAAGATGTTGCAGGTGCATTCGAGACTTACACAGTAAGGTATGTCTGTTCTCTTTCTGTCCCTGCTCATGTGTGTCTGAAGGGAAATGAAGAGGTGGACAGGCTTGCTCAACAAACTCTTCAAAGAAGGAAGTCAGTAGGAAAGTGGCAAGAGCAGAACACTGAGGCAAAAGGAAGATTTCCCAACAACTTAAACTACAAAGTCAACTCAACATTTAGGAACATAGGCAGCTCCAAGAAAGACAAAAGTAATAAATAACAGAAATAGACTCCATCACAGTATCTTAAACAGCAAACTATATATCATTGGTAGACACATAACTGGCCTCTGTGATTATTGTCAGGTAGAGGATTCAGTAGAAGAGAGAAGTAGAAGAGCATGTAAATATGAATAAATATGGGACTACAGATGAAAGTAGAATTAATCTCTCTCAATATTAAAACCATAGATATAGAATTTACCAAGTGGATCATGCAGGAAAATGTTCTTTAATCTTATTATGCAAACAGGATTAATGGTTAAAATTTAATCTGCGGTCCACACTGCAAAGCAAAAGGTAGCCATGATGCTCCTGAAATGCCAGTTCTCAACTGCAATTAAAAAACCAGTAGAAGCAGGTTTGGTCACCACCCGCTTTAACTCCAGGGAAAGCTTGGTGAATATTAGTAAATTAGAACAAAGAACAAATCAATACTTGTCTGCGTTGGGTTTTAACTGGGAAAGATTGATAGTAAGTGTAACAAAATATAAACCTGGGATGAGACATAGTGGCTCCAGATTAAGATTAAGCATGGGCATATGTGTAAATGAGACAAAAGGTGAACTCACAACTGCTCTCACATACAATGCAAGCCCCCATTTCCATTTTATTTTCATTTGTTGTGAGCTAAAATCATGACATGATTCAAATGCAAAAGCCTTGTTTGCAATTTGATTTCACATTTAGTTAGTACATTATCTACCAGCTGGAAAAATGAGTCAATTTCAAATTCGCTATAATTAAAAATATGGAGGAGTTACACTGTGGTGTCTACAGATGTAGATTCCTGGCTGTAATAATGAACATCAAAACATATTTCATTCATGAATTTTGTAGCTAAGGCAGCCGGACATGCTGTACAGTAGGTATCCCAGTGTGGCTTGGAGTGCTGCTTCTGGTCACTTGTTGAGTGTAAATCCAATATTCATTGCTCTTTTATCTCCGCCTTGATCTGTCAGCTCCAGAGAAAAAAATCTTTCACTTGTATTTTTTTCAACTTTATTCACCAGACCTATTTCCACTCTCCGCCAAAATGCAGGTAGCACATAGGTATGTGGTCTTCCTTGTATGCTACCAGCAGTGAAGCTGTGTCCTGAATATGTACATTTCATTATATCCTTTGCCAGCAAGTAAATTACTCTGTGTAACTGCTAAAATGAGATACTGTACAGCTACTATATAATGAACTTTAATATAGTTCTATAAAAAATCATCAGATCATAAACCTGTTCAAACCATTTATTTCTGGTGCAGACCTGCCATCTAGGTGTCCTCAAGACCTCTGCTCATTACCTCAACTAACCCATTGCCTCCGTGCACAGCTGTTTTCCACCTGCTCATTAGAGTTTCATTTAGAGACCCCTGAAACATATTGGCTTATTTTCCTGTGATTACTTTTTACATTTTTTTTATCTGAGCTACCTTTTGTCCTGATATTGCCTTTGTAACCGATTCTCAGCAGAATCTACAGAAGCCGCCCTTCTCACATTACAGTGACTTTTTAGTTCAGTGTTAATACCAAAAACACTGGCTAATAGAGCTTTAATAGATTTAGCTGGAAAAAAAAAGATTTTCTATCAGAAAATTCTGAAGTAACAAAGTGGTCATTTGAAAGCACGAGTAAAACATGTCATTACTTTTCTCCGTATATTTGGGATTCATCTCATTTTGCCCTGCGTTACTGTTGATTTCTGTTTGGTCGATGTGTGGAGATGTTTAAAAGATGACCTTGGGGCCAAGAATTGCTTATTCTATAATAAAATGGGTTGATGGAAATCACCCATGGGTTTATCCATTTATGCAGCATGAAATCTATTGTTTTAATTCAACTGTTGGTGTTCATAGCCTTCCTGAATCACTAAGATATTATTATTATTATTTTTTTTTAAATATAAGCATGTAAACAATACACATCAAATAACAGCAGTTCAGGGTATGTTCTCATAGACACTGATCAGTGATCGGTGTAAGCTGTTACCATCATATCCAGCCTCTGGATTTATGTTTTCCTAATCCTTAATCTGTTATGTTATTCAAAGTGTACCCTTTTGTGTAGCACCTGTTTTTTGAAGAACTTCCCAGTGAGATGGGATTCTTCTCCACTGGCACTTATCCACTGTTGGAGACAGTCCTCTCTGATGACTCGTTCTCTTAGTGACTTCCTTATAAGAGGACCTGTCATGACATGACAGACCATGTCCTAGAAATCGTATCTTATCGTGTTGTGCATAGGAAATGCACTCTGATGGCTCAGTGAGCCTCCATTAGCTTTGATTACCATCTCTATCATCATGTCTATGCCAACTTGTCTGAAGTCATATCCATGCCCTGTTACCATTTGCCATTTCCATTACGCAACCCATGTTTTCCCAGGATACCCTATATAGAGGAAACAGTCCAGCTACTATATAGTCATTATTGTGATATGAGCAAAACAAAAAAACACACACGCAAACACACTTACACAGCTGACCAGGGACCTCAGGCCTTATCACCACAGTGTTAAAGAATATCACTTACATTGTAAAGCAGTAATGTGTTATTTTAGCCAGCACACTTGTACACACACTGAATAACTTTTCCATCTCTGGTTTTGAGGTTAAATTACTGGAAACTTCAGCTAAAAATCAAAATAAACCGAGTCTGAATTATAAATTTGTCCAAGCTGTGATGGTAAAATGGTTGAATACAAAATCTCTGATTCTATGCCAATTTAAATAACTTTGATCTTAGATCATTTAAAATTTAACTCAAGAAATTCTAGCAGAACATTCAAATGGGAAAGTATACGCAGGGACAGAAATTTTCAGGTTGATTAAAAATGTATTTAGAGCTGGCATAGAAAGTAGCCTAAACACACCAGACTTTCATTGAGCCTCCCTCAGGGTGTGCTAAATTTTTTTCTGCGCATGTGCTTCCTCATTTTAATGCCTTGTACAACTTCCTTTTTTACTGAGAAAGCACTACTGTCTGAAACGTGTTCATCAGTTTTTTGGGGGGAGTTTGAGCATTTACAGTTTAAATGGACAAATATATCAATGATCTGAATACCTGAAGACAGAGATGAAGATACACTGCATTACTACTGTACTGTATTGAAGCCCAGCCCTCATTGTACTATATAATGTACCCCTTAGAGGGTGACACAGAGCCTCAGACCTCACAGAATGGAGAAGAAGACTTCAAATTCCTGCATGATGAATGGGTTTTCCTTATCTCTCTAAATATCTTTACATATGATAATAATTGAACTACTTTTTTTAATGATAGACACACTCATGTCAGATGGACTGGTGACTCTAAATTTGCCAAATGTATGTGAATAATACATAATTTTGGACCAGTTCCCTATTTATGGGGATTTTCTGTCTGTTGCCAAGTGCATGTCCCTTTGCCCCTGAACAGGTATCAGTGATGAAAAAAAAAAAAAAAAAAAGAATCTGTATATTTTTAAATAATTACAAATATGAAATTTCAGATTATGTCAGAGGACGTTTTTCTAAACTGTGCCTCAACACACCACCACAGGTTTTATTTGCTCTGATGCTGTGCTGTCCAGCCCTTCGAGCCTTCCCCTCCTCTGAGGTCCTGCCTTCTGTTCACTGGTACTGTTTGTTTCCCACTCCAGGCTCAACTATATGCTGCCAACTGCTCGTCCTCTGCTCCTCCCTCCCTCCTCCATCTCCTTCTGTAGCTTCCTGTGTTGGATGAAGGCCCAGTGTTTCCAAGCTTAAATAATGCGCATTTCTCTCTGTTTCTGAAAAAGGAGCAGACTCCTCACCTGGAGACCGAAGAGTCCTTTCAGTCTGTTCCATCCAGGCAAACGCCAGCCCCGTCTGCTGTTTTATTTACCAGCCCCCTGAATTATTCAGGACAATTTAGCCGTGCTTCAGTCAGTTGGAGAAAATGACAAGCTATATTATAAGCCGGGATGCCCTCAAAAACCTGATGAATAATACACTGTAAGAGGAATTAATCTCTTTAAATAAACATTTGTATGATTCATTTGGAGCATGCACTGTGGTCCAGAAAAACAAACACGTCTCATAGTGGCTGTCCTCACCGTGGATATCGCATCTTAGGGAAGGAGCATAGCCTGAGGAGTTGCATTGTTTGGTCAGCGAGGAAGCTAATATCCTAGTGTAAAACAGTGGACCAAGCTGCAAGCCAAAAAAATATGTGACTTTTTGTCACCTGACTCAGTCAGTGTGTGTGGCTTCTGTATCTACTTATAATATGGCATAAGATGTGCACTCCCAGGGAGGGCGCTCATTGTCTTGAATTCATCAGCTTGATTTTGCAATTTTCAATTCTGGCTTAGTTAGAAATGCACACTTTGGGATTAGATGCATAATTCAACCTCCTATGTTTTATTATTTCAGGTAAAAGATGAATTCTTTATTACATGCCTTCCAGCTTTGAAACACAAGTCTCCTCCCCAGATAGCAAAAATGTACTGCATGGTCCCATTTCCTTAAAACCTGTCTCCCAGGGAAGCTGTTAAAGAGGCAGCACTCTCCATCTGTCACTCAGTGCGTGCAGAGCTGGAAAATTCAGGTGATTGTGATTGTGCCTTGATAAATATGTCATCAGCTGTCCATCCCTTCCGTGCCTGCCATCCAATTTACTTTGCTTGTAATTGATTACTTGCTCTTCCGCACCATGTGAGCTTAATATTACAGTTTGGGATTTTGCCTTGCACTCTGTGAAACCTCTATTCACTTTGCATTAACTCACAGCTGTGAGTCATAAACAAACTCTTGGGAGCGTGTGTAGCAGAAGCAGCGCTGACCTCATTTCCTCACTTCACTCATCAAGTTTTACACTTCTGCCACCATCATCACCACTAATGCCAAACCTCGCACCGTTATCTTATTGGTGAGTCTTTAACTCCAGCACCTGTTTCTCTAACAAGCCTGAACTTGTGATACAAGTGGAGGTTCAATGGTGCTGCATGTCAGTACAAAGCAAACACACTGGCTGCTATAAATAGACTCCCAGTCAGCCTCAGAGCTTTGTGGGTCACTGACTGCATCTATCGATCTTTGGAAATTACAGGGAATGAAAACACCTTTGCCAAGACAATGTCTGTTTCTGTGCACAGAAATGAAGTTGACCTTAAATTAATGCCACAAGGATGGAGCCAGGCAAAATGAGACAAGAGTGTCATCTTTCCTGATTTAAAGCCTCTCTTTCAGATTGATTTATTCTGCACTAAAAGCTTATTCTCCCCAGGCTGCCCACTAGCACTTGCCTCTAACTGCCTGGGGAGATCTCCTCTGGAGTGGCACTCTCAAGGGTGAGCTGATAGCAGGCTGAAGGCCAGGCGTGACAAAATTTAAAACATCCAATCAAAGGGCAAGGGGTAACAACAACCTGACCTTGATGACTTCATACAGAATCACAATTCTCCACATAGGTATTAAGTGCTGAGCTGGTGAAAAGCACAGAACAGTGCTCAGTGGTCCCTTGTGTCTGGGAGAAATAGGATTGGCTACACTGCAAATATCAAAGTAATCTGGGAACAGAAAGAAATACGATTGATGCAATCTTCTTAGGGTCTCTCTCCAGGTTAAGAGAAAAGCTCTTTTTGCTATCAAGTACCGAGATGAGCTTTTTGTCATGTTTCTTTCATTCATTTCTTCTTGCCATGAATGACTGCCAAACTTTCCAGGGAGAATTACATGTCCCAGAACCCTGACTTGATTCCTTTCAGTCCACTGCTAGCACAAAGGAAAGTAAGCATTTTGTTCTTTTTCATTGCTATCGCTGCAGCTGCTGCCTGCTGCCTGCTGATGTTGGGTTTTTGTCGATACTCTTCTATGTGAGGTGTACAAAGTCTGAAAACTACAAAATGTAAAAATATAGATGTACTCTTAGATTTCTAAGTCGGTTTATGCCACAGCACTTACCTTTATCAGACCATTTGCCGGGAAACACAAAATGTCTGATGGAAGAAGTGTTTGACGGTGGCTATTACAGTGGGTGTAATATCCATGTGAGCCCAAAAACCACTAACAGCAACAACCCCATTTGTGTTACATTGCTCCCGAGGAAATCTTTTATTCCCTCTTCTTCTTCTTCTTACTGAGCTGTTCCTTTTTTTTTTTTTTGCCACTCCACAAGCTACAGATGCATGCACACTGTAAGGGACCATCTGCTTCAAAACCATCTCTTTTTTCTCTCCCTCCTCTCTTTGTAGGTATCTTTTATCACCTTTACTGAATTAATGCAGCTCCCACTACACACAGTGCAGACCGAGGCATCAACGTCTGTTGGTGGGAGGCTGCTTGGCCACTGGTTTCCAGATTGAGTGGATGCAGGCCAGAGCCACCTGCCAACAGCTAGCAGTCAAAAAGATGAAGAAACTTTGATTTAAACTACGGTACTGAAAAGACACACACACACACACACACACACACACACACACACACACACATATATATATATATATATATATATATACAAATTCTTTCTTTTTCTTCTAAGCTCTGATGAAGTCTGCTTTAATAAAATAAAACAACATGCAAATGATGCCACAGTTAAGTGTATGCTGCCATGTCATATATGCTGAGTCGGGGCTTTTTTTTTTTTTTGAAATACGAATATAGAACTCCTTTTCTGTTTTTGGCAGGCTCTGTGGTTATTGGGTAAATCCTCCTGGCACAGCTTTAGAAACAGGATTTTACTTGGCTATTGTATTCTAATGAGATATTATTAGCTCTGATGGCGGCTCAGCATCAGCATCACCTAAAGGTCACAAGCTGTTTAAAGAAAGGATTGCTCAGAGGCTGTTTAGGTTAAGAGGCAAGGTGGAGATGAAGATGGAGGACAGAGCGACCGCTGATGAAAAAACAAGGGAAGAGGAATGCTCCCTGATGGATCATGGTTCGCTTTGTAGGAAAAAATAGATCAGGGCTTATGCTCCACAGTTCACATGTTTGAGCAAAGCAAACGATGATTATTTGACAAAAGATCAAAAATGTAATTAGGTTTTTACTCAGTATACTTCAGGCTTGTTTTTTCTCAACAAAGCAGCCTAATCTCACCAAATGGCATATGAATAACGCCAATTTCTAAAGTCACTTAAGAGACACTCTTTATGTGTTATCACAACGCAGTTTTTGCTTTTCTGTGTCATTTCACACCACATCATTTCTCAGCTGACTAACCCCTAACCCTAACCTTAACTAAAACGGACACACGGGATTAAATGTAGTTAAATGACACGCAAAGAGATAAAAACGCATAGACATGATAAGTGAAACTTCCATAAAAGTGGCATGCTATTTATACTCCAGCACATGATACCACGTAGCATGAACACAAGGACTTGTGGGAGTCAAGAAGACTGACTGTTTCATCTCCTTATGGCTGTGAACTGAACCCGATACTGCAGCAACTGCGAGATGCCTGACTTTCAAAGCAGCTTAAGTGTGTTCCTTCACTCACAACATCCTTTGTACTAAAAACTACACTCACTTGATAGGAACCAGTGAAAAAACGAACCTGTCGGTTTTGATACTATCTCAGTTTCATTCAAGGCACTTTCAGAAACATTGTATTGGATCAATTACACTTAAAAGTTTCTGACAGTAAACACAGTGCACTGTGAAGAAGGTGTTTATTCAGATGAAAACAAATGATGCACCTGCCTTCACTGAAGGCATTTGGCTGAAATGACAGAGGAAATCCCTGAACTGGGCCCACCAATCCAAAAGGAAATGAACCCTCCAAGATGTGTAAGATGTATACTGCAGTGAGGCATGGGAATCAGAGGAGATTATGAGGGTTTCTTTCCTTGTCATCCAGTGTTTACAAGGAGACAGGGACTCATTTTGTATGCTGTCGATTGAAGGGCACCAGAACTGACAGAGCAGACAGACAACCCAGCACTCCACTCATGGGCCCTGATTTACCCTGAAACTATTGACCAGGAGGCACCAGTAAAGAATAATAATAGCCATAGGCAGACCAAAGCAGCCTACTCCTCAATGGAAAGGGAAGTAGTAGTAGCAGCGAAAAGAGGCTACTTTCTGATGAGGTCATTTTTCTACAAACTCAAGAAAACCATTTCATTTTACTGTTCAGAAATTAAGTCCTGAAGACTTCTTGGTGACCTTGGAATTAATCCTTTCTCCTTTGTCTCCTCTACTGTTTGTCCCTCCTGGCTTTCCTTCCCTCTCAGAACAAAATACTGAGAGGGGCAAAAAAAAAAATCCTCACAACTATCTCATCTGTACATAGTGATTTTTTATTTATTTATTTTTTTGTTTGTATCTTCTGTGCTATTCTCACAGATACGTTAAGCTGGAGAAGCTGTGCCCTGATTCTTCAGTAAATGGGCTATATGTCTGATATTAATGTAATTACAGAGGCGCAAACTGAAAAGGGCATTTTGGCCCTCTAGGCACATTGCCCTCATAACAGCCCCATTAGATGTGTGTCAGTGACACGATAATGTGGCAGTGAGCTCATGGGTAACATGCCCTAATGTGACAACACACAAATACATGCGTCCTGTCTTCACAGTACATTTAGAGTTAGAAACTGCAAACTGTAAGCAGACATGCAAACACATGGTCTGTGGCAGAGGTAATGGTGTTGCTGAGAGGTGGTGTATGACAGTAAAGTGGAAATGAGTGACTAAGGATTTCAGTCCACCAAAGACCACCACACATTTTATAAAATAAATAATAATGTTCCAGTACGACTTACTTTCAATGTTTTCTTTCTTCAAAAAAAAAAAAAAAAACCCACAAAAAAAACTCAGTTTTCTCCAGAATGTCAGTAAAAATGAAAAAAAGGCTCTATTATTATTATTTTACCATGTAATGTGGTATTTGTATTGCTGCTATTTGTTTGTAAGAATAAGAAACACTTTATTGCCAGGTATGTTACACATTACAGGAATTTGGCACGGTGTTGTTGGTGCAAACAGAAAACTTGGACTGACAAGTCCCATAACACATGCAACAAAACATAGTAAATAAAAAGAAAGAAAGAAAGAAAGTACTAAGAGAAGGACAATCCGTACAAGGGTGGACTTCCAAGTATATGAATCCTGTCTCCTATAAATTACTTTCATGTATCACTCAGTTGCTTTCCCAAGAAAATTGTCATGCACATGTGTAGGATATGTTATAAAATTTTATTGTTTTTCTACTATGCTAATAATTACAGTGAAAGGCAGCCTGCGGATCTACTACAACCTTCCTATGTACATTTTAACTATTCAACTGGCTGGCCAAAGCTTTTTTGCCCATCATTGGGCCATTCTGTTCTTTTTTGTGTGGCTGTTTCAGACGTATGTTTATAGCTGGTGCTGTTGTGTGTGCAACAGTCGGACACACAAAAGTAATCGAAAAGGTTTTTGACTTTCTTTGAGTCTGTGAAGTAATACGAGATAATCCTTTGTTGCACTTACTGTGTCAGGAGGGGGAAGGGATTTTTTTTTTCCTTTTAGCCGGTGACTTGAAAAACCACAGAGAGTTTCTAAATAGTTTAGTACATATCTGTTATAGTTTAAAGGAAAGTTTGAAGCAATGACTACTGATTAACCTTCATTTTCATAATAAGTACAAGCCACTAACAGCTTCATAGAATGCAAATTAACTCCAATAAGAGCTCCTCAGTTCATCAGAGTCACACAGGGTAAAGCCAAGACACAATTCATAACTTAAGTGAAGAATTAATGATGAAACAACACCCCTCTTTTTGCCTGTAGGCCGAGGCAGAAAGCTGACATGAACACATCCTTTCAAGTTCCTCATGTAAGCAGACTGGGGTTGCAGCAACAAAGCATGCCGTTCTATGAATTTGAACATAAATCCACCCCACAGGAGCAGTTCGATGTGGCACAGGCCATGCTGGGAGAAGAACTAATATGGGATATGTTCTCCATGCTTTTTACAGGCTGTCTCTCCTTAAAGGCATTTGATAGCTGCTGCAAGCAAAGGTGCATGGCGTCCATGCACAAACTTGCACAGGAGCATACTCCTGCACATGGAGTTGTTAAAGATTTTTGTCAGGTTTTTCAGAGACTAGCGGAAAGTAAGCTTGTATAATGTCTGCTCTGTGTTTTAATCTTTGAACTGTGCAACTGGGGTAATGGTGTACAGTAATTTTACTCTTATTTCATCATGTTCAACACCATTCTCACTCCTCAGAGAACGAGCACACAGTTGTTCTGGATTGCCCAGGAGATTTCTACAGCTCTATACATGCAATACAAATGTTTCGTTACCTGGTGACATTAAGGTAAGGTAACAAAATCCTCAGTGGTTACCAGTGCATGCTGGTATAGGCTCCAGAACCATTGTAAACAAAGATAAGTGCACATGGAAGATGAAGGATTTCACTCCCAGCATTTGAATGTTACACCACAGGTCCCAAATAAGTAACAACAGCAAGCGATTACTGATTACTTGTTTTAATTGTTGACCGCTGTCTTGTACACTTGCATATCATAATTAAAATATTAAAACCAAAATAAATAAAAATATGTCATTTTGAAAAAATAATATAAAACCCAGGCTCTTCAGTTCTCTTATTGGGCTGGTTCTGTATCAACGCTACTTCTGGTTTTTGGACTGAAACTTTGCACCTCTAACTAAACTTCAGCTACTTATCACTTTTCCCCATCAGCCTTGGTAACACAGTTGCAGATCACGATGCCTTGAGCTAAATGATACACACACTTGTCACACACAGCTTGCAAGAGACAAACTGAGAAAGAAATTCAACCATTTTCTCTGAAGGAAATGAATTTTTATTTTCCTCCTCTTCAGTAATTTGTTAATGTCATCTTCAGGCGAGAATTGGCATATTGCATGTCAGTTTTGCTCAGTGGCGCCTTGGCAACCCATGATTCACTGTTGAGTCATGCAACATGAGCTGTGAGGCTTATTCAACTGTTCCTGGATGCGATCTAGCACTGAGATGTGTTATAGTTTCTCCTCATTAGTATACACTGTTAAGGGAATTGAAAAGAAGAATCTGAAACATCAGGAGGTCAAGTCCAAGGGGTTACAGAGTGTGGGCTGAAAAAGAGTTGTTTACTTTTTCTTAGTTAGGCTTAGAGAAAAAAAAATATCTCCAATTTACCAGAGGCACTATAATGATCCAGGTGCCGAGCGTGTCTGTCCTTTTCCCAGTGGCTAAATATTGACTGTGCTTGGTAGCAGCAGATGGGCTGAACGGTGAATGCAGGCTGTGCTGGAAGGAATGAGTGAGTGTACGGGCGACATCTGGTCCTTCCTGCGCCCAGTGGACCTGGTTGCTACATCAAGCTGCCTCATTAGAACTAACTGGGGCTTTAGGAGCATTCTGCCACTCAAGCCACTGCTCTAGTGCTCCCCATCAAATCCCTCATTTGCCACTGTGCCAAGACTGAAGGACCATATAATGCGTTGTGTCGGCAAGTTTTGCACATCCTGCCGCTTTCTCTGCATTCTGGTGGGGTCACCTATTCGCACTTTGGATGATTTCATTTTGCCAGGAGAGAATTATGATGTCGTTGCTGTCCAAAATGTCTGCATTCAACTTCAGCTCACAGCTGGCTTTCAGTAAAGCTTCCTGACCGGTGGGATGTGGCTTATACAACCCCAGTTTCAACTGATGTTGAAAACTAAAAATGTCCCTGCTTCTACACTTAACAATAGACTCTTTTAAAGGGCACACTCTAGCAAGTACTTCTATAAATTTTGAGTGGGGTAAACTCACATTAATTTACTAAAGAAAAAAAAAAGTAAAATGTGTAACATGGTTGCAAATCCTATCACTTGCAGCCCCTTTTTTGCATTGAAAAACAAACTAAGAACTGCTGTTATGAGCCTAGGTCAACCTCAGCCTGAATTTTCATTCAGATATATACTGCCAGTAGAACTATTTTTGCTCACTATATGGCAACTTTTCAAACAGATTTACTTTCAGACATATCAATATCATATATTCAAAACTGAACAATCTCCTACTTAATAATAAGCATTTGATTTATAGAGTTTACGGTACACAATCTGAGAATATAGGTGTATTTCATGAGACTGAAATATGTTAACTGACTTCCCGGTTAGTTTCTGCACAAAACTCTTGGACTTGTTATATGTTCTGATTATTTTTGTCTGGTGATCGCAGTTTTTAAACATTGCAAATACAATGAATTAAAAACACAAAAGTACCATGACATTCATTATAGTTTTTCAGAAGAAGCTATTTGTGCATTAATCATAAAATGATCCTGGTCTGAGTGTTTAGTAGTGAATTACTGTGATCATAAGGCGTAGATCCACTGATTTCCACTGAGTAAAGAGTCATCTATTTTTTCTGATGGCTGTGAAGAGTGCTCATCTCAGTGCAGCCTGTGGCCCTCTCCTCTGCTAGTAGAGTGAGCAGGGCTGGGCTCCGGTTCAGCAGCTCAACTCGCCTCTCCTCAGGGCCGCAATCCTGTGCGGCACCATCTACTTATCACAGAGGGCTGTTTGGATTACCACACCACGCTCAATGGCAAGCTGCCATATGATGAATATCATAATCCACAGCACAAGCGCTGCTGCACATTCTGTGTCCCTTCGCAGATTTCGCCCCAGAACCCCCCCTCCCTCTGGGCTTTTCAATCCCAGCATACACTGCAAATTGTCCTGAAAAATACAGAAAAGTGAAGAACCATAAAAACCAAATTCACATTGCGCCTTCATACTGAGGCTCTTTCTCATATCAACAGCACTACACAGTAAAAGGCACTGTATTCTGGTGAGTTACAGTGTCCCTGAACTCAGTCATCAATAACCAATATAATTTGCTGGGGGTGAGCTTTATTTAGGACTATCTGTGCAATAAGTAGAAGCTGTGACAGAGCGGGCAAGTAATTTGCAGTAAGCCTCAAACTGGTTGGGGCAGTGTGAAGGTGTGGTGGTCATATCACATTTTCTCATTACAGTCCACTGGCACGAAAAAAAAAAAGTTACTTTAGGCTATAGAGGGAGTGGACACACTCAAAGCAACACCTGTGCAATATAAATCAATGTAGTACTGCGATCAATCATGCCTTTGTGAAGCTCAACATGTCAGAGAGCTGTTAATTCAGCTATGTGGTCATTTAAGGGTTTAGTTTATAGAATAACATAACAGCATGCTGCTCATAATGTAATACAGTATGACAGTCTATCAGTTAATTGCTAACCACAGCAAGGAGGACTGTGCTTTGATTCGGTATCAATTTGTTCATATTATTATTTTTTTTAATTTACCTGCTAACTCTGACCTTCTGCCTCTTGGTCAGGTCATTACTGTGAAAATGTGCCCTCACTTGCTTTCCAAAATAAAGTTAATGACCAAATGAGAAAGTGAATCTTGGTTAACGTTCAGTCAGAAAATCAGTTTCCCTTAACCTGAAACACTTTACATCTTCATTTTCTCTCCACTCCTCCTCCATCTTAACTCTTACGACCTCTACAAGAAACAGAAAACTTTCTGCCTGAACATCGTCTTTTTCATCACTGCACCCTTGACTATTAGGTTCTTGAAATGCAAGAAAAATTTAGAAATGTAAATTCACTCAACTGGTGCACTCATTTTATGTCACTTTGGATAAGAGCTAAATAGCTGATATGAATAATGTAGATGGAATGAATCTGAAGCAGTGCTAGTGAAAACACGTCTGGGGAAAGGCGCTTTTAAGCATGACAGTCTCCTAAATTCTCATCAGTACAATGCAAAAAGAAACATGGATGAATTCATAAATTATAACCTCAGCCATTCCAGCAATGAATTAACTTTCTTTTTAGAACTTAAACTTTTTGTCAACTAGATTTTCACTACATGTGAACAGTTTTTCACAGGATTTCTGACAACCACCCTAACTCCAACAGTTTGTACTGTGTTAAGTATGGAGTTTATCAACCTTCTAACGAGTTCACCATGGTGTTCAACAAGCGCTTGAAAAGGAGACAGCACTTATGATACAAAAGTTTATTTTAAAAAATGTTTCTCCTTCTAAAAATAATCACATTGCAGTGCATCAAGAAACTCAGGCTATTGATTGTTCTCAGTGCAACACTGAGACTGCTGTCATGACTCTGATGTCCTGACAGTATAAATACATTTAACTATAATACATAACCGTAATCACACACACTGATGCGACTTAAGGATCACTACAGCCAATCAGGAGAGGGGAAGAGAACCTACACTTTAATTCATAGCATTTTAAGGGTTTTGGAGAAAAATAAATGTTTCACAGGTTCGTGGTTTGAAGCCCTACTTGCTTGCCGGATGGAAGAAGCTATTTTTGGCAGAGACTGCTTGGGTTCTTTCCGGGTACTCCGGCTAACTCCCACAATCACAAAAACATGCACGGGTTAGGTTAATTGGCTACTCACACACTCACATCTAAAGGTGTGAGTGTGTGCGTGTGTAGTTGTCTGTCTTTGTGTGTCAGCCCTGTGATTGACTGGTGACCACTCCAGGGTGTACCCCGCCTCTCGCACACAGTCAGCTGGGATAGGCTCCAGCTCCCCCGTGACCCTGACGGATTAAGCGGTAGAAAATGTATGGATGGATATACAGTATACTGTACTCATTATACATTCTGCATACTCATTATACATTCATTTCTTTCATACATCTTTCTCAAACTGGCAAATCAATATCAAACAGCTAACTGCCAGAGACAAACTCTTTAAAGATAAAAAAAAAATGTACAGTGCATCAACATATGACCCGAAAAAAAAAAAAAAAAAGAAATCACATGCTTGTCAACATAGGGACATGGCCAGTGGCATTCCATTTAATTCAACACTGTCCCATGAGCTGCAGGCAGCTGCTACCTGCATGCACGATCTTCTGGGGTGCTAAGATGCGTCTGGGCACTATATTAACAGGGAGAAGGCTCCTGCCTGATGGAATATTGATAAAATGTTTTTTGTTAGCTGCACATTGCTCTGAGAGTTGACGGCTCACTGCACTAAATCATAAAGCCCACTTGGGCGTACTGTGGAGTCAATAACCAGTTCTTTTTCTATTCTGGGAATGCACTCAGTTTCTAGGAGGTCGTCCACTGAAGCAACACTGGTGTTGAAAGACCCAGTAGCTCTCAGAGCACTTCTGCTCTGTGGTGCAGTGTGTACTATGTTGTACACTTCTAAAACAGTTTGTTGTACAGACTAGGTAGGCTACATATATATATATATATATCACACATATATATATCTGTGCCTATATGCCACCGGGACAGTCCCTGTAAATGTTGCTGTACTTGCTAAATGAAGTGATCCTGGCTCTGACATTCGCTGTCTGTGCATGCTCACTCCTTGAAAGACAGATACGTGCATCAGAGAAAGCTGTAGATATTTTTCCTCAAAACTCAGTGATTTGACAGTTATTGTAAATGCTTGTGGTTTGCTGTGAGAGTTAGTGACATGTATCTTCGGTGTGAATGAAATGTTTTTCTCTGCATGGTGACAGGTGGATAGAGCATGCTGGAGCTCAGGCAGGCTGTGCAGCAGCAGCAGCAGCAGCAGCAGCAGCAGCAGCAGCAGCAGCGGCAGCAGCAGCAGCAGCAGCGGCGGCAGCGGCGGCAGCGGCGGCAGCGGTGGCAGTGGCAGCAGCAGCAGTGGCAGCTCCAGCATTGAGGCTGAGAGCAGGAGATGGCCTGCCAGGGGAGGTGATGATGCCAAGAGCTGCTGTATCATTACAAAGCCTCTCTTTCCATTATAAATTATACAGCATGTCTTGAAATCTTAACTCTGCTGTTTCCAAATGTTTTAGATGTCACCTGAATGAAATGAGTCACACCCATTGTAGTGGACATAAATCTGTGTAGAACAGGATTTTTTTGTATGACGATGTAATTTGCAAAGATGAAACTAATAGAAAGCTGTGGGGACTCCTTGCATTATTAATGACGGTATATGCTTGGATAATTCTTTGTATAGGCGGGTGTTAAGCGCTCATTAGCCACAGATTATGCATGTAATAGTGAGTAATAAAAAATACTGTCTGCAGGATATATACTGTGTATGATGCATACATGCTATGAATAGCTGTTTTCGAATCTCTGTTTCCATTTCCAAAACAACCAAACACAGTGAAGCAGAGGTATTACTAAGGTATTTTTAGTCTGTTTGTATCTTGACAATCATGACCATAGTATAACAGAGGTCCCTGATTGATGTGACGTGTTTGCCTGTGTGCCCTGATTGCTGCACCAGATTTTGAGATGGTATCTCACAAGGCAGAGCATGGGAGGGCTGTGATGTGTTTATTTATAGAGTACATTGAGCCTAATTGGTAAATTGGTCTAATGATTGATTCGATATTGAGTTTGGTGTTGTCTGTCTTGACTCCACGGTGAGGGATGTCTGGAAATAGCAGGGATGACAGCAAGGAGAAAGCGGAGCCAATACTTTTCCCTGAGTGCATGATCCTCCTCTTAACAGCCCAGAGTCTCCCTGAGAGTTCAGCCCACTGTAAGCAATTAGACATCAAGGTTACAGCTCAGTCTGGCTGTCACCAGGCTGAATTAAAGCCTGCTTATGAACACGGGTGTCAATTTCAACACCCACTGAACAGAATTTAAAATTTTTATTGAATGCTTATTGTTACCTCTGTTTTTGTTCCATTATCTCATCCAATAACTGATCGGAGGCTGTTTTAAAATGTAGTGCTGTACTGACAGGATGTAGCAGCTTCAGTCTACACTTAAAAATGTATTAAGTGAACAGCCTCTAGGCCTGATGATCCTAACCTGTGTAGCAGAAAGTGCAAATGAATCAGATATATCAAAGCACAGCATAGTGCCTCGTTTAAATTTTTATGTCTGTGTAATTAAGCATGTCCCTCCGTCTGCTTAAAGTTTCCCCTGCACCTAAACACAGGCTAAATGCTTAAATTTAATAACTGAATATGTCTGTTGGTCATCACAATCTAATTTTTTCCACAGAAGTGTTGTTTCAACAAATGGGCTTATTCATCTCCATGGCAGAGAGCAGCTGATTACAAGATTTGATAGGCACAAATAAATCACAGCTTTATGCATAACTGTATTCCACCTCATCCAGAGGACTTAGCTCAGGGGCCTATCTGCTTCCTGGCTTCAGGTTTGAAATTCAATTACCTGCTGCCCTGGGTAGCTGCTTGCTGGAAGCAAATCATGGATCTGAGGTAAGGTTTAATGGATTTGAAATATAATTTAGCTCTGGCATGGCTCCTTAGAGACAGGTCACCATTACCTATAACCACATTAGGGGTAATCAAAGATTCTCCTGAATTCGTTACCTTGGCTTCCAGCGAGCACCTTGAGTGTTCTATTTTTTTCCATCTTGGATGCATTTAAAGGGCACGTTATGTACAGGCACAAATCATGAATTTAAAGTAGGTTTATTGTGAAAGACATCTAACCAGTACTGTGTCTTTCCTTTGTGGCAACATACAGAGAGGTCCATCGCAGTGACTGCATGGCAGTTTCTAACAATTTCATCTGGCTCATTCTAACCATACTAAATTTCTCTACAACTACAAGACCTACAAGCTGTTTGGGAGGGTTCATGTGACACAGCAAACACACTCCAGCTTCAGCTACCCCCTGCTCTTTTGCTCTAATTGCAGATTGAGGCTTATTGCTTGGCCTCTCTTCCCAAGGAACCTTTTTTTTTTTTCAATAGGCAAAGCCTCCTCGTCCTCAGACACCTGTTATTAATTCTCTCCTGTTTAATCAGAGACCTGGGAGGTAGCAGCCGCTCCTCAGGCTGTGAGGATGACAAATGAATTGCCAGGTTAGAAAAATGGACTGAAATGCATCCTCTCCTGGAATTTGTGTTCACATCCATGCATTGTTCCTTCTCAAGGATAATGGATCGCATGGGGGTGATTTTGAAGGTGCAGCACAGAATTCCAATAAATGGTTAATGTTGCAAAAAGTCATCCATTACAGCTCCCTGGCACTTCGGTGGTTTGGAAATAGCTTGCTGAAGCTAACACGGTAAAGTCAGTATGGTGGGAGACAATGGAAGATTAACTCAAAGGATAAACTATCACTGTCCCGAAAATGCATCTGAGAAAAAAAAAAAAATCAGATGATGAAAATACCAAGTCTGAAGAATTTATAGGCAAAATAATATGTGGCCTTTTTTAGGCCACTTAAAGCTTTCCTTTGCATATAAATAGGACAGATTCTAATAAGTTTTTAAATCCTTCTGCTTCGCTGTCTTTCCTCCATCAGTGAAGCCACCTGGAAATGTCACTGTAGCTGTCTCCCATACAAATACAATCCCTCCACTGATCTGCTGTGGAGCATGTGAGGATAAGACAGCAGGACCTCACATTTTACATGGTCTGTACTGCACTATTTCCATAAAGTGATGTTAAAGGTTTCACATTTAATTAATTTTAACTTATGTTAAGCAAACCATAAAGATTAATTAGGATTCTGTTATTTCGGAGTGAAGGGGGTGTGGTGGTGGGGGTGCTTGGGTTGGATCAGCAGGGGCTGAAACTTTGTGATTGGGCAGTGAGCTCAGTCCTGGAACACGCACATAGTATGGTTTCATGTGTACCTTGAATGGCAGGTACACAGAGGTGGAAACTTTATCGATTTTTTGATGGTCCATCAGCCTGCCGGTGTGGCGGCCCACAGGGATTTGTCCCGGTATACCCAATGGCCAGTCCACATCTGTGCATAAGGATAGAGCATATGTCCAGCCTTACACAAGCAGGCTAAGTAAATGTTCCTGTGGAATGACAAAGTTTTCTAGGGTGCACAAGTATTTACTCAGCATTGCGTCATCAAAAAGGAGCGGTAACCCACTAAATCCTGGAATGGTTGGTCTTTTAAGTGTCTCAGAAGGGGAAAGGCCTGTTTTTCTCTTGTCAACTGGCATTCGATACGGAGCAGAGAGGGGTGACCTTGCCCTGCCGGGCTCTGTGATGGGCCAATTCCAGTCTTCAGAACAACTCCCCACTGCCTGCTAAAGCCTTAGACAAGCTTGGTGAAATGTTAGCTACAGCTGTGGTTTAAAAAGGTTTGTTTACTTTCCCTGCCTTTGTGAAATGGAACTTTAAACTACATCGTAAAATACAACATTTGGCACACATAATTGTGTTTTGGGTTAACAAAGCAACAAGCAGTCAAGATCAACTTGTTACATGACATGATTCGCTGTCATGGTGTTTTCCTTTTATAACACAGCAGACAATTAATTTTAAACACCCATATGTTTAGTAAAGCACAATAAAAATTTGCATAGTTTATGAAAAGAATATGGGTTTGTAGCATTATACACTCATCTATTGCAAAAGCATCAATAGTAAAGACTCGGCAACATATTGCTTTATAAACCTCTTACATTTGGTCAAAATCAACCTTTGGAACATGTTTTCTGTAATGTGTTTTAGAATCTGTTCAATGGGATTCCAGCAGCTGTCAAAAGATTATAACATCCTTTTTTATCACTACAACTCGTGTTTCACAAATCAAAAGTTCAGACAAGATATCTATGGTTAGAAAATATCGACTATCCTGACAGATTGAATGTCTGAATGAAAATGAAGCACAGTACGTGCCACATCTGCTTAGAAAAATACTCATGATTTGAGGTTAAATATCAGAGGTGGTGAAATATTGATTGAAAGTCTTCAGGTGGTGATTCTCTTTTGTTTCAAAAAGGATGGTCTTTTAGAAAATAAATATAAAAAGAAAATCTGAGGAAAAAAATCTTAGCTTCCCAGACTTAACTAACCATCTGACAAAGATAAAGAAACCAACATCCACAGCTTGTGTTTTCTGTTGACCACTGTGTGCTGCTATCAGCTGCCTGGTTGCTCAGCTCCACATGCAGTCATGAATAAGGCAATGACCATTTAAATGGATGAAAGCAAGGACAGTGTGTTCTGAAACCTACATGGATCATGTTATCTTAACATCAAAACAGCTGCCATCAAGGAACCCACTCCATTCTGTTTCATCTAGCAGCTTACTTACTGACAATCGTGTCAGATAATGTTATAAAGCCAGTAGACTGCACTGTGCTGAATTTCAGAGGTTCCACTTGTCATTCATAGTCCTTGCTTACACGAGTCATCGCAGTGATTGTCTGCTGTCCAGAATTTATGCACGTAATGCAAGGTATATTAGCGAACATAAAACCTTAAGAGCCTTGAGATGTTTTAAAAACGTAACTGATACAAGGGAACATTTTAGCAGCTCTACAGACAAATGAAATGTTGCATTTCTCAGGTTGCAACCTGCAGACTAAGGTATGTCTTTCAAAATCAAACACTGATACTGTCTGTCATCTGCTGCTTTTCTGGTGCAGCGGTCCTAAAGAATTGGATTTCTCTACTCTGAGTTATCAGCCTTTGATGTGACACAGTGATCATAAGAGTCAGAAACCCTCAGATACCGCAAGCCTCAAAGGTCTTAGTCGTTCTTCAGTGCGAGTCTTTCTGGACTTCAAATACTGTAGCAGCCTGCTAAAGACATAAATCAAAGCCCACAACCCTCATTCTAGAAAACTAATACTATTATCGGTGTAACTGAAGCTGACAGGAAAAAACAGCTAATTGATTGATTTTTTTTTTTTTTTTTTTAATGAGCTCAAGTATTAAGTCACTTTTAAGCGTCTGGCTGAAACAAGATAACATTCCCTAATAGAAAGGAGCTTGACTTCTCTTTTTTAATGAGACTAAAGGTCTGGAAACCTCATTTAACGAGCTATATCCAAGAACACAAATATTTGATGGAAGGAGGATGTTAAAAAAAAAAGAAAAGAGAGAGAGAACATTGGGTAGGATGATGCAGCGTGGGATTTTCGGTGACTTCAAAGCCAACAGTTCCATCAGAGCCATCCATATTGTGCGGAAGCAGCCCACGGTCAGGTGGTAATCATGCTGCTTGCGTTGCCTTACCCGGGTTTGTGGATAATCACGATGGGCCAGTGGGCTGGTGAGTAAGGCCTGTGTGGTTGTCTATCCTCTAGCTATTTGATCACTGTAGGAGGACAGCGCTGAGGCAGAGCAGGAGAAATAATCAATGCCACAAGGCTATAAACAAATAATTACAAGGATGGAGAAATGTCTGAATTTCTGAGATTTGTTGAAGGGCCTGCCAAAGGGCCAGATAAATAATGGAAAACAAATCAGTGTTGCTGCTGTTGGTATCACAACTTTTTTTGTTGAGTAGAATAAAGATGGAAGTACAAAAGTTTTGCAAATCACTCGGTCAATGTTCACTTGGTGCAATGGTACATACATTTATCATTAAATCCTGCACTGCATTTGGCAACCATAAGATAGACAGAGAGCAAAGGACAGGGGGCTTCTCTGTGCAAAGGCAAAATGATGAATAGATCTGAGGCCAAGGTGAGGTGAGAGACACTTTTCAGCCTTACAGAGCCACTGCCACAGCCATCAATCCTTCTCAAAGAACAACTGGAGGCCTGAGATCCAGAAACCTTAAGTATTTTTTAAGAAGCCTGGTAGACTGAAGCAACTTATCCCAGATTTGTAGTGTTTTATAAGGTCACAGTCAGGCCTTAGGTTTAGCTCCACTTTGATGGGATCAATGTATTGTAGCTACAATCAGACTGATGGACATATCAGCCAGGGAGTAAAAATTAATGCATTTATGGCTTTTAATCATTAGTTTATTAGTTAAATAAGAAAGATTTATCGTGATTACCTACAGAAACAATATAGGAATTGTTTCTGAAACTTTAATCTCCTTTTGTGTTCTTTTTTCTTCTGGCTGTGGCACTTGAACATTGACCATGGTATCTCCAAACCTTGGTTCCATTATTAAATAGATTTGAATTCTTGTTCATCAACTATCCAAGTGACACGATTATACACCTGTTCTAATTATGTATTTGCCTTTTGTCTTTGTCCATGACAGCACTGTAGTGTCAAAACATTGGTCTGTATGCACTATTTTACCCTGCAAATCAATCCGTGTACTTCAGTTCAGCAACCTGAGGGTCCTCTGTTTCCTCACTCGTTTTGTACCCTGTCTTATCTCTGCTGCAACTGACAAATACACCCCTCCCCCACACAATTACAGAATATAATCCTTGATAGTACAAAAAAATGATACTGTTGCATATTAAAGTTTAATGCTATATCTTATTGTCTGTCCTCATCAAATCCTTCCATCAGTAGTCCTCCCAACTGCATATAAATCAATTCAAAAGATTAGCTTTCATTAAAAACCTTATGAAGACACTGGTCTGTCACCAGCAATCGATCCTTCACACAAAGAGCTTCCATTCAGTTCCATATCAGCGGTCTGTACTCTGCCCCATTCATGCCCACAGACTGATGCCCAAGGCTGTGTGTGTGTGCATGTGTGTGCATGTGTGTGCATGTGTGTGCATGTGTGTGCATGTGTGTGCATGTGTGTGCATGTGTGCATATGCAGGAAAACACACGAACATACCAGAACAACTGAATCACTGTATGAGTTTGGTTCATCAGTGAGGTGTGGTGAGTAAGAGCAGGATTATATTCAAGTCTGGCTGTGTGGCTCTGAGCCGTGAGAGGCTGACCCTGATAAATCTCCACAGACTGTGAGACAGCGTGGCTGCACTTTGTAGCAAAAAACTCATGGTATGGGGTTCAATTTTATGTGGGAAGGCCGCTCTAGTTGGGAGTGTGAGATGGGAGCCAAGCAGGCAGGACCACGCCTGTCTCTGCAGATCAGCAGCAACAAACAAGCCGGATGTCTCTCATGTGACAGAGTCATCTCGACAATACACTGGCTGCTGATGTGTCATGTCGCTGCCCTGCGAAAATCAAAGGCAGTGCTATGAATGCAATAAACAAGCTGTGGGTGGGAGCGAGCAGAAAAAGGTTATGGGGGAAACCAAAAGAGCGCTGCTGTGACTGGACACGGACAGGGGGAGGGCCTGTCCCTGCTGCGTTTCTGATTGTCCTCTGATCTAAAGTAAACCACAAGACAAAAAACAGGGGACTGCTTCAGGTGGCTTTCATTCTCCACAGCATGACGGTTTACAAACTGCATCACCACCCACTGAATTACTGTTGCTGGTGTGTGTATGACAAATAACTTCTATACATTTTCTTCTGCACATGAATTTTTTTTTTTGGAAAAAAAAAATCACTTTGGGACAACATGTCTCAGGTGCAGCACAGACTATCATTAAACAAATCAGACCATCGTACCTGGGTAGTGCTATCTTCTTAGCATTTAAATGTCAATATAGATCAGTTTTCTGACACAGTGAGCAAATCACCTGTATCTGGAAGAATCAGCTGTCTCAGTCTGCTGTTGACAAGTCTGTTAGTAAAGAGAGATATTATTGGGTGTAATGATGTGAGCTGGGCGTACAGTACAATACAGGTGTAGTACAGGCAGTGCTGATGAGCAGTTGAGGGTGGATGTGTTGTACAGGGTGGTTGTGGGATTCCAGACTTTAGCTTTTAGCCCTCTGGAGACATCGTGTGTCTAAATTAATCAAACATCTGCGATAGGAGGAGCGCACTTCAGCACCCCAGTGACATGCTCACTCTCACCCAGCTCCCCCTTTGCTCTCATATCCAAGCCAGGTTTTTACATAGATGTTTACTCAAAGTGCCACAAGGACTGATTATATCTCAGTGGTGTTTACTGGTAAATCATAACACGCCAACATATGTCACTAATCATTTAAAGCCTCTTCCTTGAGCTGCGGTTTAAGAAAAGAAAAATGTTTTTCATACCTTGGATGTGATCAGAAAGTCATTAAAGTGCAAACAATATTTTCACAGCTGAGATCTGGGACCTTGAAGCAGTGGTCAGCAGGTCTCAGGTCAAACTGCCCTCTGAGGGTGTGGTTAAGGCGGTCAATAATTGGCCTTCCTTGTCAAAGATTTCAGTCAGTTATGTTTAGCTTGAAAAATGCAAAGCACTGATAACATAAGTGATACCAGGCAGTGACTACTGCAGACATGTTGGTACGCAAAGTGGATTCGATTACACTCAACAAATCCAAATCAATACACTCAATAGAAAAAACATAACTGACCCTCAGAGTGTCAGATAATTCAAATAATGACTTGATCACTCTCCTAAAGATTAAACCCTGCAATGCATTTTTTTTCACATGCTGCTGTTTGATTCCACAAGAATGAATGATTTACTTCACATAAAGGGCCTTCAGTCGACAGCCTTTAAATTTGAATCAACAATATCCATTTTCTAAGGTTACTTTTATATAGCTGCTCATGAACAGATTCATTACACGTCTTGTGCAACCACCTCAAAATAGAAAACAATTCACAAAAATGTCCTCCTCCAGAAAGCCAAATTCCTCTAGGGGGAAAACAATAGCCTTGATATCTTCAAACAAATGCAAGTATGCAGGCTCTGCTGAAATGTTTTCTGCCATGCTGCACTGTGCATAGGGATGTACTTTGCATATCTATTATGAGCTTTCTCTGAGAACAAGCAACCTTGTAGAACTCATCCGAAATCTGCTTTATATTTCTTTTGAAATATTCAGCTCATTGCCGGTTTCACGTCTGCCACTAAAAACTGCCTACAGGCACCCAAAATTCCTTGGGTGCCTCCAAGGGTCCTTGTGCAAGGGAAAGCGTCACTAATACTTGCATTACTTTACTCTAAGAAGAAATAATAAGGACATCTTAAAGACTATTGTATGTACTCTCCAACTTAGCTCTGCATTGCTGTCAAGTGATGCCTCTGTGGCTGCATGGGAATATTTTGAACCATGAGTTCAACTGGAGGTTTAGTATGGTGTGAGATGTAACACAAACTTTTTCATTCTTGTAACGCTACCCTATCGCTGACTTCATCACAATTGTATGTTTAGTTGAAGGTGATAGAGATTGTGCTTACCTGTCAGATGTCAGCATGAACAGATGATTGAATGGCAGCATAGAAAAAGAGAAGGGACAGGGGAACAAAGAGGAAACATAGTTAGTCACAAATTTCACACACCAGTCTCCATGTCAAATTACTATTGTCTATGAAGTAGTATGTAGTAGTATGTAGCAAGTTTTGCATTACACATATTGACCATGTAAACAATTATAGTTTACAATACCACCAATTGCTTTATATGATTGTTTTATATTTACTTTGTTTATATATACTATATTTGTGAACTGAGATTATTTGTTTTCTTGCCTAGTACTAGATTAGTGGCTTGCTATTATTCTCATGTCTGTAGCTTGAGCCACCAGACAGTTAGCTTAGTTTTGCACGAACACTAGAAAAGGGGAAACAGCTAGTCTGGCTCTGACAGAAGATATCAAAGTCCACTTACCGGTGCCCCTTGTGTTAATTAGTGAGTTTTAGCGGTGCTGGTAGGCAGACTTTGTTATCTTTGAATGGAGCCTGGCTGGCTGTCTCCCTGTTTCCAGTCTTTGTGCTAAGCTTTGGCTTAGGCCACACATGTTCAGTAGTGGATTGCAGTGTATTTTCATTGAAGATATACATTTATATTCACCAAATTTAAACATTCATTAAATATTGTAATACTATTTGATTTTTCTCAGGATGATCACATTCTGGCTTTGACTTTTAAATTGTTTTAAAAATTAACAAACATAAAGAAGTTGAAATTTTATACCTTCATTTTGCAAAGATACATACAACAAATAATGCAATGTGTGTGTGTTGTTTTTGTGCATAGATTTGAGTGCTTCTCTGTGTATGTGTGAGTGCATGTATGTGTATACTCTCGCAAATGCATGCATATGTGACCTGAGAGACAATTTTTAGAGGAAAAATGCATTAAAAACACTGTATATGGGACATAGAGTATGCACAGTAATCTCAGTGTCAGTGAGATGGATGCAGCAAAAGACAAGGGGCAACTTAACTTTGCTCACCAAGTAACAGCAAAATCTCTGCGGCCCATTCAAGACAATGTCCAGACTCTTTTTCTTCCCTAAAAGCTATTTCTCAAACCCTTACTTGCTAATTAATGCAACACCCGTACCCTGTGGACTTCTATTGGCCTGCGTCTTTCTGCTCTTGCCCGCAGCCATCAGCCCACAGGACCTCAATGAGGACTGCCCTTGGCCCTTGGCCCTTTGCCCCCAGCTTCCTTCAGAATGACTATACAATTTAGCTTCGAGGCCTTGCCCAAGGCAACATAGACCAAAATCAATGTGGGAACACTGAGGGGGTGTTTGAATTATCAGATGAGGTGAGAGAAAATACAAATGGTTGAGGAGTTAATTAAATTTGTCTAATTGTCAGTTCTAGTATGTGCAAAAAATGGTGAAAACATAGAGTAGAGAGAAGACTATCAGTTCAGTAAGAAAGAAATGCGTGCCATTGTTTTGGCACAGCTATCATGTCATTTAGTCCCGACAGCCTGTGTTGCTTCTTCATAATAAATTGCTGGTGATTTAATTAATTATACGGTGGTATTAAATAAAACATTAGGGAAATTATATTTTATTGAGTTAAGTGTTCACCTTGGCAATTAATCTACATTTAATATGGCCTGCCCTGTTTAAATTATGAAAATCACTGGTGGTGGCTGCACTACAAACCTCTTACACATACATATCTTTCGCTGAAACATTATGCAGATGACAATGGATGTTTCTATAATTAATTTCTACTCTTAGTATCTTTGAAAAAGAACTATCACTTAAAGTTTTAGCAAGGGTATACAGTGATGGCTTTCAGCAACTAGATGCTATTAAAATAACACTGCGGAGAAAACTGTGGTGCTGTTGCTCATTAGAGTTGCCTTTAATAACACCCTGTATGTATTTATAACCATCATGTACCCGTTAAATACTACGGCAGAAGTGGCCACACAGAGAGGTGGCTGAAAAATAAAATGTTATAGAACAAATCTTTTTTCCTACACGCCTGCAAACAATGCACTTTTTTAATTTGCCTGACATTCTTCAACTACCTTGAAACTTAAGCATAACGTCATTTATTCCTGTAATAAGCCTGCATACATAAAGTTCACAGTACTGTATTTTAAGAATTTTGTGATTGATGGGAACTGCATGAGAAGAATAACTGACCTTGACTGACCAGGCATTAACACTGTAAATTATGCCATGGCAGCAATTGCTGGCAAATATAATTGTCTTTTTAATTGGTAATGAAGCAAAGCAGACCATCTATCTTTTATAATTACCCTCAGTTAATGGGGTTTGTCTTAAATATTTAATTTTATAGATATATGCATTGTAGTAATGGATTTCCTGTCTTATGTAAACAGATCAGAGTTGGCTCAAACACTATTTGCAAATACTTATTAATGTTTGCCGTGAACTGCTGGGAGTGGCGGAGGTGGGACTGACAATTCAGATGGTGTCAGATAAGCTGTCGATCATAGAGCAGGGGACTGAACTGAAATGAAAACCTGTATGGCAGGATAATATGCAGTAATGTTATTGCAATGCATTTGGAATTGAAGCGATCATCAAATTGCAAATGCTAAGGTACACACAAATTCCCACCTGTAGACTCTGGAAATTAGCATAACAGCCTATAGTGATGTCTTCAGGTTTCATAGAACCACAGGATCATACTCTATAATTACCTAAATGCAAAAGCGCACATGCTTGAGGTTTTGTGTAATTCATTTGAAGTATAACAAGCTGACTTGTAATGTAATGTCCAGGGTTAACATGGTAAATCCATTAAGGCTGAAGCAGCCATTGATCCTGACACAATTACACTTTTGCAAAATATCGACACACTTACTTTTTTTTGGTGAGGTTCATTCACAGTGCTGCTTCTAGTGTTGTTGAAGATAGCTGTAATTCTGTCAATGAGCTAAAATGAGATAAAATTGTAGCACTGACACCTTCCTTTGAGGTGCAGGAGTAAATCTGAGAATGGGGGTAACACGGTCTGTGGAATACATAATTTTGTATAACTTCAAAAGTGCATTTTACATAACTATAGAGAGAGGTATAGAAAAACAGTTGTGTTATCTATGTTTTTCATTTCACTTTTATCATCAGTTTTTAAAGTTTACACACTCTCTGTTTATTAATGACCTGTCTCAGCAGTCTGGGGATTTACCAACCTAAACCTAATTCTAACCTGATCACTGAACCGAGTCTTAACCTTCAAACAGCTCTTTAAAGCTGAGGACTGACCAAAATGTCCTCACAAGGATGGTTTCAAACCAAAGGTTGTCCACACAACCACAGAAAGATGTGTACATACACACACTAATTTTCACCATCTCCACTAACTAATTCTAACTTACTCTGGTATTTCTCTCAGGCACTGGAGGCATCATAGTGTTAATTAATTAGGACCAACTCAGTTGCAGTTTATGCTCAACACAATTAGTCTGGCACTCTCAGCTTCATGTGCAAAAGGTAAATTTGGCTGAGGGAGGAAGTGGGTTCATGTAATGAACTTTAAGATGTGATAAACTTGTTGTCCTTCACACACACACACACACACACACACACACACACACACACACACACACACACACACACACACACACACACA
>JBBMJY010000001.1:6880958-6986418 GCA_037833715.1 Toxotes lorentzi | reverse complement strand
CAGAACAAAATTCGACATACCAAACCTAAGACCATCTTATGAAATATGAAACACTGTTACTAAACTACCCAGCAATATAAAAAGTAAAGATGCATTGATCCAACCTCATTAGGATAAGAAATACTATATAAAGAATACTAAAAGTGCATTAGCGGCTAGCTGTGACTGAATGGATGTAACATGTAGCAGAAAAACTGTATTTAAGAAACTGTATTTAATGTGAACAGGTTACTTCTAGTCTGCATAATAAGGTCATTAGTATGGCAGATTGGATTGGGGCATCACTAATATAAAGCAGTTAAAATTATCACCATGTATGTCACCTAAAATGCTGATCACATGATAATCAGTAGTAGTCAATCTATAAGTGTCATGTAACACTCTGACAGTGGCCATTTTGTCCTTAAGGAGTGCTTTAACTTCTGATACTTTCAGTAGATAGTGTTGCTAACACGTCTGTACTTCTACATCAGTGAAATAATGAATGCAGGGTTTTTACAAAACGTGACAGAAGTGTCAAGTTTTGCTGGTCATACTGTAGCTTTTTGGTAATGCTGTTCCCAGTGCTGCACATTTTTGGTCAGTGAATCATAACTTTCACATAGGCTCTCATTTTTACCACTCTACTGTAACTGCAGAGAGGCCTAACAATTCAGCTGAGCAGGGCGGAAGTGCAGCTCATTATGTGAATGTTGCCAGGCTCGAGATCAGTCAGCAAAAATAATTAGGTGTTATATTACTGAGTGTCATATCTTGTGAGAGACTAAAGCCATCCAGTTGGGATCGATTGCACTCACTTTGTGTGGGGAAAAGTAATAAACATAATTATGCTTTTTGCAGCTTTTTGAATCGAAGCCACACAGTGTGACTGAATGGGCTGTGTATGCTCACTGAAGCAGAACGCCTTGCCAATTACCACAAATCATAGTCAGCTGGTTTTCTACCTCCTATAATGGGACTCAAAACTTTCCTTCCCTCTGCTTAGCATCGCTGAACATGACCTATTCAACATTTCCATCTAATGTCATGCTCATTAAAATATAAATTGGTTTATGATGACTACCTGCAACTTTGCCGCCGGTCCAACTGATAATGATTTGGCCAGAGGCAGAGAAGATTAAAAGACAGCGTAGTTAGTCATCAGCATGTATACATTACAGTCATACTGTCGATTTTTCTAGATAAATTGTTGTACGTTCTCCATACACTAATGAAAATGAATAAACAAAATCAAACCCCATCCGTCTCTCTCTTCCTCTTGATTGAAGCTGACCGTAGACACAACAGGGCCAGATACTCACTTCAGCTACAGCTCAGTGTTAGAGAGCCTGTTCATTTCGATTACCACCAGAAAGAAATTAGTTCTTTTTGGGTTTTTTTGTCTGGTGTCATTGGCAGGTAGTCGCATATGTACATGCTGACATTGCTAACATCACAACAAGCTTGATATTTGTATTTAGTGTCAACAGATGGATGCAATTTTATGCAGTTTGTTGTGTGATATATTGTACATATAGTTCATTTGCCCATGAATTGTGCTCACATTTGTTGCTCCACTGCATTTTTTTTTCTTGCTGTTAAAATTTCAAAGGATTTCCTCATCTGCACTGAAATAAATTGTACCTGCTGCATGGCAGTGTGAGAAGACTGTAATTTAAAGTTATGGTCACAAAAAAACTACAAACAAAAGGTTTGGTGCAGAATTCATGACTTTGTTTTTCCTTGTGAGCCCCTCTCTTTGCTATAGACCCCATAAAGTTACCACAAAGGGACATATAAAACCTGGGATTAGCTGTCACTTTCACGCCAATGAATTTTTGTCGAGATGTGACAGAATGCTAAAGGAAATATATTCCTATCAACAGTGACAACAGAGTGTTAAGTAGCCAAGACAAATCCACTTTTCCAGTGGTGATTCACTGTTCTTAAGAATGATTGGGAGCTATTTTTCAATGCTACGCTTCTGCTCTGGTGTCAAACACATGGAAAGACAGCTCTAGATCAGAGGACAGACAGTCTGAGCCTTCAGACCTCCTCCCACTCCCATGTGTGACGCAGACGTGCTGATCCCTGTCACAGGCAGAGGATCCTGTTATATTAAAGTCTGATTGATTTCAATGTCCTGCCACACATAGAGCTTGACATTTATATTGAATTAAAAATAAGAAGTTTAATTAATTCACATACCCGCTCAGCTTAATAATACTCTCTTCCATCTTCAACACATTGAATTTAATCGAGCATGACTCATTGGAAATGTGAAATGGATGTTTGGTTCAAATAAGCATTCTTATAGAGAACAATAAATCTGTCTAATGGACTTTAATACAACTGCCAGGATTCTAATGTCTTATTTCTGCCACTGTGCTATGTAAGAAACTCATGTGATTATAAAATGAAATGTATGCAGTGTGTTGTGTAAACAAATAAGTAAATAGTAGATAAGCCATGGTCTAAAGCCTTCCACAGATGAAGATTGGGCCTTTGCACAGTCAAGGTTGTGGCTGAAGCCCACAGTTGTTCTATAGGAGCTGAAGTGACACTGAGAGAAACCTTGAGATCTACTTCCGCACTGAATCACATCTTTATTGATATGAGGAGGTAAGATGCGGTCAGCTCTGTGCTGTGGACCGATCAGGTTGACTGATCTATCCGTTCTTCCCACACATCACGGCACTTTACATACATCTTAATTAAACCACTACTTTATCTACTGGACAATGTGCTGTGTGTCTGCCGTTTGTTGTCTTGACAACACACCTATTCAATCCGTATTTATTGCAGGCAAAACATATGTATATTACAGCTGATGTGGAATTATGCAGATTTGCTGGAGTTAATCTTCAGCATTGCTTGTGGAAAATATTACCACAGTTTCCTCTCTGGAGACACTGCATGAATGTACTCATTAATGAAGCATCATAAAAGACGTTTTTGGACGTCTTTTGCAGCAGGCAAAATAAGTCGGAAAAATAACAATAACTACAAGAGAAGGAATAAAGAAAACATTGTAAGCAGTAGTCATATAATCTGCTTTGTGCTTTCAGTTTGGTCCAGCAAGGTAGTATAGCTTACTGGCTTGATTTTTAACAAAATCTAAGAAACAGACTGTCTGGCTGCACAACATAAGAGGCAGTATGGGGAAACAATGAAATATTCTGATGAGAAACAGCATACAAAGGCTTCATACTCATGAGTTGGCAGTAGTACATACGATTTAACGTTGAAAACAGAGCAAGAAAGATTTATTTACTACATATAAATACCAGCTTAGAGTTAGAGTTAGTGTAATTAAAACTTCCCTCTTTATCTCAGTGACATCAGTGCTGAGACATAGTGACAGGCCGTTCTGATGAGTCCACTCAGCACACATGGACAGAAGACAAGACGTTACTGGCTCTAATAATGTGCTCAACATCCTTCTCTTCCAGCACGACATATGGCGCAGATGCTGCTGTGGTGGATGTGTAGTAAGTGGCCAGAGGTGCAATAAGGTCCAGCAGACCGTGAGGAAGTTTACCTAAATTAACTGAGTTGCATTAAACAAGCAGTTCTGAACTATAAAGGAGATTGAACAACATGCCACCAAAAAAAAAAAAAAAAAATTACCAGAGCAGACAAACAAGACAACATTTCCCGGCCATGTGGTGGAATTAATGATATTGCTTGTGTTTTCTTCTTTTTATTTGAAATGCCTGTCATAAAATAAACACAGCTTCTGGCTGTGCCCCATAAACCTCCCTTGCGGTGATAGCGGACCTTTTGACAGAAATGCCCAATCAAAGCAGCAATGGGTCAATGTGGAGATGTTCCAGCAGTGTGAATTATCGCCCAGTTCAGAGTGTTATTTTAATGGGGCTCCAAGCAGTGGCTGTAAAACCATTGGCAGCTTGTTGGCTCTACAGGCACCATTCATGTGTGTATCTCTTCGTCGACACAAACCTTATATAAGTCTCTGTGGCATGGGGGCTATCTCTGTAACATAGTGCCCCAACTCAGGGGACTTTTTAATACTGAAGCTGGATAATGACTTCAAGGTCTGTTACCCGTATCAGTGAGACAAACGGGCTGGCAGATGATTTTCTGTGGCAGCATTAAAATAATGGTGCAAGATTATAGTTTACAAAGAGCTTATATCTCCACATATGAGGCATCTGGATTGAACTCTGACAGCAAACATGACATGAATTTCAAAAAACCTTCAAGTGTCCCAAGGGCATTGGGAATGAGGCATATTACAAAACTGTTCTGCCATTTTGCTGTGAAGAAAAAGGCACATCATTTGGAGTTTGATGAATCAACTCCCTTTCCCAGAGCTCCTCTCACACCCACAACATGCTGCAATGAATTATGCTTGACACTTCTCTCCACATAATTTCTCTCCAGATGGCACCCTGCCCAACATTTTGGAAGTTAACAAATAAAAAAAAAAAAACGGACACATATTTTTTTGACTCTTGAGTAGAATTGAAAAAGAGTGAGTAGTGACATAGAAGTGGAGTCTCTATAATTAGTTTTCTCTGACCTCCAAAACAACAGGCTATTATCGTCCCAGCAGTTGCACCCATGCTGCCTTCTCTCGATTTACAACTTAATCACCAGCCAGTGCTCAAAACCTCTGTTCAGAAAAAGCTTTCAGTATTCACGGACAGTCGACCTGACATCTTCATCATGAGATAATGTGCTTCATGTTTATTCCGCCCAGCGTTAAACCCCGTATGATAATAAATTTATCACCATCGCGTTCTCACACTGCTTCTTTCAGGGGCCTCATTTCATCATCCTAAAAAGCAGCAGTGCATTCGTTTGCAAGTTTACAGAAAACAGCCAGCCTGTAAATGATTACACATACCTACAAACATAACCCACATCTCACCAAAAAAAAAAAAGAAAGAAAAAGATGCATAAATTCCAATGTAACCACACACACAGAAATAGATGTGTTGTACTGTATAGATCCTCCAGAATATACAAAACATCTAAAGACAGAAAAGGCTGCCTTCATTTTCTCATACACAGATAACATCTTCCGGGCCTGTCAGCTTGTTCATCACATAAATGCCATAAAATCATTCATTTTTGTGCGCCACTATTCTAGGACTATCTTACAGCACAAAGGACTCTAGTTATTGTATACTAAAAATCTTTCATCAGACATGACTTTATTATAGTGAGACATAGCACAGGGAGTGTCGATGGGTGTCAATCCACTCAATAGCTGTTACAGTAACAGACTTTGGTAAATGAGAGAGACAAGAGGTGGGGGGCGGGGGGCTGGTGCTCCTGAGTCATTTGACATGCAAATTAAATAAGGAGTAATAGCTACTGACACTGAATTCACAAGAGATCACAATCTGCAATTCCATGATGGTAATAGAACCAATATCTGAACATACACTGCTATTAGTCTGTAGATGAAGCTATAATTTGATGTGATTTCCCACATGGTTCTCCCACTTCCCAATTCTATTCACTGATCTGGGGTACATATGGAGTGCATGACTCCTTGATGGTGTGTGATTGGCTATCGTGGCTCTATGAATTCTCTGGGTCCAAGTTGATGGAAAAAAAAAACACACAGTTAAATCCAAATGTTTGGTTTGTGTAGCAACTGCTTTTTGAAAATGTGTATATTCTATGTATTGATGCACAGACTATGTATAAAAACAACATATAATTTGGGTACATTTTCATAATGCCTGTGTTACGAACCTTAGGATCACCAAATTGATTCTACTGCAGGAAATCATGTTGATTTTTTAAAATCTTACATTTACTTGAACTGATACCAAACATATTAGGTCAACATCCAAGACTGTGCAAATGGACATAATTAGGAATATTAATAAATGTGAATTGCATTTAGAAACTATGAATGATAACAGAAAATGAATCAGTAATCTGATCATGTCTTTTCTGTCTTTAGTGTTCAAAAGATTGACTGTCAGTTCAGGTCTGTAACTGCAGCGTATGATAACTAGCAACAAAATAGATCCATTTTATATTAAATTTTTTCCTAGGTTCACACATTTCCCTAAATAATGAACTATTTTCCCCAGTATGTGGCCTGCAACTGAACGAATGTCAGACTTTTCAGACAAAAAAGAAAATCAAACTAAAGAGTGTTGTAAAACTGCATGATGTGAAGCAGCTTCCCTTTTCATTTCACTACAGACACATACCCCTGTTCTCTGTGCCCATGTGAAATTTGTCCTACATAATAAAGTCTATTCTGAAGTTGTACAATGCATAAAACATGGCATCAGTACATAAATTCCAACAGTTTCCAGACTGTACTGTCAAATTGCAATCATCTGTGTCAATTTGTGTCAATCATTTACCAACATTTGGTTCAAATCATTAATTCCCTATAAGTAAATGTGAATGAGTCCGAAACTGGACCACAGCTATAGGGTCAGCATCAATGGTTGCTTTAACAATGTTAAAGCTGAGGATGTTCCAGACCCATGGAGTTGCCCGCCCTGACCCTGTAATACACACGACTACATCTAAAGCTTATTACCAAAATGTCCAGTGACAGTTTACAAAAGGCGGTTTGTGTTCACACCTCAGTTTTGCAAGCCCAGACAATTCTGCACAGGTGCAGGTGCACATGTGAACATAAGAGAGTCCCTGTATCCATAGAAACTCTGCACCGCTGACAGGCTACCAGAGGAGAATTAGAGCAGAGAGGGCTACGTGCTGATGTTTGCACAGCATATTAGGAATTAATCCTTCATAGACAAATAAATCACACATTTTTTATTAATAAAGTATGTGTTTAATACAATGCACGGTGAATATATAGAGGACCTTAGGTGACTCTGTAGGTCTCATAATATTTGTAGCCTGGCTCATACTTATTCTTCCATGCCATCTTGGCAGCATTTACGACAAGAAAATCCAAATTTGGGCAAACAGCCGAGGAGCCTGGATGTCGCTGAGGGAGACATGAGCAAGATGCAACCACTATGACTGAGTATTATTATTATTATTATTAATAACAATAACAACAACAATAATAATAATAATTAGCAGTACTGGTTGCGAATTTGCAAACTGCATACCATTTATCTACGTGTAAAAGGACACAAAACATTATTTACTCCATAAAAATTGGAGTAAATGGAATTAAATCAAAATCATGCGATGTGCTCCATCATACAGCGAAAGCAGCTTATGGTCAAAGTATATGTGCTATAAATGTTATAAGATTTTCCATCACCTTAAAGCCACCACTTCACTCCCTCTCTCTATAATACTAGTATCTCCTTGGGGCTTATAGCCGCTCTTTACCATGGCACGTTTCTATGGCATGCCCTCTCTAAGGCCTCACTGGTGAGCTCTCACTCAGACGACATCATACAGCTGCCAAGATAAAGTTAGAGACGCAAAAGGCAGCACAAGCTATTTAGGGCCTATCTCCAAGAGTCACTAAAACCTTGGTTCACCAAATAAACTGGGGTTGTTTATAGCAGCACTGGATGACACAGTGCTAAGGAACTCTGGTGTCACTACCCCCTGTAGCCTGCAAAGTACTGTACATGACTGCCCAGGTTCATTAAACTTCTGTGTCATAAAATGAAGTGACTGGAGCAGAGTTAAATTCAAACAGCACTGTGATAGCTGAGGTTAATATGAAAAAAAAAAGTTAGCAATCTGCAAATCCAAAGCTATGAATCATTTGTGCAGGGCTTGGGTAAGTGATGGAGAAAATTATTTCCTCACTAAATTAAAGGAATATATTAGCCTAATTAGAACTGACATTTGATAGAGTCGATCATAAACTGACATAATTTGGAAATGTATGTTTTGTAAAAATTGTATTTGAAGAAGGAGGATTAACTTTGACAGCTTACCTACTGAGAATCTCCTTTATTGCAACGATTAAAAGCACATTGGACACAGAAAATATTACATGGGCTGTGTCATAAATCATCAGTGGGAAAGTCTCTTCAAGCCTGCAAAATAATCAGCTGATTGGTGAATAAATGCAGCATGATCAGTGTATTCAAAGCACTTTTGTGTGAATTCACCTCAGGGTTACTGCATTTGTAACCAGCTGTGAATCCCCTGGCTCATATTTGCTAATCGAGAAAGAAAAATAAGTTTGTCTTGTTAGTTGTGGATGATTTGATTAATGGCCACCCTTGGTATGCTTCTCCCATGATGCATGTCAACCTGGAGGGGATATTTGCTTGTCTCATCACGTGTTGCTTGGAAATTGTAGGTGTGTGCTAAACTGATATTTACATTAGCATACTAACAAGCACCATTACTGTGTGTATGCTATATCTCCTCTGCCTGTGGACAGTCACAAATAGTCAGGCAGGACATGCTTTTTGCTGAATCCTGGAGATGAGGGTAATGAATTGCGTTCTGCATATGGCACATTGATAAACTCACTTCATGCCATTAATCAGCAGCAGAGGGAAATGGGAGAGTCTTGGGAATGTGCTCTGATTGACAGGCTAATTTAGTGAGAGGAACAGCTTTTCTTGCAATGAATATGGCTCTGGTAACATTAGCTAATTAAAGGTGGCCACTGTGCAGGTTGCTATGGAAGATAACTTACCATAGGCTTGTGTGGTAGGATAAGTATAGGTTTTAATTTAGGTGGTAGGATCAATGTGGTAGGATCAAGTTTGTGTGGTAGTGAGACAAAGGAGATAGAAGAGCTACTGCACAGTCAGAGGCTTTCATAATATATTGCACATGCAGTAGTACAGTAGCTGGATGTGGGCAGTGGCCGGTTCAGCCTGGCTGGCTAGCTACAAGCATGCCAACATTGGAATTGTTTGGATAGGAAGAGATGATTACTGTTAAGATTGCCTACATAAAAGCTGATTGTGCTGTGTGATTATCCCACTCTGAGTCTCATCCTCTTCTTACAGCAGCAGAGGCGAGATGGCATTAGACACCAGCCCTGGCCTCAGTTTTAAAATATCTTATATGCGTTGCCTCCCCTTTGAATTTCTTCCGAGGGCAATTCTTCTTTTCTATTAGCATCTCATCTGGCCTTACACATTGAATTTTCTCACTTTACATTTGTGTGCCAAGCAACGCTTCTGCTTGAATAGCAGAATAATCCAATCAGTGGGGAGCGCCTCAGACCCAAGACATCTGACCTCCACTGAGGACAGGATCTTGTCAAAGATCCTCAGAAAATAATTCTCCTGCTTTGTTTGTAAATTCTCATTTTGGCTCTGTGCTACAAGCTAATATTTTTTTCAGTAGCAATGTATCAGGGAAATTTCATGGAATATTCATTGAAAGAGAGACCTTTGTTATTATTAAATAAATATCTGGAGGTTGAGAATGATTGCAAGCTGTCGTTTGCATCTGCATGTGATAAGAGTAGATTTGATCAATCTAAGAAAAAGAAAAAGCAGACGATCATTGCTTTTTACAGTTGTACTTCATCTGTATGGATTCAGCTCTTTTCAATAGTCTTCAGCAATAAATATTTATCCTTAATGTAATTGTTTAAATAAAGTTTTCAGTATAGAAAACCATGTTTTTGTTTGTTTTTTTTGCATGTGTTTAATGACCAATCATGTATTTTTTTTGTTTGGATGTCAGTCACAGTGAGATTTACCCATTTTTAAGGAAGTTAGAAGCAAACCCTACAATGGATAGGACTGCATAAATACTAATGAGGTTCATGAACCATGAAAAGAATCAACTAACAATCATCAAAAGCACAATGACTTCAATTGTATCAAAACACAGAAACCGCTCTTTATCTAGATGTCATGCAGATTCAGTTCCCCACAGTTCATTTACCAAATTACCATAATGAGTCCTTTGTTCAGTCCAAGGAGTCCAAAAATAAAGTCCAGTGCTCAGCAGAAAAATATCCTTCATGGAGCCCTCTTTAGGGTCCAAACGTCTGACACCACTTTCAGACTTTTGGACCCAATTGTATGTCTGTGAAAGCTTTCCTTGCAGGAGTTGTTAAAAGCTGCTCAGTTTATACCAATTTGAGATGATAAATCACTGTGTAATTTGCTTGTTTACATGCTACTGCTACCTATTAGGAAGAAAAGACTTGAAGTAATTTTCTAATTTGTCATGTACAGTTTTCCAATTGTGGAAGATGAGTTTAGGGCAGTTTGACAAGCACATCTGTTCATAGCTATCTATAGCTAGTCAACCTTCAAAGATCCCAGAATCATCTGCACAAACAGAGCGCTGCTCCCTCCTCTGCTTGACAAGCCCTAGTCTGTATCAACGGAACATGGCCACTCAGAAATGACAAAAAAGACAGATGCAAGCAGCATCTCATGAACAGTACTTATGTTTTTTTATTAGGTGACCTCTTGCAGTAGCAGTCATTATTATGGGAGCAAAGGAGAACGTCAGATAACGTATAAAGAGCATCAAAATCTGCAAAGGGAAGAGGATGGAGTGGATGGCTGGGTCAACACAACACAGTACTTTGAGGCGGGAGACCGTCTGTTTCAAATGAGAAACAGATGGTCATTGTTTCTTGACAGTTCTAACACTTGAACTGCTTGTTTGTTATATGATGACGAAGGTCCTCTGATCTTAATGAAGTACTTACTTTAACCCAAACCACCCTAAACCTAACCTTTCCTTAAGCTTAACCGCATATTTAACAATAATACAGCCAACCTATGTGGTTGTTCTGGTTGGAGGACTTGTTGGAGTTCCTGTAAAAGTAAAGTCCTAGGGTGCCTTTCTCTCAACATATATTCTATTTCTTTACACTGTCGCATGACTGCTCCTATATTATATACTACTATGATATCCTGTTTTAAAAGGAATTACATAAAATTAAGAAGGTTAGATATTATTTCAGGAGCCTTTTAAAGTCCAATGCCTTCTTACTCCAGACTCAGTACCATGTAACAGTCAACCGAGAGCTGAATATTTGATTGTGTATAATCAGATTTAAAAACAATCAATGGCTCATTACTGTTGGCCTTTGCCTTTTGAACAAGGAGAGACTCTTTATTTGGTAGCAGGCACAGAGTGTCTGTCAGAGCAATGTAGGAGGGCATGCCACATACTTCCTCTGTCGGCAGGTTAGGTGATTGGTCTCACAGCAGAAGACTGTGGAAGACAGGAGCAAGGCAAACAAAAGTAGACAGCTGTTGGCAAGTCTGTCAAGGGAGCCAAACTACTTTTCAAGGCAGAGGGTTCCCTGAGATTACATCTTAGAGTCTCAAGTTGTCACATGATGCAATATGGACAGCGCTGTCTCCTTCAGTGTTATTGCTCCTAACTCTGTAGACTGTGGCTATCTTTGAAATGAGTAAAAGGTGGCGACAAGGTCATTTTGTCCTCTTCTACCTATGTAACCCATTCTGAGAAAGTGGACTCAGGCTGTTGGGCACACAATACTGACACAATACCCAAACCTTTTAATTCGGTTCTGCTTTTTTGTCATCATCGTGTTATCTTTTCCTGTTAATCAATGTGTAAGGTTCTCTGTGCAAGACCTGCAGTGAGTTTGAGAAGTTTGAAACAACATATTCAGGCAGTAAAATACAGGATTCTGCATTGTCACTGGAGTGTGCTGTTGTCATGTTATGGTGAATATTTTGTAAATTACCATAGAAGCGATTTTTTAAAAGATATTTTTGCATTTTAATATGTTTACTGTCAGTACAAAGGAATAATATTAGTCGGTTCTTTAGCTCTTCTTTCCTATCTGTAAAAAGTCAATGTACACCACTGCAATATAGTGATGGGTTTGTTTGCAGAACAACAAGCAGTTACCTGACTCCTGATAAGCTGATAGCATGACCACTACAAGGTTACACTCTTGAGTAGCTATAAGTAGTTTCCTCTGCCTGAGGTGGTACTTCAAAGTAGCAACTGAGAGTTTGCAATCCTTTAACGTGGAACCATAGAGGATCTGCGGCCACACAGCGGTGTCTTTGATTGTTACATCACATTATGCTTGTGAAACGTTATTTAGGGGACTGTTTATTAGCAATAACAAGGACTCTTGCAGGCTGTGCTTCTGTGAATTGATGTCTTTTGTTGTTAAGTCACATTATGCTTATGAAAAATTATGCAAGTAGTTCAAGTAACGGCAGAATATTAATGAGGTTTCATTTTTGACTGCTGGTGAGGACACTTGTATGCACAGTAGAAAAGGCTAATTAGAAGAACATGATAAGTTATGGTTTGATGGGTTTTCAGCCCCCACAGTGCTCGCGGTATAAATCTTATTTACCAGTCTTCTCCAGATGCATGCACATCTTTGGCTTTGAATCTATACTTGTCGTGCCTGCATAGTGTTTAATCTGCTATCACACAATATGTCCCATCTGTTACATATGAGGTCCTGTTATGGTGTGCCTTTCATGTAAATTGTCAATCCTCTATTATTAGCTGCCTTGTAATGTGTCAACAACAAATAGTTTCCTATTTTATGCAGCAAATTAAAACAGTTTGATCCTGCCAGAGGGAGAGAGTCAAAGACCTAGGACTAAAGGGAAAGACAGAGGCAGAGAGAGAGGGAGAGATGAGAGAGTGAGTAATATTCATAGTACACAGCATCACTCACTAGCATGCGGGAAACCTCTGCCATAGTAACATAATCCTCATCCAAGGCCTTCAGATTTAGTAAAAGGACATGGAGCCTGAATCTTTCATTAAACGAAGGCTTATTTCATTATTTAGAAGGTGTTATTTTCTGCCTCACTTCACAGGCTAAACGCCAACTGGCAACTCTGAGGCCTATTAAAATGAGTCAGATTCTGGTCCCATCTGCCCTGCTGGTTCCTTCACTCTTCCCCGTGAGTGGGTGGGCAGACTGGATAAATCAGTCAGCCCGCAAGATGCAGACTGGCTTCTGCTGTGTCATCTGTCTTGCCACTAAGCAGCCCACTCACCTGTGCCAAAGCCATGGTCTCAGCAACATGCAGACCTCACAGCCACAGGTAGGATAATTTTAATTGGAGCGCTTCAGCTGCTGTATTGCACAGAGTGTTATCAGGAAAGTGTGTCTTATATGTCCCCTCACAGTGATGTACTGTATATTTGAACAGCTACAGGGCTGGGGCAGTCAAGAGAAGTGGTTTCTGGAGCAGGTAGGAGATCACCACCCTGATGAAAGACTCTGGATTTGGCAGTGTTAGTCCTGTAACCGATCAGTTATAGGATGCCCTCCTGTAAAAACCGGGGTAAACATTAACATGTACAATCGGCAAATATATATCTAACCACTGGTATGGTCTCATCAAATGGTTTCTAATGCACAAACAATTCTGAAAAAAAAAAAAAAAATTGTTCCACTGATGGAGAACAGCACCATGATCACTGATAAACTTCATATATTCTACTGGGGCGACACGTTATCAGCTTAGTGGCTCCGATAATCTCCAGATCTATATATACTCTACTGTCTGCCATTAGAGTTGTTCTGTGCACATGCTCTGAAAAAAGTCCCTCGCCATAAGAGTCACCACATGAAACTTGTGTATATTAAACGTGGTTGGTGAATGAAGTGATTAAGATTCCGAATGAGGATTTTCCAAGAGAAAAATGCCTTTTTTATGAGCCATGCAGAGACCATGGCCTTGTCCTCTCCCAATGACATGAGAAGCATGCATAATCATGTCATGTACTTCTGGATTTTGTATGCCTTGTGACTGAAGGGGTGCAGTTTCATAGACTGTCAAATAGAGAGCATGATTACACACAGCTCAGACTGCTGAGGGATCATTTGAATAATGTAGTTGGTTACATTATTATCTTTTTCATTCATTACTGGCTGGTAGAGTGGTTCTGTTGCTATTACAGAGGGATAACACTTCACTATATGAAACCTTTCATTTACTGAGCTGGGTTTGGCATAATGCTGTGTGTTGTCTCCAAGGAGGAAACTATTATCTGCAGCACAGAAATCCTGTCTCCACAGAAAGTATTCAGCTTCGTAACAAACAAAAACTGGCTTTTTTTTCTTTTACTTAATTTTCCAAATGACTTAGTAAATAAATCTCTGCTGAGGAATGAAGCAGCTTCCATTGCGACTTATCAGGGGATTTGTGTAGCTCAGAGCGCTAAACAGGAAACAAAGCCAGAGGAAATAAAAGAGCCAGCACGTGCCCATAACACAACATCTGTTGACATCAGCCATTAAGTGAAATATGACCACCGTGTGCACTTTCATTAAAAAAAGACATTGTTTCTGTTGTTTGTGGTCCAATCTGCTAATCTACAGGGCACTTTCATGGCATGATGGGAATCTCTGAATTAATTAAAGATTTGGCACCCACCAGTCTTGTTTCCCTTGTGAGCAATGTGCTCTCTTGTTACAGTGATGCACAAAATAATTCCCCACTTTGCCAGATGTCCTGTTGTCTCGAGCAATGAGTTTATTATCGTGTGAAATTGCAAGGAGATATTCTGACTTGTAGATCCTCTGTCATCTACATTCCCTACAAATGACATTCCTGATATTGGAGGAATGTCAAAGTCGGTGTGTAAAGCTGAGAGATGTCTTATTATTTTTTTTGTGATACTATATTGATCGCTCCCACTACCAATGAAGCCAGAGCAGGGGGCCAACCACAGGGCAGGGCCCCTGGAGTTGGTATTGTCTTCACTTTATTCAGCCCAAGGTCAATATTGTATGGATGTCTGCACACCACATCATGTGAAGTTTTACACAAGCAGTTGCTGGTGGTGAAAAGCATTCAAGATTTGTGTCAATATTGTCATGAATTACCTCCACATCCGCCTCTGCAGTGGGGTGCAGAATGAGAATGAAATCAGGCACCGCGAGGAAGAATAAACGGAACACGTCTTGTTGTATGTTATAGAAATAAAACACATGGTGACTTAGAATATTAATTTCCTCATCCATTATTCATGTGCTAGCGTGCACAGTGAAGGGAAAGTTGGTGTTAAGCCCTATACAAAAACTACTGGCAATAAAACTGGAGATAATGACTTATAACTTACTGCTTGAGTTTACAAGGATCAAAATTCAGAACTTTTAGTTTGAAGGTTGTCGTCTTCTTTTATTGGAAGAAATAAAATCAGACTAACCCCAGAGTACATCTATAATTACACCTGAAACCCTTCACCTTGTTCAGCACCTTCTCTGACGGGGAGACACAGCTCTGTCGAAGCAATATCAGCTCAAACAGATAAGATCATACCAAATGAAAATGACTGGTTTTGTAGCCTCAGCTAAGCAACCCAGCATATCATTAACTTTAAAACTAGTAGTTACTGGCTAAAACATATTATCAACCTATCAATCAACATGCCACTAATGTGTCATGAAGGCACCACATATGTGTTTATATATGGATTCAAGCTTCAAAAACACAAGCAAGCCACACAAAGCATCAGTGTACACCAGGTGCATGGTTCAAATCTGCATTATGCTGGCTGTACTGGGCACAAGATTACAATGAGAGCTTTACATATTTTGTTTTCACAGCTTTGCTTAAACCTTGTGAGTGTGTTAGTTTGTTTCCCACTGGCTTTTTCTCAGGAAGTAATCAGAAGTAAAGTGCCAAAAAGAATCAGCAGTATAATTAGAGTAATTAAGAAAGCACAGGGCAGGCGGTGTTTTGGATGCCATGAACCACTAAGCACAGTCCCTGGGTGGTAATTACATGTATACACAACCAGCCTGAGCTTTGTTCAGGGTTGTGCTACCCTGGCCTTGAATTGTATAAGTGTGGTTTGTGCAGGCAGTAAGACATAATTGGCTTTCGAAACAAAAACACGATCTCAAACTGAGATGGTTTTGTAATTTAGCATCTTGGGAAATAATCAGGTATGTGGTGTTCATGTTCAGAATTCAGTCCTGCAATCACCGAATGCCTAAAATGGAGTGACAACGGTAGTTAACCAGTGTGTTACAGTAATCTACTATTTTGTTTTTCATGGATTGCTGTTGAGGATTTAATTTAGTTTTCTGCTAGAAAAAAAGTCAGATTTATAGGTGTTTCAGAAATGGGTTTTCGGCCCGAACATAAAAGGTGAATGAAGATATCCTTGTCTCTGCTCTATGTGACATTTTAAAGGTTCACATTTCATCGCATGGAGAATAGATTTCATCAAAATGACCTTGCTGCATGGTTACATCAGTGATGTTCCTCCTTTGTGGCCTGAACCTATCCTGCTTTCTCTCTGACACATTAAAATCACAGCTTGTATAAGGAAAACTTCCCACCCCACAGTGAACCTCTCCACTGGGGACACACTACATCAGGGCTACACCTGGTGAGCAGACCTGGTGTGATATGTTTTCCAGACCTCTGCAACACTGATGCAGTTATGTCTAGCTGAGGAGACACACGAACACACTATTACAGAATCATTTACATTCAGCCCAACCCAGCCTGCCTCACAGTGTCCCATAGATCATCTCCAAGGTGGAACCTAAAATCACATATTGGATAAGGAGCCATCCATCCCCTTGCTGTCAATTAAAATGGCTTACCTTGGCTGTGTGAGTCAGACCTGTGACACACATCAAATTTTAAGTGCAGCTTTCACAAAGTTGTCACAAGTCATGGCAGACATTAAATATTACAAATAGTCTGAGATATTTTTTAAAAGGCTTCGAGGGATGAGGGTTAAAAAGTCAGTTCTAGTTTATTGTTTCTTAATACAGATTACACACTGACTTTTAAGACTACAGTGAATAAAAGCTCAAGTAAATGCTGAGCACAAGCTCTGCTTGGGCAATTTCATAAAGTATATGCCTACTCTTTCTCACAAATTACTTTTCATTGCCTTTCCAACAGCATCATGTTGCACTTTTTATTCCAATGAGTCACAAATAGGAAATATGGTTGACTTTTATGTCTTTTTTCTCCACTGTATTCACCTATTTCAGACAGTAACTCATTTCATATGATTCTTTTGAGTGAGGTACAAGTAAAGTATACTGATTAGACAATTTTTTATTCAAATCTGGATAGGAAAGGGTTAATTGGAAAGTAGCAGTAATTTCCAAATTATATGGTATATTAAAAGCCAAAGCTGGCTGGGTAATATTCGTCATGCTTATAGCCCACAAAGTTTAAGACTGTTGTCATGTCATTTTTGCTTTATGGTTTTAGAAGAAGAGGAAGAACATGAAACACAGAGAGACAAATTTGAGAGTAAGTAATGCACATTTTAGCTTGTTCTCTATCAAGGTCAGAATTCGTTTTCTTTTTTTGTTTCTTTTTTTTTTTTTTTTGCAAAACAAACCGATGGTATTGTCAAGTAGCATACAATGAGAATTTCATTAAAAAGAGATACAACTTTGAAAATCTGTCTTCTTTGAGCCTAACAGGCACCTATGACTCTACAGTGTGCTTTAATAGCAGCTTTCACTGGATAATGTTCTTAAATATTACCTTGAGAAATCTCATTAATTCCCCCTTAATTATAATCACATTCCATTTGGTGGATGACTGGGAGAAAGCTTTGATACAGGGCGATAGTATCAATACTGGAATTGCATTGTGACTGGCACCTCATTCACTTAACAAGCGAATGATCCCAATGCATTCTAGATACTGTAATTAATCATTTACATACTCTCAGTGTCACCGGATAGGTCATCCTGCTGTGCTTTCCCACCGCTCCCCTCATTAAAATGCTAATCTAAACCGCAGACCCACCCTGCTGCTGAGGAAGACTCCTCATAATGACTCTCTCCGTCTTGCTTCTTCGTGCCCCCCTAAGACCTCCATAACAGGAGGTGCCATGGGCCGAAAACAGGGAACTTTCCCACAGAACAGGAGCTGTGCTCCCTGATGCCACTGTGGAAATGCAGGGCTCATTAACCAAATGTGATTTTTAAAATAGCCATTTCCCTTCGCTTCTCTCAGTTTATATACTGTATACCATAGGTGACTGATATTCATTGAGAGGGTGTAACCTAAGAGATTATGAACCGCTGAGGGCTCATCTGTCTGTCACAGTACAAGAACAGGCAGGAGTGTGTGCTGAGGAGAAGGTGGACAGAGAAAGAAAGAAGGAAAGGAGCAGCTCATGCTCCAAGAGATGATTAAATGATTTAACCAACACATACCCGCGTAGATTTATAAACTCCAGCACTGGGAAAACTGTTAGAAAACACATGATTTGCAGCACAGTAATGTGCAATGTTAGCATGAGCACCATTGTGGATGAACAGTAGGTTGAGGGACAGGTGAAAGTAAGTCAGCGCATCACAGCACAGATGCTTCTCTGAATTAACCCCATCACGCATTGTAATGTAAAAACAAATGTAAAAAAAGGAACAAGCCCTTCAGCCTTAACAATTTCGTCGTCATGGTAACAATAATATGATACCTAGAAGCATACCAGCTCCAAGCGTTAGGCTGTGGAACGGCCATGGATAAAAGACAACGCTCGGTTACACATAAGAAACATCCAGCCAACGATGGGACAAGGCAATGATAGCTTACAGTTCACTCTGATAATAAGTTATATACACTGTTACTTTTTACATTTCAGTTCCTTCTGGATGTAAATGTTTTCCCATTTAACATGTAGATACCCTGAAGTGTTTCAGCCTGCTAACCGTCAGTGTATAATGACTATAAAACACTTCTCTCTAGCTGATGTATAAGAAAGTGCATTGTGATCATGGAGCGTTTATTTTGACTAAGCACTGCCGGTAAACAGGGCATGTAAGAACACACATGAATGGGTGGCTGCACAGCAAACCATGCATGCATCACAAGCCAGATGAAGGCCTCCTGACTGGTATAGACACAGCTATATGGGCTAAAAATATGCATATACTCTCTCACAATGTGTACTAGGGAACCGGGGGTTCCAGTGTGGTGCTTTTTCAAATTAAAATGTAAATATGTTTAAATGTTTTAAAGATTTTTAACATAAATAAATACATAAATAAATCATAAACTATTTAATTAACATCATGTTTTTGAATTTGTCGGTTTCAAAGTATCGGCTTTCTGGTGGATAGTTGAATGAGGAGATGGATATCTCTCTCTCTTATCTGTCCATTAAATATAAAGCTACAGCCAGTAGCTGGTTAGCTTAGCACAAAGATTTGAAACATGGGGAAACTGCTTTCTTGGCTCTGCCCAAAAGGAAACAAACGTTGCCTTCCAGCACCTTTAATCCATACAAAAACTGAACTTGGAGCCAAAAAATAGTTCAGCACATTACCCTCCATAAAACTCAGAATTGTTGTTTGTACACTTTTGTATGGATTAAACCAATGAGATATGACACGTTGATTAGGTGAGCTTTAGAAGTGGATTTTGTTACCATTGTTTCCTTTTAGCCAGGCTGACTGTTTCCCCCTGTTACCAGTCTTTGTGAAAGGCCTTAGCTAATAGTTTAGATATGAGAGTGGTCACAATCTTTTCAAACAGCTCTTTGCAGAAAGAATAAATACATTTCCCAAAATGTCAAACTATTCCTTTAATGCTATAGCTTTGGATTCTAACTGATTTGTTAACATATCCAGGGATGCGAAGGTCACTTTTAAAAATATCTTCTGTAATTCTTAAAATATTTACACTAATGCATAATACTAGTACTCATTAATGTTTTCTAATTGCTCCAAGGGACTTTCAGATTACCACTGCAATAGTGCAGGTAATGTATAAACAGGTTTACACTCGACATGGGAAGTTCAGGAATTTTCTCAAAGCTCTTTTCCTAACATTATATAGGCTATATTTAGATATTCAGTAGGTCATATAGGCTGCAGCAACACAGCTGTTGCAATTTGGAATAGCAGGTAGCAGTTGCCATCACAACTAAAAGTATATAGTGCTCAAGCAGTTAGTATCTTTCACTTGTCATATTTATCTAGAGACAATCTGCAGCCATTGGTGAAGTAAAGTAGCATAAAAAGAAAGAAAAAAGCTTTGCTGGCTGACAGTGCAAAGTGTGATAAGATGATGAATTTATTTAAGCACTTTGCAGGTGATGATGATGCTGCACTGCCTCCTGACAACTTAAAGTAGTTTTCCTCCTGTCCTCCTTTGCACAAGACAGTCAGTAGCCTATCTGTATGCACGTTTGTGGCATAAAACAGTGGCACACTCCAAATGCTAACATCTCGTTTTTGCATTTTGTGAATAAAAAATGCTGTTTAACAATTTCTTACTGTCTTCAAACAATAGGTAAGTATAGGTCAGAAAAGCATGAAAATATTGTTTCTGTGTGGGTGTATTTGTTTGTGACCTTAAACCAGGGCAATAGCAAGAGTCCATCATCTATGATGAGTAAGCAACCAGCTTCTTGAGCTGCATGCCAGGCATATTGGGTGCATCTGTCAGGTGTCTTTTCTGGCCTGTTATGTTCTCACCATTCATGATATGAAACCCCAACTTTTTACACTCTACTCTTCAGAAAGAAAATCACAAACAAAAGCCATTGTGAATGTAGTATGTGTGTGTGTGTGTGTGTGTGTGTGTGTAGTGTGAATATAAAATGCTTTGTGTGATATGGTGTAAATATAGCCTTCTTTGTGTGAATTTAGTTTACTGTTTGCTGTGTATAGTGCTCTTTGTGTGAATATGTATGTGAATATAGTGTGCTCCTGTGCATAGAGTCTGCTGGTTCTAATTTAGTTATGTGTTTAAACTCTGTTGACTGATTTGCAATATTTTAAATAATTCTGATAATCAAAGAAGGAGATTAAGTCAAATTACATGTCAAGTGATCATTATATTAGTTCAACTCCAAATTTTTGCTTTTTGTACACACAAACATGGGGAGGAAAACCTTGGAAAAGCAGTTTCATCATTTTACATATCATTACATACTTTTTTTTTTTTTTTTTTTTTAATTAATGACCCAATCATAAAATATGGTGTGTCTGTTTGAAACTTGGGCTACTGGACAGCAAATTCTCAGGCTGCTTTTTGTTGCCAGTTTATCCCCATGTATAAAGATATTGATTGTACACACTGTCTTAAATTTCAGCCATTTCAAAGATACTTTCTTCACATTAATAATGTAATGCAAAAGTAAAAGCATGCCAAATTGCCTTTTAAAATGTGTTGCCTGTCAGACTGACAAAGATGCCAAGGACATGATAACAACTGATGACAGTGATGAATATGATGAAGTGTAAAGTTGAGGGACAGACATCAGACTGATGGGGACCCCTGATGACTCTGGTTCAGGGAACTGATAAACGGTGTGTTTATGTCAAGTCAAGTTGAATAATGTTTCCAGCTTCTTTTACACTGTAAAACGTTACTATTTACTTCACCCTCAGATATTATGTTTGTAAAAAGTTAATCATTCTTCTGTATGTATTCCCAAATTTAATCATGTTTTTCACGCGTCCTATTTTCAAGTAGGTAGAAAACACCAATTCTATTTAAGCTGTTTATTTATATTTGCCAAGTGCAACATAATGAACACCTTAAAACTGTTGATATTTCTTAATACATAACTCTGTATATAGGTATTTACAAACATGCTTTACTATTTTCTGGTAGTAGAAGTCGACTGACAATGTGTGTGCTTTTCTAACTCTGTATTTTAAAGGAGAAAAAGTACTTCTACTTTGTATTTCTAACATTTTAATTATACATTAAAATTAAATTGTACAGTCTCACTTCCACACACATATACACACACATACAGTTTTACTGTTAAGGGATCACGCATAATGATTACCACTTTTTCAACAACTGCTGGAGCAAACCCAGACAGCAGGATGGTAATTAATAAATGTTTTTGTATTTCTGTCTAATAAAGCTTCGGAAGACGCACTGCAGTGTCGCAGCAGACAGCATGAATACAAAACATAATTATTTCATGTGCCAAGGAATATACAATAAATCTGCAGGAATCCAGAGTTATTGCAACAACATACAGGTATAGGCATTAATGCCTAATGCTGACAGATGTACAGTATCAGTACATATGCAAAGAATAAACAACAGAAAATCAGAGCAAAGGAAACGGTGACACATAGGCAGAACATACTATCTCAAGCCTGCAGCATTTAAAAATAGGCATACAAAAACCGCCACGGGTATGCTGAGGAATTGTCTTATTTGATCCCACAGAGCTGAAGCTCTCAATTTATTTTTGCACAAGTGAAAGCTCTGCTTTTGTCTAGGGTTTAAAAATAGACTTTCATTAATACTGTCCATGACAATATTAATCACGTCAAACCTCCAACAGAGTGGAGGAGAGGATTGAAGCAGCCTGTCGTATTCAGAAAACATATTCTACTGTAGCTGCTCTTCGGTAAAACTGCTCCCCAGCAAACAAATGGCTGCAATAACTCCAGGCCTCAAACACAATAGGTTCCAGAGAGGGGAGTCAAATAAATGGAACAAACTGGCTGGAAGTGATATGTCACTATATTAGATGCCTCTGTGCCAAATAGATGCTACTATCCCCACTATAGCCTCTGGGTCAGATTTTAAACAGTGCTGGGTTAACTGTGACTCTGCGTCATGTTGAGATAATGTTTTGAAGAGACACATGACCTAAAAATTTCGTAGCCAGCCCTCTCTTGGTATTGCAAAGTATTTTTTCTATGATGTGTACAAACAAACTGTTACTGTAATACTTTAAAAACACACACATGCATACAGACATGGTTTACAATAGTTTTATTGTAGTTTTAATAGTTTTTTTATGGAAGATTTCAAGGGGAAAAAAATGCAAACTGAGATTAGTTTAAAAGAAGCAGAGGAAGTCCTTTCATTTCCCTCTGCTGGGAAAACCTCTAAACAGCTACCATTTATGTGCCTTTGACACAACACACTTCATTCATTCAAGTTCATGGTTTCTTGTGTTGTGTTTGTAAGCCAGCATTTGCTACCTCAACAAAGATTAGACACAAATTAAAGAACCTTTAAAGAAAGAAAGAAAGAGAATCCTTTGGATTAAACTAAATTAAAACACATCCCATTTCATGTAAAAAAGCTATACATACCAGCACAAGATAAAAAGTGGACTCTACATTGATATGCTGGCAAGTATAATTTGAAGCAGCCATAAGGTACAAATCACGCAAAGAATGGATCCAATTAGAAACCTAAGCCAAAGCAGCACAAAAGAATGAGAATCAATAATACAAATGTCAAGACAGACCAAAGCGGATCCAAAAATCCCCTCCATCTCCCATGGAAAGGGTGAGTATTTATCATTGTCTCTGTGGCACCATACTTATCGTCTTCTTAACTTTAGCAGGACTGATAATGCAGGCGTGATTTATCGCTGGTCAGCAGAGAGGCTACTGATCCCTGAAAGAGGTTTGCGTTTATGCATTATTCAAAACTTTTTTTTTTTTAATCTTCCAAATCAGGATTACGGTGGGGGGGGGGGCTTAGTTCTTTTCCAGAGGCTTACAGCGAATGTGCCTTCTGATCTGACTTAGTTTGATTATTTTAACATATATGTGTCAAAGAAGCCAGGTGGAGATGCCAGAGAAACCAGGAGTTATCTTCAACAGCAAATTTAAGTATTTCATTCCTCCTCAGTTTTATTAGCAAATGCTATCATTTCTGTCTTGACATATCCTGAGCTTCCATCCCCGTCATCTTTTTTGATTGTGCCAATAATGTTAACAGCTGTAACAAGAGCGAGCCCAATCAATCAGCCTGTGTTATGAGACACGTTTGCGTTTGCTGGGTGAGTATCCATCGAGCAGCAATAGAGTGAGAGGAGCCATGTGTTAATGAGGTGAGTAATTAAAGAGGGGGATATTGAGCCTGCTGATCTCTCTGGCCCTACTGAGCGGGGGGAGCAGAGAGAGACGGACCACAAGGCCAAATTACGCTAAGACGACTCATTAGATGAGCTTGGCTACGCAGGGGAGTCTCAACCATTCTTCATGCTCCCTCTGCCCTACATCTCTTATTGACCTGCACAGATTGGGACAATTATTATGTGTTTTTTTTTTTTTTTGCTTTTTTTGCTTCTTATATTTTATTTTCTTGAGAGTGGCCCAATCAGAAACAGAGTTAGTGTCAGTAAGATTTGATCCTGGTACAAATTGGCGGACTTGCACTTTTTTTCACGCTGAGTGCCAAGAGAGAACAGCTATATGAGATAAGAGGACAGAAGAGACAAGGATGAACATGATGAGGGGGAGACGTGGGACTTTGGCCAGTGCTGTCTACAAAAATGAAGGAAACACCTACACTGCCCAGAAGACACACTGTGTCAGAGATGAGACTTATGTAAGCTAGGCTGGTGTGTGCACCCATGCTAATTTAAAGGATGATGACTAATTATGAAGGAAATGAATCGCAGAACAAAGATATGTATCTTTGTTATTGTTAAGTATCTGTTGATAGTTTTGATAATTTTACATATGAAAGTTAGGAGTAATAAAAACACAATCTCGAGTGATACGTTATCTAAAATGCACTTTTACTTAATTTAGCTCTGTTATTACAACACATCATGTTACTATGTTATGTCATCAAAAGTGGAAATTCAGCTGACATACTGCATGTTATGTATATCTAATGAAAAAAAAACATGTTACTTTATGCATGATTTATTTTAACTGAGTTATATGCAGGTTATTACATTATGAGCTTTTATGAAATGTTTAATTATATTATTCACAATTATCACATCATGAACTGCAGCATGGTAATTGATATAATCACTGAAAATCAAACACTAATTTGCTGAACTGCTTATTACTGGGAAAAATAACATTGTTGTGATGTGTTATCAGCCGACTGTTCTCCACAGGCGCTGACTCATCAACTACATCTTCTCTGGGCAAAAATTTAGACACGAGCAAGTGAAAGATTTTTCTCCAGGTGTTCAAGTTTTGGCTTCACAGTGAAAGAGAGAAGCCAGAGAACCAACAGATTAATCCTCTGTTGCAGATAACTTTTTCTCCCTGTGGACAGTGACAAATCGGCTGAGGTACGGTTCAATAATATAAAGTGCTGTATTGTTCATAGGCACCCAAGTGAGGTGATGAAATATATTTCACACATTTTTTCCTTGATTAATTCTGAGCTATTCTTTTTAGCACCACATTCATCAAGTGACTTTTTAAAAGCATTGCAATTATAGTGCACCACAAGAAATTTGTAATTTGTATTTTTTTGAAACACAATGACCTTTTGTCTCACTTTGAAGAAATATATGATGTAGTATCAAGCAAAAATAAATTTCTCAAACACCATTTACTCTGTAAAATGAGTCCATGACTTAATGCATTTTATCTCCTCAAGGTGATTAGTAAAAGAAGTCAGAATAGAAGGCCTTTTTCCTTGTTTTATTCCCTGGTCATTACCTGTATTACAGAACAGTATTGCCCTCCCTGTTGTGAGAGAGTGTAAACAGTAAAGCCTGCATAATCGGCTGTTCAAATTTGGACATGGTAATCATCTCTCTGATGCGGTGATTGGCACAGAGTCACTCCAAACATGACAGGTGCTGTACGGAAAAGGAGCCGAATGAAACCTTCTCTTTGAAGCCACCCACAAATTTATTGCTGTTCAGGAAAAAGCTCCTCACTTTATTGACAGATCTTCTTCAAATATTAGAGTATACAAATTAGGGACTGTATAATGGCATCTGGCAGCATCTTACTTCTTGCAGTGTTATAGCCATAGTAAGAACAATGATGTAAACTGCATAAATAAATAAATTAAAAATCCAGAGCAAATCTATGAACAAAGTGTGAAAACCCTCCATCCCAGATGTATGATTCCATCAGTTGTGGTTCAAAATGCATTAACACTTCTGTGCTGACAACACAAAGAAATGAATGTGCAGTTTCCTCACCCATGCTCAGACCATTTTTGTTAAAGGTGGATAATCCATACACATCCAGTTAGAGGCTGGAATCAAAGGTTATGAGTTACGACAATGCTTGTCTTCAATGCTGATGAGAAGACATTGCTTTGTTGTTACACCACGTGCCCAAGCAGTCACACTTTGATAGCGCTGGACTGACAAGCTGGCCTGAGCATCAACACCATAAAAATATTTCAAGCATCTTTTTACATGCTATGATACCTGTTTGTTACCATTCTATATGCACTGCAGTATGTGGCTGCAGGCAAATGATCAAATAAAAACATTATAAAGATAGACCAGTTTGCTGTTATGTGATCAAACCTGGAAATCTATGCTAATGTTTGACGAGCAAAAAGACTTCTTTTGGCTTATCTTTAAGTCAGTGTGCCTCAGTGTGATGTGAAACTCTGTGTATTGTGTAAATAATAAATAACGGTGAAGCCTATTAGTATACACCAAAGAATATTTTCATCATCACTCCACTTGGGAACGCAATATTGTTTTTCTTTGTTGCTCTCATCTGAGTGATTCCTGTATCTTTTCACTTTTCTGTATGAAGCAGCTGTTGCTGTATCTGTAAATGGAAGGATTTTGGATGTGAAATGGAAGGGAAAGCGAAGAAGTTGGATATAATTGCACTACTACTTCTTCTATCTGGACAATGCATCAATGGAACAATTACAGGAAGAATGTTTGTTTTTAAACCCCTCTACACAGCCACTGTACTCATCCCGGGGCGTTACTGTGGAGATGATGGTGACAGAAGCTAGGCATCCAGATGGAGCATCTGTTGGGGTTTTCCTGAGCTCTGTAGCTCAGAAGCCACAAATGAAGCTGATGATGCCTTTGAACTTTACACAGTCAATACATCCCCCTTGTTCCAGCTCCGCACAGTGCCACTCCATCAAACTCCTCCACCAACCCCACCCCCCACCAACCCACACACACTGCCAACATCAGGATCTGCCTGCCTCCCCACTACATCTTCCTGTTTCCAAGATAAGAAGTACTGCTCAAACCTGGAGACGCTGCACGGCAGGTCTCTTTCCTCAAACATCCCACACTCGTCTCCATGCAGAGATGGCCTAAAACTGACATCGACAACAGGAGCCTCATTAATCTTTATAGCAGCTCGAGTCAGAGTTTCCTTCTTCTCTCTGCCTGTCTGCTAGGTGGCATATTCTCTTGAGAGCGCTATTCAACATCTCGGAGGTGCAGCATGTTGTCACAGCAAAAGAATGAGCAAGTGGTGGGGAGCAGATGAAAGGCAAACAGGGCAAACATTTGAATATAACCTGTGTGAAGGCATTTACAGAATTAACAGCTTAAGCTGCTCTAAAATCTCCTCTTTTGATTTCCCACACCTGTGCCCGTGACCCTGCATACTGCAGTGCAGCTTATGCTGTTAACAGAGAGAGTTTGTGTCCCCAGCCTGCTGTCAGCATGGAGACAATGCATACATCCATGAGAGCCTGCCTAATGTGAACAGCTGGACTTTACATGAGCTGTAAATAAAACAAAAAACAAAAAAACCTTGTATTTATTATCGGCATCGCTTTATATTGCAGTGAAACCTGTCCTGTTTCAAAGATATTAAACACACACAAAAGGGCACTGAGAAGGTATAATTGTGGCGATGCCCCAGTTCTGTCAAAATGTTCGCTCACTGAGTCCTCCCAGCTTTTTTCTGTGGTGCTTTGTTGCCTGGCTCGCCTGCGAGAATTAATCAGCTCTTTACACCTGGGTTATGATGGCCTCTACTAGCCTCTGTGTGTTATTGTGGCATCAGCAGAGGAAGGACGGACTTGTTTTTTCCAACTAGCAGACAATTTAGCTGTTGCCGCTTAACAAATTCAATTAGATAAGGGTTGATAATTAGATAGATAGGAATTATAATGAAAAATAAAACAATGTAATGATGATAGAAGTCATGATATCTTTGTCTTTACCTGAAATAAATTTAAAAAATGAATACGTTAAGCCATAAAGGCATTCTGAAGGGTTTTGTAATGAAGTCACAGATTAACTGTACAGAATAATTGCTCAGTTTAGTTACTTTGAGTTCATGCTGTTTAGATAAAATATTTGTTTGAAAGGCCATCAACTGACCTCTAACTTCTTTCCTCTGAATCACGGAAACTTTTGAGTCAGAGAGGACATTACTGCACGTAAAACAGCCTGGAGGAGATGTGTAGAAAAAAAAAATGTGTGAGAAGAATTCTGATTCTTAGTTAAGGGTCAAGAGCTGTGACCTGGCTCCAATCTTAGTGGCAGATCCAAATGTCTCCAGGAGCAAAAAGACAAAGATTAACTGTCCCTTAGAGCTTGAAAACTCATAATTAATGCTGCCTCACTTCCCTCTGTGCCTCTGCTCGGAGGAGGATTGACACTGAATTGATAGAATTGCCATTTAGGGGTCAGTTGTACCATGATGGGAAAGACATTGCTGGGCACATATTTGTCAGGTTTAAGCCTATATTGATCTCTTGGCAGAATTTTTAAATTTCACATTCTCACAGAAAGAAAAATTCACTTGTTATCTTTTCAATTGCCATGAAAAAAATAAATAAATAAAAGCTGAAAAGAAGGCAAATATTCCACTCAATGGATGGTAACAGTATTGAATTATATTTTAGTTCTGAAAACTAAATGAATAGTTACAAGTCATATTGGAAAGAAAGAAGGAGTTTTCATTATGAAGCTTTTAGCTTTTATTGGTCTTTCTTTTAAGCAATAAGCAACAATAAATAGGCACAGCAGGCTTTGACGGGTCTTTGGTGGAGCCGTACGTTTTTGAATGTGGTGTTGGTTCTGCTGGCTGCAGGCTGAGGGAAACATGCTGAGTGGTTCCAGTCACTGTGTGGAGTACAGTGCAGTAAACAGCCTTGGAAAAAGGGTGGCTTTGAAAGGCTCCCTCCTACCTCTGAGTGGGCTCTGCAAATCCCTCCATTGAAGTGGGCTTATTTCTTAACAGCGCTCCTACCATTTTGTATGGATCCTCTGGAATCCTCTTTGCACATAAACACCCACAATGAAGTTGGAAAAAAAAATAAGGAAATGTTCTGTCATGAAATATGGTCTGATTCATAATCAATAGACGGGGGTGTGAAAGGTGGGGTCCTATATTCTGTGCGGTGGTTGTCTGAAGATACCAATTAGCAAAAGGGCCTGTGAGACATACAGTACGTTACAGTGGACTGAGTGTATCAATTCCAGTGGAGGTGGGCTAAATCCCCCACCATGATGCAGCAATAACTGGAAATGGAAGACAGTTCTACTGTGGAGGTTAAGTCCTTTGGCCTCAGCTTCACCTAAGTCAGTTCTCATAAAACAAGTCATGTGGTGTTTTATGGTACAGGAAGACAAAATGCCTCAAAGACTTACTGAGAAATCAGGAAATAAATATAAGGGGATCTATGTCTAATTCTCTTTTGTGCCAACCTCTGAGAAAATTGGAAAAGGGTTGTGAACAGCTCAATTTGTCTTGATGTAATTTAATGGCCTGTACCTGTTATGGGCTCAGTCTAATGGACTAAAACACAATGAGCAAAAATGCTTCTGACTCAGGGAAACAGGGTGCAAACTTCATGGCAGCTGCCTGAAAGCTTTTCAATTTTCTGTGAAAGCTGTGTTAAAAGGCCCTACCATGTACGGCAAAAAAAGGAAAAAGAAAAAAAAGAAAAAGGAAAATAGGAAAAAGAAAAAATGCTGAGACTAATTTCTCTATTTCACTTTATCTCAAAGATGTCAGATACAATATGCTCAAATAATGACAGTGTTAAGGAGGTTGTCATATTTTTTTGCAGAGAAAAATGATAGGAGCAATTTCTTAGTTCGTTTTTCTTTACTTGAAATTAAAGTTAAGAGGTTCATTTATGTGTCAAGTGTAAAAACATTGCATACCTTCCACAATATGGGCTGTCAATGGGAAAATAAGGTCTAATTTTTCATTTCAGAAAAATCTCCTCATCACAGACATGGTCATCTTCTGACAGTAGTAATAGAGTCAGAAATGAGGTTTAGATTGTTGTGCTGCATCCTCAGTACTGACATTAATGGCCTCTCATTCAGTTACCAAAGGCCATTAGCTAAAAAGGACAAAGCTTTGGAGCTGAGATAAAGTGGGAAGATATACTCAGTTGTGTAGTGACTGGGGTTTGAAGCAAAATGCCCCACTGGATAGGTTGCTTATGTATAGGAAAATAACTCAGGCAAAACACTTTAACTGATTGCAAAGTTGCACCTGAATGAATTTATGGGAGATACCTCTCTAATATCCTCTGCATCAGGTATATAAAGAGTGCACAAAGCATGCTGTTAATGTACAATACATGCATCTAGTGTTCCAGTAGTGCCAAGACCATCAGTTAACTAAATTCTAAACTAAACAATAAATCAGTTTATACATACATCAGGCATAAAAATTATTCTCTCCAATGTTTGGGACATCCAAACATCACACTGGAGAGACTTAATTTTGTTTTCATTATTTTTACCCTTTCTATTTTTATCTACAATTTTAAAGATGCTGTTTTTGAGCAATACACTGATTAATTTTCATGTAGAACCAAACAATCCCACTGGCATCTGCCCAGTGCAAACACAGTCTTCTGGAGTGTTTGGGATTTAAGTGTCAGTGCTTCTTGTTTTAAAAGAGAAGAGAGTGATGCTTACTTGAATTTCACTCTTTTTATCAGGGATACAAACTGAAGAACAGAAAAAAATCTTGCTTCTCTTCAGCAAGGCTAATAAAAGTACCTTTGCACCCTGTCGATCTACTTCAGGATACATGAATGTAAAAATAACTGAACAAGACAAATAACAGGATCTTCAGTCTAATAATTTCCTTTCTTTATCCCACTGGTTTCACTTACCAGCCACTGGCGCAGAGAAACTCATTACCAGACAAGTAGCCCAGCCACAAGCCAGGAAATTGACTTTTTTTGTCCAAGGCCAAGCTCATACTTTCCGATACTTGACAACCACTGTTGCAGCTTGATTAAAGTGCTTTCTGGATTATACCTGAAGACAACTGTTATCAATAGCACTCTGGCTATATCTGTTAATAAAAGAGGAAGCAATCCACCATAATTCACTACACTAATTGTAAACTAGTATAAGTTCCTAATTGATTAAAATATCCTGAATATATACTAAACCATGTCTAAATTTAAGTTGCTCATTGTGCCCTGATGCTTTTTAGCCATGCTAGCTGTATGGCTCTAAGGAACTTAATCTCTTGGTGGGTATGTTGGTCGATCAGTTCACCATTGTGGTCCAGGGTGAAACAGCACGATGGATTACAGTGAAACTTGGTACAGACGTCCATAGTACCTAGAGGACAAACTGTATCAATGTAAATCTCCAACCTTTCAGGCCAAATTTTCACTTTAATTTGTCCAACAGTTTGGTCTTTGACCAAATACCTGCAAAACTAATGACAATCCCATCAGCTTCAGCTGTACTTTGTGTTCAATGCTAATTAGCAAATGTTAGCATGATAACATGCTACACTAAAATTATGCATGCGGTAAACATTACACCTGAGTAGTATCAGCTTGTTAGTGCTGTCACTGCAGACACATCAGTATACTGACATTAGTGTTTAGCTCAAAGCACCACTGTGTCAAAGTATAGTCTCACAGAGCTGCTATAGAGCTGTAGATTCTTACTTATTTTTTCATACATAAATGAAACACAACCTATTATACAAAGTCAGTACTTTCTTTATGGTCATTTCAGATCTATTGGCTTTTGGAAGAATGTTCACAATTCGATTCTGTTGTCTGGGTTATTTGACCATTATCAATCAGTACTTTCGAGCAACAGACACAATCAAACTAGCCTGCACAGGGTGACTCCAAGGTATCCAAAATAGCACTAGGTCAAAGTCATTTCTCTCTCACTCAGTTGTACAGAAAGCAACAAAGAGTATCTATTTCATATAATATGACTGGCGTTTCAGGATCAATAGCCCCAAGTCCACAAGGGAAAACCACCTGGCCCTGGTCTAAAATCAAATTGTAAACAGCCTGAAATAGCTCCTGTGTGACTAATTCCCGCTCTCTGCCATAACTACAGAGATTAAGTAAGTAAGTGTTTTTTTCTTTTCTTTTTTTTTTTGTGTGCACCAGAAAATTTGATTTTTTACCCTAATACAGACAAAACACCCATGCAAAGCTGATGAAAATAAAAAAAGAAAAAAGGAAAGAAAAAGATTTAAAAAAAACTCAGCTTGTCAATATTAATAGCTAATATGATCAAAAATGGCCATGCATGTTTTATTAGCCATCTGGCAGCTATGTTGGGTAATTTAAAAGCAATTTTGGAGTTGTAACAATTGGGCAAAACAAACTGGGGGGGGGGGACATAAGGTTGATGAGAGACAGAGAGATACAGTAGTTGCGGGCAATTGGATGTATTGCAATCCCCTTGTTAAAAGGCTGGATAATGCCCAGGTTGGATTGATTTAGTGGCTGCATCCTGGTGACAGCTTCCATATCACAGCCTCACTACCCACTGAAGTGTGCATTAGGACTTGGTGTTGGCAGCAATATGGCTTTTGCATTTAACAATCTGTGGCCCAGAAAGAGTGGAAGGGCTCGAGAGACAAGCTGATAGAGGGGAGCCTCCCATCACTTGTCAGCATTGTCAGGGGCAATGCCTTATTATCCCCAGTCTACTGGCTGCTATTCATGTCATTTATCATTCCCATCACCTTTTCTTTGTGGCTCACTTCAGAGAGAGAGACGAGGTCTAGAGGGGATATATGTATATAAATATATCGAAAATTGGCTCAGTATGGATTCCTTTGCTCGTGCAGACCTCTTTGTTTGGTGGCAGACAGAGGTGCTTTTGTGTATCTGGCAGCAGGGCCACGGTTCTCTCCATCAATGGCACGCCATTCAGGAGATAAGCATCAGCTGGCGGCCCACTCCACTGACACCACCGCTTCCTCCCGGAGTCAGCAGATTACATTTTAGGAGTTGACAGCTTGTTATCACTCTGGATAGCAGGAGGGCTTAATCTTTTGTTCTTTTCTGGCTGGGGGAGGGCTGAGGAGTCGCCGGCTCAGGCCACTGATTCCACCAACTTCCCTCCTTGTGCCCTCTGCAGTGACACAGACGGTGAATAGGCCACTCTCTCCTCCGCTCTTTTCATCTTCCTCTAAGAGTGCCTGCACTTTGTACAGGGATTACAGTGATGGAAGCATCAGCAGTGCACAATGATATCCATTCAACACGTCTCCCCGGCAGACAGGGGATGGGTTCAAGTCTGATTTGATAATGGGTACGCTGGCTTCAGTCTGCAGGGATGGATCACAGCTCCAAAGGTAAGGCCTGTCCTTTGGGAACAATCATGTAGAATCCCTCTCAGAATAATATCCATGACCATAATAAGGGCAGAGAATGGCATGGTTCTTGTGCAATATTGTAAGTCACACAGAGATAGTGTTCAGAGGAAACCTTTTCCCTCACTGAAGTTACTGCACAGACATCAGGCTCCAGAAACAAAGTACGCTGAGACGTGTGGGGACTAGATGTTTTATTGGAAACGGCAGGTCCCAGATGCCAAAGAAAACATGAAATTTCTTGTGTTACATTTTGACCTTGACATGGCAGCTGGTTGTCCAGGTGCCTTTTTTTCAAGCTCTCCTACAGCTGTCTATTAATGGAACACTATATAGACATTTTTTTGTGGCTCAAATATTTTGCAGCTTGTCTGTGTTGTTTGTCTATGAACAGATAGTTGATTAAAGTGACACAGTCAAAGGCGGGGAAAGTCTATAGAAGCAAGTTATATACTAACAGATTTGAGCCTTGGATGTCTGTCCTTTAGAGAGAGTCACTGGCACTTACAGATAGTAATTGACCTGTTTAACAGAATAATAGCATATACACTGCTGTTGTGCTAACAATGCATAATTTTCTCTTGTTGAGTGAATGATAACTCAAGCTATCTTGAACACTGGCATTTATTATCGCTGTTTGCTTTTGAAACGGCAAGATGTCTCCTTGGTGAGAACAGTGGTTATATAACCTCCCTTTCTCCTCCTACTCTCTCTTTGTATGTCTCTTCCTGTCTATGTATGGTGTTCACAGCCTCTCTAGCCTATTCGAAGGTGGTTACAAAGCTCAAACTTTCATACTTTTTTGATTGATAATACTTAAGACAAGGTTTTCTGCTTTATGATGTGTTTGCAGGGGTGAAGACAAGCCCTCTGACAGGAACATTACGTTTGATATGAGCAGACTCATACAGAGGCAGTGACATTAGAAAAATCATTCTGCTTATGCAACACATCAGTGCTGCGTGATGACATTAACTCTACAAAGTTTCTTTCTGTCAGGATGAAAGAAACATGGGGGATAGTTGGTATCTCCACCAACATTCAGGTACATTAAATGAAATATTCCTACCAACAATTAGTCCTGTAGAGACAATAAAGGATGGGAGGGCTGGGAAGTGGGGAGAGTCGATAGATCAGCTTCTGCACAAAAGCTGATCTATCACACCTTGTCTTGCACTTGTACCTTGGTGACAGCAGGCCTAAGCAGAAAAACACCAGAACACAGAACCTGTGAAGTGGAGTGATTACACCATAGGCTGCTGTGTTAAGAATTAAATTGCAATGCATGAAAAAATTAATGTCTGAGCAGGTGTAAAGAATCATCTAGTGAAAGAGTATCACTGGAGATGATATCATAAGTGCCTACTGTACAACCTACCAGAGTCAGCAGTTGAGTGTAGAAATTAGACATTAACAAGAGAAGATGATGTTTCCTTACTTCCTCTGCAAAATAAATTAAATAGTTTCTCTCTGTTTGTTGGATTCAGAGCAGCCACATCGGGTTTGGAGTATGGCTCCATTTTAGTCTGTCATTTTGAAGTTATTAAGCAGTTTTTGATGACCAATCCAGTCCTGATTAATCATCGCTCCCATGGGGAGGCTTCTTGTTCCTTGAGATGCCTAAAAATTCAGTGTTGGACAGATAGCAGAACAACTGAGGACAGTGACAGCAAGGACAATGTCATATTGAGCAAGAAGCCAAGTACTGAGTTTAATCAGTGCTGGCATGGCTGTGTACTGCTGAAGCCGACCTGCTCATAATAATTACAGAGGAACACAGTTACAATGCATGCATTGTTAAGGAGAGGTGTCCTGCCAACTGTGTCTCAGCTGGCATTTTCGTGCTTCTAGTCAGCCAGAATTTAAAGGCACGCACTGTAACTGATTTGTATTCAGAGAGGTAGAAAGAGCACAAAAACAGATGTGACATCTTTATAGATGTCTTTATGAAATCACTGTTAATTTGTATTGCTATTGGATATGGGCTCCATCCTAAACTAGGTGTAATCAGTCATCCAAAGCAATCAGTTATGGGCAGAAAATTGGAATTCAGAGCATCATTACCACTGTGAACTTGGCCTTTTTTGGTGGCTATATCTATGATTTTCCAACTGTCTATGTTTATGAAACTGTCTTCCTAAAGAAGAAACCTTTTGTGTTCACCGCCACAGCGAGTGTATTGAGCCTCAGCTGTGGTTCTTGCAGAGTGGCATAGCATGGGACAGACTGACAGCGACTGACAGAGAGGCAGCATCTGTGATTACAGTCTTCAAAAACATTTTCAAAAATCAGCCTCACTGTTGGATCCACCTGGTGCTCTAGCCTTGTTCTCTTTTATTTCCTTTGGAGTTTTTAATGTTACCCAGCATGGCATTATGGAAAAGGGCAACCTGAAAGCCCTCCCTGCACCCGCAGGATGGCCAAGCCATGCTCTGCAGCTCAGTAGGAGTTCTAACCCTGTCTGCTTGTCAGTGGCTCAAAAGATGCATCTTCAACAAGAATGAGTTGAAAGAAAGAACACAGCATGTTTTTTTTTTGTTTGTTTGTTTCAGTCAGCATCCTCTCTCTCTTTTCTTATCCCTCACTGTATAGTTGTTTTTGGATCTGTGTTTCATATTTCATAGTTTTCTGGAGAGCTCAAGACCAGCTGTTTTAAAGTTTGAAGAACAGTTCGGTGAAGTGAACTCTGCCTTAATGTGGCTGCAACCTCATCTCACTGAACCACATAAAGTAGCCTTTCTTTTACAACATAAAAGTTCCATTACTTTTTATTTATTTATTCATTCATTTATTTTTTGCAAAAACCTGTGTGGTTCTTCAACTTTCATTTTACAGTTTATATAAAAACAGTTTTCTTGTTACTTTGCATATTTATATACAGTGTTTCTGTTTTCATTATTTATTTTATTTCATTTTTTTAAATTTAATTTTTAATGTTTTTTTTTTTTGTTTGTTTTTTTACCTCTGCTGGGAATCTCAAAAAATAAAATCTATTTGTATAGATTGGCATATAGAAGCCATTGGCCAGAAGGATCAGATGGCAGGGAAAAGAGATTATGTTGCAAGGCTCTCATGGTATAACCCCAGGCATTAATGTTAATGGAAAACCACATGACCTTGCACTTGCCTCTGAGCGGCTCCATTTTAAATCCAATTGACATGGCCCAGGTCTGGAGGAGACTGGAGAGATGGTGATGCAGGCACCGGAAACCCATGCATGAAAATAGTCAGTTTTTTTTTCTTTTCATAGTGTCCCAGGGGCCCCTGGTAAGGTTTCCTCTGTTCCCTCAGGTGAACAGGGGAAGGCGGTACTGAATGTGGAACAGTGGTTGCTATAATAGTTGCTCTGATACCTATGTCCCATGCCAGATGCCATGTGATCCCAACCCTGAACAGGATGGCAAAGCTTAGCTTTCATGACTTTAATCAAGGTATGCTGATGTGCTTATGCTCAAGAGACAGAATAGCCCTTGTTTCCTGGGGGCATATTGTACTTAAGGTTGTGTAAAATCACTGTGATGGAGTTGGCTTTGCCAAGTATTGCTTTCCAATGATCTTCCCTCTCTGGGAGGAATGGAAGGGATAGTGCCAACACAACACAAACAGGCTTTGTTAAAGGAGCTTTACGCACACAGATGAAAAAAAAGTCAGGATAAAATAACATTGAGGTTTTTCCACAAATAGCTAGTGGAGGATTTGCATTCAAATACAGTGCAGTTCCACTGCTTTGAGGGTCATCAGCACAATTTAATTACATTAAGAGACAGCTAAAATGGACTTTGCAAACAGACAAGGCTTAAGGGATTACTGGACCTCTGACGGAGAGATCAGATTTTACCTTCGAGGATGAAACAATATGCCCATTTCCTGGCAGGATCCATGTGGACAGAGATAGAGGGACGAGAAGTTGGATGGGGCCAACAGTGGACAGCCAGACGTTTAGTTTCATTATATTTTTTTATTTACTGTATACTACATGGCCTGCATATATAAAAATGTAGTATTTTAGATTAAACTTGACATGATTACAGCCAAAACAACAAGTCTCTCTGCATCTAAAGATGGCCTATCATGATTGCTTTGCCTGTACCTCCTCTATGCTTTCCCCAGGATCTCCCTGTTAACCTCTCCTGCATGAGCAGGAGGGGTTCAACTGCGTGTCTCCTACAGGTTATACTAGTTATTAAACTGCTTGAAGGCAGATTACTGGAGTGCTGTATTGAACACTATCTCCTCTGCAGTAGCCAGCGTACTTCATAGCATGCTGCCTGAATGGAGGGGCAGCATGCCCAGATGAATATGGACCCCTACTTCTCATGAAGTGGAGGGCTACATCATGGGATTAAATGTATCAAGGCATTCAAAGAGAAGAAGTTTTTTTTACTTGATTCATAGAAAGTAAAAAGACTGACATTTTCAAATCTTGGCCTTTAACTGTGTCAGCACCTCCCTCTACAGTTACAATAGATAGCCACGTTAGGTATGAAACAAAATCCAAGGTAATGATGATATCTTCTCTACTAAGTGTTTTTTAACACCCACCTTTGCCAGTTAGTGAATTGTGTGTCATGGCAAATGTTAGTTTAATATACATTTTCCTTTTAGCTCCGTTGGGTCTCTACCAGGACCTGGCTACTCAGCTGCTAAATGCTAGATAACTGAGTCTGACACTGTAGTGTAAAGTGGGTTGTTACAGCTTTTTCACATAAAAAAAAACTGTCTGCTGCAGCTGAAAACAATGCAATGACAATGACAGTCAACAAATTCATTAAAGCTGCAGATCTGAAAAACCAACACTGAGCTGAAACACTCATAAATTTTATTGTCAATATATTGATTGTAGCTGTTTTAGAGGAATATCTGTTCTTTAGGTTTTAAGTCATAATTTCTCCTTTGAATAGAGTTTCCAAACCAAACTCGGAAAAGGTAAAACTACTACAGATCAGTAGAATGAGAATATTATATAACCCAGCTACATGTCTGGAACCTTCACCCACCAATGAATAACAAAAAAAAAAAAAAAAGAAAAAAAAAAGATTCTGTTTTACACCCTTGTTTCCTATTTCATTAGGTAGCCAGTGTCATCTACAGCTGAACAACACTAAGCTGCTGACACCTGTATGCTGGAGCTGGAAGCTGATGTGTATAGCAGCAGAGAAAGCTGAGTAAAAAGTATGCAAAACTAATTTCTTTAATTACATGTGGCATATTTATTTCTGAATCAAAACTAAGAGCTACAAAGAAGAGCCAGGATGGTTTTCTTTGTTTAAATTAAGAGATTTCAACAAGCTACTGCTGTCAAGTTGGGTTTGAGATTTGCAACTTGTTCATCTGAGATGAGTGAGGTTTGCATTTAAAAATAATTTCTTACAGAAACCTTGGTCCAAAGTTCTCAAGATGTATACAGCATTGTAGACTTAAAAGGATTGCAGTAAATTGAAATAAAATAACAGACTTATTTGAAAACAAGAACATGGTTTGGGTGTGGTGTAGACCCAGTTCCACCCACAAAGCCACAGTCAGCTGAGGCCAGCAATGCTAAACTCTTTCCACGTAGGCTACTTCTGTTAAATGAACTTAAGAAATGGCATGTTATTATAATTTAAACTAAGATCCAGGCACTTGCTTGCCTGGATCTAAGTTCAAATGGTTTAAATGACTTTACATGGTTTTCTCCAACGCACTGAAATGGGGCAACTACTTTGCCTCCTCTCCTCTATTTACGGATTTCTCCATGTTGAGGTATGTGAGGTGACACACACGCCGACTTTCCACTCACCAGAGCAGTTATTCCTCGGTGCCATAGTCATCTGAAAAATGCCCAGAAGTGTAAATTTGTGAAGACAATTTCTCTGAACTGCTAGGTCTTCAGGTGCCTCTTCTGCCTGAGAAACCGGCTGCTGTTTCTCCAATTGCCCTTAAACAATTATTTGGGAGAGATCAGGGGGAGACTGTTGCCAGTTAAACTGCAGTTTTCTCAGCCACCATTGTGCAGGCCATCTAAACCATGGGATACAAAGCTCTCAAGCGCACCGCAAGCCAAATAAAGAGGTGGAGAAGGAGGGGGAGGCAGATAAAAGCTGACACTCAATGTATTATAACTCAGCTCTATTAGATATGAGCTTCTGCTGGGGCACCATAGCTTAAGGCAAAGATACTGCTTGCTCATTGTGCTTTAGCAAGAGGGCTGGGAAGACTGTGTAGCCTCTGTGTTCTGTATACAGTACAGTCTCTTATGCATGATTTAGTAAACTAGAATTCTTACTAATATTCAAGGAAATAGCGGGCTACATAAAAGGATGTGCTTAGGCTGCGAAACTTATCCTAAGACATGCACTGTATGCTTGAAAAATGGCTGGTAATCAAAAGACAGAAAAATCCTCAATGAAATGCCGCTATCTTGTTCATTTTCAGCATTTATTCAATTTTGGTAGCAAAGAAACGCTGTATATTCCACTTACTGTTTACACTTAGACATCTGCTTTAACATGTCAGCATTTAACACATGGGCATATTTTCTTTTCTGGTTAATAGTATCTGTTGTGGTGTACTGTGTAATTATACCAGAATGAACAATTACACATTTTATAGCCCGCTTACCCAATGATTACCCAGTGATTACCTTGAGAAGGCGGTAAGCAAGGGCCTGCTTTATTTTAAAGCCCACCATACACAGGAGTAACACTATAATGAGACATCTTTCTCATAGACATTCAGTGATTTGGTTGTTGTACTGTCACTAAAAAGTAACAGCCATTACCTTAGCTTGAATCACTCGTACACATTTTTCAAAAGAAAAGCTTTCCACACTATTTTTATATATTTTCTGTTGTCTAGTAAACCACAAAAAAGCCGAGTTCAAATCTAGATCTTACATGGACCTTACATTGGACCTCAAAACTACATTTTTGTTCTCCTGTGTTTCATTATCATTTTAAAGACGTGCACATTTTTAATACATATACACAGAACTATTCATAGCTACAGCTATAGTTATAGATGTACACCCTTCTGTTGTGTTATTTGTTGTGTTTTGCTCCCACTCAACAGCAATGCACACCATATTGATAATAATGAATAATGTTCACAGTGTAAATTCTCAGACAATTTCTTTTGTATATGATAATTAAAGTACATTATATAATAATTAGGTTCATTGTAATTTCCGCACTGTAATTGTGAGTGAAGTGAAAGCTTAAGTCATTTGTTGTAGTTAAAGAGGAATTTCATCAAAATGAAACCTAAACCAAACCCAGATTCTAAAAACATGTCTAATCAGGACACCCTTGATTGGACATGCTCTATGGTTTAGATGAAATAGCAGGGAGTAAATCGGGAATGAAGGAAGAAAACAGTACTCGGTGAACTGGTACACAAGGTGTGTCTGAGAAATCATCAAATACTGACATGTCAGGTGTAGTCAGTGGGAATAAATTAAATACTGACTAAGTGAATCAATTGAACAAAAGGAAAGTGACCCATTATTACTCTATATGAGGGATTCTCACTATGTAACACACAGCTTGTTATATGTATATAACCTATTTATATTATGTTGATGATATTATGTTGAGATGTAGTAAAACATTTGTAATTTACTTGAACACTCTGATGGGTTTATTTTTAATTCTGGCAAGTGGCTGAAAGTGTGTTTCACTGAGTATTTATAGGATGGTCACCACTTTGGTCTACAATGAAATATCTCAGATGTTGACGCAGGCAACTGTGGATCCTAGAGCCTCTATGACTCCTAATAATTTTGGTCTTTTTAAGACTTGACTTGCAATACCTCTTTGAGGTTGAAAGTTTTGCTTTTGGGTGAAATATTCTGACTGCTGGTTGGATTTGCACTGAATAAGGCACAGACATTCAGGTCTCTGCAACTCTGAACTATAATAACTTTGGTGACCCCCTGAATTTCAATTTGTGCAATGCCTTGTTTCTGGAACAGAAAGCAAATGTAAAGATTGTGACACAAAATGAAGCCAAACAAGAAAACTGCATAATTTGTCTGTAAGGAAACATAAGAAAAAGAAAGGACTTTGATGTTTGGATACCAGAAATTATTTGATGAATACAAATAGTTCAAGGAGTAGAAGTGACTTCAGGGCTTAATTGAGGAAAATGAATGAATTAGATAGCGTGTAATATGGTCCCAGGTCTCCTCTTCAAGGGAAATCTATTTATATTTTAAACCATATGAAATAGTTGAAGTGAAAAAATATATAAATATTTTTATTTAAAAAAAATAACTACTGTGTGACTTAAATCTACGAATCTGATGTATTTATCAGGTCAATCATCTCATTCATTAAGTTTTTAAAGATGAAAACAGATAGGAAGCCATATTTGTTACTGTGTCAGTTCCAGATCTGAGATCAGATCTGAGAAATTCCCCTTAAAATCTCTCCTATATTTTAATTCCCAGGAGAGACCTGGATTATCAGCACTCAAAGAAGTGCCTGGACACTGTAACACAATCAAAATTAAATCCAACCTTAAAATCAATGAATAATAATAAATATGAATAACACAGCTTGCTTTATACTGACTTAACACACATTTGTAAATATATAATTGTATTATTTCATATACAGCTCATGAATTATTAAAGTCAAATTTCAGTTTGCAGAGCCGCAATAGTTACCTGACCGTACTGACTGATGGCTGATCAATGTGAATGCTTGATGAAAGATCCCTCAGATAGTCAGTGGGCAGCTTGTATAGACTGCAATGACAGTTAAGATGAATGTGCCTTAGTATTCCTCTGTGTTGTGTCCTAAGTGTAACCCATCAGGAAGCTTCTAAGCCAAGAAAAACACACACTCCCTACAAGCTGCATGACTCAAATAGTTTGATGTATGGTAAGAGGTGGTGAGTAGTTCACTAATAGTAAAATTTTAAAATTAAACTGTAAAGAGCGTGAAACACTGTCTTGAAGTCAAAGCTCTTGTTGACACAGAAATTTAGATTTCTAGTGTGGGTAGCCGGTACTCGCAGCTGTGTGTTATGATAAATATTTCCTGATACAAAGACATTCACTGTGTTTAAATAAATCAGCCGTAAATGTTTTAACAGCTTTCCAAACATAAATACATTATTACTAAATGCCTGTAGTATAAAAATAACAGTATAGCAGTCATAAAAAGGCATCCCGGCTTTTGCAGTGCTTCCTCTAATCAGTTTCTATTCTTTTAAACTGTCACCCACCTCATAACTCCTCATCTGGACACAGAAGTTTGGCTTAACACACAATAAAAGCAGGGTGTGGGTGTGTGGATGTGGAAGGCCTTAAAAGCTATGGATATCATGCAGTAGCAAAGGGTTTCAAAGAAAGAGCCTACAAAAAAGAGGAATATCTTCTGAAAACCATACACCAACTCTGATAATTATTTTTTACTGTTGTCCATCATGACAGCTCCGACTTAAGAAAAATGCAATATTAAATCTTAAACAAACTGAAATGACTTAAATGAGATCTTTGTATACTGACTTCATAGTGTTGAAAATAATTTAAAATGTTAATATATCTTTACATATGCTTCATTAGGGGTTTACAAATATGAATATCAGAATAAAAGAATATGCTTATAATTGCTCATGACATTTTCAAAGTGCATAATAAAGAATTAAGTTAAATTAAAGTAAGTACAAGTACAAGTAGAGTTATACCGTGTTTTCAAACATTTTCCTGGAAATAAAGTTAAGATAAAGTTGACATAGTTGAAATAAAATGAACCTGACTGGTCATTTGACTGCCCTTGTCTTTTACTGTCATGATGTCACTATGTTTCCAGATCTCAGCACTTTGTTGAGCACAATATTATCATTATCATTATCATTACTGAAATTTTAGACAAAACTATGGACACCAGTTGAAATTAATCAGTTCCTCTTTTAGATGAAAATGATTGTGCATGGTTACAAAGGAACGAGTGAGGAACGATTCAGTAACAACCTGACAGTTGATGAGTTGTAAATAAATAATTCCCTAATCACTCTGACACCAGGACTATGGAGTAGATAATGATGAGTTACTAGAGAACAGCTTGGAAGATATGAGGTAATAAGTAGTTCATAAATATCTGTGAATCGATGTACTGACCACTTTCTTCATTCCCTGACCCTGAACCCACCACTGAGAACACATTAAGATTGTAAAGAAGAAGATCAGTTTGGTACAATCCTCGATTGCATGAACCAACTGCTTACAAGCTCTTAAGGGGTCTTGTCTGATATTTGTCATGAATAATAAATAATAGTTTTGATGGTATGTATTTGTTCATATAATATGTGCGTCTGTGTTGCATGCGTGTTTCTGTGTGTGTCCTGTGTGGTTGCATCATTGTGAATGGCCTTTTTTTCACCTGACACTGTGCCTGAAAGCATCTGACAATCAGGGGAATATTAGAGGGTTGGAGGGATTCCACTCTGTCTAAGTGGCTCTTACTGCTGTGGAGTGTGACACTGCTCTGATATTCATAATGATTCACAGTGCTGTTGACACACTGTAGTGGCGATACTCAGTGGAATGCAGCTTCAGACTTTATCTCCAGAGAGCCTGCTGGACCAGTTCATGAGCTTTTTCTTTGATCATTACAAACACATCGACTCGTTTCTTCACTCATGGAGTTACCACAGGTAAAACCATTAACAAAATAAGATTTCATGTGAAATGCACTTTGGCTCTTAAAGAGTTTAATCTAAATGGACCACATAAAAAAGGTTCCAATATTTGAGTTGAAGTCAAAGTCAGGGGCTTTTCCCAACAACAGCAGCAACACACTGTACTACATTTCCACTCATTTAGGTGGAAATGTAGTACAAGCCAAAAAGGCACATAAGCAAGCAGCTCATCTCATGAAGCGGCTTAGTTTTACACGCTCAGGATGCTCGTCCATCACGGCTGCTTAAACTCCAATCTCCTTAATGCTGAGCACCAAGCAGAGGCACACTGGGATGCTTTATGAGGACAAAGGTTTGACTCATTTGGAAATTGAATGTACGGCCTCTCTCTCTATCACGGTGGAAATGCGGACCACAAGGCCACTGAGCTGGAATGAAAAGGAAAGTATTCGGAGAACAAATGTTCTCTCCATCACGTTCTCTGGTTAAACGTGGATTCAACACACACACACACACACACACACACACACACACACACACACACACACACACACACACACACACACACACACACCCTTTTCTCTTCTCTTATTATTATTGATTGTCAGTGTGTGCATGCATAATGTGTATTTGCATACTTATGTGTGCTGTAATGTGTCCGAAACCTTTTTTCCCACCACTGTATATTTATGTAAAGCATGTGCTCATGTATACCTACAGAAGACCTTGGTGTGCTTACATGTGCATTGCTATTTGTACTGGCATCCGTGCACTTGGTCACCTGTGTATGTGTTTATGTCCTGTGTGTGAGTGTGTGTTTTGTACCATTGATTTTGTGTGCATACCTCAGTGTAGTTGTTTTTGCGTGATTGTGTGTTTCATATCTGTGTGTCTGTGTGTGTTTATTAAGATTAGACTATGCATTATTATACCAGTTTGCAGAATATCTGACTAAATGCATATATACATTTACGTTACCTCGCATCAAATTCTACTATGAGCCTGTCTCCCGACATATTTTTAAAAATGTAACAGGGGAGTGAGGGAGCAACGACTGTAGAAGGTGTGGTCTTGCGGTTACATAGTGTGTAACACTGAGGGTCAGGGACATGGTGGAGACTCAGTGACCACTATTGAGTGTATGCATGGACAGAATCAGAGCTAACCAGCCATAAGAAACTACTGTTGGACTTTCCTTTTCCCCACCTGAAAGATGGAGAAAAGAGTCTTTGACAGTCACTATAAGCACATTTATGTCCCTTTGAGAGAGTTACTGTGGATATCTGTGCTAGCAGCTCTACTACGAGAGGCTTTCCCGTGTGTGTGTCTTGTGGGGGCGTCTCAGTACATAACCATAGCCTTGCTGTTTATCACCATTAAAGTTAATGTTTGCCAGTCCTAAATATTTTGTTAAGGTCCGCAGTGTAAGTACAGTACAGTTGTCATTGGCTTGCTTATCACCTTATATACCTGCCATCAGTAGCTATGTTTTCTGCTTCTTATGATTGACGCAGTGGATGCTGTCTGTGATGGAGGGGTCAGTGGTTGAAATAGACCTCAGAGCCTTGTGTGTTACATCAGAGCCTTGTGTATTACATCAGAGCCTTGTGTATTACATCAATGTTACGTAGGAGCAGACAGAAAGATGCTAAATTTGACCAGGAAAAGCTGTTTTATATCAACATCATAAACCAAAATATGGAATATTTAGTTTCTAATAATTCACTGTCCATTTAGGGAAACACTCTGCAGATACTATTAAAAGGAGAGATGATGTGACACTTGCAGTATGCATTTATCGCTTATTACTCCTTTCAAAAGGCTGAGCTCCTACCATGTACAGCCACTGGCTGTATGAAACAGCTGTAGAGTCTCTGCCTGACTGTGACTGTTGAAGACGTGGCTGTGGATATAGTTTTTGCTGTGGATCAGTTCCGTTTGTGGTTGAATGTCTGGAGTTGCGGATATGGGCTCTATTAACTGCACTCTTTACTACTCCTATGAACATCAGCCAAGAACGCATTGTTATGCCACATAGGATTTGAACCTTTGGTGCTTCTATCAGATATGACAGATGCTTTACTAATACACCACAGGATTTCAGGTTTACAGTGGCTTCAATATGAAGCTCAGCCAGCACAACCACATCAACTACCTGCACACACACGCAACTCCTGCATGGAGTTAGTGTAACACCCATTATAAACTAACACAGCCATAATCATAATGATAAAGCAAAACAATGTCTATAGCTAGTCAGCAAGAGTAGTGGCCAGAGTCATAATAGTCATAATATAATCACAGATACAGTCTCCTAAGGGTTGATTGAAGGCAACTGGACTTCTTGTTTGAAGCTTGAAGACGTTTCACCTCTCATCCGAGAAGCTTCTTCAGTTCAGTTCTTCAGAACTGAAGAAGTCCAGTTGCCTTCAATCAACCCTTAGAACACAATGACCTGGATGAATGAGAACCTACACAAACACAGATACAGTCCGTCTCAATCAGCCTGGGCAGCAGTCACTCTGAACCCATTGTGAAGAACTGCATTCACATCACCGATCTCAGGCCAGTCCAAAGTCCGAAGCCGCACTCTTAACGTACTGCGCCACGGCGTTCCCCCAAAACTTTGATAAAGAACGTAGATATACTGATTTATGCCTCTGCCTATGTCACTGTTCACAAGCAACTATACAATACCTGCTTAAATACAGCCAAAGATGGCTGTCTAATTCTGAGCTGGAGGGCTTAGGCTCACGCTCAGCCGACGTTGGCTCTGGGTTCATGTTGATGTTGCATGTTGTTTCTTCTCGCCGGAATCAGGCCAGTCCACTAGCTTGTGCTGCTACCAAATGCACGCTCTGACCAGCACATTTGTGCATTACTTTGTTTTGTTTGTTTTAGTTTTTTAAAGATTTTTTTAATTTAAATTCCATATTTTATTCCAGAAGAAGATTTAAATTGAATTATTAATTAACACTGGTTTGTGTTCAAAGACTTAAAATGTCCTGTAAGAAAATTGTCTAAAACTGCAATTTTTCAATACTGTAAAGAGTTTCAGCTCACAGTATGTTTGAAACATGTTGTGCAAGGTGATGTATTGTCATAACAGTAGTTGTACAATTATCTAAGTGTTTTTCACATGTTTCTGAGCATGTTTTTTTTTTTTTTTTTGCTGAAACGTGTTAAATCAGTTGAAAATTAATTGTTGCTCCCCAGTCTAACATCTTTTTAAGGAATTTTCCTTTTCCCAGCAGGGAACATGCTGAGAAACTGGCTAAGAAAACTGGCCTGAGTCAAGAAGGTTAACACTGGAATAAAACATCTGTTCCATTTGGGAAAGCACAAGTATCACCCTACAAAAAACCCTTCTGGATGAACCTTACTATATGCTGCTTTAAGGCCAGCAGAGACTAACCTGGGCCTTGTTGCTGGACCATCTCTGACATATCTTGCTGGTGGATGAAGAGAACCAGACCTCCAGCAGCGAACAGCAGGACGAACCAGAGAGAACAGGGCAGCCTCCTTCTCCTTCCACGCAGGGAGTCCACCACCATCTTCCACTTCATCCACAGCATGATGCGGCACAGTCAGACGCTAATGTAATAAGTTCTGGAGAAAATCAAAAAAAGTGGGATGAGGAGGGGAAGCAAGACAAAGACAAAAGTGGAGTTAGCAAAGCAGGCAGAGCACGTTCTGAGTTTTTCATTTCTCTGCATCAATATTGCGAGGCAGAATTCATGATGTATACTAAATGGCAGTGGTGAAATGTAGCTAAATACATTAACTGAGGTATTGTAAGAACAAATGTAAGGTAGTTTTACTTTACTTGAATATCTCATTTTCATGCTACTTTACTTTTATTTTACCTTTTATTTTATTTGTTTTTATTTCTACTTCAGTACATTTCTTTATTAATATTAGTAACTGGATAGTTTCCGGATTAAGATTCTACAAAACATGATCGTATTCTAAAATATGATCCTCAACCAAGTATATCAATAAAATGCTACTTAACAAATTACACCATTAATAATAACAAATAATATACTGTATAATAGTATAACATTCACAGTGACCATTGTTAGGAACTGAGTACTTTTGATATTTGAAATATATTTTGCCAATAATACTTTTACACAAGGGACATTTCAATGTAGGACTCCTACTTGTAATAGAGTGTTTTTGCAGTACATTGCAGTATTGCTACTTTTACTCAAGTAAGTTATCCCAGTACTTCCTCCACCACTGATAAATGGCAAGTAAGTAGTTGATCTGAACTGATTCTAATAAATGGATGGTGGATCTTCTTGTAATGAAAATTACCATCTAAATTCAGTTGTGTCTCAGATCATACTAGTAGTTATTGATTTGCAGAAAAAAAAAATGAATGCAAGACACAATCCCATCATTTTGAACTTGATTATAGTGTTTACATCAGTTTCTGGTTTCAATATATACATCAACAGCGCAGAAATTCAATTTAGGTTACAAACACACTAGAAGACAAAATAAGCCAGTGTATATTATTTACTGAAACTCAACACACCAGTATATTTTTGTTAGAAAGAACAACCTATGAAGTCTGACGAATTAAAGCTGTTCAGAAATTCAAAATGAAAACAAGATGGGCTGACAACTAATTCCTCCAAATAAATAAATCTGTGTTCTGTTTGTAAGGATACAGTATGGTAAACACTATTCCAGCTGGACTGGCATGAGTGCAGACCAACTCTAGGCTCTATTCATACAGTAGAAAGACCATGTAGCATCTGTCTTCAAATTAATATGCAAATGAACTTCGGTGAGTGCTCCAGCATGTGTTGTCATTGAAGAAAATGTATTGGGCTCAGTTAGTCCAGAACTTCACTTGACTAAGTTCTGGCTAAAACCAGAAATTATAAATGAGATGAAAATGTGTCAGATAACAAATCTGACATGTTTTGTGCCATAATTCTTGAATATAAAATGATTCTTGTCAAGATTTTGGTTTAAATGTTTACATAGATGATAAAATACAGAGATGATGAAATTGTCAGTGGTATGCATTAAGCATTTTACTGACATGAAACTGGTTTTTTACTGTAATCAGTCCAGATGCAGCCACAGCATAAGGTCAACAGGGTTTGCTGATGAATTACAGTTACAATGGAGTCCACAAGGGTTAGTGGCACAATTATGTTTTGAGAGACACAATTTTATGCTCCAAACTGACACTGAAACTCTGCTTCAATATATGTAATATATAATAATCTATTCTCATAGAGGTTACCTCAGGTTAAAGGCATGTCTCCTCTTTCTACACAAATGTAGTAGAATCTTGTTCAAGGCTTACACCCATCAGACATTTACTTCTAGGAAACTTGTGCTGCCGTATAATTAAGCAATAAGCCCCAAGAGGCCGTGGTTTTAGAACAACTGAGGGGCGTTATGAGGCACAACACACATCAAAGCCTTTAGTGATGCATTGTGCCCTATAGATAGGTGGAGTGTCATCCTGTGAAAGACCACTCCCGTCAGGATAGAAATGTTTCATCACAGGATAAAGGTGATCACTCTGAACAACTTAGCTTTGATTTGCAGTGACTCTTCACTCTAAAGGGACAAGTGGACCCAAACCATGCCAGCAAAATGGCCCCACAGCATTAGAGAGCCACCAGATCCCGGGGTCAAGCATTCAGGTACATACAGTTCTCTTGGTGTATGACACATATTGTAGTCGCCCACTTGTTGAGCGCATGGTGAAAGATGACTCTTCTGACCACATCTCTGTAGACCAGTGTCTCTAGTTTTTGGACCACTGAACTCTCATATGTGCATTCTTTCACATTCAACCCTACTATATTATTATTTATTATATATTCATTATCCCTCTCTGTGTAATTGTTGATGGACTTTTCTTGCTGACACAGTCTGATCACATCCTGCCGTGACACTGACTCAGTCACCTCTTGTGGTTTTCCTTCCTTATCACACTAAAGCATGAAACTTCCACCCCTATTTACTGATGCCTTTCCATAGATCTAAATGCATTGACTTTAGTTACTGTTCCTATTAAAACAGAAGCCAGTTGAACAGTCATTGTGACTAAAGCTGCCCCAACAATGAACCCTCTTTCAAAGTCACTTGGATCTTTTTCTCTTGCCATCTTGATACAAAATCAGTATCAACTGGGCCTGCTCAGCATTTGTATACATGCCACAGAGCATGGCTGGATGTTAACTACATAACTGTGCCATGCAGTGCACCTGTGTGGAAGCATCTGTGTTTATGTTTCTCTACTCAGTTATTCATGTTTTACCTTTAATTTGTCATCCGTCTGTATGCTCAGTTGTTTTGCTGACTGCACAGTTGCCGTGCCAAGTCAGGTTGTGACCAGCAGGCTGTTCTTGCTAGCCACCACTTTTTTCAGTTTTCTACTTTAAAGAAAACTTTTTAATCAGTAGACATGCAGTGCTATCCATTGTATTAAAGTCACAATACTCATGAGGGAGTTCTTTAATGGGATTATAGGGACTTTGGCCATTGAGCCAGTACAAACCCAGCACCTGTCATATCACCATCTTGTTCCTTAATCCCAGAAAAGTACAACATCTCTGCTGGTTCTACTGTTACGGTATCACACTACACTGGTATGTACATAAACAGTTAGATCATTCATTAGAGGTATTGAGTTGATGCTGAATGCTAAGAAAGTTATATATTTACAGCATTACTGGTTAGGTTTCTCTTTGTTTATATGTTTTCCAAAATTAAACCCATCTTCCATTTTGCAAGCAGACTGAAGTGATTGCTGTGCAGTTGACTCAATTTTCATCCTACACTTTCAGAGTCATGAAAACATTTAATGCAAGATGGGGAACTCTAACATTTAGAGATGTTATTGTTTCATTCAGCTTTACAGAGTTTGACCATATCCTTCACACTGCGTGCACAAAACCACAGTGTAACCTTATCACAGGAAATCATCCCAGGTTTTCACTTCTATTTCCATTTTTCTCAGGTTTCACTCCACAGTTTCATCACCTTAGTTTTGTACAAGATATTGGGGTCACGTAAACATCTTGCTTTTGTTTCTTGTTGTTGGAGATATTTTTGAAAGTGCATAAACTAGTGTTCAGAGTTATGCCGCTTTAGGTCCAGTGCAAGGAATGGCAAGGGGTGTACAGAATCAGCAAAGTGTGAAAAGCATGCATGCGTGTCAGTGTTGATTTTAGTGATTTGAAAAGACTATCCTTGTTTTCTGAGCCTCAAGCAAGCGGCTGGTTTCAGCAGCTCCCTTTATAGTGTAAACCTGAGACTATGTGACACAAGTCTTCTCACTGTGAGAATGCTGTGGACATTTCAGTTCCTTGTCCACTTCCACTATTACTACAAGTTATATGTATTTCTATCTTCTTACCAAAACCTGGGTTACAAAGCAGCATTAAACAGAATTGAGAATGAGAATTAAAGAGTAAGATGGGAAACAGAATAAAGACTCAAAAGTGGAATTTAAGATCTGATGGACAAGAAAGTATATATAAAACAAAGCAAAAACCAATATAGTATTTGCTGCAGAATTTATAGTTAATGCATAAACCAGTACAACACAATAGTTAAAAAGACTGAATAAAAATGCATTTTTAGAAGCACTATAAAATCTTAAAATTAATCCTAACAACAAACTGGCAGCCAGAATAACAACATTGAAAGAGAAGTAATATGGTCCCTGTTCTTGGGTTTTGTTTTTGAATTTTGCTCCTCTGTGCAATTTTTGACCATGCAGTTGACCATGTACAAGGGAATGTAAACATTAATTTCCATGTACACTGAAAACTCAATATTTTTTAAATAAAAGGAGCAAAACTGGACGATCTCACTAGCGTGGCTCTCAAAATAAAAGGTTAGAACAAAAAGGTACAACGAGAAAGAAATTGGTCCTAGCACAGAGCCCTGGATCAGATTCTTCTAACAGGAAGCGAACCACCAGATATGCTCCAGCCTGTTAATGACAATGCTGTGATCTGTTTTCTAATAAACTGTTGTTAAGTCAAACTGCTGGGTGGAGTGAGACTGTCCATTGGTTGGTTGCTCAAGCAGCTTATTAAGGCCCAACACATTATGTTTTCTTGTTTAGCGACCACTAGTAGCTGTAGTAGTTATGACGGGAGCAAAGGAAGGAGTTAGGTAATGACAAAGTCAAACTGTGACTTTTACACCTTCTTTATGCTTTTTACCCTGTAAGGTAGCCAAGGTCCAATACACCTGCCGCTAGTACACTCTTACAGGTTGTATTATTGTTACTATGAGGGTTACTATAAGGTCTGGTATCCCTGCCACTGCCTGCTGGTACACTCCTGTGGGTTGTATATGCAGGTGTATTTCTCTGCTAAGAATAGTCTGAGAGCTTGGATTTTGTCCATAACCTGAAATATTTCATAATATTTTGATTTCTCTCAAAATGCCCAACGACTATAGAGAGACAGGGGTCTGTTTTGCAAAAGCAGGCACACGTTATGAAGTGCTGAGTTTGGCTAAGTGGTGTTTACCTGCACCAGGTTGGTATTTTTCTGACTTGTCATGGTGACTCTCTGCAGCCTCTAATACACCCAGTGGTAACAAATGATAGTGAACTTGACTGTGGTCTGGCCCATTCACCTTGAGTCACTAAATTAGTTCTGAAAGATTTTTCAAGAGAGAAGAGCCTTCTTAAAATGTTGATGATATATTACACGATTTACACATTGATTGAACACTGAGGGTGAAACAGAACTTGTAGTGGACAGTTCCCAGCTATGTTTGTGTGTAACTACACAATGACAAAGTCAAACTGTGACCAATGTGTGTAACTACACAAACATAGCTGCACAAAAACAAAGAGCATGAATTCTCTGTCAACTTATGAAATCTATCTGAAATAATAAAACAAAAGATAAAAACCAAATCACGGTGACTGTCACAACTTGACACAAACATCTCATTGTAATAAAAAAACACTTCACTTAAAAGACAGTGCCTTTGTTCTCTTTTTCTGAACAGATGTATAAACCAAGAAATGACATAATATTTTCCATTTTATGACAAAAAGAGCCCCTCTGTGTTAAAGTGGTGATGGATTCCATGTTTGATGTTCATATATAGTACACATCAAACAGTTGTTCTTTTTAGTTGCAAGCAAATTAAAATTCTGCCAGTCAGCTGGATGTGGTTTATCGTATATGTACGTCTTCATCAACCAGTAATTAACCAGTGATTTCTTTTCTAAATAATTTCTGATGAAGCTGAGAGTTTAGGCTTGGTTAAGTCTTGGTCAAAATGTGAATGGATCATTGATTATTTAGAGACAATTACTTATTGATGTACAGTACCTTGGAAATGGTTTCCTTAATTAAATAGTAATTGAATAGCGCTTTTGTTCTTCCTTTGGTAAAACAGGTGAATGTGTTCTTTTGGTCCGCATGATTTTTACTTCAAGTTCTGCTGCAGCACCATGCCCTGACTGAACCATCACTTAAAGTAAGAACTTCAGTGTTTCTTGAAGTCTACGACAGGGCACGATACTTTATTTTTTAACTCCCTACTGGGGATAGTGAGGAGAAAATTTATTGTGATTGTTACATTTCTGGATCCTCTCTGGGTCTGTCCTCAAGTTCAAACTTAACAGACCTTCAACGTAACTGTCAGCTACTATTGCTCACCTCACTTGCGTGGGGCCACCCTGGATTCAAACACTGAGACCCATGTATACTTCCTGCTCCTTCAAACTTTCAAGCCTCTCACGGCGTTGCTGTTTGTGTTTGCTTCTGAGCTGGCTATGGGTGTGGTTAATCTCTCTCTTGGCCACAGCAGGTGTGCTTGACAGATGTATGAGTGTGTTGCTGTGATAACAGAAAGTGCTATAGGTATCAGGCTTTTCTCCATTCAGCATATAAATAATGTTAGAGGGCCCTCAGTTTCAATCAGTTTCCTTCACCTCACCCAAAAAAAAAGCTCTCGCTTACAAATTAATTTAGAAGCTTGATGTGTAGCACTACCATGAATAACATTACATTCAAAACCTTCTCTCAGTAATTTGCCTGTTGTTGGAAGAAACTGATACAACAGAACAGCTGGGACAAACTATGAGAACTTGCAGGCTATCACACACAATTTACTAAAAGTAAGCTAATGTCATATTATCAGATGTTGAGGATATGGATGTAACATCGGCATCACTTTGAGTTGGCTATTTTGTGTTACTTGCTGCAGGAATGAGTGATTGAATCCAGCTTGTGAATGATTTGCTGCTCTGCAGTTGAGAGCGCAGCTAGAGAGAGAGAGCAAGAGAGACAGAGAGAGAGAGAGACAGACAGACAGACAGACAGAGCAGTCTGTTATATTACTGCCAAGCTGAGGTGATATAGACACATATGGACAAGTAACCACTGCCTTTTCTACTAAGCTTGCAATAGATGAGAAGGACACCTGTTACCATAGTAACTGTACAAAACAAAGATGGCGACAGCCGCAAGACATTAAAAAGAGAGGAAAAAAACAAAAAACACTTAGTGCTCCAAAAGGGGGGAGGCTGTTTCTGGGTTACAATAGCTGCAGTTACAAAGTGGATCCTTCATCCTTTCTTCTATCAGACCTCCTCAAAGATTACAACCCTGTAATCAGATATAAAAGTCAAAAGTAACAGAAATATGTATTTTTTAAAACATTAACATCTAATAAACATGAATCAAACACTGCATGTGGGCTGATTGCCTGAAAACAAAGAAAGGCAAAGAAAGCAAAGAAATCCCATTTTAAATTATATCTCACTACATATCCAATCACCTGCTCCCAATAGTTGAGAGCATTTCACGTGTTCTCTCTCTCTCTCTCTCTCTCTCTCTCTCTCTCTCTCTCTCTCTCTCTCTCTCCCCCTCTCTCTCCCCCTCCCTCCCTCCAATACCATTCATGTCTAGTCCCTCCAGTGTGTTAGTGAAAGTGAACAGTGTTGGCTAGTAAACAAAAAGAAAGGCAGCCCGTTGCCAGGTCTGTTTCATAAATTAATCATTATATGCAAGGGAATTTGATGAAGGTAGAACGGGAGCTGGTTTAGGATCATGTTCAAAGCACTGCTAATTGTCTTTATGTATGACAGCCGGTGATCTCTGTGAGAAATAATGCATTCGCCACACTGCTGTGATGGATCAGTGTGGATCAGTCATCAACCCTGTTAGCTTTATCATGCTGCTTACTGCCAGAAATGGTCTTTAGATATTTTAAAAGGGGCTCCCCTATTCAGCAGCAAGAAGGTAATGTACACATAAACAATACTCTAACTACACTCTGTGTAAATGCGAAGCAGTAACATGGAAAAGTGCCAGTTCCTACTCTGAAATGATCAGAATAATGAGCATCAGAATCCTTAATTCATAATGCATTACTGCTGTGACAAACTACAGAACTGTGCACCATTTGTGCACAAATTTTATTCCTCACATGCTGAGATGAAAGTGGTCATATTTTGATTGCAGCTTTTATTTGAAATGTTCATCTGGAAATAATCAGCTGCAGAAAATAGGCAGTAAAACCTGTAATTTACACATGTAAAATTGATGCATACAGTGAAAGTAACACATTCAACAATTTTTCTGTGAATGAGAGGCCAATCAATGGGTGACTACACATCTGACAAAGCAGTATTTGGCACCAGTCTGGAAGAGAAACTGTATGAGCATCTGGTTTTCAGCTTCTAGATTTTTAACCACAATTGTTGGTGAAGCATCCCTCTGCTTTCTGGTTGGGGTATGGGGGGTGGGGGGTGATGAACTGAACCGCATCTGTTCCTTTGGCTCCATTCCCAACAGCCCCCTACAGTTTGGAATAAAACCAAATGAATAAATAGTCACGAATCAAATTGCACTATGTAATGCACCTACCTACAGTAACGGTTATAGCCACACCAAAAACATCTCCCAGCTCCATCACAAATGAGAAAGCTGTCTGACTGTGACTTGGCACGCTGGCCTCAGGATAGCTACCAGCTCAGGCAGAGCAGGTGATGACAGCTCCAACACAATCGGACATGCTCAAATACAACACATCCTCGCCATATCATGTCAGCCCAATACCTGCCACAGGGCACTGCTGTGCTCCGCTACACAGCTCTCAGATGAGGTTACAGATTAGTTTCTATTTATACGTAGGGCCTTACAGCAGCTCAACGGCCAGCAGAGTAGAGTAGATAAATTACATGCAAGCATATTTGGTGGAACCAAAAGTGTTCTTAACCTTAAAATCCAAGGTAGAGAATTCCTGCTCCTTGTGTTTTCCATGTAATTCAGTGTGACTTTCTATTTGTGCTTACGGTGTTACAAACATTTGAATTCACTGAGGAAAAATAAATCAAGCTGCATCAATTTCTCAGTAGTATGTTGTCCAACAGCTGTTTGGAAGCAGTTTTTCCATTTCTAAACTTTTACAGACTTAAAAAAAAATACATATACATATACAGTTGTTACGTGCCTGGATGGCCTGTGTGTGTGTGTTTTTTTTTTCTTTTTTTTCCCCCTGCCCTGCTTCACAGTGTTCCAGGTACAGATTGCCAGCCTGGGCTCACCTGGGCAATCCAGGTGATCAGACCTGACCAATCATCATGTGAGGCGAATTGATAAAAGGAGGGCACAGCGATGATTCTCTCTCTCTCTTTCTCCTCTGGTGGTATCATGCAGTAGAGTAAGTGTGGTGGGTGTTTGTGGACAGGTGAGTTTGGGGTGCCTTGTACATTTATCAACATATAGGAAATATTGTTCCTATATGTTGATAAGTGTACAACCAATAACCCTAGTGTATAAATACACTAGGGTTATTGGTTGGTGCCACCCCCCTGTATTTTGTTTTCTTTATCTTTTTAGCTAGCTCAGCCAGGTCTTTTGTTTCCTTTGTTTTCTCAGGTAGCCAGTAATTTAGGCCTGGTTTTATTGTAACCTTTTTAGTTTTGTTTGGCACAACCACTGGTCCACATCTCCCCCACCTTTTTTGTTCCATTTTGATCTATGTTTTCAAATAAACAAACAGTAATGATGCCACCCATACTGCCTCTATTCATTTACTTTCGTTGCTTGTGTTACAGACCTGAAACCCCTAGCTTCCACCAACTGAGGTTGTAACAACAGTGCTAAACAAATTTATTAGACCACTACCCAAGTAAGGATTATGCCACAGCTGCCCTAAATTAATTACCAAAATATTTTTTTAGGTTTCTGTAATGGTTAATACACCTGAATATGGAAGCTCTTTAACCAAAATAATATTTTTAATGCTAAAATATAATTTTTATTTTTATCCATGAATTTTCAAATTTGCTGTTTTGCTGTTTTAAAAATAGTAAAGCACATTTTCTTGATTAAGATGTCAAATTAGTGATTTACTTGCATTCCTGAATGGGGAAAAAATAGTTTTAGTGGTCGAATGTCATGCTTTTTTGTTTATGTGTGGAAAAAGGACAGTTTAGTTGTTTCTAGTTATTTGCCAGATAAATAAGATTGTTTTTGTTTTGTTTTTTATGACAGGTGGTCTAATAAATTTAAGCACTGTATATATTCTACTTTGATTGGCAACTACACAGCTACAGACCATTTTGTTTAAAAGGAACACGCCTGATCCTGATACATCAGATAAATGGTTCATTTGGCAACAGTTAAGCTGCATTGTCTAATGCATTCATTACCATTTAAAATTCATAATTGCACACAATGAGCTCATCTTAGTAATGGTCCACCGAAACTCACCAGCAACTCACAGCTAATTAAAAGCTATGTGCACAAGGTCACCCCTTCAGCCCCAATCTGCAGTATGCACTGTTTATATCTGCTTTTAAATGGCACTTCAGTCATGAAAGAAGGAAGTAGATGGAAGAGAAGAGAGAGGCTGAGGAACTTTTACACCTTGACATACTGAGACAGATGGTGCAATGCTGGTGCAACTCAGTATTGAGGAGTTATTCCTAAAAAATTTTGCCTTCAGTTCTGTCAAAGGGGAAGCAAACCATCAAGAAGAAGGATTTGGATTTAAAGGAATAAGCTGTGGAGAGTAAAATTCAGTGACCTAAACATACACATGGGCACAGCTAAATGTGTTTCTGAATCTGAACGCCACATGCTTGTCTTGGTTTGTGATGAACACAATGTGCCCTGAGCGATTTCTGTATATGCATGGCAGGAAAACTCCTGTAGGTTAACATGTAATTTGCAAAGGGAAGATACAGATGGATTATTTGGTCATGTGAACTATAGAGGAGGAAGAGTGTTTGGGAAAAGTAGTACCAGTAGTCTTTAGATCATCAACATCTGTCTACGATGCTATAGAATAGGCAAATTATGGTCACACAATTTAAATCAAATAGAAATACACAACAGTGGTCTCAGACTGTACATGGACAACATGAGCTCACCTGTATGTAACAATGTAAAAATTCAGGATTTAAACAATGGCTCTGCAATACATTACTGGCATGAGTGTGTGGCTGCTTGACTAAGTCTATGTATTCAGATCTTGTGCAAGTAGTAGATAGATTACAGGGATTGTCTGGACACCTGCTAAGTAGTCAGTGAGAAACATAAGAAATAAATGTGTCCAATAAATGTACAATACAGATACTGTACACTGTGTCCTCCAGGGAGCATTAAAAATAACAAAATTACACAACATCTTGGCCTTAATTCACTGCTGGAAAGGGATCCAACAATAAATCATATTACTCTAGGAATCTGGATTAGCTGCATTAACTGAAAAGCCTTGAATGTTAATGTAAGGACACATGGGCTGATGAAATTGATTCTCAGTCTGCAAATGAAGGCATAAAATGAGATAAAGCAAAACTGTTACCATAGAAATATGATGTGGCTTCTGGTTTAAATTTCACTGAAAGACTTTTCTTGTCACCTTGGCCTAATTTCTTTAACACACTCAAAACATACACTTAAGAACTCATTAAACCTGGGTGTTGTGGAGAAAGGTCCTTTGGCTTATTCAGGAATCCACTACACCTTGACCTGCTCAGGATTTACTGCCTCAAGCTCTGAGCATGTTCCCACCCAAGGCCTCCACACTGGTAAACACACATACAAATCAATAGTGCTGAATCTTTGCTGATCCCACTCATTTTTCTTTCCCTTTTTTATTTATTTATTATTTTTTTAAATTGTCAAAGGGTTTTGCAGGTTGCCAAGAGGGAGGTCAGACCACATCCTTCAGATCTACTGGATGCTTGTCTGCTTTGTTAAATTTGTGGAACCTTGATTTCAGTGCAGTATAAAGGAAAGCTGGATGGTAAAAATCACTGGCTTCTTAGCTCACTTGCGATTCTTGTCCGCTGATGAGAGAAAAGCGATCATATTTGAAATAAAACAAAGCTGTTACAAAAGCCTCCCATGTTTATCCTCAGAAATATTTCTGAATTTATTATATGCAAGTTTGTCTAGCCAGAAAGAAAGGATCACATCGCCTAAATCCTAAAAAAAAAAAAAAAAAAAAAAGCCCCCATTGCTGGTGAGAAAACACACTCAATACATATACACTGTTAACCCCGATGTATCTACAACACTGTCTCTTTTGCTCTGTCCTTGAGTGAATTATGCTCTCAGTGAAATGATTGTACCTTTTAACATCATAATGCTAATTAGAATATAATTAAATTGAAAGCTGGTTTTCCCTCACAGATGTGTTCAGTCAGAATGTGGTTAATGGGAACTAATCATGCTATGAAGGGACACTGTAACAAATAGCAAAAACTCAAACGCATTTCTCTTTGAATTCTTTTCATATTTCTGGACCTTGGAAGCTGTATCTTACTGAGTTGCTGTCCTCCATTAAAAAAAATGTAGGTGGAAAACACATAAACAAGACCAAAACCACAGTCCTTTGAGATACTATCTTGTTCTTGTTGTTTGATGTAATAACACATAGTCTGTTTATAGGTTGTGCAAGATGGATTATTTGGGTATCATTTGGAATGGCCCACTGACCTAAAAAAAAGACACTTAATTGTGATTGAATCTGATAACAGCACAGGCAGGGAGGAACCAAACACAGACTCAAAGACAGGATGACGCAGTTAAGTATGCTTGACGTATGAAATTAGACTTACAAGCAGATGAGTTGGCAGGAAGGAGGGAAGAAACATAGGCAGGTAGAGGTAACAGGACAATGCACACAAGCAGCAGATACACTGCGAACACACAACATAAACAGACAGAGCAACAGGGAGCTAGTCACAAAGGCAAGATTAAATACTGACTGGGGTGACGAGGGAAGTAGGAGCAGGTGTGTGAGTGGGTGGAGACGCTCAGGTGATTGCAGATAGGAAACAGGTGAGCAGGTGGGTGAGGAGACAGGAACCAAGGGAAACTGAGGAGCAGATCTTAACACATATTCCTCTTGTGGGCCTAGTCTCCTGAAATTTATGAAAAAGTTGTGCCATATGTTATTAAGAAATTATGTGAAAAGAAGAAAATTATATGTTCCTCCCACAACATGCAGAAGTTAACACTAGGAGCAGGAAATAGACTGCAACTAAAACAAAGCAGTACAAACTTAGGGTGCCACAGTCAGACAAGTAGAGACAGTTTTTCCTTTTTTGATTTTGGTGACCAGTTTCACGTTAAATAGTTATTTTTTTAGAATTGTGCATAGCTTTAATCTCCAATTCATGCACACAGCATATTCAATATTTTCACATCACGAAAATAATAGCAGCTTCTGATGGATTAATACTGTAAAGCTTGAGCTGCTCAACCCAGTTAATAAAAGCAACTGAAAATAAAGAAGAGGCTCTGCTCTCAAGGATGTTCCACAATTAATCAAACCAACATGCAAGTGATGAAGTGAGGAGAATTCAGGACAAAACAAACATTTTTCAATTATAGAAAAACAACAACAATAACAATAATAATAATAATAATAGAAATAAGTTTCCGATAGTGGGCTACACCACTTTCACCTGAGAAAACCCAATATGGTGCCATCTGTTAAGAGTAGTCCAAAAATGAAATTTCAGTTTTAAAATGCTTTTTAAGATTTATGGATCTATGAGCCATTTAATAAAAATACAATCCTTATCCTACTATGGATAATCTTTGAATGAGTTTAGGCTACAAGCTAAGGAGTTAGTGCTATGGCACATGAGACGTGGATGATTGAATTTAATGCTAAAGTTAAGCCACAGGCCAATCTCCCACACAAAATGTGCAATTGGTTGGAAGTTTGCTTTGATATTTAGATATTTGGTATTTTAAGTAGATTACAATATGATACTAGTGTTCCATTTTTTTTAAAAAAAAGCAAGAAGAAGAAAAAAGATTTATTTATTTTCCAGTCAGTGCAAGTAATACCAAGGATATTGAAAAAGCACTCCATTGTCCATAGATCTCAGATACAAACAATGCTGGGAATATTGTGTCTCCGCTTGCTGTGAAATTACTCTAACACAGTATATTGCAGGAACTCCCGTTTTACAGGCATCTTTGAGTTGATCAGAGTTGGCAGCTCCAATAGATCACAATCAAACTGAATAGAGCAGTATATTTATTTGCAAAGGGCCCTGTGCAGGGCATGTGGGGTTTAGCCCAAGTCAATAAGCATCAGTGAGACAGACAGGAACCATGAGGTCCCCTGAGGATTGGCTGGTTTAAAGGTGCATTAAGAGTGGTTTTAAAATTCCTCCCACCAATAATTCATGAAGTTAGTGACTACCAACCTCACATGTTTTGTCTATAATGTAAATTACAGTGTGTTATTTTAACAAAAGCATCAACCATTCTCTTTTCATTTTAGATTATTTCCAGTGAACGTGCTTCCACTAATCCCCTTGTGACTGAAATATTATAGTCATGGACATTCTGCTGTGTAAGTCCGATATAGTAGATAATAGGTGGTAAGAGAATGATATGCTGCAAGTGCAGCAATAGCCACAGCCAGTCTTTTCTTGTGATGTTGTAAGAAATGTTCTGACAACTATTTGGTTGCGACAGGACCATTAGTTTTAAAATACGCTGATCCAATTAATGTGTAATGTGATGTGGTTAACTGGCTTCATGATAAAACAAGACTTGCTTCTGATATTAATGCAAGACAGATATAATTCAGGATGGTGCATGTACGGTTACATTTTCGCTTAGGCCAGTTATTGATAGAGAGAGTTGTTTCATTATGTCTGTACCTCGATTGAAACCAGTGTGGAAATACCTCCCCCCTAACTCCCAAATTCAAATACCTGGCAGGAGGTTTTATGGGCCCATGCTTTCAGTGCTACCAGAGCATGATCCGCTTCCTATTGTGACCCACAGGCTGAGAAAAGCTCTGTGCCCTTTGCACAATGTGAAAGGTGTATGTTGACAGTGTACGTCAATTCACTGTGTGCACACCACATCACACATGCTCAAGTCTCGAGGGATCCAGAGCTTACTGGGGCCGTCTGCAAGACTGAGGCAACACAGCAATGTATTATCCTCACACTACAATGTTCTTCAATCAAACGTTTCAATTGACACAGATTTTGAAAAAAAAAAAAGAAAGAGAGAGAGACAGCACCTGGTGGAATAGCACACTTGTACTAGATTTTTCTCTAAGCAAGGTCAAAATAAATCTTTTCAAATGTTATCAGCCTCAAAACAAAACTGTATTTTTTTTTAAATAATAAAGTAAGTTTGAGCAGCGTGAAGGGATTAATTATGAGCCTCATGTTAACATAGAGAAGTCACACAACACAATTAAACATGCCGAACCACAAGAGTGAGAAGAACAGACAACATCTAATAATTAATAACAATTAAAGAACATATTAATTAAATAAATTTAAAGACAGAAGAAAGAAAGTAAATTAATTTTGAGAGTCAGCTGCCAAACAGCTTTGCATTCACAAGCAATGATGTCAGAGAATCAAACCAGGAAAACAACCAAAAAGTAAAAGCTGTCAGTGTCAAAAGGATTGTGTGAATCTGAAAGTGTTTCAAAAAAGGCCGCTGTTCATCAGCCAGCTGTCAAATCTTGAGAGTTTGAGTTTCCACAGCACATAAACGCACCACATCACAACAACTAACAGAACAGCCCACAGCACACTTTTTTAGCCAAATGGGTTAAGGCATGCAAAAAACACAAGTACAGTGCTTGAATTTTGTTATAAAAGATGCATGAGTGAAGAAGAAAAGGTGAGTTTCTGTCTCTGAGGGAAACTGTTTACTGAAAAAGAAGTAACATATTTCACCAACTGTGGATTCTGATCTGTAGTATCTGTACAGTGGTTGTATCTGGGAAAAACACAATATCACACCAGTTCCAATGTTTGCTTTTCCTGCTTTTCAAATGTGAATGCTGTGAGTGGCAAATCTTGTATAAATGATGTTCATCACTTCAGTCCTCCAATTCTTTTGGATTAAAACTTTGAAATACATTTGCCCCAATGCAGGAAATGGAATTATTCACTATTCCATGGTGTTAATACACACCAGCAACTAAAGCAAAGCATAATTACATAGTGACATACATGACAGAGGAGCTCTGATGTTGTAGCTGTGCAGTGCATTGAGACTAGAATGTCAACCCAAATCTATGCATACAGCTTTCTGACATTAGGTGTAAATAAACCAACAGTGACCTTTCTTCACATTTGCTGAGACAGTATATGGAGCGTGGAGGCACAGCATTAATGCGGATTAGCGAGACCAGTGGGACACATGTTACAAAATCAATACTCCTCTAAAGTTTGAGCAAGAGAAAAAAACAAAGCCTGTCTCCATTTGCATACGGACAGCAGTCTAATTATTGTCATTTTTTTTCTTTCATCATGGGGATAAAGTAATTACAAGCAATTTCGAGCTGATGCAGAATATTGAATTTTGTGTCAGTAATTTTCATTTTTGCTACTTTTGCGTTTCTGATTCTGCAGTTGGTCTGTTACTGAGGCTCCTGGTGTGAACACTAGATCAAAAAACCAAAAGAAATCACTTTTTAAAAGCAACATAATCAAAGTATGGTGCCACATCCATATCTTTCAGACAAAAAAAATATGAAAAAAAATATACAAATAAATAAATGTCATGTAAATAGTTAAATGTCAAAGTTCTTCTTCTATCTTAAAAATTTACTCTGTAAATCTTTGCAGAATAGCAAATGTATCCTCTTTTCACAAATTTGATTACAAGTCTAAACTCTAACATTTAACTCAAGCTTATTGACATGCATATTAGTTGTGAATCCTAACATGTCTCAGGGTCAACAAAATACAGCTGACACATACGTATGCTCAAACAGTGTGCAGATCGAGGACGGCCCTGCCCTTTTTTGTCTTAGACGCCCTTTTCAGACTGAAATACCAAGGCTGCATTTCAAACAGCTTCACAGACTCTGATCATTTGATGAGAGACAGTACAAACATGCAACAGGTGTAAAGGAAGCTTTCGCTGTAGTATTAGCATGTACAGGCTTCTCAGATCTGATCCTCCTTATGCAGCTTGTATTGCTCATTACTGAGCGTGCCCCTCAAAACATCACAAAATACTTCTCTTCTTATTCAGCATGTGTACATAAAATGTGGGATGGGATGAGAAATAGGAAGATGTGCATTGAAACAGACAAAAACTAGAAATAGTAGAACAAGCTGAGTGAAATTCTTGTTCTGTCCAACATGTTGAAAGTGGGAATGGAACCTATTTTACTAAAAATAGAACTACTTTGGTGCAGTTCTATTTGATGTTTTAAAGTTGTTGAGTTTCATGTTTTGCATTTTATCTTTTTGGAGACCACAGTGAGAAATGCAAGTGTATTACATTTCTCTCCCTTGAAAGTTTGTGTTCACTGCACGACACACAACACAAAAAAAAATGTTTTTGATGTTTTAAAAGCAGATTTTAAAGATTCTTCTCCCAATGGGGCGTCATGACCCAGGATCGCATGAGCATTTGAGGAGAAATGCTCCTTGAAAGATTATTTTTATGGAATTTCCACTTTATCAGTCAGCTCACAGTCATGATCAGTCAGAGGACATGGTAAAGGATGCAACAAAGGTTCCAGGCTGTTTTTGGACTGATGAGGCCACATTTGCATTGCACACACCTGAACCAATGGACCCAGAGTACAAAACTGAATATCTTCCTGCTCAGTCTTCAGTCAATCTCAGTTACATTCAGCAGTTGTCCACTGATCAGACGTTTACAATGTGATTTTGTATGTATGATACCAATCTGTGGTCTAATATGTGTGTTGTTTTCTAACCTCCCTAAGTCCTACTGATAATACTGAAAACTTGCACTCTACATTACCTTAAATAAAATACAACTAGTATGAAATGTTATACAACTAGTTTGAAATGTTAGGTAACCACAACAGTACAATTTGATTGAAAATGATGAATGTCAATTTATTACAGCTTTGGATTGAAAGAGCCAGCAGTGTTATTCATTGCAGAGATTTAAATAAGATGCTTACTCAGTCGGGCCCAGGTAGCCCTTTTCTCACAGGCATGCACATTTGTAGATGGACAGAAGCCAGAAAATATGAATTATGTGCATGAAAAATATACTGTCTAAACTTAACCACTTAAATGAATAAATACACAATTCCCTCTGTCCTCTTTGGTTAGGTAGGCAAAAAAATCAAAACAATGGGAACCAATACAAAAAGAGTCCCATTTTGAAGCATATATTCATCCTCATTCCCACCAGCTGGAGAAAATCCATTGCAAAATGAATACATTTGATAATGTATATTTCACAATCAAATTTGATTTAGATGTACATGAGAAGCCCTGGGTTCATGGGATTTAGAGAAGGGGAACTCAGCATTAAAAAAAAATCACTAGACTGTAGCCAATTGTATTGCCAGAAACATATTCCCATTACTCTGAGTTACTCCTCTCTGGCAGAGTTTGAATAGGGAGAGAGTATTTTCTGTGATTAATTTCTCAGATAGGTCTCTGGCTGGTAAAAAGTTGTTCACTGTCTTTAGAAGGTCTGAGCTGGTGGATGCAGAAAGGCTGCAAAGCGTACTTAACGCATAAAGAGGCTTCAGAAAGTATTCAGACTCTTTCACTTTTTGCACTTTAATGTGTTATAGATTTAAATGGATAAAATTCTCTTCTTTGCCCATCAGTTTACAGTCAATGGCCCATAATTACAAACTTTTAGAGCTTTTTGCTTTTTTTTTTTTTTGAACTAATAACTGAAATCTCTCATTTACAAAAGTATTCTAATCCTTTGCTGTGGCAGGTGCAACCTGTTTGCTAGAATTATCTTTGAGATATGTCCAGAACCAGACTGGAGTCCAACTGTGGCAAAATAAATTAAACTGACATTTATAAAGGCACACACCTGTGTGTATAATGTCCCACTGTTGACACTTTATGTCAGGACAAGCCGTTGAGTCCAGTGAACGTGAAATGCTGTCTCTCTAGACATCTGCAATAAAATGGTGACGAGGCACAGATCAGGGCTCGTGGCTAGACTAAAGCCACTTTGAGTAAAAGGCATCAGCCAGCCATGTATGACAGCCTGCTCGGAGTTTGCCAAACAGCATTTAAAGGATGCCCAGAGCATAAGGAAAAGATTCTCTGGTCCGATGAGACAACAATCTAACTCTCTGAGATGAACTCCAAACACTGTGACTGGCAAACACCAGGCACTGCTCATCACCTGTCTAACACCATTCCCATGGTGTGAAGCATGGTGGTGGCAACATAATGCAATGGTGGGTGAGCAGTGGACTGGACTCACTGACTACAGTGTTGGAGAGGAGAATGTTGTCCAAACTAAGGACAATATTGGACTCTCCTTCACACCCTCTCCACCATGTGCTGATCAGACACAGGAGCTCATTCAGCAACAGACTCATTCCTCCACGCTGCACCACAGGAAATCATTCCTGCCTGTTGATATCAAACGTTATAATTCTGAACTCTTAAAAAAAAAAAAATCACAAACTCCATGTATACTGTGTATACGTCATTTTAAACCTCATGTGCATATGCACATATGAAAATGTTTTTATTTTATTTTATTTTAATTTGATTTTTTCTAATATTGGGGTATATGTATATTCTAAGGGGGGTTTTGCAGTATTTTTCCTTTTATTCAATTTTCAATGTTTTTTTTTATTAATAAAGTTTTTTCTGATTCTGAGTCTGTATCAAGGGTCTGAAAAACATGTTTTCACTTTGTCATTATGGGTTATAGAGTGTAGCTTGATGGGGACAAGTGGCATTTAAAATCAACATAATAAAGGGGCAAAAATGAAGGAGTCTGAATACTTTCTGAAGTTGTTGTAAGTAGTAAAACCATTTCCCACTTACCAGCAACACTGTGTCCAAGAACACAAATAAAGTGCAATGAATGAAATATTCAAATCTGCTTTACTCGAACCCAGAACCACTACAAAATGTATAAAAATGTTACTTTAACATCTGCTTGTGCCTGCAACCAGCAATTTTGCCCATGGTTTTTCAACTCTTTTTATGTTCTATATGCTAAAATAGGAAAATGTACATGATTGTGGTGCCAAAACATGAGCTTTAATGAGAGGAAATTTTTTACAGTTTACCATTCATAGCATGAGGTTAGGAAGCATTTTTTAAAGGGCATTTTGACAAAACACATGACTGTTGACGGACGTAAATTAGCTGGTGCTGGAATCAAGCTCATGACCTTTTGATTGTTGTTGGATCTTGTCTGCCACTGCCACACTCCTCACTGTGCTAGCTACTGTGAAGTCTGATGTAGACAAGTTTTCTTTGTGCAACCTTTGAACAGACTGAATCTGTCCTTGGATTTCATCTCACTCTGAAACCCTTTTAATTAATTAGTTTTACACCTAGTTAGCACTTCTTCACTGGATATGATCAATCCATCTTTACTAACAGACTATGTACCACAGTCCTTTAAATTAGCTGTAATTAAACCTCTTAGAAAGCCTACTCTTGATCCAGGTGTATTAGGCACCTATAGACCTACATCTAACCTTCTGTTTATCTCTACGATCCTACAGAAAGCAGTCGCCAATCACTAGTTTGACTTTCTACATAACAACTGTTTATTTGAGGAAGTTTGGTCAAGATTTAGACTGCATCATAGCACAGAAACTGGAGCATTTAGCTGGCATGAAAAGAACCGCATTAAGTTAGGTAAGACCCATTTATCAGATCGATTTCAGTTTGTACATGTTAACAATGAATCTTCAATGTACATGAAAGTTAGGCACAGACATCCACAAGGTTCTGTGTTTGGACCAATTCTCTTCACCTTATATAGGAAACACTCCTTAAACTTTCATTGTTATGCAGATGATACCTAGTTATATTGATCAATTAAGCCAGATAAAGCTAAATTGCAAGCATGCCTTAAGGACTTAAGACCTGGGTGACCAGAAAAGAATTTTGAACTGAAGTTACTGTAATTGGCCAAATACCTCAGAAACACATATTAGTATTGGCATAGTTAGTTAGCTGATGCTGCAGCACATGTACACACAGAAACTAGGAAAAGAGATCATATGTCTCCTGTGTTAGCTTCTCTGTACTGGCTCCCTGTAAAACCCAGAATAGAATTTAAAATCATCCTCCTCACCTACAAAGCCCTTAATAATCAGGCACAATCAAATCTTAAAACGTTCATAGTATCCTATTACCCCACTAGAACACTGTGTTCCCAGAATGCAGGCTTACTTGTGGTTACTTGAATCTCCAAAAGTAGAATGAGAGGCAGAGCCTTCAGCTATCAGGCCCCTCTACTGTAGAACTATGTTATAGTTTGGATCAGGGGGGGCGGGTCCTCTCCACATTTAAGAGTAGGCTTCAAACTTTCCTTTTTGATTAAGTTTATGGTAAGGGCTGGCTCGGCCTTGCCTCGAACCAACCACTGATTATGCTCCTATAGGCCTATTCTGCTGGAAGACTTCCCATGATGCACTGAGCTCCTCTCTTCTCCTCTTCCTCTCCTTTTATCTCCCGTTAATACATGTTACTAATTTGGCATTTTCTCTGTGATTCCAAGCCATCTACTGCCCTCATGATACTGTTCAAAACCCACATGTTATTATTATTATTGTTGTTGTTGTTAATAACAACAACAATAATAATAATAATAATAATAATAAATGGGAGTTTTGTCTCTGCAACTATCGCCAAGTGCTTGTTCAGGGGGGAATGTTTGGTTTCTGCAAATAATTTTGTGAAGAGTATGGTCTAGACCTGCTCTGTATGAATGTTATTATTTGGACTATACAAATTAAGTTGATTTGATTTGATTTGACAAGATTAAAGTTATTCGTTATGCTCTGCATAATCAAAATGTGTCTTAGCAAAACAAAAGTTGAGATGTAAAGTTATGCAGCATCATTCTGTATATGTAGAGTGCGCAGGTGTGATTCAAAGACTAAATATGTTGTTAAAAAGCAACCAACCAAAGAGCTGACAAAAATAAAGATGGCAGTCAAAGACACAATTGAATTTGATAAGAGAATCTACAAGATGTCAAATATAGTGTAACAGTTTCTTTATTGATTTCTGGTTGCCAGTAGGAGTTAAAAGATTGCTGAATAAACCACTGAGGGAAAATCAATCAATTTTCTATTGTACTTGTCTTGGATTTTTTCTTATCTTGCATCTGTCCAGGGTTTTGAATGTACTTCCTCACTACAAGCAGCCTATACTGATTCACTGCTCCACTTAAGACATAAAACAAACTAGCAGCTGATGGGTCCTTGCTATTACTGAATTCTCCTGACAGGCCTCATTAAGTGGGTTTGAGCACTACAAAGTGGTAGCAGCAACTGGTGTTGTTTGCTTTGATGGTGCTGGAGCTGGGTTATTACACAGTGAGCAGTTTGGTAATGGCTAAAATTAGCGAGAGCAAAGCCTCACACTGGACATCAGTGACATCCCCTGCAGTCTCTGGCCTTTGCTCCCAGTTGCCTTTCATGCAGCGTGCTTGGAGGTCAGACTCAACACAAGCAAGCTTGTCAACAGCGCGGTTATAGTGAGTCACACACAGCGATTTCTGCTTCTACAAGCTGAAAGCCACAATTGCAGGTACTTTGCACATCTGTGACTTTACCACACCAGCACATTCTTGTCACTTTGTTTTGCGCTAAGCTCAGCAGTTTTCTCAAGTTGTGTTCTTTTGAACCTGCTTGTAATTGTAACCCTGACTACACTGCTCAAAAAACAAATCACAGCTATATACCAAGTCTGCTTCAGTGGATTGATTCATTAGCTTGCACTGTGTTTATATTCAGTACCATGTCATTTTTGCTGTCATACAGTCCTGTTGATGTTTTGCTGTACAATGAGTGTCAGTCGTGTAGTGTCTGTCTGTCTTGTAATGCCACCAACAATTAACTATGCCAAATTACAGCTGCACCCACTGTGTTAATAGAGAAACACTGACTCTCATTCTTTAGACATCCTCTACTCCAGCTTAATGGAGCAATTACACAAAGGTGAACCTCAAGGTGGTGCAAGAGGAAAAGTAAGAGGTTCTCTAAGGTCAAGATTCATCCGATGAGGACGACACATATCTGTACAAAATCTCATGGCAATAGCTGGCAGTATTGGTCCAATAGCTGGACCAAATGGTGGAATGAAAGAGAAACAGACATCAGTGCCATCTCTTGAGCCATACAGCTAACATAGCTAAAAAAAAAAAAAAAAAAAAAAACCTGTTAAACCTGTTAAAAATGTATCTGAGAAACACATCATCAGCCTATTCCTATTTACCCATCTTTAATTAAGAGAGTCTGTTTGAAGCGAGTTTGAGGCCTGAGGCATGGGCACTGGCAAACCCTGCTGACGTATGTCCTCACCTCACTGTATCAACACTTACTGACTGTGGACAGAGAGCTAATGGTCCAATTCAAATCATTTTGCTGAACAGAGGTAGCGACTGTGCAGCGTCAGCTCTAACATCACAGACAATAATCAGCTATGTTAGATCTCGGCTGCACCTGTGTCTTAAGACATGATTCATTCACTGACTCTGACCATGACTCAGCAAAAGAGTAAGGCTAACAAAACTTTAAGGCACAGTCATGAACTTTGGCAGGAAATTACCAAAACCTTCAAAATGGAACTGCAGAGGGATATTTAAAAGTTTTGCAAAAATTGATTAAACCCAGAAATACTTAATCAGTTTTGCTTGTCCACTGTTCACAGCAGAAAATGGCTCAAGGTCAACTCAAACCAAAAAGATGTTCAGCGTACCAAATTAAAATCCTCAAGGTGAGCCTGAAGAACTAGCTTCTTTTTAAAAAGACAATTATTATTTCCCAGCTACTCTACAGGCTATAAAAGAGGAACCCAGTTGACATTAAGAACTCAAAGCCAGCTGGGATTACTTTTGGTTTGATTAATGGACATTAATATGCTCAGTGGAAAGAGTGGCAGATAAATCAGCCCGATTATACCTCTGTGAACAGGTTCCATACTTTACTGTAAATCAAAGGATTAGTGCACATTATTGTACTTTCCACCACGTCTTTGCTCTTTAATTGTGATGTGACAGAACTACAGAAGTGACAGAACTAACAGACTTTAACTCACCACAGCTCCTCTAGTGTTAACTACGTCATAGAGAGATAAACACATCACATTTATTGTAGATGCAGTGCAACTAAGACAGGAGTCCTAAAAAAGATGCACTGTGGTCTTTGTAATGCGGGAGTTAAGAATAAATAAATTAAAAAAACAAAACTAAAAACCATACTGACTTGTGGCTCACACTTCAGGATGACTTAAAATCACTGTAATAGTAGTATGATCTTAACTTCAAGGTTACACGGTGCAGTTTTGAATAAATAAGTCAAGCATTGCTCTAACAGAGAGAGGGCTGCTCATTTGTGTAATTTGCCCAAAGAAAGTCTTGAACAGACATAGAATGTCATTGAATGATTTTCCTCCTGAGTCCTGCATGTGGTTCAGTCATATATACTGTATATCAATACACAGCACCGAAGCTTGATACATTGCCTTGTGCAGCTCTGAGCTCATACAGTATATTGATAAAGTTAATGTGATGTTAATCAAACCCCTCTCTGTGACACTGGAATTTTTTTAAGGTGGTATTTGGTCTTGATTGATGTCCAGGTCTTGATGCCTGGACATAAAGTGAATCCCAAACTCCTGTATTCTGAGATCTACCGGCCTGCTGACAGCCTGCCAGAATGAACTGAGTAGCAACATAATAAGTTTTAACAGAAAACTTTGTAGCCATGGCTTAACATGAGGAAAAGTGTAAACCAGCAGCAGAGGACATTTATTGTATACTTCTGAGGTTTGGCTCCAGTCAAAGCACTTGCTGCAGGGACCTGAGAGGAGGCCATCATCTTTTTGACTGGCAACTTACAAGCTGGCTGATCTTTGATTATTTTATTTGTGGTCTCAACTAATGTCAATCAGCCCTATCTGTTAGAAATTACCCTCTATATACTACTACTTTGTTTTGCTAAATGTGTTTTTAAGGACATGTAATTGCTGCCTGGATTATGTTCAGAGCTACATTTTTATACTCTTATGTGACGTAGACACAGGGGATGGAGATTTACATACTGGGTTCTGCATGTGGTTGAGGTCACAAAAGCACTTTGCAAATGTTGTCATTTTTCAGTGACCACTTAGGTTTGGTAAGAATATTTATCGACTTGGCAAACACATCCAGTGAAAAACCTGAATGATCCATTTAAGATTATTCATTCTCTTTCTTTTGCACCGCTCCACAGATACAGTCACTATTACATGGTGACATGAATGCTCTGTTTTTGTTGTAATCATGTATGACAGAATTGTTAAAAAAAAAAAAAAAAAAGATGAGCCAAGGATGAAAGTTAGATTTTTATTTGTATTTTTTTCAATAAATAAGAGGGGAGTGTTTTCTGTGCATGTACAGGGGAAAAAAGGAAAGATATTGAAGTGGGGGATGTGATTACAAAGTGAGACTTCACCATATCCGCCTGTGAGAGAGTGCAGTTATAAATATATAGTGGTACGATCCTATAGTATATGGCCTTCCTTTTCTTAATTGCATCATGTGTTTCTCTGACTTGAGATTGTTTCAAAACAATAAAATGAAACTAACCGGATGAAATCATGGATTATGGATGCAGGTGTTCCTGGAGTATATTATTTTTTCTTTTTTTTTTTTTAAAGTAGATGACTGTAAGTAGCATTTTCACAAAGAAAATTTGTAGTGTTACAGTAAGGTGTTTTCACCTCATGTTTGACAGTGTTACTCAGAAAAGGATCTTTCCCAATCACGTTACTATACTTTTGTCTAGTACACCAAACAGCATCTTGGCAACAGGTAGGACAGTTTTAGAATGTATTATTTGTAATAGTATTAAATTTGGAATTACAGTTTGACAACTACTGCTTATGTTCCTGTGCATTTCTCTGGGAACTTGCTACCTGCATTTGTTACCTGTTACCTGAACCTGCTTGCTTGCCTGCCTGTCAACTCACCAGCCTCCTTGTATAACCATCCACCTGCAAGCTCGATTTCTGTTGTTAAAGATACCTCACTGCATGTGTGCATTTTTCATTTTGGAAAAGTACTTTTTTTCCTTGTGCACAGAGCGCATATTTGCATTTTCACATCTATTCTCATTTCACAAAATTTAGACCAGACAGCAAACAAGAAAAAGTATCTGGTATAGAGTGGCCATGACCTTGTCTTTAACAGTATAATTTCACTCTCAGTAGTTGAACATCTGCCAAGATATTTGCAGTATGAACTCTGGGTTACTGAATTCTTAGTTTTGCATTTACTTTGTGCAAATAACATGAAAAGGAAAAAACAAACCTTTGCCAAGATTTCTTAGTATTATTTTTTCCAAGTAAAAAGAAAGAGAGTTTAAACAGCCACATTAACACTTAATTTAAGCTCTGCAGCTTCCTGCTGTGGGTATGCAATATCACCTGTTGTGATAACTGTCCGACTAATGGTACTAACTCTGACCATAAGGCCCACTGTTTCAAAACTCTTTAAAATGACCCACTTGACTTGAAACATACTGTGGTTTCTGTTTCTGTTTCAACTGAATTCTGATAAAACAAATTCTTATTCAGCTGATATGCCAACAAAGTAGTTTTGAGTCTACATTGAAGCTTCTGCTGACATGTTGGAAGCGGAAACACTGTGTGTCACCAGTACATCAGTGCTAAGCCCACAACCTGTTTTTATGAAGTCAGAGATTAAAACATGAGCAGGATCACAGAGCATATTAAACCAGCAGGTAGGTAACAAAAAACAGGTTTGTGATCAAGAAGGTGCTGGTTTGATTTCCTGAGGCAGCTGGGAAAATTTGGCCAGGGAAAGGGAATGAGAAATGCTGTCAGAACTCTTAGTAGCTGTTCACAAGCCAATCGTGGCAGTGACTGAGCAGATCCCAGGTGTGAACATCTACTGCACAGTACCCCTGAATAGATAACGAGGCAGGCTGTGCTTAAAGTGAGCCTTCACTCTCTCTGGCTCCTACTAATACTACTAATTTGAAATAGAAAATGCATTTGACAGAAATCACAATGACAATATTTTTTATCAACATAATAAGGAAACATTGTTAATGAACATCTCTGGCAAGTCTCAAAATGTCAGTACTGTCTATAGCCAGTGTTTCCCATTAATTACCTCGACACACAAGAGTTTTATAATGAGCTGAAAATATTTCGACACTATTAACTGTCTGTAAATTGTTCCCTGACAAGTTATTTCATGTCTTCCTTTTCATATCCACACAACTACAGCATGATTTAAGTTTAAGTTAGGCACCCACAGCACTTGCTTAAGTTTAGGAAAAGATTGTGGTCTTAAAATTCAAAAGATTCATCAGTGACTTGAAGCACAAGATGCAATGTGTTTTCTTTATCAACATTTAACCGTAACTACTTTTCTTAACATTAAACAAAGTGCATGTCTTCACTCAAATTAATTTTCCTTGAAAACGTTTGTTTTCCATTCCAATACTAAGATAAAGGAGTATAAACACAGCTAAACATTTCTAAGGGCTGAGGGTGGGGTGTAAAGATATTAATTATACTATGGTAAAAATAAAATGGTAATGTGGAGTGATTTTGGACATGCATAATCAAGTATCTCTGCCCTCCTTTGTAATACCTGCTTTAACAGGCTTAAATTGCCCAAGTGTAATAGACTCACGTCTGATTAGGAGCTGATTAACAGTAATTGAATGGTAATGTGAATTTTTAATGGCTGCATAAATGGATCATTATTTGTATTAAACAGGATAGACCAGAGTTTACTTATCACAATCACTTTGAAGACATCAACACTGAGCTTACACTTGGACACTAATGCCTGAATCTTTAATCTTAAATATTTATAGTCATACTTCATTAAAATTGAATGCAAAGCACTTATGTTGAGGGAATAACATTCCACAGCTTAATGTGCTAAACAGCAGATGTATATCACAACAAGATGCAAGACATTAATTCCACTGGCTACATCCTCTAAGAAACAACATGGCTGAAAGCTAATGGCTCATATCAAAGTTTAATTCAGTTTTTCCCAGTCTGATAGCCACAGCTCAGGGCACGCTTCTTTGCTTCATTTAAAAATTCAGAAAAAAAACTTTGCCACAAATGCTGCAACACATTCTGCCTACAGTTGACCGGTTCTGCCTACAGTGTCAAATGACCTTTTGTCATTTGACAAAAAGAGGCAGAGTCACTTATATTTATCAGTGTTGTATAAGTGTTGTGGATTTTTTTCAGCTCTTAATGCCGTGACCATTAAGTTTAAAATGTTTTCCAGTTACTTCTGCATGACTCAAATTAGCGATCATTATTTACATGCCAATTATAAGTAAGAACAAAACATGCAGTTTTGCTTGAGTCAGGGACCTCCCTTAAACCACTTCACAAAAATCTAAATTACCATTTAAACTCGCATTGCTGTAACACTTCATGAAGTCGAGGAGGGAGCTGACAGACAGTCACATATGCAGCTACATTGTAATGAACTCCGTGTTTCTCCTTTAATTAAAGCTCTTCGTGACAAGCTATTTTGTTAAAGCTCTTCAAGTATTCAGCAAGTGAATTCTTCTGGGTTCTAACCTTGAGATTCACATGACTCATCTCTTATACAGAATGTATTTAGTTCTAAGAGACTACAGTTTCTCTGAAATAGTGCAGCATGTACAGCTGAATAACACGGTTTTAAAGAACATGCAAATTAAGTCTAATTTAACATTTGACAGGTGTGAGGTTTAAGTGCCATGTGGCAGTGACTGGGCACCTATGATACTATATCTCCATGATATATTGTATTTGGTCCTGTCATCTCCCTTTGGTGAAAGCATGCCATGTCCCCATAATGCTTTTTTCACATGTTAGAAGTGACTGGGGTTTTTTGGTATGGACGTACACTGATATTCACGATACTCTTCTGTCTGCATTTTACTGCAGGCCACTTATTCTCAAATATTATACAGCAGCTACAAGTTAATGCAATCCAAAGCTGTAATCAGAAATTTGACTCTCTCTTGCACACACGAGTGTGATAAAAAGCTCAATGAAGCAAAACTGAGAAACTTGCAATTTATCTAATTGCTATTTGCCAGCTAACCAGAAGTAAGAAAGGATGGTGGTTAAATACATGGCATCTTCAATCAAAACAAAGGAGGATTTTTTTATTTGGTCCAGAGAGCCTGTTTCAAGGCTTGTTTAAGGACTTGTTAAGGGAAAGTCTGAGCCTCAACTCTGAAACACACCATGTCCAAAACATGAGGAAAATCATTTCCATGTAAAGCACATTGACTGACGTGTTTTAAACCATTTTATATGATCAAGGTTGAAATAAAAGATAACTGGTTCAGAGTATTTTTTTCCCAGTCTGCTCAAATGTGTGTTTGTGTTCAACAGGCACACAGTAAGAATTGTGACTTGTGCACTTGTGGCTATATGGGCTTTTTGAACATCAAAGTGTCTGGCTGGAGTAAGGTGACCAGCTGGAGTCATCACAGTGGCTTTCAATACTGGCTTGAAACCCCTGCCCTGGTCAATAAACACTCATCTGCACCCCCCCAAAAAATCCTTTAATCTTCAGTCACCATATATATATATGCTGCCTTCCTGTGACCAGATCATGGGAAACAGACACTGATGCAATTTCCCACACAAGGAAATCAGGTAAGTGCATTCATTAGTCACATTAGGCTTCCTGCAGGGTCAAAAAGGGCAGAGATTCTGGGTAATTAAATGTGGTAAATGAAACGCTAATTGAACGAGTGACCCACTGCCTCTGATACTTGTTTAATCATATGGAGAAGCAGATAACCAAAAAATGGGATTCATTTTCTTTCCTAGGGGGTGTGGTGTGTGTGTGTGTGTTTGCCTGTGTGTGTGCGTGGGGGGTGGGGTGGGGGGTTGGGGGGGTGTAATTGAGGTGCAGCACGAATTGATCACTTGACAATAAACATTAAATAACAATCAAGGTAGATGTGTTTGTATTGACTCAATTAAAGAGGAAACTCAGGGATTGAATGATTAACAGTTTAAAGGTAAATTACACCACACCTGAAGTGAATAAATACATATGTGATAAGGATAAAAAAAAATCAATTTATTCCCCATAATAAATTATGATTAAATGCATGAGTTCAATAATGAATATAGTGTGTAATATGCAAAATAAATATTATGCCTGTTTTCCGTTAAAGCAACAAGACACTGTGTGAGCAGACTGGTGTAACACACATTGTTATATGTTATATATTTACAGTCCAGTCTATAATTGCTGTATGTCAGTCTTTGTTCAAATCCCTGGCTTTGTTCACCATGTGATTTATTGGCTTGATATATCAGTTTGACTTAGTCATTTGTCAGAAGGTTGTAGTTTACTTTTTTTTCTTTGATATAAGGACCGAGATATCTGACAGCTAAATCTGAAGGTCTTTAAAGAGACCACAAATATATTTCTCAGTTTATTTGTCAAGCCCCCCAACTTCAGTGTACGCAATCTGTAAGTGAGACTTTGTGCACCACACTACACTTGGACTGGACTACATAGAACATAGTTATTCAGCATACATAATTTTAAATATAAAAACAACTTTAAATTCATTTTTGTCCTCATATAGCAAGTAAAACTGATTTTTAAATAGAAATAAATATGTCAACTTTTATTTCAATTATTGCCATTGTTGCATGCTGATTACAGCATTTACTAAGAGCAGCGTGAAGTATGTGCTGATTTTCTTTGACAGACATTGTGCCTGGCTAAAGAATGTTGTGGGGGGTTGAATTCAAATTTCATGTTTTTTTTCTTGCATAAACTTAAGCACAATAAGCAGAACTCTATGGATCTGCAGCCCATTTTGTTTAAATGCATTTTTATACTTATGTTCTAAGTTCAGAACTTAACACAAGCTTGAATTGGACAGATGGTATTTCAATTTTACTGTAAACTGGCATTAATTCTCTGATTGGTGTTTTTGCCTGATTGCTCTATGAGGGAACGTTCAACTCATTTGGGCCCACCTACAGTCCTAGCCAGTGCATCCAGAAAGACCTGAATGTGTTGCCAAGTCTTTACTGACAAGCTTAGGCAAAATAAATTAGTGTAATTAACTTGGGCAGCAAAACTCTGGCCTAATTGATCAACACCCTGCCACCTGGGCATGTGTGGTTCCAGAAGAGTTAACGTTTTAAGAGCCCCAGAGTGGAGCCAGAAGTTTGCAGCAAGCATGTTCGTGGCCCTGGTCCTGGGTTTTCCAGGTACTCTGCTGCCTTCAAATTTAAAAGGGCATCTGGCCCAGCATCAGCCTCTGAACCAGTCACCTTGTCAACCTGGGATAAAAGGCTGCTCCTCACCATCCAATTTGTTTGGGCCAATCCAAGCCATTCTCCCCCAGTTTAACAAAGATACACTGGTAAAACCTGCTTCTCCTCAACATTTTTTTTTTTTTCAGCTCCATGATAAACGAGCATTGTCACTGCTCTGCACACACTGAGGCGGCAATAAGGGCAGTATCTCGCAACGAAATACTGACATCACAAGCCAACCCCTGTGCATCAGTGTCCCCAAATAACATTCAGTTTTCATTCCCCAATTCGTCAGCCTGGATCCTGAACGGAGCTGAAGGCGGCAGGAAAAAGTCAACTACTGCTTTTAAATTTTGGACTATGCATACAACGCTTTTCATCCACACTCAGCGATGATGACTTATAGCTTGCATATTTTCAATCGCATACACCAAAATACTACAGAAACAACTACTGCATACTGTGTGTCAGGCACACAGGCAGACTGGTAATACATGAATTTAAACAAAATCATGATTTACTGGTAGAGACAGCAATGCCTGCTTATTGTCAAGACAGGCATTGGTATGATTAGATCTCTATTGTGCTTTCAATCTTTGCCCAAGGATCTAACCAATAATAACTGTCTACAGAAAGATGTCTTGACTTTGGTGATAGTTGTACGAAACCTCCTCAGATTGAGCAGAAGTATCCTTTAAGGCAGCTGAAGTCTTAAGTACCTCTATCCATAATTATTGATCACTGTTTTTCATCTATAATGGCAGAGCAGCTGGTCCTGATGATCTCCTCTGCCTTCACTGAGTGCTACAGTAAACCCAGCGGTAAGATAGTGGCCATAGGAAGATAGGGTCATTCTGCTGATTGCATTTACAATGATATACATGTTTCTCATTTGATTTCCTCTGGACTCCTTGCTGTCCGTTGCATGATAGATGTGTACTGTATCTGTGTAAGTGCCTCTGTTATTGTTCAGATGGCAGAGCTGGCATAAAGATTCTCTCTCTTTGTCACTCACACTTTCTCTCTCTTTCTCTCTCTCGCTCTCTCTCTCACACACACAGACACACACACACACACACACACACACACACACACACACACACACTTCTTCTCACTCTCTCTGTCTCATCTGTCCCTGTCTTTCCCTCCTGCCTCTCACATAACAACATGAACATTTTTACTTTCTCTCCTTACTCAGAATCTTCCCCGTGCTGCCTCCCTCTAATCCTGCCATGGAAGTGACTCACATTACAGCATTCTTCAGTTTAATGCACTTTAATAGCATTAATATCTGCTTTTGCCACTTCAGCGGCAATAAACACCCCTTACATCTTAAGAAACCCGCTTAAGAGCAATTGACATGGCTAGTATACCAAAACAGAAAAGTACCTTGGGTGAAAAGCAGAATAACTCATTGTAAAAGAGTAATCTGCTTTTTTTTATGCATTGGCGCCCATCTGACACAGCGTGGCACATGGTGTACTGTAAACAGACACTGGGGGAACTTAGACAAGGAACAGCCAGCTCCCTGTGGTCCCTCCTACTCACTCTCACTGTGTGGAGGAGGCCTGCAGATAGGGGAAGAACACGAGTCCCTGCCACCTTCTGTGCCACCCATGTTGCTGCTGCAGTGACAGCCAAGGTCAGCTCAGGAATGACAGAGGGCTCCTGCATTGAGATAAGGCTCTCGCAAACATCTGAACCACCGTGCCGCTCCTCGAGGGAAAGAGAATCTTGCCCGTGAATTATTCAGTGGGTCTCCCCCACCCTAAATAACAGCCGGCAAGCATTGTTTGACATCCCAAATGAATAATTAAGGACTGACCTTTTGTTCCCATTAGAGGTGATAGGTTGATAGTGCCATACTTTGTGGGTGAGGCAGTTAGACGATGTGAAGGTGCTGTGTAGAGGAACTGGGCATTTTATGTATAAAAATCAGCCAAACTCTCATGCACGCGTAGTGATACTAAGAAAAGACACACCACGTCCCTGTGGGATGCACTGATATACAAAGACATAGATGCAGTCTCTGTTGATTGTTCCTTAAGCACAGCCTGAAGCCATTCTTTGTCACTATTTCCATGTTCTTATGAGAATTGTACTGTAGTTTGTTCCTGATACATCAGAGGCTTTTTGATTATGCCAGTCAAGAGCTTGTAGTCAGCTCTGTGAATCAGAAATGATGTATTAACACAAAGTCAGTCCCAGTTCAGCTGACTAGGTCCGGTTTGGTGGCGTTCCAGTGAATTATGATCTATTTCCCAGTCTTGTATTAAAATGAGGTAATGAATCATAGACCCAGTTATAGCACCAAATCTATACAGTATATCCAAAATGTAAAACTTTATGGCAATGATGATAAATTATACTTTTCATTTCTGTTACATATGTATTATTATGTGGCCATTAACACTTCAGCAAGATCTGCTGTAAAGGATAAGGTTGGAGGAATTTGATATTTTTCTTTTTGTTTGCAAATACCATGAAAACACCAAAACCAATAACTGTATAACTGTATTCTACTTACAAGGATTATCTGTGTATCCAAAGGCTGTTGTATCTTATTCCTCTGTGCCACTGAGCTCCATTATTGTCCAAAAACTATTAAAAACACATCAGTGAGCCACACTGTTGCACCCAATGACACGTTCCTTCATTACAATGAACAGGGACGCTGCAGTTTATTTTGAGTCAGTCCCACATACACATCCATGTTCTGCTGTAAATACTCACTAGCACACCAAATGTGTATTAATCCCTATCCATAGCAAGATTTGGGTTTAATAGGATAGGATATTTTGGTTCACATGCTTCATTCAATATATATTTGGTTACATGACTTGCCTTAAACCATTCCTTGTATTCCAAAAATTCACATCTCACATTTTGCATAGAGTTCCGCTCTACTTTGTGTAACTGTCTTTCAAACATCTGTACACCTGACATCTGAGCTCACCTGAGAGCCTGCAGCTTCACCTCCCGGTGTGTGTGTGTGTTCTGGTTAAACTGGATCCTCCTGATAAGATGATGCATGGCTTTTACAAACAAACTAGTCAAGTGGACACACTGTGGCTAATCTTGCATATAAGTAATGCCCTTGTCATTATTAACCATAGTATCTCATAATAACTCTACTCTTGATCCAGATGACACAGATTTCAAAGATGATACTTTGCTCAGCTCAGTTTGCTCAGAGGCTACAAAACAGAGGCTACAAAACATTCTTGTTAGCTACGCTGTTTATTGAACTTTGGTCCTTTAAAAAGAACTTGATGTCCCCCATTTTTCATCCCCCATCCAGGGGGCATTTTTGCCTAAAGTTACAATAATAACACTGGTCGGTGTTAAAATGACATATTTGAGCACTGAACACAGATTAACTGACCTTACTCTTACTCTGAAATTTAGATATAAAGTCAATGGAGGAATGTTTGAGCAAATAAATGAATAAATAAATAAATAAATAATACATTTTTAATTCTCATGTTTTATTCATTTAAACTGTAAGTACCAACCACTTCGAATTCAATGTTTATTTATCTCACTGATGTTACTAGTCGTGCTGCAGCTAGCTGATTAGGTGTGGTACAGCCTGAGGGTAGCAAGATCATCAAGTCAAGTATTCCCCATATGGACTTCTTTCACCCTTCATTATAATAACTTAATTTTGTTATTTTGTCCCTTTAATCCATACTCCAATCTACACATACGTCTGGAAAGATTCCCCAGCACATTCCTGGTCGAGTAATGTTTGCTAGGAATTTCAGCCTCCTGATGTTTTATTAAATTACTTTTTCTAAAACAATTAAAACAAAATTATTTTTATCTTCAGTAGGAATGAATTGGCTTGAAGCTGGTTGCCTCAGATATGATAGATTGAAGTTTATGTAAATGCTAAGACAGTAACTTAGAATTAAAAAGCAATGGATTATCTCCTGTATGAATAATAGTTTAAAATGGTTTACAAATATTTCTGAGATGTGAGAAAAATTTATTTGTTTAATGAATTATTTGGTTAAACTCAGCATGGTATGTGAGCAAGGACCTTAACTCATAAGAACCCAGACCCATTTTTCCTTAAAGGAAAATTATGTTGGATATACCACAGACCAAGTGGACCACACAGAACACATTTCTGATGTTATTTTCAGAATAACACTTTTTAATACCAAAGATCTGTGTTGTTACATATATGTTACAACGATATTTCCGTAACTGGTTTGATATTACTTTCTTGAACAAATATGGTCAGACCAAGTTGAATGTAATATAGGACATGTTATCAAAGCATTGGAACTGTTAAATGTATTTGAAATTACCTGTAGTATCAAAAAAACAGCTTTTTGAAATTAGCTGCTTCCTTGAAATTTGCACACAGCATTGCCATACCAGCATTTTGGAGAGGCCACTTCCTGTCAGAGTCACATGACTGTCACTCTTGCCACGGTTGCTTCATTCTCAATAAACATGCGTAAGAATGGACAGCATGGGTGGACATCTTTATTGATTCTCTACCTTTTCAGGTACAGAATCTATCAACACTTTTTCAATACATTGATAGATGTACTTGGTTACATTTTATTGGGCTGTTTTGTTCATTGGTAACTGTTTTGTTGAATGCTTGTGCTGCCCTTGTTTCTTGGCTAGAACTTAGCCTCCAAACTAAGCTAAGTATGACAATAAAAGTTCCTTGATCCTTGATCCTACAGTTTTGAAGTGTCACATTTTGAGTGTCCAGGCTGTAGCCAGACATGAACAGGTATGTTAGCCAAGTTGTGCGTATTGTTATCATGAACTGTTGTGTTTATCAAAATGCTTTGCTGTTGTCTGTTGTTTGTTTACTAACACGCATGCCAATATACTTGTTTGGGAATTGTGAATTTAGTACATTGTGAATATATTTAAAGATGTCATATTTCAGCTTAACGTATAGTAAGCATCCGACTGGTTAGCTCAGTTGGTAGAACATGAGACTCAGTCTCTCTGGGTCGTGGGTTTGAGCCCCACTGTGGTCCATAAAGAACATCTAAAGAAGCTTTGTGGACTAAGATCATTCATATTGGACTGAATGGCAGTGGAAACAAACTTATTTTGAAGCTGATTGTTATGTTGTAGAGTTAGAGACAAACCAATATATTATTAGTTTTGGTCTTTTCATGGGGTTTGTTGTAAGACGGAAAATATATAATAACATCAGCCTCACCCTTTAAGAAAGCCCTTTTATGTTTTTATATTAGCTGAAAATACTGCTATTATTATATTGGACTGCATCTATACATTTTCTTGCCGAGACGCATCGCAGTCTTCTCCAGAAAAAGGTTTGCACCGAGGGATGGCTTCTGATTCCTCCACAGTGTGAGGAAGAAAACCAGAGCTGCAGTACACCCGCAGTGACACACTCAGGAGAGAGAGAGAGACTCTGAGGCGAGCACAGATTCCTAGTTTAAGGCGAGAGATTGGGTACTGAAGACAGACCATATTTATAGCCAGGGATAGGAATAATTCATTGTGATCAAAGTGCAGATCATGCTTCGTTCCATCACAGAGCAGATGTGGCAGAATGAAAAGAGCACGCTTTTCCTTCGTCTGCTCTCTAGCGGCTTCCCTAATGGATACAGTGAGGCAAAGTTATCCCTGTGAAGCCGCTGTGTGTTTGCCGTCATGTGCACTGCTCTGGTTCTCAGGTGGCTTCACTTTAGAAAGAGTGAGACCCTTCCAAGATGTAACATGCAATAAAAAAGAGAAGAAAAAGCCTCCCACACGCAGCACGTCTTCTCAATCAGAGCGAGGAGTGAATATCAGATTCTGAGCTCACAGCAGGAGGTCATGTGCCTGAAGCCAGGTGCCATAAAGCACATACACAACAACCCCTGTATGTCACATGGCTCCAGCACAAGGACGTGAATAAAGTAGATCAGAGAGTCAGAGGTCAGAGCTGACTGACTGACTGAACAGCTGAAATCCTGTTTGAAGTAGGACTCCATTTTACATATTTTCTATTATCAGTGAATACCACTGTTACTATTAAGACCACACACGTGTGCACCCATCTCTCCAGAAACACGCACACACAGAAAAATGCAAGCATCCCACCATACCAGTTTCTTGTTTTTTATTTTTCTCTCCCCCCCTCATACACTCACTGTGTCCCAGGGACACACACGTTCCCTTTCTCTTCATCTGTTTTGTTTTCGGTCCCTCCTGCCTTTTCTCTCCCTGTAATGCTTCCTCTGCAATCACACACAAACACACAGACACACATGCTTGCTTCTTCCAGTTTCATTTTCTCTCCCTCCCACACACAGACACACACATGCGCCTGTTTCTTTCTCTCTTTCATTTTCTGCATCTCCAACCCTTTCTGCTTCCCTGTCCTTCAATACGCACAAGCACACATACACACACTCAAATACACAGTCGCACAGACATACAAGCTCCTTCATCTTCTCTTTTATTTCTTCTCCCTCCCACACTTTTCCTATCACTACCTCCATGCATGCACACACACACACACAAACAGAGGCACTTGTTTCATTCGCTCTCATTTTCTCTCTCTCACCCTCCCGTTCTCTTCCAATCACTCCTTCAGCACGCACACACCCTCATACGAATCTCTTTTTCTCTGTCTTTTACAGTTTCTCTCATCCCATCTCCCTCCCACAGTCACTTAAACACACACACAGACACACACACACACTACCGGCAGTCCAGCTTCCCTTACTCCCAGCTGGGCTTGGACAGCTCTCTTCCTCTGGCCTCTCTGGGCCATCTGGAGTGCAATGTCCCTGCTCCGCTGGTCCCCTGCCAGCCGCTGAGCCTCCCAGGATGAACACAGCATCTTCAAGCACAATTTGTACGCGTCAAAGCTCTGCTGTGTGTCCAGTGACCCAGCTGAGTGAAGTCATTGAGTCTCGCATTTCCCACCTCAAAGGAGCCTCATTCTGCTTTGATGACACCTGCACTCCCCATCTCTCTGGATGGAGGATGGCGCAGTAATTGATTAAAACCACCGAGCAACCTTACTAGCAATTACAGCTCTGTTTATGATCTTGTAGAGGGTTTGTCTTTGCATGAGGAGTGAATATCAAAATCTGGCACACAGGTCAAGTACCTCAGCAAGGTTTTCATGTACAAAATACACCTGTCTTCTGCCTAAATTACAAAGTGTGGAAGTGGAAGAAAATCCCATCTCCTTTTGTAAAGACGTGCAAGACTCCTTTTAAATTACGGTAGCTGGGACTATCATCTGTCTATGGTTTAAATTTACACATAAAAGGAAAATACAAATGATCTTCCAAACAGCAGTGGAACCTAAGAAATCTGAATTCAATAATGTTACCTCTCCTGATTCTATATTTTTTTAGAATCCTTTAATATAAAGTGTCAAAGACCCACTGAATTTGAGCCAGCAAAGTGTGCTCTGTGCAAATAAAAAAATACCAAACTTGTAGTATTTTGTATTTCAGTGCAAAAGACTGGTGAAAAAAATAATTAAAAAAAAAGTGCCTTTGAAATTAAGTCATGACTTGAAATTAATCACAACTTAAGTCATTCAGCCACAAGTTTCCCACCTCAAAAGGGCCTTGTTCTGCTTTGATGTCACCCACGCTTCCTCTCAGCTTGACAGGGTAATTGATAAAAGCAAGTAAGTCACAGTACTTGCAATTACAACACTGTTTAAGATCTTTTAGACTTTAAACTTTCTAAACTGACCACCGACATGCATAATGAATGCAAAAAAAATTAAAGGAAAACAAGCAGGAATGTTGTGCTAGTGGTTTCCTACTGGATAATCAGTTTACTATATATTCTTTCTTTCTTTTCTCATATGTATTTTTTGGTTTGATTTGCTTTTATTCTGATTTCTTTGGACAGCACTCTGGGAGCATCTCGAGTTTTAAAGTCACTACAAACCTTAAGGTTGTGTTCAAGATGCTGGAGAAAAATCATTTACGCTATAAAAGTGGCATGACCCAAAATACATGCCCGAGGCCAGTTTGTGTGCAGTGGCTATATTTATAGTCTAGAAAACACAGCAATCTTATGCGACACCCAAACAACAGCACACACAAACTCTGTCCTGATCTTTTCTATATATCTGACTGTACTCCAACCACAGGTTTACCAGGCTAGTTAAAAAAAAAGCCACTAAGCACCATTGAATGAATCACTTCCTCATTGTCACTTTAACAATGCATGCAAAGAAGACCCATCCTATGTCATATCTTGACATGTGTGAAAATATTAAACAGAGAAAACAAGCTGCAGATTAACAGACTGACAGATTATTGCATAGTTTAACTATGCAATAATATGCTTAATTTTGCAATGACCCCATGGTCTTGTCATTTCTCAACTGATAAACTATGTTTAAATTTGAAGTAAATAAACTCTGTGAAATGCACTACAAGCTATAAACAGACCTTTACAGAATAGGGACAAGAGACAAGAACCGCATTCATTCTCAAACTTTGGTTTGCAAGGTTTGCAGAGAACAGCTGGATTGACACCGAAAGAAATTTTGAAGAGTGGGATACTTGATGATGGCAAGCATAAATACAGGAATCAACAGGCAATCGGTGTCATCTGTGGGTCAATATGTTTCCCTGGTTGTATTATGTAATCTAAACTCAAGAGAGATTGATAGCCTATTGTAACTTTGTAGCTATAGCCAGTGGCTAATATCGTTAACATGAAACACATGCAAACCCTCAGGACAACAGATAAAGGCAACAGACAGATTGGGCGCTGGTGACTTTAGAGGCTGTAACACAATATCTCAAAGACATGACTGAAAACAGCTTATGTGCAGTTTACTGTGCACTGCATCTAGTATTGGACTCACCTCAACCGGGGCTCCAAAATACCATGTAGCTGAGAAGCAGGTGCAGAAGTGAGAGCGTCTTCCTCTTCTTCACTAGTTGATCAGCTAAGTCTCTCTGTTTCAGCACCACCGCCTCTTTGGGGAAATGATGCAAGTTTATGGTTGACGCTGTGAACGCATCGACTGTGCGGACTGAGAATACGTCTCCTTCAAGTTTGATGCCACCTCGTTGATGCTCTGGCTGGAGCAAACATGACTCGCCGTGCCTGATGCTTTTAGAAAGAGTATGGCCAATCACAATGCCTCTCGCTCTTTACTCTCACATCTTTGCGCATCCCCGAAGAGTCTCCAAGGACCGGTGCCTGTCTGCCTCCAGGCGGGCTCGGCTGCAGTATTAGTGACTTTAAGACTGGCCTCTCCTGCTATTGGAGCATATTTTCATTTGCAGTGCTCTCTTTGTCTTCAAGGCGATGCTGATACTGATAAAGATGGGGGTATGAATTTCATCCCGCGCATCGACTGGGTACGGGAGCGGAGCAATGGGAGCCAGGAGCAGGAGGAGTGTCTCTTACGGTCTGAGTTCATTAAAGACTCTTCTAATATGGATGAGCTCCGTGTCTTAACGTTATTATAACCCGTTTTTTTCTTACCAAATGGCGGGATCGGGGCGCGCTGCAAGTGCACACTGTATGATATGCGCTGCTATATTCAACCGAGCTACAGTAGAGGCGGCACAGAGTTTAAACTACACGTCTCTCTTTCTATCACAGATGTGAAACACAGAGATCTATTCAGTCAAATAAGTTCAGCGTCATTAGTTATGAATTATTTATTAATTATGATTTAGAAAGCAGTGCCACTGCATGTGGGGGTGTTTATGAATGTCTGTGTTTGTGTTTGCGAATGACTTTCAGAATTTTAACCTACAGACTCAGGATTTGTCTCCAATTTGTTTCCCCTATAGCTCCATTCAGCATTAACCCAGTAAGTAAAATTATCTGTGCAATTATTAGGTTTAGGGACAATAGTAAGTACCCAAGCGTGTGTGTGTGTGTGTGTGTGCAGGAATGTTTTATGATTGGTTACATAAACTAATTATTGTTTATTGTTCAGCGTCTTTGAGCACCCGGAAAAGCGCTTTACAAATTTGATGTATTATTATTATTATTATTATTATTATTATTATTATTATTATTATTATTATTATTATTATTAATAATAATAATAATCTGTATATTTTTCATGGCACTTACAATATTCAGTCCCTGAAGTCAGACTGGATTTTGCAGATTTTTCCAGTTCAGCTGTTCCAGTCCAACACATAGACAGAGACGTACACTATGTGCACAGATGTGAGAATCAGCCTGCTACAAGTTTTATGCCTCCGCCAACTACTCACACACTCTTGGTTGATCTTGCTGTGCAGTGTACAATTGATTTCAGTGTGATTGCATTGATTTGAGGTCCCGTCAGTCTTTTTCAATGTGATGAGATCAAAGTGCCACTTCAACACACTGGCCTCACCAAATCAAGCTAGTGTAAAATATTACAGCCCTGGGCCAGCGAACAGCCATTGGCCTCAGAAAAAAACACACACAATAAGCTATTTAATCTTGCACTGATTTGAACTAGAGGATTTTGCCCAGTCATTTTCTCTAAAAAAAAAAGAATGCATAGTTGGAGAAAATAGAGCTTTAATGAAAAGAGAAAAAGCCCTGTGGGATGGATATCAAAAGCCAGTGGATGTGCATAATTCATCTCAGACTATTTCACAAAGCCCTGCAGAAAGGCTTCTTTAACCTGTTTTCTCTTTTTCCTTTAAAATAACTCTAAATATTAGCACTCCGACTGCACAGGAGGGAGACTGTTCACTTGGATCCACTGAGGCAGTATGCTTTGGTTTCCTAAGTGACAGCTAGTACAAGCAAAAACCTCTATTCAGAGCCCTTTGGAAAGTCCATGACATTCTTTTAAATCTCCATCTGCCAGGCATGCTCATCTTTATGATTTGGTGTGAGCGATTGGAGTGGGTCAGAGTTAAGGAAATATCTGATTGTCATCATTTTAACCTGTTACATTTACAGATAGAAGCTGAATATTTTCTCTTGGTCTCTTGACATTATATCATCTCACTGTTTAAAAGTAGCAGATCTGTGAAATGTTGCTAGTGTACCAGGCTGCCAACGATGTTTAAGTTCAAATAAATATTAAATTTCATAGCATGTCATTGTGGTTTTGTCAGTGTATGGTATTTTTCGGGGCGTGGCTGCTTAGAAACAGGAAGCAGACTTCAGCCAGCACACAGCTGACACACTCACATGCTCCTCCTGATTTGAGCACACCCCCCTCTGCTGGTGTTAGGCCGCATAAGAAAATTTTTCCTTCAGCTTCATTTGGCTGCAGGGACTCTGGGTACAAGTCCAAGAACACTAATTCAGACCCACAGGAAGGCTTTGCTATCCACTGCAGCACAAGCAGGGTTTATTGTGAAGCCTTTTTAATTCACAAAGCTGCTGCATGTAAGTGGGACAAAACATCGCCCAAGTCCTGAATATCTAAGAGGCATCAGCACAGCAGCTGCAGCATGTCTCTGCTGGGACTGTGGGCCGTTCACTGCGTGTGGTAACAGCCGACCTGACTACAAAATATGCTGAAAATGATCAGTGTTGTTTATTTTTGCTTCAGTCAGGGTGAATAATCTGTATATGCACTTTTGAATGTGGTTTTATAAGGCAATCATTTACAAAGCAGGCAAAAGCTCTGACTTTTTCACAGGTAAGACTTACCTCAGAATGTATTACTGTGTTCTCACATAATGTGTCATCTGTTTGTTTTTCATTATAGAAATACATTTCATGATGCCTTGTTATTTACATAAGCACACTGTTCTTGATCAATGAGATGTTTATTTTTAGGTTTTGTCTTTGCTAAAAAAACAAAGTCTGAAAGTGAATGGTGCCATTTAAACAGCATCTTGGAATGGAAGTGTCCACATGTCTAATGCACTTTAATGAACATGTAGTCTGTTGGACAGCTAGACCCTGATGGATTTTGAAGGTTGTGAGTCTTGACACAATTCCCTGGCCAAAAGACAAACAACCCCCTCGTGGCACACTCATCAGTTCTATCCCTCTCACTGCTCATCGTTCATCCAACTCTGGCATGTGGTGTTACTCATAATCAATAGTGTTGGGATCCAAAGTCTGCCCAGAGCAAGCAGTTGCCAATTATATTGTCTTGTATTGTCATTCACGGTTCATGGATGCAACTGAAAAGTTCAGTGGGATGAAAAATAGCATCCTTGTTTTCATTGCTTAAAAATCAGCCATTAACCTCCATATGCTCTCAGCACCTGGCTTGCTTGATCTCTGTTGCTTTAAATGTATTCGTATGTTCACAGTTAATTCATTTTCATTTTTTTCTCAACGTGAACCTGTGGACAGATTTGTAAGCTATGGATATCAAGTAATGAATGATGCATTACGTTCTGACACAAACTGTACTCCAAGGTCCAATAATGCCTTATATAATCTTCTTCAAACTTATTACAGACTCAGCAATGGTATAACTCGGCAGTGCTCTAAATTGCTCTTTTGGCACAGCTGCCCTTTGATTGATTATGATAAATGGGCATGAGCAACAGCTTAATGAATTACACTGGCCAGACTGAATCAAGGATTCTCCATCTGAGCAGGCTGTTTTACTCTTTGGTATTGACTGGTACACAGCATACAAACCTCTCCAGTTTCATCACAGGTCAAAGCCTCAAATGTTCTGTGTGTTTTCTCCCTGGTCAGTAAGGGCTCTGGTAGACTGGTGATTTATCAGAAACACGCAGCCAAAAAAAAAATCAAGTCTTTCAAGTTGCAATACATTCAAAATGAAAAGTGCATTTATAAACCCTGAAACTGATAGTACTGCAAAATGGCTGGCACACCTCACTGCAAAAAGCCAACAAACACTGCACAGAAGCACCACATAACTAGACATGAGTGATGGAAGAGGGCCTGCAACACAGCTCCATCATGGACACAGCACAGATTTTATGTGATAGTGATAACACTTGAAGCACTTCAGATAGAGACAAAAAACATCTGGTTTCAGTGCTTTCCTTGTAACCATCTGTGCAGCACAAAAACTCCCTGATACTTTATCCTGTGCTCTTCTGATGAAGATGAATGCATTTGTGCTGCACCTCATTTGAGGTTTCCAGTGATGGTGCACTAAGCTGGAGTCAGGCCCTGATCAATTGACAGGCAAGGCACCGCATGGGCAGCCAATCCCCCGACTGAGTGCTCCAGTATCAGGGTGTGGACAAAAAGCATTAGGCCAAGCATGACGATGGGTAAGAAAGGGTAAACCGTGGGCTATGCATTTTGCTCTCTGTATGCCAATTATCTGCAAATACTCAAACAGATGGCTCAGGGTAATGTTTAAAGATGCAGACTGTGTTAATACAAAGTCAACTGACTTTGCTGTGTGTAATGTTGTTTTATCTTTTCTTTTTTTTATTATTGCACAGCCTCTTTTCTTTTTGACTTTAGATATTTTTCTGTGGCCTCATTTGTTGAGGGGGGTGGGAGGAGATAAACAGCCTCAGTGGCTCTAAGCTTTGGTATCTGTTTGAGAGCACCTGTCTGCAGACTAGGTGATGTGCTTTGGGATGGCTGTATTTGGGTTAGGAGGATTCATGTTTGTGTCAGGACCACAGGATGACCTGTCTCTCCCAGAGAAGAGTAAAGTGATGAGTTGTGACTTTACTTGTCCAGCAGTCATATATTTGACTCCACTATCTGCCGGGTTCTGCCTGCCACCCCGCTACCAATTTGCTATAGTTCAGGAGAGTGAAAATAAACATTAAATATTGATTTCAGGTTGTATCACAGGCTGGGACATCCTTTCCATTATGCAGGTGCTTTTTTTTGGGGGGTGGCTACATTTGCTGTTATTTTTTGTTGTTACAGTTGTTTATATGAAAAAATGTAATAATGCAGCCAATTCTGCGCAGAATTACGGAAATCTATGCTAATGTATAACAAAACTTTGACTTATCTATCCTTTATCTTTTTGCAACTTTGTGATGGATTCAAATGTAGCATTTTATTTGCAACCTTGATTTGCAGTTCCTTCTTCAACAATCTGTTTGCCTTGTTTTGTCTGCTGTGTGATGGTAAACTGAGCAGTCAGTGTGTTAAAAGAGGTCCTATTTTGTAGTTTGAATAATCCAAAAAGAGAATCTAGATAACTGATTCCTGCACTGAATTGAGGGAATGGTGCACTTCCATCTCCATTAATGATAATGATTGATAATGTGGCTCCAAACACACAATTTCCACAGTGGGTTGCAAAGACTGTGTGTGTGTGTGCGTGAGTGTGTGTTTTTGTTTGTTTTTTTTTTCACATTTGTAGACACCCAGGTGCTGTATCATGCACCACTGTTTCAACTGTCCAAAGGAAAACTTTTAGAGAGTGTGAATCATATCCTCTGACACCCTCCACACATCAAATAACAGTTTGCTGTGTACAAAACTTGTATTCTTTGCCATTCAGATACTGTCTCCAAAATCTATAGAAAAACATTACATATACTGCTTTCCAAAAGTGGTTTTACCTGTGGATCTAATACCTACCTTCTGACTTTATTGATAACATTCAAAGCTATGACACTGACAAGATCAGACAGTTGTCAGCAGAAGGACGATAAAATCTTATTTCCATTGCTGCTTCTGGTGTTGTTACTGTTCACCAACCTTAATCAAAAAAGAAACAGGAACTCAGTGTCTGATCTCAGTGTCTGATCTCAGATTTTTTTTAAAAGGAGAATTGTAGAATGAGAAAAATGTTTTTTTTTTTCTCATGTTTGTTTCCTGTGAGAATGAGAACTTTTCTAGTACTGTGGTGAACACAAATAATGAACTCTCCTTGGATGCAGGTTCACATACACTCACAAATCCTTTTTAAAACTTAAAGAATAGTTTCAGAGAATCTCGTCATGTTTCAGTCTGATACTGAACTGAGTATAAATATCTAAAGCTGTGAGGTTTTGGCATAAGTGCCGGTGGACCTAGTCTATCTCTGGTGAATTCTTAAGTTGGAAGCAGCTATGTAGCAACAAGTGCTCACTGCCGAAGGGAGCACTTTTATACCGCACTGCAGCAGCAGTCTACTAGACAAGGATGGCACCTCTGCATATCACCACCTTAAATCACATTCTCTCTGATCACTGGAACACATGAGACCTTGGAAGCAACAGCCTGGGATTTAAAAAGAAAAAAGAAAAAGTTTCTTTCTGACGTAGAATATATGCCATTAAAGAAACTTAGAAAGGTTTTTGTAAGATGACTAAAAGCAGAAATATAACTTTTATCAGATAGGAACTAATTAAAATTTTTACTTTACAAAAAGTTTTACTTTTTGCTACATATTTAAAACCCAATACATATAATTTAAAAGTATTGTTGCATGGAAATTAAATACCATGAATGAACTCTGCTTTCCCTCTTCACCCCCACACCCAGATTTACCTTCTAGCTACCTTTTCACTCTGGAAATGGCTTTTAGAGAAAATGCCCTTCAGGGTTTCCTACTGGCATTACCTGTAGCGCTTGTTTTGTTTTTTGTTTTTTCGGTCAAGGGCATTTTCCCCATGTCACAGCGGGCTGTGGAGAGGATTCTAACACAAACCCCAAACTGCTTAATGAACCCAAAGGATCCACAGGGCATGTTAAAAGCACTACAGGGCAGCAACGGCACTCAAGTCAGCTCCTTGCACTGTCTAAGAGCGTTATTTCAGCTCTTTCTAATGTACTCTGGGGCTCAAACTGCACGAATGACCTGACCCAAATGAAACCATTTTATCTTTTCAACTCTCCCCATGGAACCACAACAACAAATCCAGCCAGGAAAGTCATGGCTCTCAGTCTTCCGAGCCTTTTGAGATCACTGACACTGCAAGCAGTGCAAGTATTTATGCTCTCCACTGCAATATAAGTTTTGTTTCTTTGCCACTGCTATATGGTCAGTTGCTTTGATACCACGTTAAACAGCTGATGATGCAATTTTGACAAAAACATGGCCAACTGTGCTGTGTGGTGAGGGGATAGCTCCTGTGAGTGGATATAAGCAATGCTGTTCCCATTGTGTGCATGATGCAGCCAGCCACGCCCAGCCAAGTGCCTGCTGTTATAATCTCGACTGTGAAACCTCAAGGGAGTGTAGAAGCATGGTAGATTAAACAAAGTGCTCACTGCAGGATGTATGAGATTTACAAAGTGACTGTCACCTGTGCAGTAAATAGATTCAATGTTGATTAGAGTGTAAGGAGACAGCTGGGAGGGTGCAGTTGTGTTTCCTATTTCGGGAAACATGTTGGATATACAGATCTTCCACACACACACATAACTTCTCCGAGGTCAGCAGGTCAACCATATCTTTCTGGGCTAGAACATAGGACTTTCATGCCCAGCTCTCACTGATATCCGCAAGGGGCATCTGCTGTTTATTTGGTCCCTGCCCAGTTGTTATGATGACTTAACATCGCTGCATAGTAACAGGGCAGGACATATCACTATCACTGTGACTGTAATGGCTTGTTTGGACAGCATTGCTCTGTTTGTGTAGTCCTCAGAACATTTAATGGAATACTTGAATCCTATCAACAAATTATTTTACCAGTAAAATGGAAGCCGCTGAAATTCCAAGTGTCTTCAGCACTCACTTTTTGACTGTCGTTGAACAAATAGTACATTTTCACTTTAACAGAATACTCCACTGATTTAACATTGCACTCCCCCTATAACTTTGTAATTGACACACACAAAAAGAATAAAATCAGCATCAGAGCCAGATATATCATCTTTTGTATTACATGTTTGATCCTTGTCAAAACCTGATGTGTTATGTTAGTAGCAGCTAGTATTGCTTTGAGTTGTTGGTCTCAATCAGAAATTAGGAACTGGCTCTGGTAAGCTCGCTTGTAGTCTTCAGACCCAACAATGACTCAGGTTTTTCACATCTGTAGTAGCACTTTCCAAGACCTTTAAACAGACTTTCCTTTGTAAAATCAGTGGCATTTCCCTTTAAGCTCTGCCTTTACAGTGTGATATTGATCTTCTATCTTCTGAAAGCAAATGAAACACCAGGGATCGGCTGTTGAAATGACCACTATGATCTGTTTTGAGTTAATGACTATGCCCTCAGCCATGAGCACTTGGCTATGCCTGTGGTCAGCTTGTAGATGGTTAATATCTCAAACCCAGAAGATGTCCACCAAATTTCAAATTGCACAATCACATTTGAAACCATGATGCTCCAACATCATCCTAAGAAGCAGCCATTGGTGCACTGAGACAAAGTTCCAGGGGCTCCTGGCCTGGCATCTGCTGTTCACCACTTTGACAATGTTTCTGCCTCTCCTGTAGTTTTCTGCCTTTTCCTCCACTGGACCATGAACAAGTCAGAAGAGCATCCTTTGATGCCTCTCAGGCTCCTTCCAATCCCACACCCCAGGGCTCATAACTGTCATCGTCCTCCTCTCTGTTCACCATCATCCTGCCCCCAATTACGCCAGTGGGCCATAACCTGGACCCCTTTCATTCTACATTGCCTCAAAATACCTGGATGTTTTTTCACCTTTCTGTTGAAATGATGGGTGTCAACCCTCTCTCATGGCAGTTTGTTTTACTTTATTTTACTGTCACAAAAATGAAAGGAATGTTTGGTCCATGTACAAGACACAGTATATTAAATTTCAAGACTATTTCATTTATACTATTTTATACTGTCATGGGACTGGGATGTATTTGGTTGCTTATTCTGACATTTAACTTTTTTGAAAGGTGTGCAATACAGCTGCCTATAAAAAAGTCAGAGTTATTGTTGTGATGCTGTCGCTAGTGCCACTTAATGTGGCAGGTGACACCTATCAACATTGTGATGTGGCTTGAAAACTCTCTGTTTAAGCACTTTGGCTTTAACAGGTTAGGAAGTCAAGCATCGTACTGAAGCAGAGTGAGCACAAGAGCACAATAATCTTCATGCTAGGAGTGTTTCGCTGCATATTTAATTCAGAGCAGGTGATGCTCATTAAATATGCATGTTTTGGCTATTATCTTGGAAATCACAATCCTTCTGAAGAGAAGTGTCTGTAACAGTGTACTTTCACAATGTGTGATTAAGCTGCAAATTTCTGTGTGTGACCATAGGAGGAGAGTAAATACATCGCATTTTTATAAAGCAGGACCTAAGGTACCAGCATCATCTTCCACATTACCTAATGTATGTGAAATATCAGCAGATGAAGAGGAAGCTATGAGAAACTCCCAGGTCTGAGGGTTTCTTCTGCTCACTAATAAGAGATTTTACTTGAGGATGTTCTGTTCAGTTCTGTAGTACCGGCCCACTTGCCCCTCTTCCATTAGTTACCCTCCTGAGAGGCAGAGCAGCAGCTGTCCTCCGCCAATCATCCATCACTGTGTCCTCTGGGTGTGGGCGCAGGAAAAAAGCAATGAGCAGCAATCCTATCTATCAGCCTCCAGAAGCAGTGAGGCAGGGTTCAAGTTGGTAATGACTTTAGTCTACAAACAACAGGTTTCACTAAAATTCATTTGTAATGGCCTCGCTTTAAATTTTAATGCTTTTTTCTTTTTGTTACTCCATTTTCATTCACCACTTCTTAAAATGCTCTACACAGTTTTTCAATGTTTTATTTATGTAGACTAATTTGTAACCCTGGTGTTGTCGGTTTATCATCACCTTTGTGGAAAACAGCATTGTCACAGCATTGTAGCTATAAATCAACCATAAATAACACACGCCAAGCTCTCAGAACATGAGTTTTTTAAGTTAAGTTAAGTTTAATCCTTTATTAGTCCCTCAAGTTGGGGAAATTTTTTCTCTGCATTTTATCCACAGCAAGTGAACGAAACACACACAAGCATGCACATGTACTGGAGACGCCAGGTGAGGAGCCCGGGGAGCTGGGGTGAAACGGTGCCTTGCTCAGGGACACCACAGCCATGGTCGCAGAGGTGGGGGGGGCACGTCTCCTTCACCACCACCACCCATATCCATTGTGCTTAGTCGAGGAATCGAACCGGCGACCCTCCGATCTCTGGGCGGTCCAAAGCCGCACTCTTAACTTACTGTGCTCTGCTCTTTGGTTGATTTGTATTGTCTTTTCACCTTAATCTGATTTTATTCAAAAAGATAAAATTTGTCTTACTTATTTATCCCTTGATGCATGACCCTGATGTCAACTGGATGCATCTGCATTGTGATCCTGTTGCCCTCCACCTTTGTCACGTCTTTCTCTTGGTTACGTCAGGCTGCAGTCTACAAGTCCTCAAGAAGTCTGTTCTTCAACAGTCGCATTTTCAATTTACTTTAGAGTTGTTTTGCCAACATACTTTGTGGTTGAATTTTATTATTAGATAATGAAATGGAGAAAATATCTGCACATAAGCTGCAAGAGAGACGCTCTGGTCACTCTTCTGGTGCACATTTGCATTCTGGCAAGAATGGCAATGAATCATCTGCTGAGAGTCAGAACTTTCTGTCAGTATTGTTAGTGAAGTCTTCCTTATACTGTGTTTGTGGCATTCTGCAAAGTTGGATTTGAATTAAACGTCTTTGGTAATGAAAATGTTTTCTTTTTCAGCTCCAGGGTTTACAGTATTGGGTTTATTAAAAGAATTACATTCACAAAAAAATGTATTTTCCTCAGCTTTTGAAGTATATATTGGTAGCCTCTATCACTGCCTAAAGGCTTAAATACATCACATACATACATCACTTACAATAGTCTAAATTCTACATTCAGTAAACACCTCTAAATATGTAAAATATATACAGTGTATTATAGTTTATGAACAAACTATGTTCCACCACCTACAGACAATGCTGTACATGTACCGTGTATTGTGAGTCTAATGTCATGCGTGAGGTCTCTTTGTTAGAATGGCACAAACTCATCAAAAATTATCATCCTTTACAAAAACAAAAGACTACCAAATCGTAATTGCGACTGGATTACAGTTTTTAGTAGGGTAATGAGGATATGCTGTAAATTAATGAATATGTTGCAAATATGCTGATAATGTTGGCAAATAGCCTACATTCACGGGCAATGTAGGCTATTTGCCAACAAAAAACAATTTTACTTGCAGAACAATATCAATTAGCTCATGGCATCAGCATTATTACACGTTCATGGTTATGTTCAGGCACTCATGTTAGTTGTGTTAGGTTAGGGAAAGGTTGTGGTCTTGGTCTTAGAGAAAAGGTTCACAGTGACTTCAGACACAATATGGTTGTTTGTATTTAACAAAAAACACAATTTTTCCTTAACCAAAGTGCTTTTGTAAGCCTACACAAGGGACTCTGGATGCAAACTCTAAGAAATAAACAAAAAAAAAAGAAAGAAAGAAAAATAGTAATACAACAGATCACTTTTCACAATTGTTATTTAGAGAAACACTGTTTCACCAGAAGCAGAAAGCAAATGTGTGTGTTAATGTTTTAATGTTGTTTGTGCTAAAGTTTCAGAGTTGCTTTTGGTGTTCAGTTGGGCCTGAACATGAAAAGACATCATGCATACTCTGTGGACTGAGAAACAGGAACATGGGTGATGACTCCTGTGCTTTTATGACGGTCTTCCACTGGGCTATTAGAGTGATGGAGCAGCATCTCTTCTCTTCTCCAGGAAGCCCGGAGCATCCAGCAGCAGAGAATAAATCAATCAAGGCGCCTTAGCGTCATCGCTAGGGAAAGAAGCAGCTTCGTTTTTTAAAATGAAAACATTTTCAGTTTGGATATGGAAGCATTTTTTTATGCATGTGTGTAGCATTCATCCTCTTTGGTGTGTGGAAAAAATGGTGGTGTTTTGAAACTGATTCCTCAGACTTCAGACTTTTATCTTTTCACAGGAGCTCAGCTGTCAGGAGCACCGCCTGATATGACTTTAATCAGCAAATTGAATGGGTGTATCCAGCTTATCAGAAAAAAGCTCTCACACACTGTAGAGCTCCTATAGAAGAGTGCTTCAGCTTAGGGCTGATCACAATAAAAGCAATACTACCATACTTTTCTCTATTTTAGGTTTATATGTATTTATTCAGCTCCTGGCTCTGATGCAGCCCTTAAAAGTTACTCTGTTGGACTAATTAGAGCTGTGCTGGCTTATCCCTCTGACTATTGTGGTAGTTATGGAAGCTTGCCTACTGGGACGCACTATTTCTCACACAGTAAGCATCTTATTTTCCCTAGATATCACTGCTGATATAGCTGTAATGGGAGCAACAGTAAAGTATTAGCTGTTGTATTCTTAATTGCCTGCAAACAGCTTGTGAGGCATCTTGCCCAATGACATGCTGTGAGACACGTTCGGAAAATTAAAAAAAAAAAAGGGGGGGAGTCTCCATACATGAACCAAAACTTCCTTCATGCTTTAAGCTTGACCACACAGCCTGTGCTTTAGCTGTCTTCCCTTTGACATTTAGCTCCAAATGTTCTCAGTATTCTGTCACTTATTTGCTTTCTTTCTCAGCGCATCCAAGTAGATTTGACTTGCATGTCTTTGGAGCGTGGGAGGAAAGTGGAGCACCTGGGTGAAGTCTGTGCCAACAACGTGAGATCTTACAAACTCCACAAAGAAGCTAAATAAAACCTGTGTCCTTCTCGCTGTGACGCGGCTGTGTGCAGTGGCATTATGTCATCCCAGTCAAGCTGTATCATGCCGTGACGGATGGAGGAACGTTGCACCCTCTCCCTGCAGTGAACCATCCCACCTGACTCATTTGCTGACCTTGACAACAAAGTCACTGTGACTCTGACAGTGTGGATGTAAGCACCCTCGGGAGACAGTCTAACCACCGCATTCACTAATCCACTCTGTAAGAAGCAGCTACTACTGCCTCCCTTACGGCCTGCTCATTAGAAGAGGTTGTGTTCGCCTGTGTTGACAGGTTCTGCAGCATGTAAGCAGGGCATAACTTAAGAAAAACAAAGAGAAAACACTGTCAGGTGTTGTACAAATGAGGGGAGGCTGCTCTTTTTTATCTATGCATTGTCACAGCTATTGCCTAGTTTTCTGTGTTGCCAGCGATCAGGAAAGACCTGACCTAATTATCAGCTTACAAATAGGATTGTCTTCAGTCACACATTTTTTGTTTATTTTGTTATTCTGTAGCTCTAATGAAAGATGCATTTTAAAATTCTGAATTCTAATAAAATATATACTCGTTTTTGTCTTTATAACATGATAGACAATTAGAAATGTATTTATCTATGCCGCCTTCACTCTTCCACTATGAGAGAACAAAGCCCACAGGATGATATGTCCATGGACAGTCAGTACTGCTGCAGACCTGTGTGGTAATTAACGTGATGTTAGCTGTCTTTCTCCAACATATGGCACATTAAGATTAAATATGCATGCTTTGCTTTGACACTTACCCAGTGTCTCTTAAGATGCAACACCTGCTTGTTTGGAGAAAATTAGTAAATGTGGGAAACTGGACAAAGTGACACAGCGATGACTGGCAGAGATTAAAACTATAGGAACGTTAAACTTGAATTACAACTAAACTTAATTTTTTTCGTGTTTTGTTTTTGCTTTGTTTTTTTTTTATTTTGTGAACTTGATATCACAGACTTTGGTTCTCTTCTGATAACTGTAGAATTATTTTGGCAAGATTTGATTTGAGTTCTCTTGAGCACAAAATGAATATTTTACAACGTCAACAAAACCAGACTGCCATTAGTTTGTAAGTTCTTTCTGTTCCCAGGGCCACAGGGTTAATATGAACAGCCTTGTAATGCATGCCACATTACAATGCACAAAGTCATCCAGGTATGGATTACTGCTGCTCCAAGGGTGCTGCCTTCAATAAGTGACTGACAAATTCATTTATTATACAGTCAGTCGTGCTCAGTGTGCAATGGAAGGGATGTTTTGTGTTGTTTACTGTATGTGGTGCAAAGATGCACCTAAATGACTTGTATTTATTTATTGTAATATTCCACTATTATTATTGTATTTATTTATTATTTCTTGATTGTAAATTTAGGCACACCTGTAAAGATCTGATAAATAAAAAGTGGAACTTCTGCCTATTTCAGAATTTGCATTTGTGTTCAGTCAGTGTCAGAAATATAGTAGCGTCAGTAATATGTAGCTACCTTCTGGTTGTTGCACTGAGCTTTGTACAGCTTACTCTACATTAGGCTGCTTTGTTGCTTGTCCAGACTGTTTAGATGTTCATCTCCCCTGGTTCACTGTCTCTTAGCAACAACAGCATGTGTGGTTATTTTTGTGTGACGTCTTGACGTTGTTTGCATTATTTATGAGGCTTTTTTTTTTTTTTTACATTACATTTGCATATATGCAGGAAGGCATCAGGAAGGCATGTCTACAACATTTTGTTTGGGGACCAGGTGGGACTGTAAGTAGGAAAGAGGTGCCTTTGGCAAAGAAAAAAAAATCAGATGGCAGGTGTCACACGAGCAGTTAAATTTAAACTTTTTGATATCAGATATAAAGTTGGTCCATTTTATTTCCTTTCTGATCAGGTGCATACTGAATTAGGAGGGGTGCACCAGAGGTGACTCATTAAATTCCAGTGGGGACTGCTGCCGGTACAGAAATACATCTAAAGCTCTGTCTGAAAACAGTATGATTTTACATCAGGTTTCCTGTAGCTTCACATTTTTTTCAACTTCACCAACCCTTGTCTGAATAATCTGTATTGGCTCGTCAATAATTCAGCAGCATTGCAACAAGGTATTGTGACTCACTGTAGGAGGCGGTAGGAAACAATTTAAAGCAGTCTGCTGAATCTTACAGGGCTGCATGTTGGAAAGGGACTTGTTTGGTTTGTTAAGAGGAGAACACAGCCATTAAAGTATTCAGTTGCAGCATGACACAAATACTCGTGTGGCACCACTAAAGAAAAAGGGCCAGTTGGTTTCTTACAAGCATTTTTCAACATCCTGAGCCCTGTGCTGGTGATGAAAGTAGAGGTGTTGTCTGCGCTGCCCCCAGGGTGAACACTCCTCTCAACACACAGATCCAGGCATGGTTTGATATCTCCCCTCCACAGCTTTTGATCCTGCCATGTAAGCAGTGCAATATGAGGGGCATAAGCACTGCTGTGAATATGAAAACACAAACTGTGGTGTTTATTGAACAACTGCAGAATGTGGAAAAATTTCCAGTTTAAACATAATTACCCTGTGATTACTCACATTTGGAGGGGAGAAGGGCTGCATTGCCTCACACAGAATTGCACCGTGTGATGTACCGCAGAACTTATTTTGCCTTTATCTAACAGATCACGTCTTGTTCTAATACAGTTTTCATACACTGTCCTTACAGCAGTGCACATAATTCTGTACTTCTGTATTATTTTTAGACACAGACATCTGCTTATTCAAAAGCATAAGGTTATTTTTAAAGGTCATTATGTAAAAAGTAGACTCCACTAATGGCATCGAACACTAAAGGATGACTAATTTTTCCTCATATGCAACATGACAGCATGATTGTCTGTGTTAAAAGACAAATTTGCATAATATGATGTTTGTTTTGCTTGGGCATATTCATGCAGATCTAGTGCAATTCATTGTGAATGAGAGAGATGTACCAGGTTGTTTGGATTCTGGATGAAACCACTGCTGCTGTGGAAGATGACCAGCTTTGTCCAAGTGGAAAACACTGAAAAGGTAGTTCACACACTTCAGGGCAATGACATCTTTGTATAATTTCTGTTTGCATGCACTATTTTATGTGCACAGTGTTATCTGACAACATAGAGATAATAATACACGTTAATGACAACACCACAAGAGAATGTTTTCACCATTATTTCATGATCACAAAATAAATATAGGTGAATATAAATGATGGATCTGTTTATAAATATATAAATGCCTCCCTTACAAGAAGGCATCAAAGCATATAACACAAATAATAACAATACTGCTATTATTACTAAATTAACATAGCTAATTACATTATACAATATAATGCACTTTTCAAAATTGCAAATTGGTTTTGACCCAGATTTGATATCCAAGAAGAGCAGGTGGATGACAAGAGCAACAGATCTGCTTGTTACCAGCAGACTACTTAGATGGCTGGGACAGAAGATGTCATAAAGCTGGGACCTTTGGCTGTTGCCTTTGCATGTTGGGCACAAAGTTCAGCAAAGAAATATTTTCTAATATTGAGGTCAAGATCACCCGTCATCAGTCCTGCATCAAGCAGGATATGCACGTCATCCCAGTAATGACTTGTTCAAATAAATCAGATACAGATAAAATCTGGAAGAAAATCAAGATAAAAGTAAATACACAATGCTGACAGCAATGCACACTGACCTTTGACCTGTGGAGCTGGAGTACCATCAAAGTCAACTCCGAATGTTTGTCTGTGAGACAATTTCAGGTCATAACCCTCATCTTTTGTGCTTTTTTGGAGAAACCTGTCAGATATAGTTCCAGAGAGTTTACAGCAATCCTGTCAGTGTGATGAAAAAAACTAATGAGAAAAAGTATTGTTTACCAGTGTGTGGCCATGCTCCACAGCAATCAGCACAATAAGATTTGGGGTTGTCCTTTTAAAGCAATGAGAAATTTAGTGTGATGGGACTCAATGCCTGTCATCCACCAGTGAGCCAGTATGCTCTCTGAAAGGCAGCAGCAGCAGTAGCATGTTGTATAAGCAGTGATAACATTAATATCTGATGTAGTATCCTTGTTAAAATTATGAATAAATTATTTAAACCAATAAAAAACACAGTTTAACATCAGAAATTAACACAGACCATATTTACTGTTTTAAAAGTTCTGTACAAAAATTACATAAGAGAAAACTAAAAAAGGGAACTGGGCCCCTGACAGTTTTAGCATTAAACCTTTCTCTTCTGTTGCATGTAATCTCTCCAGAAAAGCCCCTGTGCCCAGTGCTGTAATTACAGCTGCTTAACTTATCTGCAAAATGCAAACAAGCCCATCTTGATTGCTTGTAATGATCATCATTTTCCACTTAACTGGTAATCGGCTTTTCAGATGTTTTTCATCCAGTAAAAAAAAAAAAAAAAGCTGCAGATTTTCGGTCTCACCAGATTTCGCATCCACAACCAAATGCAAAGTAAACGCTGTATGTGAGGACATGTGATAAAAATCATAAGTCAGATCTGAAGAAATAAGAAGCTCAATAAATCACTTTGCTAAATCCTATAAGAGTTATACGTTGTTGCCAAAGTGCTGTTTTTGAAGTATAGTTGTGTTTTGTACATATTGGTTTGTGACTGAAATGCAGTCAAAAACCAATGTGTACAATGTAGCTGTGACTGTCAAAGGTCAAAATAAATAATATTTTTATGAGGAATAAATTTGCTTGCTGTGTGTTTTTTAAGCTGAATAGGGTAGGGCTACACTACTGTATTTTAACATTGGCCATAGTGGTGGTACTTGGATAGCCAAATATTTTCTTAGGTGGTACCTGATGTAAAAAGTTTGAGAACCACTGATCTATCAAATTACTTTGTGGGGAATTGGAAAATTGGCGCCCCCTGCAGCTGCAGGCGCCCCTGCTTGCTGAGAAGGTGCCGCGCTCAGAAGCTGTGTGAGGAGGTGAAAGGGGAGGGGGGCGCGGGGGACAGTTCACCTCTGGGTCTCTCCCAAATGGAACGGACCATGTCTCAGGAAGGACTCACTGGCCTTGCTGTTATCAGTATCAATCACTCAATAGGGGAGCAGATTTCGTATGATAACATTATTGATGATTTTGCATCAAGGAAGGCCAGAGAGGTCAGGTTTTAGTTTTAGTTTTTGTTTGCTGCTCTTAGTACAATAGTGTTTTAATAATAGTGTTATAATATAGTGTAATAATAGATTTCCTTTAGTGTGTTTTCATTTGTGTGATGAAGGATTTGTGCTATTTAGAATATTTATTCTATATTTTATTTGTGTATTATTCTTTTTTTTGTATTATTTTTAAATAATAAAATTATATTGTTTTTATTTTATATTATTGTTATTCTCTTCTGTTGTTATATGTGATTGTTTATATTGTTGCTGGGGGGGGGGGGGGGGGGGGGTTCTCCCCAGGGGCCTTTTCACCCCACAACCCCCCCCCCAAAAGGGGAGG
>JBBMJY010000001.1:6847080-6871942 GCA_037833715.1 Toxotes lorentzi | reverse complement strand
CCCCCCCCCCCCCCCCCCCCCCCCCCCCCCCCCCCCCCCCCCCCCCCCCCCCCCCCCCCCCCCCCCCCCCTTTTTTCTTGTTTTATAAATGACTTTAGTGACAATACATCCTGACATGACAGGTTGTCACATCGGATTAAGTGGAACTTGGGAATGAAGTGTAGAAGAGATCAATGGCACCAGGTGATGTCATCTCTGTAACCATGGGTTACTGCTGCTGCTGTTATTTCTGTGAAACTATTTTTGTAAAAACATTAATAATCTCTGGTGTCTGTTGCTCAGTGAGTCATCGGAGGCAGTGTCAGTGTTGAAGAATCACCAAGCAGGAATCGTAAGAGAGTGACTAAAGATAGACTGTTAGGAACATCTCGCTAACAAGATAACAACTGATTTCCCTGACATTTTGAAGGCATCAAAGGCCGCCTGGCAGAGAAAAGTACGACTGCAGTACAATGCAGAGGAGAAGTTGATATCATGATAACACAACACACAACTATACATATAAATAACTGCAAAAATGATTTTCACTATGAAATAACAATGGTTTGCTACATGAACGTTTCTTGTTCTTGTGGAAAGGTTATTGACACTTAGAGCAACAATGAGCACAAGTGAAGTAATTGTTTAAATGGTACAGTGAACGCAATCTAACTGAAATTCCAAATTTAACTTTGGTGTTTCTCATGAATGGTAAAGCAGATATTTGATAAATATTCAGCTGGCAGGGTGTGTAGCTGATGTAATGATCAGAGAGAGCGGATATCACACTTTCTTTTTACTGCCTGTTCTCGCGGCTTCTGATTAAGACAGATAGGGAGCTTGAGGTCCTGCACCACACTAACAGGATTTCCAGTCAAGCCCACTAAATTGTAAAACCGTGTGAGGCTGGACACACACAGGGGAGCTCCTTATTCAAACTCATCACATTTTTCTAAAACCCTTGTTCTGAGAATTTTGAAGAGGGGAGGTCGTCACCCTCTCCTCTGCAGCACTGTGTTTAGGTTGTTAGAGGTTGGTGTTGCAAATGCAGAGAACAGATTGTAAGTCAAGCCTGTGGCAATAGAAACAAAGTTGACAACTATTAAACTGAGCCATGTGTGCTAAACAGTATGCTTAAATTGAGTGTTGGTGTATATTTATTAACCTCTACTTATCAAAGAAATGTGATTTTAGCGTATTTGATGACAACACATCTAACTTGTATTCTTAGTTACACTCACTCCACTGAGAAGCTCCTCGACAGCAGCTGAGAGGCAGGCTGGTGGTATCTTCAATACAAATAAAGTCACATTTGGTATGTTCTTGGCTTCAGTCAAATACAGCACTCTGGGCAAATACTCATTGTATCTTTGGGTAGCTACATTTAATGCCATCTACACATGATCATCAGGCTTTCAAGTCACAGTGTGAGTGAACTATGCACATCTGAGGCTAGTCATGTGACACTGCTGACACCAGTGACAAGCAACGGTGTATTGGAGGACATTAAGTATGGCTGTGCAAATAGTCTGAAAAGCTCTATGCAAGCCTGCATATACAGAGCTGTGATTAAAGCCAGCGGCCTACTTTGTTGTGACCACAAACCCACAACAAAGCCCCTTGTTATTAATTTCCCCAACCCTCCATTAGCTCAATCACAATACTGCCTCTTCAACCTGAATCTAATACATACAAACTTCTCCACATCAGTATTGGTGACACTATTCATATTCACATGTTTTCCTGCTGTTATACTGTTATATGGTAGAAAGGATATTTCTCATGCGTAGCATTCAAACAGTGTTTGGCAGAAAAAACCCATCAACCAGAGACGTTCACCGTATTAATGTGCTCTACAGTCTCTACCCTTTCTTTTCTGTACACATATAGACCTTTGTTACAGCAGACATTTTGGCATGTCATAGCAGGAACAAAGCACAGGTGTAAATGATAGCTTTGAAAACAACTGCATTGCATCTAGGTCAGTCAGTTCCAGGGTCCTGATTTTGTGCGTGCTGGCTCACTAGAATGCTTTACTGGGACACTTGATGGAACTGAGCCATTGTCAGTGAATATATTTTTCACCTGTGCTTTTCCTGCTATGACTAGTCAAAATGTTTGCAGTGAAGAATGTCTATTGTCTTGCCTCTGTTCACCTTCTTTTTTTAATGTTCACTGAGATCTGCTGACCTTTCTTCTCTGTGTGGTTTGAGTTAAGCCAGATTTATTGTCAATTCTGTGTCAAGGGGTTATGGCGTAGCTACGGAGCCGCCAAAGCAACAGCATAGTTGATATATGCCGTCTCAAACATGTAACTGCATGTCCAGGCTATGGCAGTCACAGACATAATCAGGACACACTGGAAGAACTGTGACAGGTCAGCTTGGGTTTAATGTGTTTACTCCCACAAGTTTCTGATGCCCAGTGGTGGAAAATAATTTTCTTCTTTCCTACCCCATTAATCATCTCATGAGCCCACAGATGTATCTTCTGACCCCTCATAATGGACCTGACCCCAACTGTAGGTTGGGAACTAATCCACTCACCTTAAAGTAGTTAAAACAGGCTCCACTTCAACCAGCTACAACAGTAAAATACTGCTTACATGCTGATGCTTCAGTATGAAGACAACACTTTTATATTTAATGCTTTTTTAGTAGAACACATCTAAATGCATCTCTACTGCAAACCTGCTCACCACAATCACAGCTCTCTTGCAAAACAGAAGAGAAGTTAACTACATGTACAGGGTTTACAGTGGGGCATATAATTAAACTGCAATACCACAAGATCACATACAACACATTACATCTGCTGCAGCGTTTTGATGGTGCTATCAGCAGGTGAAATCAGACACTCAATTATAAATCAAAACCCATACCGTGGCTGTTAACCCCCAACCCAACATAGACTTTGTCACAGAGATAGATACTGTACACGTTTTGCTCATGTGACACACAGTAATTACCACATGGGGATTTACCATCTCCCTCACAGCCAACTCCAGCACAGTCAATAGTGCTATTGTATAATGAGATGTGAGGTGAACTTTGAAACCTCTAGCTGCCATATGAGGTCAGTTTCAAATTTCCTTATTGAAAAGTTTCTACAAGCAACTTCAAAACAGTCACGCAGAGGAGGTCAAATGAAATGTGCATTTATAAACTGAGCATAGGCTAATTGGACAGTCCAGATTGATGGCATGCACTTTAACCACAAGAAATAATTGCTTGTCGCTCCTAAATTGATTAATGAAAGGCCTCTGAGAAAATATGAATGTTTTTTTTCTCTGTCTTTCACTTGATTATAAAGACTGGATGTTATTTAATTGGGCTGTGGCGAGAGAGGAAAAATGAAATCTCTGAACTTCTTTACCAGCGGATTCTGATTGTGCATAATATGACTTCATGAAACACTTGATTTCAGCAGTGAATCAATTTTGGACGTGATTATGCAAAGTATGAGGGAGATTTACTTTAATGATATTCTGGTGGGGATTTTTAAAAAAAAGATTTTGTAAACCAGGAAACATGCGGGTGACAAAACTGAACAGGGTGGAGATCGTTTTGCAAATTGTTGCTTTTTGGAGCGGAATAAAACATTTCTACTTCTCAGCAGTTGCAGAGGTGGCCTTGAAATACAAGGCTGATTTCTCCTCTTGCCTCCTGGTTAGCCCAGCCTTGAGCTGCCTGAGGCACTGGCTTTGTGCTTTCTGCTCCCATTTTCAGCGATAAAGCTGGTATATTAAATGACATAGGTCTTCATAAGCGTCATTGTCTTACCGGTCTGATGAAGACTAATATCTGCACTCCCTTCACCAGCTGTGACTTTTTCTTTTATTGCTGCAGGGATACTCGCAGAAGTGCAGGGCTCTGGGGGCAGCAATGGAGTAAAAACCAATAGATTCCACAAAAAATTAATCTGATGTCTTCAAAAGTGTATGGGGTCAAGGCAAGTGCATGTGGGCCGGCCTGTGCATATTTATCTGAGCAGAATATTATCTGTGTTGAAGCCCCTTCAGGGAATTAAAATAACATCCAGTGGACGTTGGACTGGACCAAAGAAGCAGATACTTTGCTAAATGCAGAACATCAGTGGGACAGAATAAAATTACTATTATTAATCCATACAGTCATATGATGTCACTGACATCTTACAGTATCTGTTTCTTTCCTTTCACTAACTTAATTGGATAAACGTGTTATTATCCACATGAACACTTGGATGCCTTAACTGGTCTGTCTGTTTAACCGAACATGCAGTTTTTGCCGGGAATGAGCTCAGCGTCCTGTGAATGGCAGAACCTTAATAATATAGCTTTACTGTAAAAAGCATTTCTAAGTTGAGTCATCTGTCTGTGTTATACAGCGGCCAATGGATGGTAAAGTAGTTAGACTGCAATCCTCTTCAGTTAATGTAGTGTCAGGGAAAAGAAAACAATATTTACAAAAGTCTCCACTCAGGAGTCATTTTCCATACCACTCTTCAGAAAACTTACTGTAGAACACTGGGCATTATCACATACTACAACAGGTTGAGCGCTTGACTTGTGTAACTTAATTTCCTTGTTTTTTCGTTTAGTCACAGTTTCAGATGTGTTTTTTCCTATTATGTCCTCTCAATATACAGAATCTCTATGTTAAGGAACATGGGTTATTTCAGATATCATTAAATCAGGGTTGTCATTCACTGTATTCATGAAAAATCTGATTTCTGGCACGAAGTGGCTTCCAAATCAAACAGATGGTGCAGAACTCTAATTTCAAAATCAAGGAGTGCATCTAAAAGACCATGCTATTTTGCATTGTTATCTATTGTTTCTATTGACAGAATAGCGGCAAACACATATATAAGTATACATGCAGTTTAATTCCCCCGCCCCCCAGTTAAAGCTTGTTGAAGCCTCAAGTGTTTATGGGTGTGTGTTGGTATCATCTGTTATTGTGTGATCTGCTAGATTGAATGTCTTGTTTTTAAGCCAGCAGAATTTCCCAGAGGAGATATTAAAGAGGAGTAGACAAGTTGTTTGCAGGCTTTTAGTCAACCTTGAACCATTAACCTGAAACCTTGTGTCAGCTGACTTCAGTATAGCCAAACCAGTCATTCTGAATATCAGTCAAAGTGTGCTAAAATTCACCTGCACAAATGTTAAAGGTGGTGCATTTAAAAATGCTGCATTGCAGATTAACATGAACAGCTACAGTTAAAGGTGACTGCTGCAGGATGGGCTGTACATAATTCGACATAATTTTTGCTGAGGTTAATTGACACAGCGAAGCAAGGGCTATCCTCAAAGCCAGTGGGGATAAGGGAGATTACATCTCCCAGGAGAGGCCATACTCTGTCACGTACTGGGTTGAGAAAATGTAAGAATGTGTCTCAAGACCTCTTGTATGTTGTAAATCTGACAAGAGGCGGACTGGGCAGCCAGTTGACCCTTGGACCTGCTTGATGTGAGGGTGCTGTGCTGGGTTGGGTCTGGGGAATAGAGATGACACACACTGTATAAAGTTGATGTAGTGTGTTATAAGAGAAGCCAAGTGTGAGGTCGTCTCACTTGCACTCACACTAAGTCAATATAGATGGAGGCACGGACGTTCCATGACATCTTGGCTGTTGTGTCCTTCACCATTGTTTTCAAGCTGACCGTACCATCTGTCACTGTAGAAAAAGCTTGTGCAGCTCAATGACAGAAACACTGTTGCACTGTCTGTTTTGCTGTGACTCCATTTCATGTGACTGGGATGCTGTAAAAGAAAAATTTCTCTTTTTGACCCAATATTTTTCTACACATTTGATACTAAACAATGGCGCACAACCGTCTCTCACACCCCTAAACTGTGCAAGATGCACTAAGACTTTAATGAGGTGGATTATTTTAGTTCATTGAAATGTCAAAGCGTGAAGAGGGACAAGCCCATTTACATGTCCCGCGCCCTGGCAAGGTAACTATCCTTGGCTTTGACTTGACAGGGTCAGCCTGCTTTGGCTTTGTCTTCTCTTGGGACATCATTAAATTTCTCTTTCCAGCACCTGAGCCTCTTTTAAGTATCTGATCACGTTCCTCCCTACCTCCCTGAGCTATAATGCGATGTCCTCTTTCCATGCCCTGGCTCAATTTTTAAAATATTAAGTTTCTCCCAAGACTGGTAACTTTTCATTTAGCTGTCTATGGAGATCAGACTGTTTTGGATGGCCAGCAGAGCAAACCTTTCCAAATTATTGCAGTGTTTGGCCTAGATTGTGCCACTTAAGGACAAAAAAATCATCAAGGCCCGGACAAATGTTTGGATGTCATTTGAATAAAAATTATAGCTATTAAACAAAACATACTTTTAACAGGACAGAAGCTGTACTTTTAAGTAGATGTTCTGCTTACACAGCTGGTGAGTTTAGAGGCTTTAAAGTAAATTGAGAGGGATGACAAATCTCCAGAAACAAATTTGTGACTCAATTTGGGTTTTTTAACCTCCCGCTGAGTCTAACTGGTTCAGAACATTACAGACCACATACATAAGTACTGTAGCATACAATAAGTACAACACATGGGGAACCATGGTGAAGTCCTTTAGCCCTGAATTTGCTTTTCAACCAACAGATCTATCACAGTTGTTGACAGCTCCCATGACAAAAGTGTACACACATCAATCAGATTGAATAAATTGATTGCATGAGGACTGGATGTGATGACTCAGCCTTACAATGTTTTGTCCTTCATCCTGCAACAGTAGTGTCAGGCATGCTGACCTTGACCAGACCAGTGGTGGAAAGCAAGAAGTTTTATTTTCCATCCCACACATTTAGCTGGAGCTGTTATTCAGAGCAACTTTCTAAAGGACACTTGAGCAGAAGACATGGCTTTTGATGGACACAGTGTCAGAATCCTGTAATTTGTGGCAACTTGCTGCCTTATTTTCAACCTCTAAAATGCAACTCAGACCTATAGTCACCCTCACAAACTGGCAAAGAAATAAAGTGCACATCATTATTTGAAACTGGCGTAGGCGGGTGAAAGAAACAAAAAGACATTTGGTTTGATTGTCTCAAAAATAACCCTGCTGAGTAAAGACCAATGGAAGCAAAAAAAGTTTTCTCATGCCAGCAACATAGCTGAGGACATATTCTTGACTTGAGACTTGAGTATCTGACCAATTGAGGAATAGGAGGCCATTAATTCCAGCTGTCAGTCATTTGCCAGTAGCTCAGGGGACAGTTGAGGGACAAGTTGAGTGCATTTGGTGTTTCTCTTCACATTTGATGGACAGCTTCAAGAGCCCAAAAATTTGTGTGTTAAAAACGTTGTTCTCAAGTTCATCTACTAGAATGAGGCAGACTACTACCGTCTACCTTTCATCCTTTCCTTTGTTCTTCATGTCATATCATGTCTGACTTTAGCAGAAGTACAAGAGCATTTGTTACATCTATTTTCAGGGCTTCAAGATTTTGTTCTTGTGATTTTTTTTGTCCCACTGGTGGAGCCATAACATGCTTTTGTCTGAAATGCATGTAGTAGGTTCTATAGGGGGATTTCACCGGAAACAATGATATGAAGTTGTTATGACGAGTCAAAGTTCAAGGCCTGGACCCAAAAGCAGACAGGAGAGATGTCGAACAGTTTAACCAGTTTATTTACAGAGTCCAAAAAGAACAGAGAAATGAAAGAAATTAGACAGGGCAGAGGAGGGATTCCTGGGCGGCAAGGCAGGATCAGTCACCACGGAAGTAGATGGAACGAACTGGTGAGGAAGGACAGGAACGTCAAGCCTCTTATAGTTGGTGGGATGACTTATTGCGCCTTGATTGCGCACAGGTGTGCGCAACCAGTCAGAGAGTGGGAAGGAGCCGCCCAGGAATCCACTAACTGACAAACGAACCCACACATGCACACAGAGAGGAAACAACAACAACAAAACCCCAGAGGCAGCCGAGCTGCCTCATAATAGAAGTATTAGAAAGAGAAAGGTGAGTGAGTGTTGGGTGTAAATAGCTATGGTTTTGTATCCTTACAGTCTGGTTAAGTGTGTCCCACTCTTTCTCCATCAAAGGAACATTATGTTCCTTATCAATGTCAGTGTTTGTTCCCATACTTGTGGAATATTTATCCTGATACAGATAAGACAGCCACAGTGCTCCTCTCACAGCTACCTCAGAATTTCTGTTGCTCTACAAACCAAGCCAAGATAAGATTTTGTGCTGGATTTTGTCTCCATTGAATGGATGATTCCAAACAAAACACAGCAGGGATGCTTGGGTAATTGTTTCAGTCGATCTGTGTCAGTGTTGTACCCAGAGCCATCTGCTGTGTTAAAGCTGCAACTACTGACCACAGATATGGCACAGTGCTGCGTGTCTTGTCTTAGGATCAGACTGATCTCCTCTGATGTTGTTCTCAGATACTCCAGTCTGTGCTCAGCGTGTCCTGTTTGTGTACTGGAGCATGATAAAATGGGATTTTACCTGTGATCTGATCTGTTTCTCTCATTGTGTTCATGTTTCCGATGTGGATGCAGCATTTGACCTGAGGGCTGATGATTATAAAAGAAAAGGCACATTGCCAGAGGATGTCTCATAATCTCTCATCAGATTCATCGGGGAAGTTAGATATTGTACATGGGCATTTGAGAGGCCTAATGACTATGTGCTAATTAGAAAGCAGACAGGATGTGGCAGAGCAGGTACAGGTGAAGGAGAAGTACCATGGACACAGAGGGACTGCAGGGCTGTGTGAAAAGGTCACACGAGGCAGCTGTGTGCTCACTGTGAAGGATAGTGTATGACAAGAGGACAAATCCAGTGACCCAACACTCTCCGAGTGTCCTGACACACCACGCTCTGCTTGGCATACCTTTCATACAACACACCTGGTTTCTGACCTTCTTTCATCTCAGGAAATAGCAAAAAGAATGACTACTTCATTTCAAAAACATTTGTCAAAGCTGTATGTGGATTTTTTTTCAACATCGCATTGAGAAGCAACTTTTTAAAAAATTAAACTTCATTACACAGCACAATGTGATTAAAGCAAATGCCACACAGGATTCTCATGCAGAGAAGTGCAGATGAAGCGAGTGAGTGACTCCACAGGCTCTCAGTTGGTGAAGAAGGGATGCTCTTTTGTATTGCAGCCCTAAATTTGTCATTCAGCCTCACAAGTTTGGAGTATTTTTCGCATTAACATGTGCCTGGTGTAGCTTCAAAGATTTAGGTATTGAAAACTAACTATTGTATGTATGTGGTAAAAAAGTACATTCCATTTTAAAAAAGCATGTTACATCTCAACAATTGCATGTATTTTAAGCACTGGTGGGCTCAATGGAAATGAAACCAATAAATCTGGAAGTGCACCCACTGAGCTGTGCAAGATGTTGTTTGACTCTGTTGCGAGAATGGGGAAAGGACAGGAGTAGGATATTTATTATCCATGGGGATTTAATCTATCAAGATTAGAAAGTGTTTGGTGATTTCATTAATGAGTTTTGTTGCATTGAGTGATCACAGTCAGAGGGTCTCCACAGTCAACAATGGTGGAAAATGTAATTACTCTGAAAGTAATTATTCATTCAAGCTCTGTTTGGAGGATGACTTTGAAAAGATGGTGGTTGCATGATGGTGGTCGATGTCCTTGCCTCGAGTTCTGACAGTGATGTGAGCTGATACCAGAAGGGATCTTCCCATAGATGCCATTGAACACTGAAGTCCATGATTCTGTAGTTAACCAGCATTCGTTCGGCATTATCACAGTAGGTGCAGCTTTTTTTTGTGTGTGTAGATTTTGTAAGTTAACTTTTGTGAGCAGCATATAATTTAAACCACCCAGTTTCCAGACCAATTTTTATTGCTTCCTGACTGAGAGAGAAGCAAAAATAGATTTTTAAAGAAAATTCTCTTGAGGCTGGAGCTAAAGTGCCCTTTAGTGTGGTTCACTAAGCAAACAGTTGCTTCTATTTTGCTGAAAATTAAAAAAAAAAAATCTCCACACTTTTTGTGTAACGAAATATAATCTAAAATGATACTGCAGCTGTTGTGCATAATTTTCCATTTTTTGAAGGAGGATAAAACTGTTTTTGGACATATTTGTAGAAACACTGCCTCAGCTTCAGGCCCTTGAGGGAGCGTTTCCCCCGCAGCAGCTGTCTCACATCTGAGGGCCGGAATCGATAGGACACACGCTGTTAATTTCTGCGGGTGCTACTAACAGGAGCAGTTCAATGCCCCCTACTGGCCTTATTCATCAGCAACAAGCATGACTAAGGCCAGAAACAAGAAAAAACACATTTTGCTAGGATTCAGTTGTCATATTTCTGTTATGATAGTCATGGTAACTGAATCTGTTTGTATTTATAACACTATAATATCACAACAGGAGTTGTCAGAGAGTAGCTGTTTAAAACGTGTTTAAACAATATTATCTAAAACAGGGATTCACGGTGGATTTTCATCTGGTTAGCTACACTATTACACGAGTTTTCCAATATGTTGGTTTATTTTTGTGTAGCAGGCTAATTGTTCCAAAATATTGTTAGTTGTCAATGAAACAAATATCATATATTGCATATTTGGGTGGGAATTTATATTTTAATTCACGAATCAGCTTCCACACCAAAAAAAAAGCAAAAATCTGGGTTTAGTGATTGTTTGCATCTGCATCACTGCGCTGAAGTTAAGCATCAATGCATCAGAAACATGATTAATGTACTACTGCAACACACGGTTAGGTGAGAAAGAGAAATAGGCTGTGCGAACTGATCAGGACTAAAACTTTTCATTTCTTGTGGACATCTGGCTTAGAAACACACTGTGTTCTCTTACAGACAAACTTTAGCACTAAAACAGGAGATTTTTTTTTCTTGTACATTAAAGAAGGAAGTATTGCTGCCTAAAGTGTATTGAAATAAGAAAAGTTCTGTGTGTTTTGACCATTACTACAGCATCATACAGAGTACTCAGCTAGTGGTTCTTATCTAAGATGGTGAGGGGACACCAACTCTCTGCATGCTAACTCTACTCAAGATCTGCAGTTTGTCTCCCCTCTTCACCCTGCATCATGCTACATGTTGTGTTGGATCACTGTCTGCGATAAACATCATACGCTGAGCAGCACATACCCTCATCATTCCTTCATCCCAGCAGCTCTTCAGTGCCAAAGTCCTGCCCTCCTCCTTTCCTGTGCATCTCTGTTGCTGCGTTCATGTAAGGATTACCAGCTGGGCATGTGGCGCATATTGACTGAAGCTTCAGACCATGGTTCAAGGAATCTCTCTGGCATCACAGCATGAATTTGTAATTTCTCATGAACTACAGTTGGAATATGGGTCTCCAGTGATATTGTTGCAGTAAACTATGAGGCTTCTTCTCTGCTGTATCATGTTGCCATGATTGGTATTTTCTTCGTGTCTTCACATACTGATACTGGTAAAGTGTACTGGTTATTTATTTAGATCATTTCTAATGGTTCTCACAGAATGTGTACATCAGTGTTTTTACTCTCAGCCTGATCCCAGTATTCAGTCAACACTGATGACAAACTTTTGCAAAATCCTGGAGGGGTTTTTGTAGTGTGGGCTTGTTGTATTTGATGTTGTTTGATGTGCTAATTAATTTTTTTAATCTTTCTGGACATAACTAATACTTTGAAGTCCAGATGAGTTAAATGTTGTTGTGAAGATCTATTAGTTTCTTGTCCTTACCAGAGGTTGGTCATGTTTTATAACAGGGATTTGCTCTCAAATGCAGTATCATAACATTCTAACACTGTTGGCATTATTATCACAGACTATAATGTACATAACACGGTGCACAGGATAATGATTTGAGTACAATAATTATTCTATTTATTATTTTATCTCGATTTAAACTCAGTCTGAATATGCTGTAGGAATTCCATCATATTGAAAAGAACATCTATTTTCCTACTGAACATAGACTATGTTCACTACTCTGAATGAAATTAGTCGTTATTGTCATCAGCAATTCAGTAAAACTGCAATTTAATTGTGTTTATTGTAAGAAGAGTGGTTAAAGTGTGTGTGCTTGTCCTTTTTTGTTATTTGAAAATAATAGTATCGAGAAGGGGGTTAAAGTGAGCATGTCAAGAGTTCAGTGTGAAGCGGATGGAGATTCATCATTCCTTTACCCCTGCATTAAATGCTGGGGTCCTATAGCTTCTGCATTTTAACAAAACAGGTTGTAACACTGTCAGTGCCACAAAAGCAGGTTATTCTTATTGGCTCCTATTGTGAACAAGGTAAACACAACTCCGCACCACACAGCACCACATTGTTACTTTGTTAAGATACAAACTGAATGAATAGCACTGACTCAATCAGGGTATTACTATGGAAACTGTGCTTTCCCTGTTAGAAAAACCCCTGGAATAAGGTTGCACATGCCTCAGTAATGCAGCTAGTGTTGGCATGGTGGTGTCTTATATAGGTTTCTCATTGCAGGGATATGAGCTTGTTCAAGCTACTGTAAACAACATTGACATGCACCAATTTATGAAGAATACTATACAAAATACATGTACTGACCCAAATATAGAATTCCAGTTACAGTCAGTGTTCATAACCTTGAAGGGTGATACATGTTAACACTGATATATCAAAGTTAAAATTGTGGGTGCTAGCAGGATGAAGTGAATGTACACAGATTTTTCTTGGTGTCAAATATTTCAGAGAAATACCACCAACAAAGTTGAGACTGATGCACATATTTAAGGACAACAGGGCCTCACAAAGGGAGCAAACAAAGTGGAAGATGTTCCATGAATAGATAATTGGTTTTTGAGGATGTTACGGTCGCGTACAGTGTCAGGAAGTAAAGTCTCTGAGTTTCACGGAGACAATGCCTCTTTATTGTAAAACTAAAATAACACATTGATCACCAGCATGTACCCCCTCCAACTCAGATTTTTGGTCTTAAAACACACACATTGTGGCTTACATGCGCTTTCCATTAGTTGATACACTTACCATATGTTACATGGAGGGATATTCCAGCTTTACAATTGGCAAAATATTTTTGGAGGCTTACGTACAGTATGCATGGCTCTCAGAGAAAATAAATTACATTTACTGGCTTCTACAACTGAAACAGCACTGAATCGATTTTCAGCATGCCCACACTAAGTAATCCTGTTTGTGTATCCTCCTATGCTTATTGCTGCAGTGATTCTCAGAGCATTGAGAGGAATTAAATGAAATGAAAGGCAAAAGGAAGATTTTAGGAAGCTGCTCCATTTTACAATTTAAAGTGGAGATTATTTACCTGCAGCAAGCAAACAAAGAGCTCTTAGATAATAGGAAAAAAGACGCCCCAGTTACTCTCCTCTGGCTCTGCTTCTCCAGAAATACATACTTCATGTCCTTGAAAAGCTTAATTAAATGCAAAATTAGTTCTTTTCCAGGTCTCATTAGCCCGGCTAAGAACATGTCTGCTTTAATAGCATCTCTTTTTTTACTCTACAAATGTACACTGCAAAAAAGGGGTGTCAAAAACAAGATAAAAACACTAAATCTGAGGAAAAAGGTATTCAAAACTCAAAAATTCAAGATTTCTTGAATTAAGATTGTTAAATCTAGAAATAAGCATGTCTAAAGATGTATTCAGAAGGCTTAAAAATAAGCGGAAAATTCTGGTTTTAAGATGAGATTAATTAAAATTGAACTTTTTACAGCACCAAAAGAAGTGAAATATACTAAATATAAGCAAATACATATTTGTTCTTACTTTTAGCAAATTAAGAAGATTAGTAAAAAAAAAAAAAAAAGAAAGAAAACGAGAGAGAGAGATTTAATGAAAAAATTAAATTTAGAGAAAAAAATCTCAGTATTAGTGACGAATGACTAAGCTCTGTCTTAATCCAAGTTGGTTTATCTTGAAACAAGGCGACTTTATCTTAAAACTAAACTTTAAACCTAAAACCTGTCCCTAGTTTTAGAATATATAACTCATTGACTGTATTTCCTATTTTTCCAATTAGTTTCAAAGAACGTTTGTGCCAACAAAATATAGTCTTTGTGATATTATTGCCCACAGAAGTAGACATTAATATGGAGGAACGATAAGGGATGCATTCATGTATTGGGTGACCAAGTTTGCCTGTTGCAGCCCTGTTAACAAACACTGGTCATCAAAAAATGCTATGGACTGTATGATGAGTTATGGTTAAGCCTAATTTATCTTCCACATTGTTTGAACATGCTTGAAGTCAGAGCAATAATAAACTCTGTTTCTCTCAGATGCTTTTTGTGTGACTCTTGAATCAAGCAACTTGAGTTTGTTACTGAATCTTAAAATAAGATTTATTTTGATGAGACTTTGGGTGAGAGATGTAATGTATCTTATTTTAACAGTTATTTACCTCATTTTAAGATTTCCTGCCTATTTGAGACAAAAAAGATAAGGTTGTGCTTGATTTAAGATTATAGTGTAAAGTTGAACACTTAAAATAAGAAATTAACTCTTAAAACAAGATAAATTATCTAAATCTAAGTGTTTTTTATCTTGGTAAGAACCAAAAAATTTCCAGTGTAAACAATGGAGCGCATTCTCCCAGCTTTCCCAGCTGATTCGTTACACACCAATGGCATCTAACAAGAAGAATGGAGAGGTCTACACTCACTTTGTCTTTCCGTCTCTTTGTTCATAAAAGCATTTGTGCCATCAAATTTACACTTAAGTGTGATGTCTGAATAATTGTCAGTGAAATAGGGGTAAAAAATTCTCAGTGTTGAGAAACTAAGCTGCAGATACATGTGATTTACACAGAGCTGTCTTCCATCCAACCTTTTCTCTCCCCTCTTAGTCTCATATTTGATATTAGTGTACCTCAGTGTGTGGAACTCATTAGAATTATTTTTATGTAAAGTAATAATAACACAATGCTGAAACGTTGCTTTATATATTTATATATTTCTCATGTCCTCTTAACTTTGGAATGACAGATTGGGCCCTTAACTGCTCAACCTTGTACTGGCATTGAAATGGACTGAATCATTATTTTTAGGACATTCAGCCTGGCCCCTGCGTAGACCACTCTGTTCCTTAATTTGAGAACTAGAACGTGACTCATCTCATCATAATCTTTTAAGGCGCTCCAAATTACTCTACAAACAAGGTCAGAGCACATTCAGAAATAATAAGATTTCGATAATCATTTTTAATCCCCCCTGCTGTTACACCACGAGACAAACTGCATTGCTTATTTATTTTCCATCAGTGCTTTTGCAAAAAAACAAAAATGTTTTGGTTTTCTCTCTCAGTACAAGGACTCATGCTTTCGTGCTTTCCGCTCCTCGCCCCTTAAACTCCATGTTGTAGAGCTGATCTCGGATCTGTGACAAGGGTGTGAGATCACAATGTTAGACAGGGGAGGCCATCTCAATCCCTACCCCACAATGCACTAGGGTCAGGTTCATTTAGGTGTGACAATGGGATTGGTCCCTCTGGGAGCAATTAGTTCTCACTAACGGATCTGGGATGGTGTGAGCGGCAAGATGTCAAACAATGGCTTCACCCCTCGTCAGCTAAACGCCTGTTACCCTCGGCTCCTGTGAGGGTGAACTGCCAGCATTTTGTGTTTATGCGTGACTACTCCCCAGCTGCATACACTGTGGCTCAGAATGATTTCAGACTCTGTTCAGTATAACCTGCTTCACTGTGTCATGTCATCATAAGAGGAGTTGTGTGTGCGTGGGTGTGTGTGTGTGTCTATGCACATGTGACTGTGCTGCTCAAATAACAGCAATAAAACCAGTGTTGTGTAAAAATTCATCCGCCAACAAACTACAAGCTGCCCGTTTGTTGATCAAACTCTCAAACATGCATCAGACTTTTTTTCCCCATCAAAACCTTGACAAAAGGAGGCACGTCAGATCTTAACTTCTCTGCCAGCACTTTTCCATCTTAAAAACTGATGCAAAGTAGATGAAACTTTACAGAAACCAATGCTTATGCTCATCTTCAGAGTCTCATTCATCCCTGCCAGTCACCCCTCAGCACTGACAATTTATTCATCGTGCAGGGACAAAGTGCTCCAGATTTGTTCTTGGGGTTCAAAAAACAATGTTTTTAATGGGATGCTCTCTCTATAAGGTAATAATATAAATCCCTGCCAATAGCCGCAATTGTCACCATTAACATGTTGTGAGAATTGACAAGGCTGATGAAAGATTTGGCGTACTATGACATTCTTTTTATCTGAAGCATAAAGACACCTAGTGACAGGAATTCTTTTCGTTTGGCAAAGAGAAAAGACCAGTTGTTATGGTTACAAGTTATAAATAGAGCAGCTAGGAGTGTAGGTGACAAGGGAACGGAGAGCTTCAGGATGAAAGACAAAGATGAAATCCACCCCACAATCCCTTGCTGCAGATCTACTAACTAACAGGGAGACATCAGCGCAGGCAGACTTGGAAACATTGGCCCACAGAAAGAACCTGTGCTCCGTCACTGAAAGTGTGCTCACCTGAATATCAGAACCATCTGTGTTTATTTCTGTTTCCCATTGCTGTTCTGTCGACTGCTGTTAATGGCAAGAACTGTGTTAATGGCTATTATGACACTGCAGTTTTAAAGTTCAGTCTTGAAACTGAGTAGCAGTAGGATATGGACAGTTACACTTGTCTGTTGAGATTTGTGTCCCCAGCTCCCCCACCCCACCCCTCCCTATGATTTGTGGCATTTGTGTCATGCATATTGTTCTCTGCCCCAGTGCCCAGCACCGAGGGCGTCCTGATACAGCCCGTAATTAGAAGCAGCTCAAGGATTTAATGAAGAGGCGCTCACTTGATGGCAGCAGCGCTTGAGACATTGCCAGTGGCTCTGACTTCAAAGCTGGAGATATGGCTCCTCAGCACAGGCCAGGGAAAAGCAGCAATGAGATAACAAGTCATGGCTTTCTTTTGATTTGTGGCATGCCAGGGCACTTACTATATAGGTTTGCAGCCAGCAAGGGCATGCAAACGGTTGATCAGTGTGGCATTGCACTACTGGGCAATGAGTATCATCAGCAATAGAGCCCAGTAATGATGCGAGTGGGAGGCAAGATAAGTTAGGCTGCATGAATTTCCTCCTCCTGCTGATTCCAAGTCAGTAACTACCAGGATCACTTCCTATCATCTAGTGTGCTGCCTTCCAGAAACAAACTTTGGAGAAGCTTTGTGATCAACCCAAAAGCCTAAGAGGAGGATGTGTTTCAAAGTCATTTTCAACTCTCTTTGACAGCTGTGAGCCTAAAAAAAACCATGGTAGTTCCTCAGGAAAAGTTAAATAACATTTGCAGTGTATGAATGAATAATAATGACAGTTGTCAGGCTATACTCTATTACTGTTTGCTTGTAAGGTAGGCAAGTACTGGTTAAATGCAGTGTTAATCGTATCGTCCACCGTGTTGTGTGCTTGTCTGTGAGGATTAATGAAGTAGATAATATCCTCGGTTGCATCGCTGAAGGGTTTCCACCCCCACATTCATTTCATATTAACTACAGTGAATTCCTCTGACTTCCTCCCACTGATAAGATATTTTCTTTTTCACTTTGAGATGCCCTCAAATTGCATTTAGCTATTTCATAATTCCCTTTTTAAGCTGTTATATAAGATTGTTCCATAGGGTATATACTGTACACTTGTAAAAATACTGACATCAAAGTATTTTGGGAAAGGGTTTTGAAGATCAAGCAAATTTTTTTTTTTTTTTCCCCAAAATGCACTCCAGAGTTGTCTAATAGGCGATTCAGTGGTAATAAGTAAGTACTGTACTTTAGTTGTTCAAGGTATTCACACAACACAGCAATGAACAGCAAGTTACAGGTTATCTTACATTTACATGTTATGTGTGGTCTGAAATATAAGAATAAACTTACAAGAAACCATTCTTAAATTAATATCACATATATTGTAGTTGCATCCAATAACTTACATTACTTGCACTAATATTAGTAATACAAACGTTACGGTGTTAAAACAGATAGCTTTTACTGTTGTTACATATATGTCACATGGGCAAATCCAAGCCACCAGTGCCTTTTGGTAGCTTCATGGCATTTTGCACAAACATGATTACAAATGTGTGTCCTAATCTCAACAAAATAAGCAAGTGACAGAGGATTTCAAAACTGTGTTCAAAATTGTTTTGGCTACACAGTCATTGCCTTTCCCACTGGTCTCCCAGATCTTCACTGTCACCAAAGAAAGGCCTCTAGGGGGTTTTAAAAACTTTACACGTCCTCAAATGTGAAATTGCATTATATACAACATGATTAAGTTTGAAGAGTGAGAAGTTGAGGTAGTCGTTCTCAGTCTCTTTCTCTTCTGTTTGCTCAAAGAAGGTCCTGGGGAATGTTTCTGTCTTTTTGAGATTCCTGCACCCCACCCTTAGTTCTAAGTTGTTTTCATCTTTGGTTACATTACATAACTAATACTTCTGGCCCACAGAAAGGAGATGAATGATGCAAGATACATTCAAGGACAGTAATTCATCAATGTTTTTGGTGTGTCGACCACATTGTCCTGTTTGGGTGCTGTAAATGTATAAACTGACGTTTTCCCTCTGCTTCAGTCAGTCTGGATAAGAATGTCATATTAATAAATTAATTACAACTCTATAACCCATTCTATATGACTCCCTCCTCAATAAGTAGTTGTCACCCACGAATGGAAATTCTGGTATAAAGGAAATTAAGCTCCGCAGGGATAAATGCAGCCTCAGGCTTTTCTCCTTTCAGTCATCTCCTAACATGTATTAAAACTACACACTATGGATCTGCACAAAGTAAAATATCTACCACACACTTTGTGTACTAAAGGCTCTCACCATACAGAGCAACATGTTACCCTTAACCTGACCAGAGACTTCTGATTGTGCTATGTTAAGATCTGGCATCCTGCCTTTGGCTTTGGAAACTGGATGACTTAATTTTGTTCCAGTGGAGGACAGAAAGTGTGACCTGCATCATTTGGATGAGATTAAGAGTGAAATGTATTCTATGCCACTGTCCATTGTATCATGATTTTTGAGTTGAGCTTGTTTTGAAAGCGTTTGCTGGACATCCACGTCTGTTTGACGTGATAGATGAATCTAGATTACTCTACAGTTTGTTAAGGTTATGTCTAATAAATGTATTCTGAGTTTTATGCAAGTAATTATTTTCATTATTGATTAATCTGCTGAATATTTTGTTAATTAATCAATTAATTGTTTGAAATGTCAAAAATTACTTTCTCCAAATCATAGTTCTAACCTAAAGAAATTCAGTTTGTGTCTAAGGCCAAAAATAAATAAGAAACTCTTAACATTTGAGAAGTTAAAAAAAAAAGTTTTAGCATTTTTCCAAATAACTGATTAATCAGTTATCTTCTTCCTTTTAGCTCCACTCATTTTCATAGAGTACCGTGTGTTTTCCCGCTCCTCTGTATTAATTAGAGGTAGTGTTTTGTAAGCCCATGTGGGTTGGGCATCCTTGAATCAATGACATTTAAATGAAAGCATTCACCATTCACTAGTCTACTAGTTGACATTTCAAGCTGTTACATTTCAACACCCTGCCTACTGAGTGTCCCTGTATGCATGAACCAGCTGGCAGAAGATTCATGTTTATTTGTTGTGTCCAACTGACAGACAAAAGTGGTAATGAATTTACCTAATTTCAACCCTAAACCAAATTAATTGTATCATTTATTTCCCATGTTCGAGGTACGCAGAGGCAGGGAGTACGTTTTGGTTTGGCCAGAGGTTGCACAGCTAAAAATATCTTTACTTGGACACTTCATCATGTTAAAAAAAATCCTTTTGCATGCATTATCTGGCTAAATTATATTAATATTTTAATCTCATATTATCCCTGGCAGGAGAGGCAATTATTTTGTGGTGATGGAGTGTCACTGCTAAATGAATAACCAGTTGTCACAGCCCACCACTGAGGACAAGGGGCATCGCTGTGTGAATATAAAGCCCAATATATCCGCAATTAACTTCTACCCTCCATTCCCCTCCAAAGCGTAAATAACATTTATGTTCCACATTTTCTATCAGTTGAGCTTGTTCTGCAGGGTTAGGCATATTATCAGCTCATTACAATGACACACACACAAGCTCCTTTATTCTCATTATTCTGCCAGTCTCCCCCAACTCTCACTATCTTCACCTAATGAGTATTTATGACCCTGGACTATCTGCTGTGATATAAGAAACTACACATTCAATACATTTCATATTTTCCCTGGTGATGGCGATTAAAATAGCACAGAAATAAAACAGCACATTCACAGATTAAAGTGATAGATCAACTACAATTCTTTAACAGTATGTTCCAAATGCAAAAACAAAGCAAAACCTCAATGGGTATCTCTCATTACCTTGTAACTCATCACACAATGGGTGTCCAAAATTATGATGTATAACCCTGTCACAATTCATTTTGTAGCATATCCCCACCTTGACATCTCTCACCTACTTTGTTAGCCTGCAAATTACATTCCACCTGACAAACAAAGCAGTACAGAGAGTTTTTTTCAGTTTCCATTTCAATTTTGACACTGTGTTCACCATGTAGCATTAATTGATCTAAATAAGTGCCGTTTTCACTGCAGTGCATCACTTCAGAAACACTGATCTTCTTGCTGCTTCTTTTAATTCTTTAATATTCAACCCCCTTTTTTTGGCCTATGAAGACATGATCAGCCTTAAGACTGTTCACATTTTTGTGCATACATGTAGCATGTTGAACAAGTAGAGGTGCAGATTAAAGACCTGCAGTTGGACTTAAATTAGTTCATTTTAAAATTCACAGGGAGAGAAAGGGGAAGGATGAGAGGGAAAGAGAAAACAGAAGAGAAAAACTATGTGTGCAAGTGTGTGCGTGTGTAGGTGTGTGTGTTTGTGTGCTCACATGCTGCTGAAGGACTCATGAAGCTGTTCACCCATGTTGTTCTTTCAGACAGAACACCTGGCCTTTCCAGCCTCATGAAACAAACATAAGAGCTGCAGATACTCATCTATTTGCTATACTTTTTAAAGATCAGACTACACAGAACCATATTTCTGTATGAGCACACCTGTTCCAAATATGACATTTATATCCATGCTACATTTTCTCATTCTCCCTATCCTCATCTCTTTGTGTTTCTTGTGTGCACGTTGTGACCAGATTGTGTTCAGGTTATGAGAGAAACCAGATAAAACCTTCACAGGTAATGGCCATGACCTTAAGTGGATTAGATATTGACCAGTACCCATTAAATGTGGTTTCTTTGTCTTGTTTCTGCATTAAAGTAACATCCAACAAGCCATCAACACAATTTTTTGTACTTCTGATATTATTTTGATATGAATTATTTACCTAGTGAGTTTGGATTAATGCATCCTTTTTCTCTTGCTGGATATTAGACTATATCATATTTTATAATACAGTCACATGTTTGTGTCACATGCAAAACCTGCAAAGTAACTAACAATGTTTGCCTCTGAACTGTAGTGGAGTTAGACAGTAATATGAACCAACTACAGAGACCAAGCAGACCAAACATTTCTACATTCTATTACTTGTGCCTGTTCTGTTACTTCAGTCTAATGAAATATTTCTCACAGAAAACCCAGACAGAGTCTTTACACTGTACAGACTCAGGGTCACTGTTTTTTTTTTTCTACAGCTACACTCTGAGTCCTTGTATGTTGATTTTGATCGACGTCCAATCCATCTGAAATGAAAACAGATGGTTTCCATTCTTTCTACTCCTGCACTGTTAAACCTGAAGGACATTTGAGGGTAATAATGACTAATCTGCCAAATGCCTGGCACACTGGCACAGCTGGCCTCCACTGGAAAGAAGTTGCATAATAATTGAAGTTATTTAGCAGTTAAAGTGAGCGGCTTTAGAGCAATCCAGTTTTAGAATTTGACGGGGATAAATCCTGATGAAATATGTGTGCTGTCCCTAATCCTCTTCAATCATAACCAGCTGTCCAGGGTTATGGATGTGACTGCTGCTTAACCTGCTGAGAGAGAGGCCTTTGATCTGGATTTGGGTCTGCCTACACTAACCTGATCCCTTTTCCCCACCCTGCCATCTGTCATAGTTTAATTACTCTTGTTTTTCAAAGTAGGTTTTAATAGCCAAAGAGCATCAAAAAGAGATTTTATTCCTTTATAAGCCTTGTTCTTTTAACCTTTGCTTTAAGCACACTTCACTGAGCATGCATGTGTCCTGGTTGTTATTCTCCCTTACACCCATTGGCGTCTGGTGATGCTGAGTGCAACCACAGTCATCACCTCTCATAACTCAGTTACAGAATGGTATAATGTATGCCAATTCTTGCAAACTGCAGGGAAATAGTTTTGCTGTTTGAGCTAATTATTTTGGCCCGACAGTGTTTACATGTGTGAAGGTCAAGGCTATAATTTACCCTGAAGACTCTCTGGTGTGACTTTACATGCAAAGGATATAAAGAACATGAACATGCTCAAGCAGCAACAAATATCAGTATCATAATGTATTCTGTGCTCACTTTTCACTGCTTTGCATTCAGCTGAAATAATCCTGCTATTAAACTAAAAGTGTCACACTGGAGCTATGCAATTTTCTCAAAGGACTACACTTTTGTTTCTATTGTTTAACATAAATACAGAATAAGATTCGGTGTTCAGGTATAGTAGGGTTCTACTAGTTCTGTTTCCAGATTGATTAACAATAACTGGTGTATAGGAACTGGAAAAGATCTGTAGTCAGAACAATAATTAACATAAATATAGATGCAGCTTGATTTTTGAAGTTACGTACATCAGTCTAATGTTTTCTTATACATCCTCTAACTTTAGATCAGTGGGATAATACAACATGCAGTGCATACCTCAGTTCACTCTTACAAACAGCTTCTGTTTAAAACCACTATCCTGCTTAAATTTCTAATGTATCATAGTAAGTCGGCATTAAAAGAAAATCCTGTGATTGTATGGGGAAACTGACAGTCCTACCAACTCGTCCTTTTCAACTTTTCTCCTCTTTTTCGATATCTGCACATGGTACAGTTAAGGTTCATGAAAGGGCTAATATTAATTGCAGGTCCACGCACTACACGCCCATCCACCACCGCAACCTCCAGACTTGCGCACACTGCTTCCTGCGGTGGTACTGAATGAAAGCACTGAATGTAAATCATGAATTGTCCAATATGGACCTAATTTCTTGGGACACTGGACTGGTCAAAGTCACCCTTTCAAAACAAAAGCGTTCATGACAGATTTGTTTATTTGGTGCACAGAGAAAGAAGAATCAGAGACAGTTTAGGACACAACACAAGTGTTTCCACTGTGAGTGGACATGTTTTCTTTTTTTTTTCAGTAGTGCATTCACTGACACAACCAAACGAGAGGTTCTGTAAAAAATTAAAATAAATAAATAAATACTTTGCTATCTTTACCCAGGTTTCATACCAAAGTGCTGATGCCTAATGACGACAGAAGTAAACACAGTTTTAAGAGTGGTCTAATGTTGATGATGCAAATTGGAGCCTAAGGGTTGCCACAAAAAGCAAGTTTGTAATAGTGTTTAAGTGATTATTTTAAAGATTAGTGTTTTAAGTGTATTAAACTCCTTAAACAGGTTGTATCACAGCACAGGGACCCAAGCAGGGAGTGAGCAGTCCAATTTGGCTGTACAAGGCTTTGGTACTGGATATGTGAAACTTGCCTCCCAAAGCAATTAATTTTCCAACACATAATATACTGTACTATATCTCACATAGCTACATAGGTTTGAATTAAAGTTGCACTGAGCTAAATTTGTATTAACACTTAACAAAATGACTTCTGAGGCTGCTGACTAGAACCACAAATCCATTATGCACATTTACACAGCTTTCAGCCACTTTCAGCTCATTATCTTGCTCAGTAAACCACAAATGCTGGTTCAAAGGAAACTTAAGGCAAATGCACCCAACCAAAACCAGTTAGCTAGTTGTCCAGTATGAAGTGGCCAACGTAACCTAAATCATGGCTCAGATAGCAAAGAAAATTCAATTTTCAATTTCAGATGGAGGACTGCCTGTATAGCGATGCTCTCTTACACAAGTCCTTGCTAATAAATCAACCATAAGAACTTAATTGGCTCACATTAGACTCCTTGTTAATTTGCAGCTTAATACAGCTCTGACTAGTTCCCTCAGTGCAAAAAGAGCACAGCAGAACAACTTGTCCTCTATTCTGTTCAGGGTTATTTACGCAGCTCTGAAGGTCTCCGCTGCCTTCTATAGCCATGTTTATCTTGTTCAGCTCTCTGGAGATCAGCCTGTAGTGAGTCTCCTGACTACAGTGGGCCTCTCAGAGGCATTTTAACAAGATGGAAACAAGCAGAGCCGTCTCTGCTGCACCATTCATCTCTCTCTGGCATCTCGGCAGATGGAAAGGAATTGGCACATCATACCTGTGCCACCAGCATTGCACCCATGGGGACACAATCGCAGTGGCTGTCAAACTTTGAAGGATAGAAGTCTTCGTGAAGTAAGTAAAGATGACAGCACACAGCGGTTTCAGTCCTTTAAAGAACTGAAACCCGTACGTGCCACTCTCGCCAAGCCATACGGCGCCACTACTCAGAGGATGGCTCGACCACGCTGCAGTACAAAATATATATTACTAGCCAACCTGAAGCCAAGCCACAGACACAGAAAGGGCAGGCAAACAACAGCGACATACCAAACGCACGCAAGTGCACCCGGAAGAAATCCAGCGGCGCAATCCGTCTCCCACAACGCCAGGAGCTACGCACATAAAAACCATATTAACCATGCGCTCCTTACGCACGTGAATCAGAGGAGGAATAGCGGAGCACCCTACCTGGATAAGTGCAAACAGGTGCCTGGACGGCTGCCACAAACATCAACTATTGC
>JBBMJY010000001.1:6767636-6806500 GCA_037833715.1 Toxotes lorentzi | reverse complement strand
TTTGGCTCGGTTTTCCTTTCCCTGTGGCTCTTGCGCACCTGCTGTCCATCACGGTGCGCAGACGTTTGTCCTTGTCATGGTCACTCCTGCGGACACTCAGAGGATGTCTGCTGCCCCGTTTGATAAAAAAAACTCCAGATTCTGTACAAATGGCGGAAAGCTGAAGACAAAGTGGTGACATGCCTTCAAGGAGCAGAAGAAGAGCAGAGGTACTTCATGAACACAGACGTCCTTTTCAGGCAGGTAGGACTTGAGTTGATTCTGGAACATGCATTACCTTCAGAAAGTAAGTTAGTAATCCATGGGTGGTCCCAGGCCAGATCTCTAAATAAATGCACAATGGTGGATTCTGTCGAGTTGCCCTAAAAACCACACCCGGCTTCTCCTGAAACCATTTTTTCTGGTACTGTTAATCTCCTCATTCACCGATATGTAGACCTGTGTGCAGAAAGCACTTGTGTTCCCAGTTCCTTTTGAGACTTCCTCCTAAGCTTGAGACTGTGACTCGATTTGAGCCTAAATCAAAGGACACATTAAAAGTTTTGTTGTAGGGCTTTGAATTCACCTCAGTAAATCTAACTGGTCTTATTTTTTCTTGTTTACTGATTTAATTTTATTATGGTTTGCCAATGAGCAAGGTTCAGTGAATGAACTAGGATGTCAGAAAATAGTTGCTTGATGGAAGGGACAGTGGAGAGAAAATTATGCTTTTTCATCCCAAACGAGCTCCATGGGGTTTAAGTCTGGAGACTGTGTTGGTCTTCACCATGTGAAGCCACTGTCTAGTTCTTTTTTTCTAATGTTGTGGGTCATTATCTTGCTGCAGGAGAAAACCCTGACAAACTAGTCCTTCTTCCTTTGTTACTTGCCTTTTTATTACCATTCTGATGAAAATATAAAGTCCTACTGTCTATATCTTATCTAAAGATACTCTGTGCTTTCAGCATCTCACTTCTTGTTTGGGTCTGCCTCTGCAGCAGGCTGGGTAAGACTGATATGGAGGTCCAGCACCACACAACAGGATTTCATGTAATGCCTACAAACTGGTGAAATCCTTAAATTTCAGTTAGACAGATTATCTGCAAGGACTCTTGAACTGGTGTATTTCAGACTCCCATCTAACTAAACAAGAAGCTTAAACTGAACCAAATAAGGGAATAACTAAATAAAATAAGGAAAAAGGTTTCCAAGTATGTAGTCTAATACGTTCTCAAATGTTGAAACTTTGATGAAATACGGTAAATGAATTGAAATATACATGAAATGTGGGCTTTGCTTGACTGCAGTTGATTTCACTAAATGCTAGCCTACATGTCTGGTGTCTCACAGGTTTCACCAGCAGGGTGTAACATGCTGAGAGGTTCATGATTTTGAGCTGTTGCACCCACTGCGAAACATCACTGTCAGATTTGCAATATTCTTACTTTGGCGCCATCAGGTGGTAATGTTTGGAACAGCACTGTGGTACACATGAGTGCAAGCCACTAAAGTTTGTTTAGGTATGTTGAAGGTGCTATTCTCACTTCAAATACAAACCAATGCCATGGGAATAAATGGAAATGAGAAACGTTATAATAATATAAATTAAAATATTATTTTCAAAGTTACTTTAGTGACTCTAAGAGTTTAGTGCTTTGGGTATAGGGTGGACATCTTTCAGACAAGTCAGTTTGGCCCAGTAGATTTCCACCTATGTATCTCAAACAAACTTCAATTTACTACAGTGTTTGATTGTATTTATTGAGCTATACTATTGTCCAGGGTGTGTAGCGTCTCAGTGAACCTGGACTGAGGAGTCTTATAGTCTACTACCAGACACTGTAGTGAACATATGAATAATTTTCTCTATTTTCATAGAAGTTATACAAAGTATGACACTGGACCACAAAGATTCTGTGAACCAGAGGGCAGGAAAAAGACAGTTCCTCCTTAAATCAACTTATATATTATTACAAGAAGTGAAACCTCTGCTGTAAATGTGTTTTGTTGTAATACCACCTTTGTCCTCCAGATGGATGACTTAAATCAAATACATCACTTCGGCATCCTCTGGGATGTAAAACTGAATCCACTTTGGAATCACACAAGGAAAATCTGCTGTAAAGTGTACAAATAATTAGTAAATTTCTTTATTTCAAATAATCTCAAGAACACTACATGAGAATCAACTGCTGAACACTGCTGAAATTTAAAATAAGGCAAATACAGATGTTTTAGTTGTTGCAGTCATGTTGAATACTGAAAGCTTCTGGTATTTTAGTTCCACTCTTCTTGATTGTTTTTTAGGAAAATGCTGGTACATTCAGAATGGTAGTTTCCCTTAGAGACTGAATTTAATTGTATACTTGAGTCAAGAACTTAAACATTGATACATATACAGTACTTATGGATCAGAGGTAAGTTTATAGTGCTTGGATGGAACAGATAACAGCTATAATACAACAAAAGTAGAACATTTGAGAGGTACTGTTTGCAGGGTTTGTATAGAACTCAAGAAGAGGTGTTTTGGCAGAAAAGGATTGCTCATAAACAAGGATTTACTATTAATGTAAACCTCACATATACTGTACCAGGTCAACAGTTGTAAAATACCGCCATCATTTATCTTTGTATGTATATGTACACACACACACACGCACACACAGTTTTCACCTCTCCAAAATTACATCAGGGTTTTTGACCATCTGCTTCTACCATCCAACGGGCTGAGGAATGTCTACATTCAGTTCAGAGGCTGTGATTGGTGGAGAGAGCCAACAAAGGTTTTATCCCCGCAGCCAAAAAGGGGCCACTGGTGGCCGATAAACCAGTGTCCTCCCTGGGGAACCACGTAAATAAATAAAGAGGGCTTTTTTTCTCTTCAGTTGCTGGGAGAACTGTCTGAGAACCCCTAAAAAAGATCTTTATCATTCACTTTGTCATACATACATATATACAAACATATTACAAAGGCTGCATTTACACCTCATGGCTGCGCAGGAAGAAACAGAGTGATCTGTGGATTGCTTAGGCAATCAGAAAGACCACAAGGCCACAAAGAATTTAAGTTCTGATATTTTCCTTGTGAATCCATTCTGTGTGAAGTATACACCATCAGAGAGTTTGATGCACAGTATTTGTTTCTTAGCAAAAAGGTGTTAATCTGTCTCCGTCTTCAGTTTAATGAGGTTACATATCTTTGGTCAACAAAGTGGGCGTTAAATAGTTGATTATAGGTGAGACAGGACCAACTTCATATGACATCATGCCATAAATCTGAGCATTGTAGAGTAAAGAGCCATATTAGAGCATATACAGTCTATACAAAGTCCACGTTAAACAGTTTACAGGTGTGCTGCTCTTCATAGGTAATCCACTTCAAGAGCCATTTTTGAAAAAAAAAAGACAGCTGCAAACTGCTTTCCATGAAACAAAAAAGAATTATTAGACAGTTGTGGTTAAAATCCATGAAGTGTTTTGTAGGCTCCTCAGTTTGAAACTGATCTCACTCACCCCACCAGGGCTCTGTTTATCCAGTGATTGGATTTCTGTCCTCCACTATTCTTAGGTATGCCTTTCTCCCAACAGCTGTCTCCAAACGAGCCAGCAGAAATGTTCCTTCTTCAGTTTCCATCCTTGGCAAAGAAAACAAATGTCCATTTTAGGCAAGGTCCAGCCAGTCTTCTCCCCTGGCTGGCACAGGACCAGAGTGCCTGCAGCGGGTACTGAGTCTGGCCCGACACAGAGCTGAGGGACCCCTGGCAGAAAGTGCTAGCTGCGGCCCCGATTAATCAACTGTCTGTGGGCCACTCGTGAGCACGAAGCGCAGCATGTCTTCTTGTAGTAATCGTACACGCAGAGGCGAGCCTGGACCACCACGTTACAGTTGAAGTACTTGTCCCTGCAGTTCTCATCTAGAACAAAAAGAAGTCTTAAATTCATGTTCTCAATTTCAAGCATATGCTCTATGATGCTTATTAAAGCAAGAGAACACAAGAGCCTGGGTGAAGTGTTGCAGGAGGTTCCCAACTGTCAACTTTCTGTATAATGATCTCTGTGTTCCTAATGATGCTAAAATCATTAGGAACACATCCATCCAGGTCAGCAATATTCCAGATAACAGGAGATAACTGACCTATGTGGGGTATGCAGGGCTCTGGGTTGCAGACTTCCCTCTCTGCTGGTTTCAGCAGCTCATCACAGTCCTCGCTGGACAGCTTGTCATCAGACAGGCAGCGCACCTCCCGCAAACGGAAACCTCCCTCACATGTTTTTGAACACTGGAAGGACAAGAGTAAGTGACAGCAGCCAGTTCCATGTTAATAAAATTCCACCCTAAAGTTGGTCCACTTATGACACTGCTGCTATTTTGCAAACATTATTATTGTTGATATCCAACCCTTTAAAGGCCATGAAACCTTCTCAGTCAGCTTCTTCCTGAGTGATGGCATCCTACATAAGTAAAGTTTTTTTCTGCCCAAGTTAGAAAAGTTTTGGTTATTTCATGACAGACTTTCTTTTTTTTCTTTGTGCTCTTTTCACTGGTTTGATGTGGGTGGGGCTAAGTTGTAAAAAGGGGACGTTAGGTACTTCAGGGCACCAATCAGGGTGTAGAAACATTTGAATCAACATCTAATGATAGGTGGTGCGTTGTCTGGTCACTATCAATCAAATCGGATCAACTCACACAGTCCTAATGAGGCAGATTAGCATAGTTTTGTATCATTTAAGAAATTTGATTGTTGTTTATTAAATGAAAGATATTAAAGAGAAATACTTTAGATTTAAAACTAAGCATTGGGTAGGTTTAAATTCTTAAACTTTTTAAGTCATTCTCACATGGTAATACACGTACAAAGCAAAATGAAGGATCAATGTTTATCATTTCCTGAGAAAGTAATGCTATTCACACCAGAGTGTGATAAAGATGAAAACAACTGTAATGGTGTAGTACACAACAAAAACAAACACGGTACAAAATGACATCATCAAGAGGACCTCGAAAATAAGCAAAGTGCTCTTTGCTACATGCTGTTCTGACTAATTAAAGGCTAAATTTATTAATGAGCTTACGAGTAATGATTCTGTGCATACATATTTATTCAAAACCACTTCCTGTGTTTGTAAGATCAGCAAACACACCGTTCAAGAAAACATCTACATAGAAAGTTGACTAATATCTTCTACAGTACCGACGTAAATTATCAGCCTTGCTGGCCATTAATCATCTATTAAGGGTTGTGGGAGTAAGGAGCCTTGTTTCTCAACATTAAGAGGAGAGAGGGTTTCATGTCTTACTCACAGCACTCCAGTCAGTGTGGTACCACTTTGCTCCACAGGCCTTAAGGTTGCAGCTCTGCTGGCTGAGGGGCCGCTCTAGGGAGGAGCACTCGTACGGTGGCATGACAGTGAATCCTTCATCTGACTTCATCAGACACACCACTGACCTCTGCTGGCTCCCTGGGCCACACTCTGCAGAGCACTGGGTCACATACAACAATAGCATAAACCATATGGTTTTAATTAAACATTGCAAAAAATAGACAGGAACAAAAGTCCTGTCATGTCAATGTAAAGTCGCTGTAACATCCCATATATTTAGCTACTCCAGACAACTCCCCCTTAAGCCCAGCCTGACCTCCTATCATCCTCATACCTGGCTCCAGGGGCCTGTGAACCACTCTATACGATTCTCACAGGGGCCATTGTTGCAGACCTGGGAATCCGCGGGCCGTTCGCTGCCACACTTCTCCAGAGGAAGGCTACTGATGTGGTTGGTCAGACAGAGGACTCCCCTGGTCCGTACACCCATCCCACATTCAGCAGAGCACTGTGGAGTGAACACTCATTTTACTGTTCATGTTCATCACCAATCAGCAACTGAGCTTTTATTTCTGTATAAATTACTATAATAATGTGCCATTAAGATTTAAATAGAATGAAAAGAACGAATCTTTACATTAAATAGAATTAATGTAAAGAATAGAAGAATGTAAAGAGTTTGACTTACAGTGCAAATACTTGGAGGGCAAAATATAAGAATTACTTTTCAAAGATTGACATTTGCACACTGAACAATCCATATATCGACTGGATTTGTGGCTCATTTGCTTCAAATCTGAAGAAGATTTTTGGTGAAATCAGAGTCATTCATCTCCCTTCTTGAGTCCCAATCTTGAATAATTCCTATTCCTCTTCCTTTTACTACTGGAAAAAAAAAAGTCTCTTCATAAGAGCTATGGGAAGACTTTTAATTCCACAGCAAGCGCATCAGAGTGTTTATTACAGATCTGATTCTTGAAAGGCAATCTAGTCAGTAAAGCGTGCTCTACTGTTACTGTCTTTGTAAGACATTGTAGGTGAGAACAACAATCAAAAAGGAGCATCAGCAGCAGAAAAGGATAATTATTTGTTACCATTATCAGACTGGACAAATGAGGCTTTGTCCAAGCTTTTCTTGCTGTCAAAACCTTTATTAAAAGACCTTTACAGCATCTGGTTGTCAAGAACCACCTACCCTGTTGCCCCACTCAGAGTAAAACCAGCTCTTGGCACAGGCTCCCATGTCACAGTTCTCTACATCAACAGGCCGCAGATTCATGTTGCACTCCTCATCAGGAACAAAGTCACCCACGTTGCTGACACAGCGTACCTCTCGTGACCTCTGACCCAGCCCACATGGCACAGAGCACTACGGAGACACAGGCCACATGGTTAATACTGTGCTGTGGAGGAAAGCACTGTTACAAAGACTGAACTGCTCCTTTAAGTTTTTTTCAGGAGTGTGATTTTTGACTTCATTTAGTGCACCAGTGTATGTCTACATGTACTAAACTATATTATCCTATATTTTCCTTCCTAATTTTCCTTCCTAATTTTAAACACATGCTGATACAGTATCAAAGTAAAGAGAGACAAAAAGATTCACCACAAAAAAGGATATGTACACTTCAATATACACTTCTGACTGTTTGTTAAAGCTGTTTGCTGTATGCTAAGTGCAGAAACAATTCAGACAGGTGTTGTTAGGCACATTGTGATTCAGTCACATTGTGACTGACAGCTGTCACTCACAGCGGTCCACTCGGAGCGGATCTGCCACTCACTGCAGATCTTCAGCTGGCAGGTACTGGCTGTTTCAGGGCGCTCCAGGTGTCGGCAGCGGCTCGTGTGGATGTTGAGGGTGCGATTGGCGTAAGCCTGGCGACACAGGACCTGTCGGTGCTGCATGCCCAGGCCGCAGGTCTTGCTGCATTCAGACCACTCTCCAATATCCCAGCTGCTCAGGAGGAAATCACAAGAGTCTGGTGTGATGTATGCTGTATTTTTGTTGGTCATATTGTGATTTGTTTATTTGGAGATGTGCTCTGACTCTATGAGCATGACATATTGAGAGGGTGTCAAAGCTTTGGTTCCATCTGTAAAGCTTTTATTTGCACATAAAAATACGCTATTCTTCACCACCGCTCAGTGATGGCTTAGATGTCTGGATCCCGATTCACCAAATTTATCAAACTTTGGGTTCAGTTTTTAAAAACATCTAATCATTATTGCATAACAGCAGTGTGTATACTGTTAGGTCAATTTGAGAAAGTCTTTTAAATTTAGCAGAATGCAGAAATGTGCACAAGTGTGACATCAGAAGAGTGTGGCCTCTCACAATGCTGGACAGGGCTGCAGGTTGCAGGCCTCTTCCTGCGGACTCGGCCTGCTGCTGCTGTCACAGAGAGCATCCGACACCTGGACGTGGTTCAGCCGGTGGACACAATGAAAGACGGAGTATCTGAATCCTAAAAAGCACACAAAGTAGAATTTAATCTCTGAATCTTACATCTGAAATATCACCAAATATTCTGTAAGGAACAATGACAAAAATAGTGCTCAGAACACGAGTTGGCTTTCTCTGTTTGTTTTACTACAGTTTATTTAGTACTGCTCTATGTAACTACATGTAACAACATTTATTTTTGGAAATGCCAGACTTGGCTTCATATTATTCAAGATTAGGGAATGCCTGCAACTAAAAAACTAAAACATAAATACATAACACAAACTGTGTTTTCCTACCTTTACCACAGGAGGCGCTGCACTCTGTAGCGCCAGACAGTTTCCAGTTGTACTCTCTCTCACGTCTGGGTGGCTGTACAGCGGGTACCTGGTTGTCAGGGAGATGAGAAGGGTACCTCCCTCCACCTGCTGGGTTGAGGTTTTCCTGGTGAGTGTTGCTGTGATGGTCGTATCCACCCTGGCCATTCACAGTGTTCCCTAAAACACAGACGCATGAATTTGGACAAATGGATGGATGGACAAAGTAAAAGTAAGACATATGAGGATGAATAAATGCTTGATTTATTAGGTAGTTGTATGAACAGATATGTGTAGGGCAGCAGCTGATGCTCATTTGTTTTATCATCAATTAATTTCATGATTGTTTTTATGATTCATCACTTTGTCTTTAAAATGTATTGAGCAATCAGACAAAGCAATAGTAACAAACCTTTAGGGGGTAGAAAGATGGTCTCATTTACCTTCTGGTCTGTGGTTTGGTTGCTGAGGGCCAACTGGTTTCTCAGAGGGGAGAATGTACTCATAATGAACACCAGGGTTTGGCTGCTGGAAGATCATCTGAGAGAAGGTAGATGAGACTCAGTCAGAAATCCTAAAATAATACTCTTTACCTTCAAATATTTGCCCTCCCAAAATGTGATATCTTCTCTGAAAGTCTTATTTTTTCTGGCCAAACTTGTGCATTTCAGTATGAATGAAAGAGGAGAGTCACTACAATAAGTATCTTGAGGTCCAAACTGATTTGTTACTCACATAAACCTCCAGGATCTCATTGGTGGGCCCTTCAGCGAGGAAGGACTCCCCAGCTGTGCTACTGATTTCGTTGGGTCGGCGGTAGGTGAACATGGTCCCCCCTCCTTCGTACTTCCCTGGTCGGTCAATAGCCCAGTTTCCATTAATGATGGATCGCCCCGATCGGCTTCGCAGAGCTGGAAGAGACACAGAGAACAACCACACAATCACCACTGACAGCCCAGAGCTCAAACGAAAAGGAAAATACTGCCACAGCCTCTTCCACATAATTATTGTTTAATGTAAAACCATTTAAACATAATGAGAAGTGTAGTAAAAAAAAAAAAAGGTCTGACACCAACTTTCTCCACCCAAAAAAGTAATTATAGCTAATTCAATAAATGCTCTCACGTGCACTTTCAAAGGAATGTCTTTTATAAACGTGACAATCTGTTTGTGCTTGCAAATCTTTCATGCAAATCCTGAAACAAAATCTCCCAAAATGTTTTCCACTGATTTCATGGATTAAGTACAAGAGGACATTAGAAAAGCATTAGAAGTGTAACAGTAGACAGGCTTGTAAAAGAGTGTTTGGACAACTAAAAGCACTATTAGAGATGCACAGTGTAGAACAGAGGCCTATTGAGGGAAAATCCTGGACTTGGTGAGGATACAGAAGGTGGCTCCTGCTAGATTCCTGCCCTTGTCTCATACTGTAATCTTGTTTGCATTTTAAAACCTACCAATTAATTTCGGAAAATATGTTGCCACCTGGAATTTTGTTCCCTGATCGTCAATCCAAAAACAGCATTTTGAAATGATGCCTGTTTATTTTATCCCCAAGGATGTTACAGTCTTTCACTGTGTCTTACGCCATGAGAGTGAATGGAGCCTTTGTCCATGCATTTTTTTTTTTTTTTTGGCTTACTACAGAAGTGTTGTCCAAAACCATGCTAAGTGCATAATATGTGTGTGTGTATGTGTGCGTGTGTGTGTAAATGTGTGAGACAGAGTGAGTGAATGTTGCAGAGGCTGCATATAAACTTAGGAAAAGAAAGCAGAGTGTGCTTGGCATCCAAGTAGTTGGGATTTGAAAGGTAGCCACTGAATCCAGTGTTCTACTTTTTTCTTTTTTCTTTTTTTTTTAACAGAGGGGTAAAATTCCTCACCTTAATTAAAAAGGATGGTGAGGCTTGAGGGGTAAGATCCTCTAATGAAAGCATGTTTATGCACTTTCCTCGAGGGAAGTGGCCGTGGGGGGAAAATCCTGTTCCCCTCTTCCTTCAAACCTACTGCTGAGCTGGGGCTTGGTTCTCATTAAACAATGTCTAACATTCCAACAGTCACTTCTGAAAATAACCCACTACTATGTCCCACTGTTGCACCTCTATAAAGACACCAATTATCAGTGTCGTGCGTTTCACTCAGAGGCTCCACTGAAAGGCTGCACCACAGTGTTGGGTGGTAATACGAGCAACACGCTGCATGGAGAAATCCTGGAAAAAAAACACCACCACCCTTCCTTGATTGGCCCTGAAAGAACACAAGTGCTTCAACACTGCCCCATATTCAAAAATATTTTCAAAGTGAAATATAAAATTAACCCAGATTTACCAGCTCAGAGCAGAAAACAGAAGTTGGATATGGGTCAGTACCAGTGCCTCAGTTACTACAACCTCTTCACATACACACATTTCTGGCATTCAGCCCCTGTTATTGAACTGAACATGCAATTTCAAGACCCTCTTCCTATCTTCAAGCATTACTTACTGTTGATTTTAACACACTGACATGCTGCTAAGAAAATGTCTCTGTTGGATTTTTTCCCCACAAATGTTGTTCACTCAGCCAACTCATGAGCAAAGAATTATTATATGACTACAGAATATGTACTGCGCTGATATTTAGTGTCTAGAATTGGACTTCATAATTCCCCAGAAGAAAACATGAAGCTCAGCACAGACTTTCTCCGTAGGGGAGCATAGACTCGGAGTCTGCAGGTGGATGCTGAGCTGAAGGTGGGTCTTTTGAAATGGGGCTTTCTGGTGAGCGATGTAGCAGCAGGCATGGCAGCAACAGAGCGTGCGGAGCACTAACATGTTCAGTACACCCACAAAATGAAAAGGATGCACTGGATATGTGTTGCAGTGAAAAGTATGCTGTGTAAATGTTGCAAAAGTTAAAGGGCGAAACTGTTTTTGGTCTGTTGCTGTTTTTGTTCTTGCAGGTTTCAGTACTAGTCAAAGGGTAAAGCTGTTTTTGTTCTGTTCATAGATTACTGTACCCAGATGTGAAAAAGTAGCTAGAATAAAAAGCAAACCAGTTTTTTCCCACCTAGATAGTTCCGGCTCTTCACCATCTCTGTGACGTTGATCTTGGTGGCTCCCTCTGGGATCTCCACTATCTTGTGATAGCCGATCTTGGACAAACTGTGCTTGAAGACTCCAGAGACCAGCCTGCAGGTTGTGTTGTCACCTCCACACACGCCGCATGTGTCCATCACCTTTCCTGATCCGAGATACTCATCGCAGCCTAGACTCTGTGACACAGAGAAGAAAAGGATTTAAAATCAGGGAGCGTGGAGTGACGAGCACTGCAGAATGAAACAGAGGTAGCTGAAGTACCCAAGTGTGCACTTCAACAGCTCAGTAAAGTAGTTCTTCAAGGTTTACTCGATGTCTGCAAGTACATGAACTGTCCTTGGTCAAATAAAAAGACCTAATCGGGTATAAAAGATTATATTTACAAAACTAAAATAAACTGCACCTGCTAAAAAAAATCTATAAACTCACATTATGAACTATATGTAGTTACAAGATAACTAAATATTAGGGATCTTGTTACTAAAGGGCATCATCTTGGTGTGAATGTCTGAATTTTCTTCCTAAATCTCTAGGGTGTGAGTTTTCTGTGTTCCCTTAGTGGTAATACATTACAGGAAACCTGGGCACAGTAAAAATAGAACAGTTAACATCAGCAGTCCATAAATTCACTCAAACCAGCAGTAAAAGTAACTCGCCGTGCAAACAGGTGGTGGAGCAGCCAAAACTGGTCCCAGTGAGCTACCATACACTCAAACCCACTGGACTGTGGCTTTTGCAGTATCAGGGTCTGTCCCAAACAGACCACAATTGCCACTAAGGACACCAGCTGAGTGGGCATCATGTAGGGGAAAGACATAATAAGACAAAGCCTTTCTATGATTGGACAGCAGCCAACCTCCAGGCCTTCTAATCAGTTTGCAGCCCTCCTGGCTTCCATGTGGATCCTGATTGCAGTTATACATATTATTCTTTCTCTGTCATGTAACAAAAACATATTTCCCTCAGCTACTGCATGCACTCTTAACACCATGTCCTAACACTCTTGAAAAAATGTTAAATATGCCACTTATCTCAGCAATGCAGACCAATGTGTGGCTTACAAGACAAAATGACTTAAACAAATTTACAGCCAGTGTCTAATAAATCATAAAAACTGTGGTCATCTCCATGAGTTTAGCTGTACTAGACCAGCTGTAAATCAGCTACAGACCAGCAGAAAGTCAGACAAACAGCAAGAAGAGGATAAGGAGGTGGATAAAGGTAAGGGGATGAAAAGAGGTACAAAGGAGAGATGGAAGGAGAAATGGTAGCCAAGGTTGGACTAAGGCAATTGGGGTGAACTCAAGAGGAGAGTCTGGTTCTCTCCTGCCCGTAGCAGCTCACTCTGTTCTGGGCCAAAACAAACATGAAGTGCCTCCTTCCACACAGGAAATAAGTGATGAGAGAAAAGAACAGCAAACTAAGAGAGCTGAGAAAAATAAAATAAAACTGCCACTGTGGTCAGCACTTCTGTGGTCAGCGTGGAATTATGCTGCAGTGCAGCATGGGGCTGAATAAAGCCAGGATAAAAATCACTAAACACAACACGATAACATTCAGGGAAGCACTGCTGCGTTTCATGATCTCACTTTACAGATCATCGAATATCAAGCAGCTCAAAATGGTACAGTCCAGCAATAAAGGAATGCATAATGCATGGTAAAACACAATGGAGGACATTTTAACTAGCTACAATAAGTCCACCGTGGAAAACAAATAAAAACGCAGTCAAGAAGGGCTGTCAGTGACATGACTACCAACAAATATCTCCTTTTTCACCATAAATGCCTTCAAACTAAAACAACATGATCATAGCAGCTACACAGCATTTGCCTGAAAAGGGAAAAATGTTCCTCTCATAAAACAGATGCTGACATGGTGAGGAGTTTATCTGGATGGGAAAACATCTGAATCAAAACACATTCATCAAGGAGTGGAGCAGAAGTAGTGCAGTTTACAGGTCCAAAATCTGAATTGTCAATTTAACATCATAGGGGTTTGAGGATTTTAAAACATACAGGGTTTTCTAATATGGGAAGAGACAAGATGTTTTACCTCTCTAGTGCACGAGGCATTAGAGAGCTAAGGGACTGCTTGATATCTAGAGATCCAGACAGCTGCACCATCAAAATCACTGAACTGTCAAGACAAACCTATCAGCTTTGCGGTAGCTTGGGGCACAAAACACTAACATCCTAATCTGTCCCTGCATAATCCCCCACACTGTCACATCTGCCCTCCAGGCTGTCTCTGACAAATGTGACCTTAACTACGAACCCATCAAAATGAGGTGTCGCTGGTCTCAGGACACATGAGCGAGACCATGGTTTGGCGAGAGCCTCGCTAGCTCTTCACAGCAGAAACAGAAATCTCAGTGTGGCTAATGAATGAGGAGGCGGCTTTGGAGTCTTGGTCTAGTTTCTCCACTCTGAGACCACATCAAGGCTTTTTTCACCTTCTCTCTGTGGGTGGCTTGTGCCATCTGTTGAGGGAAATTGCCCTATTTCCAGTTGAACTTTAACAGGATTTTTAAAATGTCGCCAAAACCCACCTTCATCTGGAAATGATTACATGTGTCAGGACGGTGGAGTCGACTCCCAGTCAACTCTCCATCACTGAAAACAACATCATCTTAAAGTAAATCCTGATGGTATTTTCCCACAAGATGCAACTGGGTTAAACTCATCATACTGCAGAGTTTTTGTAACAAACTGAACTCACACACAGTTTTTGCCAAAGGCACTTGTCACTGGAGATTTCTTCTACTCCCAGAAAACACAACGAGACATTTAGAATTAGACACAGACGTCCTCAGAGGTAAGTTTTAGTCTCTTTCTTATTGAAATACAATCTTACCCCCACTAACCTACAGTCAGATGATGGCAGCACTTTCCCTCCTTTTGCAGCTTTAATGTTTGAATACTGAAAATAAACTTGGGCAGAGACACCTTGGGGTCTGAACCAAGTGTTGAGTCACACTGCTCAGCGTCATGGTTAGTAGCTGCCAAGTGAACTGTGAATTGTAAACTGTGGAGCTAAATGTTAATTATAACACACAAAATGAGTGTTATAATTAAACTTAAAAACTGAGGGAAGGGGCTTACACTTGCCTTTTGCTTAACCTCTTAAACCCTGGGTTAATATGATGAATATTAGCAACCAGCAACCTATTTAAACACCCAGCAGACATTAGTACAACATTAGTTGTCATATGAAGTCTAGTTTCAGACACATGTAAACTCAATGCTCACTCTCAGTGCTCACCTGTAGACTCAGGTGACTCAGTGAACTAATTAGTGCAGCTTTAATGGGGGTAAACTGACAAGCATCAATAAATGTGTTGGTGGTATTTATGGGGAACATGCAATTTAAGCCTTTAAGTTCTTAAAAATCACATACAGCTGTGAATACATGTGGTAACTTATACGTCAAACACGTTTTAGCTACTAGATTCTTATATAGGCCACATACTTATTCTGAGTTTCACGCTGTAGCCCAGATATAAGTGATGATCTGCATAGGCCCCTTGATCTGTCAGTTATAGTGTAAGTGTAGAAATTATACACATGTGTAGGCGTCTTCTCTGAAATAAAGATTTAGAGGCAGTGAATAAATGTCTAAACCATATCAGAGAGTGTGGGAGAGAAAGTGGCAGATATCAGCCATTTGTATCAATCCCCATGATAAACATGCACAATGTCAAGATACACCGTCGCACAGGCACTAAATCTCTTCCTAGCAGCTCTGGCATAATGTTACAGTTGCCTTGCAATAATAGTGCTTTTATCCATGTGGGAGGCCTGGTTTGTGGCTCCGCACTAGGAATGCAAATATGAATAAAAGTTAATGCTCAGAATGATATCATGCTTAAATTAAGAGCAGCGCTCGATGTAATATGCAGGCTTTTACCTCCTCTCTACTGTAGTAAATTAAGTTTGAGATGTGGTGAGCACAGGCTTCACTTGGTGCTGGACCTTCTCAAAGAAGAAGAGTGCTTGAATGTGTTTCTGTGCCTTAAATGAACCTTGTTACTTTTGCAGCGGTTCAGCCTTTTGTGAGGTTTTGTTAGACAATGCTGTGTGTGTCTTTGCCGGGTGAAGTGGGATATCATCAGCTGTCACAGCTCTTTGTCACACAGGCCTTGGAGCCTCAGTCAAGATACTTGAAGCAGTTTATTCTGTCATCAAGATAAAACTTTTATTTAGAAATTATATGTACTGCCTTATAAACATGATTTTTTTGTTTTCCTGCTCAAATTACTTGGCGGTGATCTGATGTTATTCTGAAACAAGGCCTCTGTACAGACCGTCTGTTAGTTATGGATATAAAATGGGTCTAAAAATTACATAGAATGGTAGAGAGTCTGGAAAGTGAAGGCACCGGTTTCTGAGTCCAGCATGTGTATGCTGTCAGTCAGTCTTTAAGGGGCTGAGAGAGAATAATCTGCAGACACATCAAGCTCAAGGCTGACAGCTTGACTAACACCAGCAGATGCTTATGGCTAGACCACCGAGCTACATCCAAATGTGGGCAGCTGTTTTGGGCCGTACACACAAACCACACCCACTAGAACAGAAACTACTTACATTATTTGTACTAGTTGTATTATATTTTGCACAGGGTTCAACATGTATGTCTCTGTCACCCTTTTCATCTGTCTCGGAAATGTATCCAACTGTCTATGTGATGCGTTTAATTCATATTTAGGGTTCATCATAACTCCAACTGTTCTGGTTATACAGTAAATATGTAAAACACACATTTCAGACATTAGCATCTTACAGCCTCAACATATTAAAACACTAAATGATTTTTTGGTTAAATACTTACAGTCCCAAAATAACTGACAATAAATAAGGTGTCTTATATCCAAATCACATTGTAAATCACCAGTAGTGAGGCAGAATGTCAACATACAATGTTATGTTTTTCATAGGAGCTTTGACAGACAGAGCTCAACGCAAATATAAAGTTAATGTGACCGCAGCATGACCAGTCCCACAGCAGCATGACCAGTCCCACAGTACTGTAGGTTAGGGAACTAATGTTGGTACCAAGGCCAGACTCCATATCGAAAAATATTAACATCAACAAAATGTAAGGGGTCAGTGTAACGCACTGAAGCATCACCTGAGTATTTACCTGTGTCTGTGTCTCATAGCAGCTTTTCATAGCAGTTTTAGTTAAAAGTGACCCGGGCCTGACAGTCAGTACAACTAACGTGGCTACATGCTGCTGGTCCAAATGCTGCAAAAGAACAATGAAATGAGGAGGTTATGAATAAAAGGATGTTTTCTTAGTCTGGAGATGGTGCAGTGGTTAAGCCCCCCTCTCTCCCCTCCCACAACTCTGAATCCACATGAATCCACACTGGCTAAGACTCTGATCCCACCAGAACCTCCTAACCTGAGTCTTGGTGGTTTCCCACTCAGCTTTCATACTGACCGCAAAAAGCAAAAAAAACAATACTGCGAGACATAGATTGCTGTCTCCTTCAAAGCATGTTTTCACTAACTTAAAATGGACCATACCAATTACACTGCTGTAAACAAAATTAACAAATAAGTTCCATTACAATACTGAAGGTTTTTTATCTCATTCATGTCACCATAAGCTATTCTTCCTGCCAGCTCCTCACAGTAAAACTCTGGGAATAAAAGCACTGATCTGCACTCCTGCTGTAAAAATGCATCCCAGGATGGAAGCAGTGCAGTATGTTAAAACATATTAATGAGCATTGAGTTAAAAGGGGCTGTGTGGTGAACACTTAGGGGATTTCTACAGCTCTTCACGCGTTGAAAGTTTGCAATGTTCTTTGGCCAACGGCCAATGAAGTTATCATGACTTGGTCAGCTGTGACACACCAGCTCATCTGGAAAAGCAATATAGCTCTAACTTGGCTTCCAGGTTGAGAATACAGAGGCAACATCATCCCAAAGACAAAGAATTTATAGTGGAAGTGACCTCAAGACACGATTCTGCGTCTGGAAATGACATTACTGAGATCTTACAAACATCTCAGAGACAGATAAATAAATAAATAATCACTTGAGATTATAATTAAATAAGGATTTAAAACTAGGTTTAGATTAGGATGAAACATGGTACGATAATAGACCCCCTGTCTTTCATATGACGTGCACATTGTGGTTGCTATGGATACCAGCATCTGCCTCCCACATGCTGGGATGCCGTGTGTTTTAATGCTGGTTTTAATGAGCAGGGGCAGGCAACACTGCTTTTACTTCAGTCAGCACTTCAAAGACATCTGCATCTATGGAAGCAACTCCCAGCGAGTTCACATCTGACATTCTCACTAATAAACTGACTGAACCACCGACTACCCCTGATTTACTGTCTTTACTGTCTAAAATAAATACTGTACATACAAAATGTTAAGAAATGACACTGGATGTGGTTCAGGGCACATCTGTTATTTGTACTGATATTATGAAGATTATGCCAATATAAAAGGAATAAATGTATCATAAGATTAAAGAAATATCTAGATTTCTTAGCTTTAATGGAACAATATACACATAAAGGAAGTGACCATTCACTAAACTGCTACCTTTAACAGAAACTGTCCAGTCACAGCTTAGTAACTGTGACTACTAGGGGGTTTACTATTCTACCGTAAACTGTAATCATTAGCTTACAATTTACAGTAGTAACAGAACGTTACTGCCAAGGCCAAGGAGCATGTGATTAACTACATTCATTTATGGGATTAGAGGTCATGTTCAAAAAGCCCCACTCATGAAAACCACATATGCTGTTTAGTATTTCTCCTGTGTGTGGAAGCTGGTCCTTGACGCTGTCTGAGTTTAGGGTAATGTTAGCAGCTCTGTCCTGATCTTTATGGATTTAACCCTGGCCAATGTTACCCCAAATAAACAGCAACAGCCAACAAAATAAAAGCCGAGTCTCAGACTTTTACTCATTACACTTACAATACTAGGATAAACTAGCACTACAGTGCAATGCAAGAACAATGCGGCTGCTTTATTCCGATGTCTTCTACATGGATCGTCAGCTGGTGTGAATTTTGATATTTTTACCTGGGACATGCAGCTTCTGGTGTTTTACCACATCATATACCAGGTGCATATTTAAGACTCCCTCTATAAGATTCTCCTTTAAAAAAAAGCTGAAAACCTTAAAAAGTCAACCAGAGACTGCATTTTCTACCAACTCGCTGTCATTTCAGCTGGGAAGGTCAGTGGTTGCTGGTTACAAAGGAGAGACCTGCATTAGTCTACTTCTGTCTGAAATTAAGCACTAATTGAGCAGAAAAATTACAATGAATTGAGTACTAAATTTGTTGTAAATGCTATTAAATTCATTTTTTAATACATAATTTCACCACTGAAATATGATAACAACTAATGTTGTCTGTGATGCTTTCATCAAAAAATGGAAATAAATATGTCACTACATTTCAAACTTGGTTGAGAATTTTGGCTAAAAGAAAAAAACATATATCAAGTTTACCATCACACATCTTACATGACACCGTGTTCAGTGGACATTTTAACACCAGAATGCATGTACAGCTTGTTAATGCCGGTGTTTGCAAGAAGAATCAAACTCTGACTCTGGACCGATTATGCATGAATATAACATGTCCCATGGAAGATGTGACTTTGCAGAAGTTGCAGATTCATTCAGTTTCTTCCTTTCCCTCAGATTTCACTTCTGGCTCTGGTATAATGGGAACACTAACTAGAAGACTAACTGTGGTTCGCAACCACAAATAGAAACACAAGCTCTGGTGTTTTGGACAGTAATCACTCAGCTTTCCGCTCTCCACAACATAGCATTTCTTTAAATCAAAAGCAACATATGTCAAACCAAAATGGAAACACAGACAAGCTGGGATTATTTACTGCATCTAGAAAGATATGAGCTGCGAACAAAACAAGTGGCAGTTGTGGTTCTGACAAATATAAAAATTGTGTATATTGTTGTTTGTGCCTTTTTAATTTCTTTCAAATGTATTTTAGTATTGTACAGATAATTTTGCAGGGCTAAAAGACACAAAATTGAAATCAGATTGTCATATCAACGGGATATTCTGCAAACTGCAAGAATGAGCATTTGTAGCCAAGTGCTAAAGACAGATATAGGCATGAATGGCCAGACCTTTGATCCCGACAGTAAAAAAAGGCCTCATCCATACCACAAACTGCCCTCACAGCTCGCGGCAAAGGGCACAGCGTCTTCGTTAAAGGCTCCCATACTTGTAAAACACTCAGAAATAGCACTGAGCATCGTGAATGTACAGACATTAAAACATATAAGGTTTCACCTGACATCAGTGCTCTGATTTTGGGAACAGAATGACAGAACCGTCTCTGCTGAAGATCAACACCAAGAGATATGGACCGATGTAACGATAAAAGGAGGAGTTTCAACATTTCATGTACTTAACGTAAGAAACAGATTATCACTACTATACACTACAGTAAATTATGCATTACTTCTGTTTGAGGTGTCAGAGTCTCCAGCTGTAAAACTACATCTACCTACATCTGCAAATATTATTGACTGAATTTTTTAAGCACCACTGCCCCTCCTAAATCTCAAGTATGTTTTATCATAGTTCATAATTTTAAAATAGTTTGTTTAAAAGAGGTCTAACAGTTAGATCTCTGTGGGGTCATATATATGTGTCACTATGTAGGATAGCATACTTAATATTTCTTCATGCCTAGCTCAAATAATATATAAAACATTCAATTATTTTTCTTAGACAGTGTAAAACTTACTGAAACTCACTCAGTTTCCACTTCAATATTTTCTACATATTGGGTTTTAATAAGGTCAAAAGTAGCATTAACAATGGATCTAGAAATTTTGCTTCTCATTCAACCATTCACACACACACTCACACACTGATGGCAACAGAGCTGCCATGCAAGGTGCTGGCAGGCAAATCGGGAGCAACTTCAGGGTCAGAGTCTTGTCCAAGGGCACTTTGACATGTGGACAGGAGAAGCCAGGGATCAAAGCGTCAAATCAGAGATTAGTGGACAGCCCGCTCTACCACCTGAGCAACATATCCCTGACAGTTGACTTCTGTCAACTTGATTTCCCCAAAGATGCAACCACTCTCATTTAGTCTGATTTTTTCTAACATCCAAACTATCACAAGAGAAACTCAACCCACATTTTGTGCATTGACAGATTCCAACATTTACATAAAACTGATAGCCATGTAGTTTAAAGCCATATAAAACTGGCACGGACATCCTCATCAAGGTCTTGGCACTTCACAAGTTTGCATTAAAAACCTCAGGCACCTCACACCGGCCTCATTAATCATCAGCAAACAGGTGAGCTAAAACTAACTGAGCTGAGCCACAGGCAGTGACAGGCTAATTCAGGCTCGCAGTCTATCCCTAATAGAGTCCCAAGTACATCTTTATAGTCCCAGGACAGGCCTGACTCACCGAGTCTTCCACTAGAAGGGAAATCTAATCCCACAAGCAGCCCGTGAATGTGCTGTGGAAAAATAAACAGCTCCGAGAGCAAGTAGAGCCACAGTGAAAACAGCCATACTGTAAATACTTCCACTCAGTAGATGGAAGGATTATGGGGCTGCACTGACAGTTCAGTGACACTGTCCAGTGCTGCTTGCAGGCACTAGAAACTGGTTAGAAATGAGTACCAGGCTTATTAGCATCCACATCCGTGGATTTAGACGTCTTAATCAGAGCCAGGTTAATCACCACATCCAATAAAGCACAGGAATTCTGGTGACAAGCAGGCAGCAGCATGTCAACCATGTCCCAAACCCTCTCTGCAAAGACAGAGTCCAAAACAAACTTACACTGAGCAATGCATTGTGCAATGCAACTCTTACAGCCAGAGTTTTAGCATCTATGGGAATCCCCACTCTCTCCCAGGTTCCTCCAGGGGCCAGCAGAGGTGAAGTGGGTCCTACCTGTGACCGTGGCTTCCCCTGCACACGCATGTGGAGGCAGACGAGAAGCAGAAGAGCCAGTCCTGACAGCATTCTCTCATGTGGCCACAGAAATGTTCAACCAGTCACTCAGGCTTCCACACAAGTCCAGTGGCTGCTCCTGTCAGCCTCTTCCTCACCACGGCAGCTCTGAGAATGCCAAAAAAACCCTCTCACTACAGAGCTGATCTCTAAGAGCTCCACTTGTAAACTGAGCTGGGGGAGGTGCAGCTGGGGGAGGTGGGGGGAACTGGAGCTTTTTTAGAGGAAGGGAGAGGTAAAAAATGAATAGGAGGGAGAGAGAGACGGGAGGGAAAGGAGGCGAGTGTAACAGCTACTGCTGACAGTAAATTGGAAGTCGGAGAGGAAGTTTTGGGGAATATTTTCAACGCGAGGACGGAAATTCTTGCGGGGCTGAAATGATTGTGTAAGCAAAACCACTATGGTTAAAAGTGTGTGCAAATAATTGGCAGGTGGGCATACCATCTTCAAAGGATGCCAACAAATAGGAATTACAGAAATACACACTGAAGCAGGCAATCGCCTTCATGCTCATTCCAAATACTACAAACACACAAAGCAGAAAAGGGGGGAAATTATAAGGTTCCAAGGTCACATAGTATCATATCAAAAACATTTTTGTTTTTTTTCTTCTCACTCTTAAGATACAGCAACAACAACACAAAAACAATAAGATCCCTTTTCCCCCAAATACTTAATTATAAGCCACGTTGCAACGCTAGAAGCACAACTGCTGACCCGACTCATCATATGGTTTTCCTATTGCCCAACCATTGTTTCCACGACATTAAACCCTAATTCACCAGGACATACTGAAGTAAGGAGTACACTCTTCATCCTTGTATCTGACAGTTGGTTTTCTCATAAAATTGTATAGACCAAGTGCATCGGGGACGTTTGTCTGCACAAAGAGACTCCTGCAAGCTGCAGAAGTGAAGCGAATGAGATGATTGAAAACTTTTCTGTTTTGAAGTGGCACACGGAGACCACAACAGGCTGCTGCAGAGCCTGCTATGTACACTGAAAGGCTGTGTCTCACATGGGCTGAGCACCAGGGAACACATGCTGGGAATACGAGGAGCGGAGAGGGAGGAAGACAAACGAATGAATGGACAAGATGATGTGATACAAAAATAAGAAGAAGAAACAAAAACTGCGGAAAATCGTCATGGTGAGATTTTGACTTCTTGCAACTAATGAAGATCTTCCTTGACATTTCCAAACTTTTTATGCAAAGTTTATATGTTGCATACTTTAGTAGACATTGGTCTGCCTTACTAAATACATTTGCTGTTACTTATGTCATAAAATAGTGTGGAAAAACAAACTATTATATTGCAATTTACTTTTCTTTAAATTTTTGCTTTACTCTACATTCAGATTTATGCACGGCAGCAAATCTCTTCAGGTTTGGAACATATTTGGACCAATAATTTCTCTTCTTATCTTCACCTATCAGAGCAAGCAAGTTATTACAATACTAGTAGACTAGACACTTTGGCCAAAATCACACAACCAGTATATGGAGTTCTTAACAGTGGAATAAATTTGATATCAAGTGGTTTTTAAATAAGATTTAAAGATGGACCGACATAAGCCGTTCTCCATGTTCTCCATCCAATTTTGTGGTGGATCCGCTGATGGTATATTTGATTTTTTTCTGGGAATAGGAAGATGTCAAAATATACAGCGTGCCAATACAGTCCTTAAAGAAGATGCAGAGATGAATGATGGACAAATAGACAGAAACATGTAGGTATTGTATAGTGAATCATTGGACCACAGGATTCCCTTGACTTTGACACAACTGCAAATGTGCAGCTCACTGTAAAATTAACAGCTACTATGAAGCTTGGGGCTTCTGATTAATATGTGCTCTTACACGTAAGTCAGCTGAGCAGATTGCCAAATATTTACTTGCTAATGATATGCATGCTGGCTCCACACTCAAGTCACAACCTGCCACCTTTTCCAATACTTTGCAACAGCAAGCAGAGACACTGAGTGCAAGGAAGAGTAGCAAGAAATAAATATCTCCACACCTGCAGCTGGCTTGGCTTATACTGGAACAGCATCAGCTGAGACATGTGCACACACACACAAGCAAGTCCCACCTGACCCAGTTCATCCTACCAGTACCATGTGTCTTTTCTCAGAACACAAGCAGTAATTTTGTGAATGACTCAGAAAATCAGCTTTGTTCATCCTCCACTCCCTCACTACACACACACCATACACATATACAGAGACACCATGAAGCCTCACATACAGTATGCCCAGTAAGCAGCAAAGTGACAACAATGTCTCCAGTAAAACACAGCACAGCTGCAGACATGTAGGTGGGGAATGACCCTTTTCAGCAGCCCATCCGTCATGATGAACCTTCAGACATTGTCTCCTGCTCTTCTGATCTGCCTCTGATCTGGACAGATCTCATAATGGAGGCATAGCGCCCAGAGGTCGGGCAGGGCCAGGGTGACTCTCCAGTACACCCTGGAGTCTTTGTTTCCTTCAACATGTGGGTCAGCCCTGAAGCAACCCTGGCTCCAGGCACCTGATTCTTACAGTCTCCAATTTACACACGCCAGAGTCATGATCTACAGCAGGTGGGCTCAGCAGTACCGTACACTGTCAGGGTCCGGCAAACACATACTCATACAATAGCTGTATTCAGCCCCTTTTTTATTCTCTGTCATGTATCCAGTCTTTCTTGGTGTTTGGTGAACATTTAAATCCAAAGCTCATTAGCAGAACTATGACTGCAAACATTTTAGCAGGTGTGGCCTCAGCGGGAAACACTCTACCTAGCAGCTGTAACGCCTCTGTCATTAATTTACCTTACATCATGCTCCATACATGCTCACACTGAGGGATGAGAAAAGAAGACGTAGGAAACAATACTTTCACATCGCGTAGGCCGTATTCAAAACCTCTAACAAATATCAAATTCAACATCTCCACTCATTTTTATCCACTCCCCCCAAACAGTTGATCAGTAAAGGCTGAGAAAAAGAAAGTAGGAAGAGGAAACACATGATTTTTGTGCATCTGGGATATATATTAGTCAGCAAGGCCAGGCATGTAGGTCCCATGATTGCTCCCTTTGAGCAATGTATTTGACTGAAGAAGGCAGGAGTGGAGTACAGGGAGGAGAGTTGATGAATAAAGCAGGTTGAGGGGAGATTTGGGCTGGGAGGGGCAAGGTGTGGCTGAGGGAGGCTGCTGTTTCTATTTGTTTCATTCAAAAAACACAGCTGACAGAGTCTGCAGATATAAAGAAGTTCTCTGTACATAAGAGGCCTCCTACCAGGTGCCATCCTGAGCCAGCTGCACAGGTCCAGCATGTGGGGTTTCATTTCAACCAAACACTAGCAGCTGATGATGGTGAGATTCTTATCTGTGGTGTTTGGGTCAACATTATGGCCATCAATGGCACACAGTCTCTCTTATTGTAGCTTCATACATGTACTGTCAAACGCAACATTAGCAGTGTGAAGTTTAGCCTAACTGGCAGCTTGCTCTATTACAACTATGTATGGGTAATGCAAGATGTTCTGACTGGTTGTGATCCAAGAAATTGTGTTTATGTTTGCTCCGAAAGCTTGCTACAAAAATAGGTGCAACTGCTCCCCAAGTATCGTTTTAGAGTTAGTTTAGTTTTTCCCATAATTTCCTAGGAACACCAGAGACCAGCCACTTGTTCAACAGGTACTCTGGTTAGTATTGCACTTCCATAAACTTGGGGAACTTGCCAGAGAGAGATTAAGAAAACATGGCACAAATTGAAGCAGCAGAGGCACAGACGTCTTGACTTTTAGATCCTAGAAAGGATTAAGCTCAAGAAAGCTTTATCCTACACTTCCCATAGTGCAATCTAATAGTCTTCCATTAGACCCGACCTGCCCAGTAAATACCGACACCATTCAAATGCCACATCCCATGTTTGTAACGGAAGCTTTCTGTTTTAAATTTGTAGATTTTTTTTTAAAAAGGTATCGTAATCACGTCCTCTGAATTATTTTATCAGACTTTTAACATCTCCACAGCCACAGAGGAGATACAGTTGTTTTCACAGGTTGAGAACCCCATACACTGGAAAAGTTTGAACTTCCAGTGACGTATTTATTATGTTGCTCACAGTGTAAAGGTACACATCGACCATGACTTGTGTCCCTTAGACCTCATACAGCTGATACATCCTAAGCCTGGAGAGGACATGATTCTAAAATATATGTTGTTGTCTTTGACTGTCATCGTCTTAAAATATGTTTTCAACCTATTAGGCCTGAACAGAGACAACTTTATTTTTTCATTGAGCGAGACTTGATAGCAGACCCAGACTGTGGCCTGTAAAGGCTCCAAGCCCCATTAGTTACTCAACAGACTTGACCTCAACAAGAGGCTTTTGTGAAGCACAACACTGTGACTGAGTTACAAGACTAGGAACAAATAAACAAGATAAGTTCTGTGTTAACTCATTTGTTTCTGTGTTTAATGTCTTTATAGACCTGCTGGACGCCTTTTGTTAATGAAGTTGTTAGATACCATCAGATAAGAGTCTGATTTACAAGGGGGTTTGACCCTGAGCAGCAGAAAACCAACAGCACAACTCTCTTAGTAACAGCAACAAGTAACAGATCGAGCACACACACTAACACGTCCTGATATAGAAATGCATATTTATAAATAGGAATTTATAATTAAGTGTGCACACCAACATAGATATGTTCTCGCATACACCTTCTCACAAACACCCATAAGTGCAACATCCAACCACACATACACTCACACCTTCATTTTTTATCTTATACTCAGATGAATGACCCTAAATTCCTGGCACCCAGCGAGCGCTGACCACACATTGAGAGCTCCAGATCTCTGACATTCCAAGCAAACCGATGAGGCATAAAAAGTGCTCAACTGTGTCTTCAATTGACAGCCACCCAGGTAGCAGCCAATCACTGTCAATGGCCGTCTGTCTGAGGAAGATCTGTGTAATTGCTGGGAGCTAAAAATACAACCTTGTATCTGTATAGTACACCCTCGTAAATCTGTCTGGAAAGACCGGACGCTGGGACTCGCTGCTCTCCACCCTCGAAACACACCCCACTGCAGAGCTCAGTCTGCTGTGTGTCCCCCAGTCACTATCATCGGTCCATCTTATCAGCCATGTATCCATTTATCTATCACCAGTCCGCCTGCTTAGTCTCACACAAAAGCACACATACTGAACACATCATGATGACCATGGGTCAGTTAATGATATCATGAGTCAGCACAATATGAGTGAAATGCAGGTGATCATGGCATGGCAGGACTAAAGTGTGTCACACTGTGACAATGAAAATCGCATCACAGAATATCAGTTCAGTGGATATCGCAGAACAAAATACCAATAATTACAAATATATATTAAAACAATCTTCCACACCACAGTAAACTTTGCAGATTTCCCATTTTTTTGCTTCCTTACACTTTGGTATAGATCTCCTTCATCTGTGTACACTACTCTAGTGAAGGTATTTTTGGTTCATCTGAATCAAAACCAAGAGGAAAAGTGCATGGATCTGATTGTGCAAATACTTTCTTTATTTCTGCTGACATCAATATTTGGGGGTACTGGCCCAGTTGTTGTTGTGCTGAGCTGCCAGAATATGATCAGGAAATGGAAGTTCAGCACAGAGCTGAGCACCAGCTTGTCTTCTGCTCTTCCTGTGGACCTATATTCCTGTGTGGTACCATACCAACATAATCCAGACAATGTGTCAAAAAAAGCTGCACCCATACAAACATTTATTTATACTCCTTTTACATTTTGTGTTTGTGAGAAAACATTTCTAAGAGTGAAGAAAGGCAGAATTGAGGAAAAAAATACAACCATTATTTAGAGGAAATTAACAGACCAAATGTAAAATGCAGGCTATGAACAGAGAAACCACCAGTGTCTTTGAAAAATATCAAATGGGACGAATGAGACATCAAATGCAGACACTATGCTTTCTCACATCTTGGAAGAGACCCCACTTACAAGGTTAAACACTCCCCTGTCTCCTGAAGAAAGACTTTATGAGTTGTAGCAGAAAACAGCAGTAATGTAACAGTGCAGAAGAAATGTGTAACCCCCGAACCCAGAGCACTTAAGCCTACCAGAGCTACACCAGTCACACAGAGCCAGTAAGGGCCGACGTGGGCCAGTGAGGACCAGCAGGGGGGACAGCAGGCCCCATCAAGATCCGGAAAGTTTAGGCCAACCTAAGACATCAATCTGTCATCTCCTTCACATCTTAACTTCTCAGCCACCATTTGTCTTAACTGTCCTGCAACTGGAATTCTCATATTCAAGTCCTCATGACAGCAACAAGTGCCCTAACAAGTGTCATTAAGCAGGATACTGTATCACTACTAGCTCCAGGGCTGCAGCTCTATAGCTGAACCTCATTTTTGACTCTATGTGGAGGGAAATTAGAAGAAGCAGTATCTCTGTTTCAGGGATAAATTGAATATTGAAGGCCTATATTTTAGTTCATTTATGCTTTGTTTTCTTTACATTACAGATAAAGAGGGATTCCTGGCACTAAAATGTTTCAAAAACCAACTCCAGTGAGTAAGTTATGTATTAATTAAATACATTAATCTTTGCAGAAAAAACTTCTGTTTAACAATCTGTTTAACAATTTAATAAGACAAGTCTATAGACATGCTAGTGGCTCTGTGAGGCTGTATGTTGGCACAGCAGTGCTATAAGATAAATGCTAATATTAACATGGTCACCATGACACAATGATGTTAACACTGACCAACCCAATAAAACTGAATAAGGAAATGTGGCAGATTAAATAACAATCTTTACTTTTTGCATGTTTTTCCTTTGATGTGTGGAGTTGTTGCTGTGTTCTCCTTCACAGTTTAACCTTTTTAAAGAAAACAAGCAGACACGTTTGCAAGGCTACCAAAAATTATGATATGCCTTTAGCTATCTCAGTCGGTCATGTGACCCTCACACAAGCGTCTCCCCAAGACTCATGATGCTTGGCTAAAGAAGTCATAAATATAGAAGAGCTACACATCTCTGCTGTGTAAGTTAAAATCATTTACTTTACTGCACAGTTAATTTGTGCTCTTCAGCAAATGCACATCATATTTGTTACTGTAAGTCCAATAGCTGAAGACAGGCTCTGCTGACATGAATCCATAACCATCTGCAGTGGGTAATGATGGGGAACACCCTGTGAGCCTGCAGCTGGGGCTTGTCGTGACGGAGATGGGATTGAGGTATCTCCACCAGTTCGTGCCAGGCAGGCTGTATATCAGAGCACTCATCCCCCTTTTAACAAGTCTGCCTGTCCACCACAGCGGGGAATGCATAAAACAGATGCAGCTGTCAAAGGAGAGAAGTGAGGAGTGGCCGAGGCTGTTGTTTGATGAGTTTGGGCCTGAGCCACGTTAAGGGTGCTGGGAAACATGCCAGTCAGAGAGGAAGACTGTGGCTGGGACCTTGACATTGCACTGGATCAGATGTAGCCTCATTTATCTGTCATCTTTATTAGGAGACAACAATACGTCAAAACCCATGCTGAAATCTCTCAGGTCATTATCAGTAACCATTAATGCTAACTGGACCTGAATCTTAAAAAAATGACAGGCTCATTCAAAATTTGGCTCAAATATCATCCTCATACATCAACAAGACTTAAACTTCAGCTTTCATGACTGGATTTCCTGTTATTTCATCATTGTCTCCAACCTGGAGCAAGTGTGATGAGCAGTAGGAAGTAGTGCAAACCAAGTCTTGGGTCTATTATAGTCCAGGCAAGATAGATTTTTACCCTCAGCTGGGCCCACCACCACCGCCAGCAGAGAAGTGTGTGGTCAGTGATCGCCCTTTAAAAATACACACACCCTTCTCAAATGCACTTCCTTGGTATAAAGGGAGAGAAGTCGCAGCTGAATGGAATTCCCACCATAAAGGGATCTTTCTTTCACCGTTCATTGGAAATGAGTGACCACATTCAGAGGAGTTTCAGTGTCTCAGAGCTGGCGTTTTCAATGTGCACAAGTGCACATGTGAATCATAAAAAATGTTCAGTGTTTCTACTTTACACAGACAAAAAACTGATCAAACGATGTCAAATGTATATGATATAGGCCTGTGATTTTACTAAAATGACGTAGTGCTTTCCTTCTTAGTTTATATCCAACACACCGGTATGACTTAATGCAATAAAAAATACCTAAAAATAACTGCAAATTACATTATATACAATAAGATTTACAGTTTAAGGAAAAGCTTATGTCATATTATAGTTTTCTACAATACATTTTATATTATGTGTGTCAGATGGGTGGAGGTTACCACAGTGGACAAAATGATTGGTGCAAAGATCTACTGAAAGTCTATTTAAGCTTTTAGTTTCTTACCTGAACATTATGCTATGTGCAGAAACAGAGAGCAGGAAACTAAATGAATTTCTGACTTGGCTTTGAATGTACTACAGTGATTCTGTCCAACACTAAAATCATCCCTACAGACCCCTGAGAAAAATACTTCTTTTCTTTTTCTTCAGTGCAGTGTAACTCACTAGTTTTGAAGCATCTCCTTCTGAGACAGGACAAATCACGAAGAAAAGCAAAACCCCAGCAGCACACACAAAGAAAGCTGAGTGTTTTTAACAGTGAGCGACTGCTTGGTGTGCCCACGCTCTCCTACATTTGGGATGTAGACTGCCTGTGAGTGAGCATAAGCACTAAAATGGAATGACAAAACATTGCCAGGGCACTGATGCCCTGTGACAAATGTGTGTGGGAAACCTGAACACCAACACAGAAAAAACAAGAGAGTAATCTTGAAATCTGCCATGTGCTTTTACTGAACTATTCAATTGTTGGGGGTATATTACACATGCTGATGGATGTTGTGATGGATGTGGGTCTAAGCTACACACCACTAAAACTGTTTGCTCTGTTCAAACTACCAGCAACCACATCACCAAACACTTGTTGCATCCCATGTCAGAGTGTTCAGGAAAGGCCCTAAGGTGCCTCTAAGGTAGAATATGAGGGTGAAATCACACAAGTTTGCCCTACAAGACAAAAGCTGAAGCATTGCAAACTACAGGATAAGACGATGATTTGCCTCATTAGTTTTGGTAGTAAAACTTGATAGGCACGAGTCTCTCAAACAAGCCAATCTGTGGGTGCCACTGTGTCAAATGCAGAAATATGAGATGGAAGCCTGCAGAGCCACTGGGGGCCAAACGGTCAAATGGACAGAGCTAGGTTGTTATTCATGCCACATAAAAGGTGTCAGGGTGAGGTATTGGGGACCACACAAACTGTGGGCTGTGTGGTAGGAGACAGTACTACCTGTAATCCTGTGATCAGCAGCCATGCATCACCACAGCAAGCATGACCTCTACGGTTTGGTTTGTATGGAAAGTTAAAATAGCAGCTTAATTGAGTCACATTTCCCTCTAACACAAAAGCACACTCCAAATGTTTTGAATTCATTTTTCATTATTATGATTAAGTATCTAAAAATCTGTTCATTTGCCACAACCTGCAGTAGAGAACCGCCATGGGAACAATATGAAAGCCAGAACTAAAATTACCTCCAGGCCCCACTGTACAAGTAAAATAACTCACAAAGGAAACACTGAAGAGTTGTGAGCTGCTATGTTATGAGAGTGTAATGTCAGTTCAAACTCATGACTTTGTCCCTTTCTCCCTCTATTACACACGCTACACCATAAAAATGAACAAATGTAATGTAGAGCACAACAAATGTAGTAGTATGTGATGTGCAAATGTGCACATTAATAATATTTAACATTAATAAATACATGCTGCATTTGGATTTGACCGCATATTCACACACACACTCCTCAGTTCATGCAATACACAGCACTAGCTGAAAATAAAGGCAATAATCTCTAATTAAAATTAAAACAGAACCTAAGATACCTGTAACACTATATGGCATGTGGCAGTCAAAATTTATCTCTAAAAATGCACTCTATATATCGGAGTATATCACTAACACTTCTCAGTGTCTTAGGGACAGTGCACCAGTCTGTACAGTAGCTATGTGTGAGATACCTACTGTACCATCTGGTGTAGCAGTGTTTCAGTTCAAATGGACTTTAATAGACTATTTATTGCATTTCATTGCATTTTCATTTGCATTTTACCTAACTGGTTTTATTGGTCTTGAATATAGCCAACAGAATAGACCAATGAAAAGTGAACTTCTAAAAAGCAGAGCAGTAGAAGGTGATATTGCTGCAGTATAACAACCACACAATCCCACTTATATATAAACCAAAACAGAAAATCAATCTTGGTTTGTCATTTTAGTTTGACAGGTCAGAAAAGGAATAAACAGTCTGGTTTCCAGTACAGCTGGGAGCGGTACCATGGAGCAGCGACTGAAAACCACACTTTTATGTACTGAATGTGTGAAACTCGTTGTAAAATACAATCTGGCATATGCCTGTAAGAAAACCAGTAGCTGAGAAAATTTGTAGTACTCCAGCCTCATCTACTGACCACAGCAGCTGGTTGGCTCCTGGGCAAAGCTGGGAGTCACCTGGGCCACATCATATATTTTTCCACACATACACTGACTGCTACAGCATCCCCAAAAACTAAAGACTAAAGGTAGGCCACTGACCAACACCAAAGTTTTAGAATTCATCCTCTAGGGACCTTGAATATCTTGAGACTATGTAACAGCACTGTATCCAATAGAAATTAAACTTCTCTTTACCTTTGGTAAATTTTGATCCATCACTTATTACAGTATTTTGACAAGTTATGAGGTATCATGTTAGGTCAAGCAGAGTGCACCAAACCAGCTGACCATCAGCTGATTCAAACAGGCACCAATGATGACTGACACTTCAAACAATCTGTTTGAGCTGCCAACTCCTCATTCTTCCCTGTGGTTCCTTCCTGCTCCACGCTGCTGCTGCTGCTTCTGCTGATGAGTAGCTGTGCTGCTTGCTCCCTCTACCAGCCCTCTGTTACAGTCTTCAATATATATATAAGTCTATCAATATACTTGCTATGACATCTCTTGCTATGGCCGTTATGTATATTCCATATGTCATAGCATGTTTCTGCTGTATCCCCTAAACCTTGGAGGAGAGAGCAGAGCCTGTAGGGCCAGCTACTAAAGTTTATCAATTTCCATAATCATGTTTAATTCCAATGATGAGAGTGGTTCTGATTTAAATTAAATTATCCAGATGTTTTTACATTATCTCTTGGCTTGTAGATTGGGTGAACTCCAGTTCAAATGGTTGGACCAGCTGAGAAAATCTCAGTAGGGAAAGAGATGAGAAAAAAAATTCCCTTTCCTGAAAAACTGCTGATGACTTTGAATCCTAAAATAATCAGCCAGCAAAGTCTAAGGCAGGAAAATAAATTATTAACTTTTTGTGTAACCGCTTGATTTAGACTCATAAATCACAATTTAGTTTCCACTATAAATAATAATTCAGCCCAACCCATGTGAAGGATCAACGTGTCAAGTGTGTTAACAGTGGAATTGTGATCAAGGCCAAAATAAGAGATCATAGGGTTTTCTAACTTGATTAAATCTTAATGTGGCAAAGATTGTCGTTGGATTACAGTGCATGGGAAATACATGGGTTTCACTCAGTAAGGTCAGCACAAGCAACTGGAAATGACCTCCTTCTTCAACATATTTCTCTGAGTTAAACCCTGATCAAAAGAATGTTAAAGTGAATCCAGCACGCTGAATACATAGCCAGCCATGAGCAGGCCCACACAGCGACTTATGTCTCTCCAACTCTGTGCTCACAGGTGTGTTTTAATGGTGTGTATTAAATATGGGGTCAGAAGTAGAAATATGTCCTACATTGAGATCCCAGATCTCCTGCTTTGGCCCAAGGGGGGTAGAGACTTCCTCCTGACCTTCACTTCACTCCTCCACATCACTAAGGAAGAGCGCAGTCTTACGCTGTGCTGCCCTCTGCTGCTCACAACGATCAGTACGTCAGACCTGCTGCCTGACATGAACAAAATGTAGTCACCCTAGAGATGAACTGACCAATTCTTGTACAGCTTTTATAATGAAGTAACTATGATGTGTCAGTTCAATGTGTACTGAGTCTGGGGTGGGATTGAAAAAGAAAATGCCTTGTGACTGAAAGGTTTAAAGGATTGAAATGTCCTTGGCACCCGGCAGCCTCAATGAAGCAGTGTAGTGGCCAAGAGTGTAGAATGAAAAAGTACAACTGAGCTAATAAAGTCCTCACATACAATTACGTGAGCATGAAGCATGATAATAAAGAAAACAAAACCCTTTATTGGATAAGTTTCTTTATGAAATTTTTAAAAATGCCTACCATACACTTTCCTGCCACACAGAGAGAGGTGTCATTCGGGCCACACGGCGTCCCATCAATCACCCTGTCTGACTGTTGCACGTAGAACCTGAACCCTATGGCCCGGCAGTTGAGTTCACAGTGCTGATCCCCAGGAACTAAGGCAAGATTTGTGAGATGGTTAGATGTATTCAGAAACATTTTGATAACACATTAGTTTCACAGCATGTAGAGACAAAACATAGAAGAACTATAGAACTGCATAAAAGACAATCAAAGACATTTGATTGATAGCACATAATGCAAATGAATCATCTTTACATGCAGTGTTTAACTGCCTCCATCCATTTATCTTGTGTCTCAATACATTACTTGACAAATCACACATTAAAACCCAGTATTTAGTTGCTATGTAAAATATGAAGTAGCTGAGTTAGTGAACACTCATTCAAAGGACTGTAGAAAGATCTGTTTGTAGCAGGAAAATATTCAGGCTCTGGCCCTTACAATTTTTTTTTTAAGATTCAGATTATAAATTTAATTTCAGTCAGTCTACACACTAAAACAACATGGAAAGGACTTAAAAGTAACACTATGTTTAGTTGCTTTGTGACTTGACTAAAACTGCAGTGAAAGGTAACATAGCAACAGATTAGGTACAACACATGTTCAAATGCCCTAAAATATAAAATACATAAATGGAGTTTTTGAAATTCTGAATACAATTTCATAATGTCCCATTAGCAAATTGTACAATAAATGTTGGATGACGCACACAATAACTAACTCTTGTTTGAAACCAGCTCCTTGATTTCAACTAAAGATTCCCTGCTTTATTTGATGACATAAAAACAGCAGTGACAGGATCCTGATCCCTGGTCTCTCCATTTTGTTCAAGTGCTTTATCAATTAGATATGCTATAAGCCCAAAAGCCAGGTATTTCTTAGGCAAATGTACAAGAGAGACAGTTTGTTTAAACATTGTTCAGACTGGGTGTCGAATGATCCGGACTCATACATTTACCTGGGGTTATTTAATCTTTACATCTGGATTACACATCAGTCAAAGCTGCAGCACAAAGACAAGATCTCAAAACACACATCTGTCTGACAGGGTATTAATTTGGAGACTGTTATTTCCATTAGTGTTCTCAGAGAAATGACATTTCAGGGAGGTGTTTTGACTGTTGCCTGGATACTTCAGGTGAGTGAGGTCAGAGAGTTTGTATGAATGAACGATCATCTGTGAGGCTACAGACAGGTGACATACAGCAGGCCTTACATCACAGCACACCTTAGTTCATACAGGTCACAGGTCAGACAACTGAAAATGTAACAGACTGTGAAAATGTGATTAATGTCATTAGGACATGTTCTCTTCGTGTTGTCCTTTTAACTCATGAGATTTTTTTTAGAAACCACATGGCTGTAGATGTTATTTTTACAACAATTTAATGTAATTACATAATTCAGTCTCTGCAAAAGTGAAACCAGTGTAACATACATGTGCTGTAACAAACTGTACATACATACAATGCATAAAAATGTACATACAACCTACCCTCATTGAAAGGCTCCCACTCGTACAGCCTGCCCATGAAAGGCTGGTTGTTGTAAGAAGAACACTGAACAGCCCTGATATGTCTGCTGGATGGAGGACAGGCCTGAGGGTGGACCAGACACACATACACATACATTTAGTTTCCATGCAGATACAGAGTGCAACAGGTAAATCCTTTTTGTAACTGCAGCGAGCTCACATTTCTCATTGTTATGCTCCACAGCCAGTGACTGACTGATGGAATCAACCTTCTCTGTTTTAACTGTTTAGCCTTCCACTTGTTGCTCATTCTTTCTTGCCAAAAGTAGTTAGATTCCAGTATTTATGAAGGCTCGCCAGTGAAACCCAATCTCCCTTGTGTCTCTTTGTATCTCTTCATATCTCCTTTGTCTAAACAAGCCCCCGATCTGCTTTACTTTGCTTGAATATCTGTGTCATCGCACACCAGAGACAATATACAGAACCAGACACTGTTTAAATTTATTTTAATGCACAGGATGGATTCCGTACCCGGGAATCAAATAAGCAAAGCTCATCCAAGCACTTGTGCATTACAGCTGCGGTTTGACTGGTATGGTTTCCTAAGCCAATAGTTTCAGTAATTTTTTTTAATACTGAAGCTGCCAGTAGAAAATATTTAGTGTAAGTATTAAATAGCTTTAAATTCTAACAAATATTTCAATCCAAAATAAAACAGAAAAGTATTTTCCAGTTCCAACTTAGTTGTATAATGAATTGGGGCCCAGTTTAATTTCTGATGGTACATCCCAGTGCAGAGAAGATAGGAGCTCAAACTCAGCTGAGTGTTCAAACTGATTTGAAGAGGTGATATGAAAATGTTGCGTACATTACTGTTGCAGACCCTGTAGTTAGCGTGCTCCCCTGTACAGAAGGAAGTTGGTAAAGGGTTATAAGGTCTCTCCGGGTGCTGCTGGGGCCCAGAGGTCTGACTGCCTGATTGTAGTTCCTGCTCCACCCCCTGCACGGCTGAACCAGGCTGGTAGAGGGGGGCCCAGACTCGCTTATTTCTGGGCTGCTTTGCCCTGGGCTGCATGTAGGGTCTGCTGTAGCGATGGAGGTTGTTAGAGGGGTCCAGGTTGTTTGACCTGTGATCACCGTGGCCTCTAACGGTGGGGTGGAGGGCACCAGAAGCCACAGAGCGTCTCTGTCTGTGAGGGCGACTCGTCCCAGAGCCCTGGCCTGCGTCTGTCTGCAGCGGAGCAACGTAAGGAGCTCTCCCATAGCCGTACCTCCCTGGGATGATGTGACTGGCCCTGCTGAAGACACAAATATGAGGAGATCCAACATTAAACCAGTGACAGTGTACTCATTATCATCAAAGTTTTGTCTACTTACCCTCTTACAACCAGCCACAGACTGTACAACAGAGGCCATTTGGTACATTTGGATCAGTTTATTCTTCTGTTAAAGATGTTTTAGCTAAATGTCCTTTTTGACTGAGGAAACCGTCAAAGAGCTTCATCCGAACGAGAACTTTTGAGAAGCGCCAGGATCCCAGTAGAATTCTGGGAGCTTTTGTCATTATTTGGCTCCTTGGATTCCAACTCAAACAACCCCCCATTACTCAGCTGTCAGCTCTGTTTGTTTAAAGGCAAGCACAACAGGAAGGAGGTCACAGAGCTGCCAAGCACAAGCCAAGCTTTGACTCCATCCATAAAAGACTAGCTTTCCACTGGAGGGCAGTCAGATGGCCCACAGTGATGGCTCCAAAGAGTCACTTTTAGATCGGGCTGCTCAGCATGCAGCACAGCCGTACAGGCTCTTTAAGGACTTGCAGATCTAAACAAAGACAAGAGCTGCAATACTGAAAAATACACAATGTTCTTTTCTGAACATCTCAATATTGAAATGAATTTCAATAGATTTTTGTTTACAATATTTCTTCAGTGTTTAAAAATGTAACTCTGAACTCTTGTGGTGTGATGCTCCTGACCAGAGGGTGATGGCCAAATGGTTACAGGTTCACTGAAATGAAATAAAACATCAGTCTTCTTTCACTCTCACTTCTCTTTCAATTCTACTCATGAAACGATTCAGATTTCAGATGCGATTTTAACTCTTGATTGTTTTGTAGCCACAACCAAACCCATCACCATGAGTGATACCAGTACCTTCGTCCACCTGGCCGGGTCTCTTTCCTCAGCTCACCGCGACTGCTGCCGTTGGAAGGCCTGCCTGTGTTGCGGTGCAGAGGAACTGTTGCCTGCAGGGTTGAGATGACATGGCCTGGTTGTTGGGGATGACCTCCAGCTCTTCTCGAGGGGTACTGGGATAGAGCGTAAACAGGCAGGCAGGGCCTGCTCTGCTCTTGTACCCCTCTTCCACAGCTCCGGGAACAGATTGACCAGGACCCCCAGGCGCCCCAGGAGCCCTGAATTTCTCTATGCTCTGCTCTGAACTCCTGATGGGGCTCTGCCCTCTGAGGAACCTGTATGGAGACAAAACAACCACAATTACTGACACCACAAGTGCAAAGAAAAAAGATAGTGCCAAGGATTGATGGAAAGCCTCCATCTACAAGACTTTAATCTCCCCAGATCGTGGCCTTGTATAAAAGCTCAAGTCAGTGAACTCATCTCATCCACATGACTATCCAGCACCTCCGCCTCCCACCACTGTTCATGAAATAGACCTCAGTTCACGGTTATAAAGGCCTGATTTGGCTGATTACTGGGTGTCCGTTAATGGCCTATCCCCCACTGGCTACCTGCATTTCTCACTGTTGACTCTATCCCTCTGTGCAACTCTGCCAGGAACGTATTAGCAGTGATCACTGCACTCTCTGTTTGAGGAACCTGCCAGCAGGAGGCCTGTGCCAAGCCTGCTTTATCCATGGAGCCGCGTGGAAATCCTGCTCTTTAAGGAGCACTTTGTCTCTATTCACAGCAACCTCTCTGGGCAAACACATGGCTGTAGTAAAAGCTCAGCTGCCTTTGACTTTTAGCGGATGGAAAGAGAATACAGAAGCAGTAGGGAGAGTTGGCAGGAAGCTCTTCTGCTGTCAATCAGCCTGTGCAGCTATTCAGAGAGACCTCAGACCTCCCTCCACCTCCCCTACCCTGCTTCAGCCTTTGTAACTCAACGCCACTGTCGTCTCCCATGTCAGCCACAGGTCACACAGCTGGACTCCCGGTGGAAACACATGGAGCCGACTCACAGAGTCTCTCACAGAGACTCTACAGACTGACTAGATAGATGATCTGTCAGTCAGCTTCATACACTTGGCGCACCCACTAGTTGGATCCATGTAGTTCCTGTGGCTCCAGAGTTCAAGAGGTGCTTTGCTGACATCAGCCCTCTCTGTTTTGCTGCAATCCACAGAACCTTTCGCCCTCTTTCATTGCAACTTAACAGATTAGCACTCTGGTCAGGTTCCCCCGGCAATACTCTCACTGTTTACACACACTGAGAAAAAAAGAGGGTGGAATGTAAGTCTATAACTTGAGATGGCATTTGGTTATGTTAACAAGACACGATCATGCATGCCATCTTTGGAGACGAGCGTTCCACTCTCCTGTGCCAACCAAGCGATTAGACTGATAGATAAAACAAAAGGAAAAGTTGATGTACGTCTAGTATCATGAGAGCGTGGGTGTCAAACAGATCACACATGTCTTAACAGAGATTTTTTTTTTCTTTTCAGTAGCACCACCTGCTACACAACTGCTGCTCACCTTCCTGTGGTCTGTTGTGTGTTGGCAGTCCAAGGGGTCTGACCAAAGCAACAGCAGCAGCACAGAAACTCTACAGACAAAATACACAAGTTATTACAGGTGATAGAAGCAGTTTCATTTAAATTAAAT
>JBBMJY010000001.1:6719528-6767139 GCA_037833715.1 Toxotes lorentzi | reverse complement strand
TACCTGACAATCCAGACACAGGCTCTCTGCATAGCTCCTGGATTCTTAGATATGGACGCTTAAGTGTAAAGAGAGAAGTTGCATTAGCACACACCTGAGTGGTACTGACATTTACAAGACAGCTGCTGTCTGTGTGGCCACAGTCCAGAGGCACTAGAGGGTGAAAACCCACTCTGTCTAATCTCTATCCAACTACATAATACTGTAGGCACCACTCACCATTTTAGTGTCTTTGGAAGACAAATAGTAAATAGTGTTTAAAATGTGACGTACATTACTTTACAGCACAGTGCATTACAAAAAATCCTATTTCGATTTGCCACTTAATCTTCCTGACAGTCTCTCTAGACTCTTGTGTGTGATGACTCAGGGGAAAAAAGGACTTCTACCCACCATGTGAGTTGACCTCTGGCTCCTAAAACTGCCACCCCCTTAACAGCAGGTCTGAGGTCCATATAACTCTACTCTGCTTTGCACCTTGTCTAAATTAAATTACGTTCACTGAACCAGACAGGATGGTCGGAAAGTGAAGCTGCAGCCTTTTCAGTGTCCAAGGCAGGAGAAAAACTATACACACTTTACAATACACACACTCCCTAACACTCTCCATACATTTCACACTCATTAACTTAATATATGAATCTATTGTTGTTGTTATCAGTTATTATCAGATTATTATCATAGAAATAAAGAAAGAACACCCGATGTACCTGTATGTTACTGATGTGGTGAAGTATCTGCTACTTCACTGTACTTTCTAACCAGTGTATCCTACAGCGCTCACTGATCTATTTCCACGCGCTGGTATCCTCATGGTCGAAACATGAATCCAGGTGGAAATGCGGGGTTTTCCTCCAGAGACTTGGTACTAATCCATATAAGTAGCAGTAAATCCGCGGTCAGAGTTGGGAGTTAAATGTTGGCGCAGCAGAAACTCCGGATCCTGGTCATCGTGGCGTTTCCAGCGATTCTGCTTATACTCACAAACACGGAGAATGACAGAAAGCTGGAAACCGACACGGCTGATAGAAAACAACCTCTGCTGCGCCCCCTGTCGCAGTGTGTGTGTGCCATGTAAATATGTAGGTGTGTGACCCCCCCCCCCCCCACTCCCCCCACTCCCCCCACTCCCCCCGTCAGTGCCGCGCTGGGAGTTTCTTGTGTGTGGAAGAGAGACGGTGAGAGCGCAAGTTTTTCCAATGCTCAGTACCGGTCTCTCTCTCAAACTCTCTCACAGAGGCCCAAAGCAGAGCCACAGACAGGTAGGCCTAAATGATCTCACTTATCAGCTGCAGTGAAGCCAAAGCGCAAAGCTCCACCCAGCAGCTGTGATGATGAACGTTTAAGGGACATATAAATGACATTTGAGCACTGAAATTCAGTTCAGGCAGTAAATTAAATTCGGTGTGGTCCTGTTTACCGCTTTGGTTACTCTGTAATGGCCAATCACAAGACAACAAGAAGGTAATCTTAATTCCCTGCTGTTCAGCAGACTTCGTGTTACTTTTTATTCACTGGGACCTGACTGAATATTTTTCAGCTAGAAGAAATAACCTAAAAAAAAAATCAGCAGTAATCACACAAATTACCCCAATACTGTATTAGTACTGCAGCAGGAATAAAGGGTCAGTTAATCCAAATCATAAATATACTGTAGATACAGTGGCAAGAAAAAAATAAGTGAACTCTTTGGAATTATCTGCATTTATGTATAAATTTGTCTTAAAATATGGTCAGAGCTTCATCTAATAATGAACAATTATAATTATACACACAAATCATTGCATTGTTCTTGTCCATATTCAATCTGTCATTCAAACATGCAAACCTGCAGTCCAATCAATGAAACAAGGTCAGAGGCATTTGTTATAAAAAAAAAAATTGTTATATCTGAAGGACAACGATCCTAAACAGTGAAGTAGGTCTATAACAGAATGACCTCAAACTAAGAAAAGCCACCTTTTGGAGTGGCTCAGCCAGAGCCCAGACCTGCTGAACAGAGTGCGCTGTTAAATTTTTCACTGTGAATTTATAGTAAATTACTGGCTAATAATTGCATTACTTTCACAGTAATTTACAGGAAATATATCACAGTATTTTACAGATTATTTCACAGTAAGTTATTGTGAATATTTCACAGTAATTTCCACTAAAATTACAGCTATATATTGTAACTTCACAGCTAGCTGTAGATCACAGTATTTTTACATTGTTACTGTAAAAGTAATGCAACTCATTAGCGAGCCACAACTAAAAAAACGTGCTTTGAATTTGCCCCACAATAAACAAAGAAAACAAAGGCCATACTTGTTTTATCTTTTATTACAAGTAGAGAAGTAGAACAAGTAGAAAATTGCAACAGTAAACTTACAATAACAATAGACTAGAAATGACATTCATTTGCCATCCAATCAAACTCAGTTTTTATATTTCAAAAAATTATTTCATAAAAATAATTTCATAGCAGTTTTTAGGGCATAGACATGGAAAAATATGTCCGAAGAGGGGGACAAGGGTTACACATGTCTACATTACCATCCAGTCAAATAAGTAAGTATGTGGGTTGATGTGCTTTTTCCTGGACTTTGATCCAATTTCAGGGTTAATGCCCAGGAAGTATCTGTAAACAATAAGCAAAGACAACAACTTTCAGTTTTACATAAATGTATTATTGCATTGTTTATCCAAAGCACATGCTGTAGAGCCTCCTTCCCTGTTAATAAATTCAACAACAAAGAAAGTAGTACTGAAAGCCAAGTAAGACTGATTACATGCAAGCATATCAGGTGTGTAGAGATGGAGACAGACGTGCAAACATTGAACAAACTCTGAACAACAAACCTGTGACCTAAGCAAGCATGCGTGTTATGTTGTTTAAGTTATCCACTTGACACCCTTCATCATGTCACCTGAAATGAACAGATACCATCTTGCGCAATTGTGAAGAAGTGGAATGCTGCAAATGAGTAGAATTTCTCAGCTTCTGCAATATCTTCAGCCTTAAAAAAAAATGAACATGCTGTCTGGGGCAAGTTTAAATTCGCAGCTAACAAGTAACTCAGCTGATTTACAGTCCAGACTGTGAAGTTGAAGATACGCCCTGCTGAAATATGATATTTCATGTCTGGATATAAATGTTCAACACATACACTACACAGTAAGAGATGATCTTACATTGCAGCAGCTATCCACTGATGTGAGCGCTAATGTGCGGGTAATTCGCGGCTAATTGGGGACATCTTCGCGGTCAAATAATTCACAAACTATCGACACATAAGAACCATAAGATTAAAGGGCATAATTTAAGCTTTCCAATGTTATAAGTTACTTGCCTGTGTGGCAAAGCTTCGCTGAGAAAAACGACTTTGAAATGATGTCTGTTTGCTGCTGCTGTAACTGGGCTACTTAGCTTACTTTAACTTCGCCTTTCGCGCTAATACACTACATCTTCGCGGTCAAATAATTCACAAACTATCGACACCTGGGAACCACAGAATTAAAGAGCATAATTTAAGCTTTCCAATGGTATAAGTTACTTGCCTGTTTGGCAAAGCTTCGCTGAGAAATGTGGTATTGAAATTATGTCTGGTTGCTGCTGCTGCTGCTGCTAGGACCTACTTAGCGTTTACGGTAATTCGCGGCTAATTCACGCAGTTTCTCAGCCGAATAACTCTAACTATCCCTCCCATCAACATGCGGAGACCAAAAAATTAATTCATTTGTACTAACTCACACACCTAATATCAAGTCATAACACGCTGTCTAATATTTTAAATGATGCTCACCTTACCTCTTTGCTCTACTCTCCGTATGTGTGCGCCAAGTGCATGTGGTTCACTGCTGCTGTGCCTCGGTCCCACAATGCACAGCGATTCAAATTTTACCGTACTGTGTTGTGTTATCACAACATCCTAATAATATGGCTGAGCTGAAGCAGCTAAGAGCGAATAGTCCAAAATTCCTCCTGAATATTGTGCAGGTCTGATCTACAGCTACCAGAGGTGCTTGTTTGAGGCTATTGCCGCCAAAAGAGTTTCAACCAGTTATTAAATCACATTTCATGAATCATTAATAAAAAAAAACATGGTTATTCTAAAGGGTTCACATAATTATACTTCATGCAATCTTGCCATGCAGGTACCATGCTGAACAAAAAGTAATTTTCCTTGTTGATAACAGGTTTGGTGCACTTCTCACACTCTTCAATTCAATGGTTCACCCTGAATGAAGAAAATAATTCCCTGAAGAATTCACCTGGAGAAACATGAAACTTTTTCTTTTCTTTACATCCAGTACAATTATATTGTCTTCTCCACCAAAACTCAGAATGTGAAAGAGCTACATTTATAGAGGTTTATAGGCTATAGTAGTTGATAATCTACAACTGGGCTTTTTGCAGTTACTCTAAGCAAATTTGCGGCAGGCAGAGTTCATTAAGGGGCTGCATGTCATCCACACGAACCCATGACTTAGTGTTCAAAAACAACTAAACAAAACTGGATAAACTAAAAGCCTTAAGCTTTATGAAAAATGGGACATGGTTTGTATAAAAGCCTCTTAATTTATGAAAGTGGCCCCAATGACCTGCGCACTTCTGTATATACAGCCTACGCTAGTGCAGTATAGTTATATTTTGCTTCAGGGTGAAAACACTGAGATTCATTCTTTACAGTATTTATAAACTGGAAGACTTGGTGTATTGTTCTCTTTGGCCTCTTTGTTTTCTTTGACAGAACAAAACAGAGCTATGCATGGTTCAGTGGTTTACGCCATACTGTTTGACATACAGTATACAGCTCATTACAGCCACTGTCTATAAACATGCTGGCTTGACAGTGGCTTCATTATGTAGCCAACGTGAGCTGTCAATATTCTGAAATCTGTCAGTGTATCAACATGTCTATAAATGGAAGTCTGTACCTATAAATCAATCCACTAATCCATATTGCAAAAGCAATTATACATCTCTGTATGTATCTGCGGAAGAGCTGGTCCTTGTTGCTCCCACTGACCATGCATAGATGTTGATGCTCAGGAATGTGACTTTAACCCCAATGTTTTCAAACCCCTCCCAGGCAAACAAACCTCAAATTAAAGCGTCATTAATGAACTACGGTTCTGGACGACCCTTATAAGGCCACTCCAGACAAGATTTGGAGAGGGGAGTCACTGTTGCCTGACACTTGACTAAAATGTGCACTGACTTGCCACTGGACGTAATCTACGCTGGAAAAAATGTCCATCTAAAATTCCCTTCAGCAGGACAAAACATTTTACAGTGTTGTGGTACGTTTACTTTGGCATCTGTAAAAAAAAAACATGAGAATGGGTTAATATAACTTGAATTGTTTGCAGACTTATTTGATTCAAAAATACGTCACTGCTGTCTAAGATAATGTAATCTTACTCACAATCATTCCTATATGTGGTTCATTTATTAACAAGGACAGCATGATACATCGATGTATTCTAATTTTGTTTTATCTTTAAAAAAAAAAAGATTTTAAACAAAGTGAAATTCCAGTGTCAGACAGTGATTTTTCTTTTTTTTTTTCTTTTTTTGCAGTGCATGACTCACAAGAAACAATGCACTTGGGTCATTCCAGGAGAAACTAATAGTCGGTCTTGTGAGGCGGAACGAATTGGCAGCCAAGCATACAGACTACACAGAACTCTATCAGAGGGTCCAGTACGTCAACACTGCAGCTTCCAAACCGGTGCTTAGCTATATTGCTTGTCATTCACCCAAACACAAATTGTGAAGATAATATTACATGACCATAATCTCTTGGCAAGTCTATATTAGTACAATAACACAGCTCTCTTGCTATTAAAACTATAGTTCCTTCACAGGTTTTCCAAACATACTACACTATTTTGCTTTGCCTTTAAAAAATGTTTCTGTAGAATGTCATACTTATGTAACTGCCTTGTAAAAAGTATATATTCATATATTTAAATATTGATGATTTTAAAGCTGCCTTTCTCTCCAACATCCATAAGGAATCACACATTTTAATAGGTCAGTTTGTCTGGTGTTTAAGTCCCTGCATTCCTGCCAAATGATGTGGTGAATGGGGTCTTGTAACCAAGAGGTTGCCAGTTCAGTTGCTGTAGCAGCTAACAGACACTATTCCTCCTTCCTCACTTACAAAGTGTTAGTTGGTTTTAAATGATTAATTTTTCTGTAACAACATGAATCATGTGTCTTGGTTGTGTAGAATATTTTTAAAAAGTAATTAGAAAGTGAAAAGATAAGCAAAATAAGTACTTACGTATTCCAGCATCTAAAATGGCTTGATTTTAAAAGAGATAACAGGACTGGAGGAGCCAGCTGGAGACTGACAGTGCTGCTCTGGTTTCAGCAATAGCTCAGAAAAAAAATATTACTAGAAAAAACTTCTGTCAACTTCAGTAAACTGCCAAAAGTGCACTTTACAGAAGCTGACAACCAGTGATGCGTGCCTTATATAAATAGCCCAGCACAGTTTTGTTTTTTTAATATGCTATCTGCCAAAACAGTGCATTATTAGCATTAAAATACTGTACAATGTATGAACTATAGTATTAGCATTAGGGAACATTAGTGGGGCGTGGTGTCACAACAGCAAAAACTGTCAAACAGTTTTTGCTGTTGTTTGCGGGGGAGACCAGTCTTTCAGATCAGAAGTGTTTTTCTCCCTTTGTATGGGCATCAAACCCTTATGGCAATCTCCATATCTGATTTTGCAGTATCTTGTATGAAAAGCTGACAGCCCTAAATACATGTAAAAGGCATGTTAGTTGGATAAATGGATGGGGACACATGAGATCACATCTGATAATTTTCTTTAAAGTCCCATCTCTAGCAGCACAAAACTGTGCAATGATAAGCAGGACTGGTTTTCATGTACTTACAGTCATCAAGGTCTTGATGTTTATCATGAATGCCAGAGTACGGCTCTATAAAGAGGCAAAACAAATACTGTCTTTATAAAGGCTTCATGTTAAATTGTTTAGCCGTGTTAACTGTGTGGGCTTCAGGAAGTACTACACTGTCTGGACTTCTAAACTGCTTTCCTACTCTCTGCCTCTGCGTCTGCAAGCTGTCACTAGTCATGGAGTTCACTCAGTCCTTTGGGACTAGACTTCTCTCACAATGTTGACAGCCATAAACAACTAAATGTGTCAGCACAAAGAAATGGTGTTTATCAGAGTTGCTCAAAATAAACTAGCTGAAGGTTTTTGATAGCAGACATCTGCACTGAGTGGTTTCTTGCCAAAGCAGAATGCAAAGCATTCAGCATTCTTCAGGGGAAAGGTGCCTGAAAAAGCAACAGATTATGCAGTCATACTTCCTGTACAGCATGTTTATGTATTTGTCTTTGTCTTCTAATTCAGATTAGCCAGTGCAATGAAGAGATATTGTATTTTTCTATTTAGCAGAAGAAAAAAACTGATTTTGTGGTAGGAGGATGTGGAAAATCTGGGCCAACATATTTTCAGAGGATTAAACAGTAAATCCTAATGTCAACCATTCATGTTGCTTTTCAAAAAATGAAAAAAATATATCTTTACTGTATATATGTGAACAAAGTACTGAAAGTACTGAACTAAAGATGCCTTTCACATGGCCATCCAAAGGTGTAGATTAAACTCTCTCAAGACAGTGTACCACCAGGTACACTGTCATTGAAAATGGCAAAAAAAAATGCTTTGAGAGCTGCAAATCCCATTGCAAACCAGACCAGAACTGAGAAGGGATAAACTAATTTAACATACAACCTTACGTTGTTGACTTCTTCAAATCAAATACCCTTGAGCAAGGCATTGATCTCCAGCGAAGAGGATGACATTGGACAGCAGTACCTGTCAACTTCTTTGCATGTGTGATCGGAACACTTTAACACTTCATCCCCCTGCAGTTACTCCTCTGGGTCGATGCTGTGTTCTCCGCGTGACCTGTCTGATTAAATAAGGGTTAAAAAAAATTCTTTGCGGGATGTGAGTGGAGCAGGAACAGGTGGTGAGGAACCGGTGCAGCCTCTATGCCTTCAGGGACATTCCAGTCTGTGCTCACACCACCCAGAGGACCCATCATGGTTTCTGGACCTCCCAGCACACATACACAACTGCCTCTGCCACATCTGAGACCAGCAGTCTGTAAGGTGTCGGTACTGTAGCCCTTCAAACTGTCTAAGAAAGGCAAGTCTATGTCTTTGGACCTAAAACAAAACCACTAATCTGAACTGATTAGATGCTTCATTTTTTCACTCATGTAAAAACATTTTTAGGAAAAACAACCATGTAAACCATATACACAACCTGAGTGTTAATACAGAATCTTTAATACTAAGTACAATACAGAAAATTAGTGGTAAAGAAAGAGAAGTCCTTGTCCTTGTTTGTGCCCATACTTTTATGTCAGGCAGGATAACGTGAGAAATTGATGCATGAAACAAGATTTAAGACACAGAAGAATCATTCTAGTCTCGAGAAAAGAGACACCGGTCATTTTCAGCTGATAGGGGTGATAGTGAAGAAGGATCATTCAGAAGGCTTTTAAAGTGCAGAGGATGCTCTGTCGGGACCACAATGCACCGTGAGTCTCTAAGTCCTTTTAACTTTCTTCAAGTATGTTGCAGCTCCAAGCACTGAAGAATCACGTTCATGTTTTCAGTGAAAATCTACATTCAATCAAGACGCCTTTGTCATGACAACTCCTTTAGACATCTTTAAAACAGTCTACATCCACCTTAAGAAAGTGTTTCCCACACACTGGGAAATACACCCTTAAGTTTCCAAAGATGTTAATAACTGATAAAGTCTCTAAGTGATGATGTTATAGATAGTGTTTGAGACTGAGTGCTGGAGGTCCCCCAGGAAAACTAAGCCAATATGTGCTTGTGTGTGTGTCTGTGTGTGTGGTCTAAGAGTGAACCTTTGGTCCCCTTCACTTGGTCTCAGAGAGCTTTGCAAGGCTGGCTTGGCGGAAGGCCGCTCGGTCCCTCATTTCCAACACACAGTCTCTCACCATCTCTGCAAACATGGAGGGCCAGAGCTTGTGAAGAGCCTCGCCCTTCAGATTGGTATCTGATGCCCTTTGGACCAGCTCCTGGAGGTACTGCTCTATCATGGCAGCGCGCTCCGACGACTCCACAGTGCCCTCCTGTGAAGAAAACATAGGAATATCATTCATGTTGATTGGGTTTCACTGTTATAATTACATTAAGGTGAAGAGCAGTGGTGGGAAAATAGAAAGAACACGGACAGACAGAGTAAAGCTTGCTCACTAAATTTTCTGGTAACATTTTTAACCAGTGTGAATGTAGATCATTTCATCTATGCCTTATGGAGAAGTAGTTGAAGAATGCACTCATTAGACATATCGGAATTTAAAGGTAGTTATCACAGTGCACAGTATTAAACATGTTTAATATAGTGACTGAGCTGGATATGGATTCTTTAGAATCTCAAAAAAGGTCTGTCAGAGCTGTTGAAAAGAAAATGAACAGGAGTTTTTAAGCACAAATATGTCATATCCAAAATGTTTATTTACAGTAACCAAACAATGCTTTCAAGGTCAGATGATGTCCATTTTAGACTTAACTTTTCATATAAAGTTAAGTCTAAGTTCAGACTCCAGATGACTAAACCTTGTCTGTTCTCCTTGGAGTTCACCTTGCAGTTGCCAGCACCTCCAGCCCTGAAGTACATTCTGTTTGAAAAGTTTTTTTCCCCTTTTTTATGAATAAACTTAACTTGCCATCTTCATGGAAATAATAGAATAGTCTAGAATGATTAATCTCCTGGTTAAATGGCCATGGCCTCCAAATATTGTATAATAGAAAGAAAAGAGATTTATGTCATGGAGAAGATCACCACAAAGCTGAAACTGTAGTTTTTATGAAAAAATGGGGGTTTAGATGCAATTATTGGGTCAGGAACCTCAGGTAATGTTCACATCAAACATGGGGGGAATGTGATCTCAGTGACTTTGACTGCTAGTGCCAGACGGGCTGGCTTGAGCATTTCTGAAAGTGCAGATCTCCTCTCAGTCTCTAGAGTTTACTCAGAATAGAATTTCTTTTACTTTTTTTAAGAAGACATATAGGTTGAGGTATTTTAGGAGTTTACTCTACTCAACAAGGCCTTGTTGTCTATAAGTAGACCAATAGGTTGGTGTGGCAATCAAACTAGTAATTTCAGTCTGTTTCAAGAGTTAAAAACTACTGTGACTGACCTCAGGGCTCTCTGCACTGCAGTCTTTGCTTGGGTAGTTGAACAGCGCTCTGCTCAGACCTTCACCCAGGAGCTTCCCGTTGTCTCGCAGCTCCTCCGGACTCAGCCCTGCCCGCCGGCCACGCCCCTCCAAGAGGAACTGCAGCTGACGCTTCCTTCAAGGTGAAGAGAGAGAAGAGCCAAGAGTGAGACAGACACAGAGTGAAGAGACACTCTGAGACCTGGGGAGAAATGGTGGCAGCAAGTGAGTGACACCAAGATAATAAAGATGTGTTCTTGTGTCCATCAAACAACACTCTCTCACCTCCATACTATAAAACACATTTTCTGAGAAATAAAAAAATCCATCACAACTGATAGGAAATGAAACACAGGATCGCTCAGTTCCTTGAAGCACATCATAATTCATGAGATGACTGCAATCAAACAGTCACTAAATATACTGTTAATGATTTTACCTCTGAATAAGTTTCCACGAATGTTTAAATAGTTGCCTCAGACTGGTTTCACTCTTATCACTCAGCAGCAGGATATGTACACTTATAAAAGCAGTAGAGAATTTTAAAAGTGATGTAAACTAAATCAAGTGTTGCTGTCTGACAGAATGAAATCTTATGTGATACGCTACTGCACCAACATGTTCCACAGGCCAGTGCCAGGATGCTGAAATAATCTTTCTCGAGGAGGCTGCAGGCAAACATTCCTTATAGGATAAGACAGTTTATAAAGTGTGTGTGAGTGTGTGTGCATGTGTGTGCGTGTTAGTCACACATTACGCTGACTAACAAGGTGAAACACGCTTAAGGAAGGTTGACTTGAGTGTGTGTGGTGCGTGTACGTGTGGGGGTATTGTGTATATACAATTTATGTTTGTGCAAGTGTATGTTACTGTCAGGGAGAATCGGGGGAAAATGAGTGTTGTGTATCTATCAAACAAATTCTCTTTATCAAATGTAATTGAGTGTAAATACACTCGAGAGAACAGCAGTTATGATCAGTTTGTCATAAAGTCAAACTCAGTTAAATGATTCTTGTGCAAACAACGTGCAACAACTGCTGAAAACCTTGTAACATTACTTGTAAAAACCGTTCTTACCGTTAGGGATGGAGCCAAAAGTTAACATGACACTTTCGTTGCTGACTGAGCTTTACAGACACAGAGCCAATAAAATCAGACGGGTGACAAATCAAAGGAAAAACCAACACGAAGTGTCTTAGTAAGGCGTTGGCCTCAATTTGCCTTCGATTGATTCTACATGTTTCTGAACTCCACTGGAGGGATGAACTATTTAAAAGTCCCGTGAAATATAGTTAGATTCTTTAAGATACATGGTTTTCAGGCAACAAGGGGATTAAGCATTATAGCTGTTGCACTGGGTTCCACATCTAAATAACCTGACCAAATGACCAACATTTTTAAAGAAATCTGTATCCACAGCAATCTGTAATAAATTCCTACAGCTAAGGTTTACATGCAACATAAACAGTATGATATCTGGGACCAACAGAATTTTTTAGATACATGTTATCCTCCATGGAGAGCTACATGTGTGGGGTTTACAACATTAGGGCAATTCAGTTAGTGTTTCAACAAATTTAGTGTAATGAGGCTATGAATTCCACAAAGAAATGGTTAATGGTTAAAGTGATTTTTGACAAGTATGCACATTTACATAAGCAAATGCTTTCATTGCAAGAATACATACCATAATATAAAATGCAAGGCACCTTAAAGCAGTATAATCCCAGTGGGAATGTCTCAACAGTGTTTTGTGCCATACCCACAATCCACTGAGCAACACAGGAGCATACAGTGTAAAAAGAAAACTTTGTGTGGACATGGAAAAAGTTTTTGTTATCATATGTGCAAATGAACTGAAATCAGAAGATACCGTTTACAGTACAGATAAGAGAGTCTACAGCTGGAAGGGTTTGAGAAGTAAGGTGTCAAATCTAACAGCATTTATTGTAACAAATGGATATAATTGACTTTAGGGGTAGTGATTCTGCATGTAGATAACTGTGATTAAGATTTCAGCACTGATATGAAAATAATCTTTAGCCTTGGGCTGTTGTGTATTATCTATCCATAATAGGGTGTGAAGGAATCAGGGTGATATGCAGCCAAGAGCCAGTAGTCCTAAAGTTTACTAGTTCATTTTCAACATGATTCTCAAAGCGTAACTGAGGACACTGAGGCAGCTGAAAGTCATTAAGAGGCTCACACACTGCTGAGTCTCCTTTTTCAGCACTACTGAAATAGACACTTACACCTGCACAATATTGTGCATCACAATGGAAAGTATTTAGGGAGCCACATGTAATATAGTTCTCTTAACCAGTCAGATGATTCAGTCTAGCAATTTTCCGGTCTTTAGACAAACTTATGAGGAGCACTAAAATGTATACAGCTTTACAATTTAGTATTTTTCTAAAAAGTTTTCTTGTGCGTGACAAATTCAGCAGATATATGCTTTGCAAGGATGTTTTTCATTGACCCAGACTGACAGACCTCAAGAGCTTTTGGCTGGGGAGTGAGAGGAATGTTTCTGTGGAGGTGCCAAGTACCCACCCTTACCCTGAGACACATAGTCTAATTCTCCTGGCTCCTCTGTGCCAGGCTCTGTCTCACACATACGCATGCACACACACACACATACACACACACACACACACACACACACACACACACACACACAAACACACACACACACACACACAAAAACACACAAACAAACACAAACGTATACACGCAAAACGCTACGTACAGGCATGCACATACATACGTTACAGTATCCTACACACTCACAAGCTGCAACTCACACACATACACATTTTCAAATCCACACATTCTTGACATATTTAAAACAAACATACACAGTCCAGGGCACAGCACACCTGTCATTAAATTATAGTTAATGTTATGTTGTGGTTCAGTTTCTCAGATCAAGTTCTCACCTGGACTCCTCCAGCAGCAGCAGGAGCCGGCAACGTGGAGTTTCGGTGGCTGCTATATGACCCAATGTTCCAAACACGCGCTCTGCAGCGATCACATCATTCATGGTCACCTGAGGTAGATACAGATACACAAACTTAGACTTACATATAAACAGCAAAATATACCTGATGGATTGGCTTCTTCATACAGCTTTGTCAAAACTCTGTACTCTATACCATATTTTATCTACATTTAATAGATGCTAATTGAGATAAGACATAAAACTGACAACAGATAAAAAGAAATATATAAACAAGAAACAACTGCAGGTAAAAACTAATTTCAGAATTTATCAAAACAAGTCTAACAAGAATTGGAATTTAGAGGTAAAATCCTCAGACAGGTTAGTAGGCCACCCTTGGGCCCCTAGCCTAAGGCTAGTAACAGTAAGAGCATAGTTTGAAATTTTGAGAAAAACACTTATTCACTTTCTGACTTACATTAGACAATCACGACCACTCTCATATCTATCTGTGAAGCTACAGTGAGCTGTCATTTAGCCTGCCTGAGCATAAAAACTGGAAATAGGGGAAATAGCTAGCCTGACTCCATCTTAAGCTACTGTAACTGTAAAAGCTCAGCAATTAACACATTATATCTTATTTGTTTAAGCCAAACAAAAAGAGAAGTGTGAAAATGATGATTTAAGATTTTATGGGCAGGTTTGTGCTGGACTCTTTCTTGGCTGGGATAACTTGAGAGGCAGCTGGCAGAAACTCCAGGAAATTACTGCACAGAGGCAAGAAATAGTCCAGCACATAACACCCTGTAATTTACAGATTAAACAAATGAGAAATAGCATGGTAATTAGTCGTCTTAAGAGGTACTGGTAGGAAAATTATTTTACCCTTGGACAGAACCAGGCTACGTGTTTCCTGTCTTTATGCTAAGTTAAGCCTACCCACTGCAGGATGCAGCCTTGTGTTTAGTGGACAGAGTGGTATTAATCTTCTTATTCAACTCTGAAACTAAAAACTCTAAAAATTGATCTGGTCCTCACCTCCTGGCCATTGATCCTCTGCAGGTTCAAGTGGTGGAGGCGGTAGATGACAAAGGAGCGCCACAGGGCCAGACTAACCACAGGGTTGCCCTCTGGGTGGATGGTCAGCTGGTCAAGACGCCTCACCTGAGCCAGGGCTGCCAGCTGCGGCAGACGGCTGATGTTTGTTTCCAAGAAGTTCAGATGCTGTAGAAAAAGCAGCAAGTCAGTTTAATTTTTTTCCTCTATGCAGAAGCAACAAGATTACCCTGCTGCATACAAGCATCTTGTATAACTAGCCCTGCTTCTTTGTGTGCATCATTGCATGTCATGCCCAGGAGCAAGTAAACTTGTGAAGCTATATGTGAAGTAGAAGAAATAGATTTAATATATAAGGCATTATAAGCCAGACCTGACAGACCTGGTAAACCCAAACATGTAGTGAGGGTGGCCTGGGAACACCTGGCTGAGGCCCCTTCCAGGAAGGCCTTTAAATTACACTTCCAGAAGAATTTCTCACGCAACCTTTTAACCCAGTGAGGACATCAGTAGTGAGGGAGGCCTTTCAGACATGGTTGGCCCATGGAGGTTGGTAACAGTGCCTGTGGACTGGCAGATGGGGGTAGTGGTCCCCATATTTAAAAAGCCAGAGGGTGTGCAACACCAACTATTAGGGTATTACCCTTCTCAGTCTGGAGACCTAAGAATCACCCCACTGCTTTTTGCAGATGTCATAGTTCTGCTGGCGTGCACTGGGACAGTTTTCAGCTGAGTATGAAGCAAGTGAGATGCGAGTAAGCACCTCCAAGTCTGAGGCCACGGTTCTCTGCCAGAAAGGGGTGGACTGGTCCCTGCCCCAAGTGAAAAAGTGAGGGTAAAACGGAGCGTGAGTTTGAAATGCAGAAATACTTGTGCAGCCTGGGCATTGTACTAGGAGGCCACAGGTTATACCCAGAACACACTGGAGAGACTGTATATGTACTCTGGCCTGGGAATGCCTCAGGGTCACCCAGGTGGAACTCGAAAGTGTTGCTGGGGTGAGGGATGTCTGGACTACCTTGTTTGACCTGTTGTCACCGTGACCCAACTCCAGATAAGCGGAGGAAAAGGAATGGATGGATGGACTGCTAAATCAACTGTTGTTAGTCACTCCGCCAGGTGACTAACAACTGTAGATAAAATTAAAAATATATATAATATAAATTTTTTCTTCTAGTGGAATTTATGTCAGCATTATACCATGGCTCATTATGTAATGTGGTTGGTGCCCTCACCGATAGATTGGGGAACTTGACCCTTATTCGCGGCAGTGCTGGTACAATGGCGTCAAAGTTGATATAGCGGAAGGTTATTACAGTGACAGCACCAGCGGTCTGAACTCCCCAACCCCTCTCCAGGGCCTCCAGGGCTCCGAGTCCAAATAAACGCAGGGTGTCTCCATCCAACTCCGCCAGGTGACTGTCAGACAGGGACAGGCTCTGAACACTGCCGCTCCCTGCCTCCACAAGCCTGCAATGCATACACACAACCACACACAAACAGTCTTGATATGCTGAACGCACAGAATTTGCTGCCTTAGGAAAAAAAAGGATATCTTTGAGCCAAAAATGCATTGCTTACATTTGTTTGAAAAAGCAGGCATTGTAAGAGAGATTGTAAGAGAAGGAAAAAAACAACATCAGCACAGAGCACTCAGTGGTCTATTTGTGTTGCCTAATTGCTTTCTATTCTCCCACACGACAGTTGAAGTGCCCTTCCCTGATAAGAGAGTCGTGAGACTGGAGAATCTGGGCAAGTCTCAAGGAGACATAATCTCCCTGCCGGAGCCCATGTGCTCAGCCTTCTGGGTCTACCGACACTCAGGGGACTTTTCAGCATAGCAGGGCATCAAATGGCTACTGGCCGCACTCTGCTCAAGAATGATCATTTTGGGTTCAGCCTGCCAACAAACTAATCACCCCTATTCATATTTCACACCCTCCCAATCTTGCCACAACAGAAAGCTATAGTGGGCAGAAGACTAATCCTTTGATTGCAGAACTCTACTCCAAGATTCTTGTTGAGACCAATTTATAAAGTGTGTGTTGAGGTGAGAGACAGAATCAGTTAGGGTCAGGGACAGAAAGAGAAAAAAAAAAGAAAGCAAGATGATAAAGGACAGCAGACATTCTGTAGACAGAGAGGTACAAACAGTACGGGGAGGGGCGGGGGTGAGCTGCATTGCAACTGACGCTTGTTTGAAAAGGCTACCTTTGTTGCAGGTACAGTAAAACTGATCCCCAGAGATGTACCGGAGAGAAGGGACAGTTTCCTCTCCTAACTGAGCAGCAAAAAGGGGATCAAAGAGCCTCTGAAAAATAAATAAGAATCTATAGGTAAAGGACATAACACAGGGAGACAAGATGAGAGAGGAGTGAAGGAAACTGAAGTGTACTCTGTAACTTTGCACTTACTGATGTCCACAGTGTAAGATTGTAAGTAAACTCTCACAATTCTCTTTTTTTGTCCTAGATCCAAAAACACTGTTTGTTTAAGAGGATTTGAGTTTGTAAAGATTGTATATACTCTTAAACATAATGTCTTGGAAGAAAAAAAATATGATTGATGATGGTTTATTACATGCAGTTTATAAAAGTCAGCCTAAACATTCTGAAATTAGTTGGTTGGTGTATCATAATGCATCACAATATGCTGCTGAGTAGTGCTGCAACTACTGATTATTTTTGTTATTAACTGATCTGCAGATTATTTTTTCAATTAGCCTGTCATCTGTTTGTCTAAAAATATGTCAAGGTGAAGTCTTGAAATTGCTTTTGTCCCACCAACAGTCCAATACGACAAAGAAAGCAGCAAGTCCTCATAGTTGTGAAACAAGAGTTGAGTACTTTGGATTCAAGAGATTGTTTTAAAAAGCGAAGACTTTAAAGGTGCTTGAGACATGATAACTAACCCATAATCATAGTGGAATATTCCACCAGCCATCTTCATATGTTTTAAGAAGCTGGGGGAGGAACGTGACATGACACTGACATCAGGGTTTCAGTGGGTGACACTTTGGCCTCAAGTCACTTTAACTGATTCATTCTTGTGTAAAAAACAGGTGAATGGTCAGGAGCCTCAGGAGACAGCAAAGTGCAGGATCAGGTTAGACCATGTCTGTAAAGTCCTTTGGAAACATTCTTTGCATGTGTGGTCTGCTTGTATGTGTGCAATGTGTGTGTGTACTGTAGTGGGCAAAGGCCAATGTCTCCTTTCAGGTTGTAGTGTGCCTCCAAGTTTAGTCAGTTTTAATTAGTTCAGTTAGTTTTAAATAACCCTCAGGAAAACTATGGCTAAACAAAACAAGCCACAAATTACACTTGCCAGTAAACACAACAACCAGATTAATCATGTAATATGGAGTATCTCCAAATAAATCAGTGACTGACAGGGAATGTCTCACTCAATCATCATATTTGTATCCAGACATATTATCCTTACATGTTACCTAAGGTTAGCCATTGTACAAGCACCATGTTTGAAAGCCTTTCTTAATCAAATGTCAAGGGATGGTCACAGGAGACTGTGGGGGGATCCCATGGATATATTAAGAGAGCTGGATACACTGTGGCAGAGTTATCCTTTCTGTCAGTTTTCCCATTGGCCAACCAATGAACTCTAAAAAAAATCCCCTGAAAGTATAGAAAGCTGTTTTCCACAAAGACTATGATTACAAACCAGTCATCTGTAAAACTGTTGACAGGACACCTTTAACGACACATAAGACCATCAACAGATATCAAAAGGCCTTAAAATAGTGAATTGTTGAAGTGACTGTGGATACAAAAGCAAGTACGAGTACATAAATGCTAGATGAGAAGATGAGTGTTCACCTCCAGATAATGCAAAGTGCATTCAAATGGAATAGGCATTGACTGAGAGGACATATAGTAATATTTAAAGTATTAAAGGCAAACATGGTAGTCAAGAAATTTTAAAGTTGCAAAGTATAAATGTGTCCTGTTGCAAGTACACACACGGACAGAAACATGGTACTTGGCTAGCACTAGACGGGGAGGTGCCAGACACTGAAAGGCAATTTAATCATCAGGATATGCCACGCCTCCGAGATGTGGGATTGCCAAAGGCAGTAAATCAGAAGGAGTTGGAGAGTGGTGCAGGAGATGGAGCGTAACAAGTAGATAAGTTACGTAAAGAATGGGAGTAACTTCTGTTTGCCTGGAGGTGTGCCATCAACACACTCTGCACTGTGTCACATATTGTTCCCCCATAGTCATAGCTGAAAGGCTGCCAGGTGGCCCCGAATCCCCTTCTGACATGAACCTAGAAACAAATGCTGAGAGAAGAAGTTAGCAAGCTGGGAAGACTGAATCTGTCACAATTACATGGATCCTGCTCTGGCCTATTAGTCTCAGAATCTAATTCAATTATGGCTATCTCACTTAATCCTACAGGAGTTTTAAAAAGGATATCTGTCATCTCTCAGTAATTCAATACCCCAAAAGATATGGCTTGTAACATACATATGTCTCCAATAGCCTAAATGCTGTGTGGTAGTGACAAAACATTACTCTCTAAGCTGTCATGGCAGAACAGCTTTTCATCATTTCACTCTGTTAAAAATTGAAAACAAATGGTTCAACTGGTGCAGTGCCAATGTAATATATAATAATAATCTTTATTTGAAGAGTATTTTTTAAAAATCAGGTTCCAAAGCGCTTCAGACAGGGCAGCCAACTAAAAACATAATCAAGTTACAGTGTGCTACAACATGGTGGCAAAATAAACCAAAGCCATAAGATAAAAGATAAAAGATAGAATCAGTTCAGTAATGTAAGATAAAATAAACTATAAAACTGGGATTTAAACTGAATACTAAGACAAATAAAATAAAGTTAAAACTCAAATAAAGTCGGGATAAGCTCTCAGATAAAAGTATGTTTTAAGAAGGGATTTAAACGATGTCACTGACTCAGCCAGCCTGATTTCCTCAGGCAGGTTGATGCCAGAGCCCTGAGGCCCTGATAACTTACTGAGGTAAGCGCCTGCAAAATCACGTGTTCATAATCTCAGCACAACTCTTCATTAAATGAAATATATGAATAGTGCAAAGGCCTTTCCATCTCCCCACATGGTTACGACTGCACTGCTGGATTTCTGAGTTATAACTCTTCCACTCAGGGGAAATGAGGTCAAATAAATCTTAAATCTTCCACAAAGGAATAAACTTGGGCCTGCATCATAGTCAAACTATGGCAGTGACACAAACTATTGTCCTATAAGTCATTGCAGCGATGACACTGTTGTTGTCACACTAAATGTGGTGTCAAAATTCATTTCAACCTCATTTTAATTTGTCACCAAACCGGGACTCCTAAGGCAGGGCAGAGATGACATTGTGTGTTTTCCTTAATGCACAGCCTCCCAATTTCTTCTATCTACACTCAGAAAATCTCAAAGTGCCATTAGCACAGTTGAATTGCTCATATTATACAGTATATTTAATGTGAGGGTTTTTAAGTCTTGGTGTAGTTGTGAAAAGTTAGCTAAAGTTCGGCCCTGATGAGGCCTATGAAATAAGCATGACCTCAAATAACTACATTTCAGAGAGTTTTCGAGAGATCTTCCGGTCACTCTGACAATTCTTTTAAACACAGGAGCAGATCCATTTCTGTCCCTGTTCTTCATCATATTTAACTATATTCTGAGGCAGTGTAGTTGGGCCATTGCATACAAAGTTGTCAGCTTTGCTAACACTATTCAATAATCCCTTGTGACGCACAAATGATTTTGTTAACCCATATTGATCCATCACAAATACTGGTTTGAACAGTATGAGGAAATTTTTATGCAGTATGTGCAACTTTTCCTTTGCCTGCATCTCTTTGTCTTTCCATGTTTCTGAACATCAGTGAGTTTTTAAAGGCATCGGTTCCCAATCAATCAGAATCAGCAATGCAAACATTGTACATTTAGCAACTGTAGAGATTTAGAATTTCTATTAAGAAATCCTGAGTGGAAGATATAATTACTTCAGCAGCAGATTTAATCATAAGAAAGGTCAAATGCAATTGGTATCTGCAGTTTTGCCTTTTGTTTCTGAGCTGATCCAGATGTGTGGATGGGCTGGGCTCAGCCCCTGAGTAGCAGGATTATTTATGACCTGTAACACACTGTACTCTGTCTAATACACTGCGCAAAAGAATAAACCTCCTCCTGCTGTTTCCTGGGAATTCACACCCCCAGTGACCTGATACATTATGTCACACAACAGAGAGCCAAGAGTGTTGATCCAAGGGCTTCAAAAACAGAGACAAATTCATCCATCATCTGTCCCTTCATGCTCTACATGGGGGAGGATGGTGTAATTTTCTTCAGAATGTAGCACTTCAACAGCTATTTGAGGTAATCTGGGCTACACTGTGTAGGCATTATTATCCTTCTATAAACCCACACAACTACTGAACAAATCAACCTTTAAATTTCCCACCTACTGAACATATTCCCAGGCATTTTGAGGACTTTACCCTTTGATCTTTTAGTCACAGATCTTACCTCTGTTTCAGTTTACTGGTGGATCAGAGTTTGTAAAGGCCCTTTTTTTTATTTTGTCATATGTTACAATCTAAAGTAATACAACTCCCAACTAATAAGAGTGTGGTTTTCTGGATTGCGTGAGTCCTCTTTGTTACCATAACCTGTTAAGCCACGTGAGGCTATAATGAAGTTATAATAGACGTTATAAAGGAAAGCCCATGCCGTAGATGGATTGCGCTTCAGGGCCATTTTCATATCCTGGTGCAGGAAGGAAAAGCCGGCTTTGAAACATGTAATAATAGTCCTTGACACAGCCCCCACTTTCATCTCAGCCCTCCCCCTCATAACTCATCCGGGATCATATTCTCCATAGGAGAGAATCATATCAGAGCCCTACGCTGACATTAGACTCAGTAATCTGCAGACTTAGAGCACTGTTGATTTAGAGTACTTCAAACATCATGTTAGAAACAGTAGAAGGAGACAACTGTCTTCAGACGTCTCAGAGCAGCCGAGATCCATGTAAATAAAGGGGTCACTGTGTTGCTCAAGAATATTTCAAGATGAGTTTGATGCAACAGCTGCTGCAGGAATCAAATCTATAAATGGGATGAGTTCTCTAAGTGTCCTATCTAGGTCATTCTGACAACTGATAAAGAAAAAAGGGTAGCTGCTAGACACTGCATAATCCAAAAAAAAAAAAAAAATAGGACAAGAAGGTCATGTAAGGAGGAGCAGCCAGGCAACAGCCTGGACGAATGTTCTTCAAGGAGGTGGTGTAATGTGATCTGACCTACAGATATGGATGACTCTTGGGACATCTTGCCTAAGATGAAAGGGAATCTACTTAGTGCACAGGACAGTGCAAACCAATTGTTTTTTTAGAATGATAGAGGGGCAGATAGCATACCTCATGTGTCAGTGACAGCACTGTAACACTATCAAAACAGTTTTGCAGTTTTCACTGTTGGCTACACAGCACAACCCAGCAACCTTCTCCAATGATGAACAGACAGCTTTCTTCATCAGGTCTGTACGGAATTTCATCCTACTGATACAAGAGGTGTCACAATGGCAGATATCTCAAAACCTTGTCAAACAAAAACACAAGGGAAAGAGGACAGATTTGTTTTTTTCGCAGTTTGTGCGAACTGATCCTTCACTCAATTCTACACAGCATCTATCCAGATATAGTGTAAAACACTCAACTCCCTCAATCCCTCAGCAACAGATCAAATTATACATCTACACAGATGTAGTGTACAACTTCCAGGAGAACTGCATCATCAGTCTGTGTCTCATAAAGACGACTTTACTGATCTTTTGACTGAAGACTGAGGACTGGCTGGGTGAGCATTATAGACCTTGCCTAAGATGTGTATAGATCAGAGAGTGTATACACAGACTCATTTTTGTCTTACTTGGGATCTCGTGGGCTGTTTGGACGGCTGTTGGTACGGAGTCTGCACTCCGTTCCCCCTGATGGTCGCTCTGGTCCTGACCCTGGGCTCACCCGTCTGATAAAAATGAACAGAGACAGACAGAGCAAACCAGTCTTTTCAGATCCATCTCAGATGAAGGAAAAAAGAAGCCGGTAAAGACCTGAATCATACACATAATTAGACATTTCTAGTAATTACATGGAGGATTAGAAATAACTGCATCACACACCCCATAACATTTTATTATTAACTTGCCAGAACGCACACATATATATGTTTCTCCATTTCGCTCTCACTTACATACACACTACATCTTTTTCTTTCGATCAGCTGTCAGTCAAACTAATAGGCTACTTTATTCTTAACTCCTTTTGTTCCCTTTCTGATTTGTCTCTCATTGGCTATTGTGCATTTATTCAGAGAGCACTGCAATAATTGTAACGATTTTTGTGAATATAAAAATGTTAAAGGTCCTCAAATTAACTTGCCAATGTGAAATGAAAGTGAATGAATGTGAGACCTGCTCCTCTTCAACAGATACTCCCTGCCCAACATCTGATCAGATTTCTTTTCCAACAGTCAGGATATCAAATAAAACCTCATGTAATCTGAACACAAGATACATTCTTTTCTCATGTTCTCAGATTCCCATCTCAGCTGCATCAAACCAAGTCTAAATAATTAGACTTTTGTTGTGTTAGCAGTGTTGACTTGCTGTACACACAGTATGTATGGTAGATTGTAAAATGTCAGATAATACTACAAAATTTTTACTGATTCCTCCACAGTTTTATTCCTCCCTGGAAAACATCTCAAACAATATCATGGGTCAAAAACCCTCTTGGCCATACTAGCCAGTGACCCTTTTAGCTCAAGAAATATCACTTAAGTGACTTAATTTTCGGCTGATGTGGTGATGTGGTGTGTACCTCGGCTCATCTGGAGAAGGCTCCTGTGTGAGTCCATTGGTCTGGGCGGGGCTATGGGCGGGGCTGTTCTCTGGACTGACGTCTTCTTTTGCGCCATTTGTTGGTGGCAGCTCCAGGCAGGCCCTGACACCCTCCCACTGCTGCGCTGCATTACGGATCGCCAGACGCCGCTTCTCCTTGGTGAACACAACACAAACACACACACACACACACAAACAGAGGAACAGAGACACTTTCAGGTGACAATTCTCCTTAGCAGAACACAACAGAGGACATATACAAAGCTAATGGAAACAGTCTATTTTGACTTGGTCACAGGTAAACTTATTCCTTCTGCGTTGCTTGTCTCAAGGATGTAATGTTGAAGAGAGTATGTATACTACTCTCTGATTTTACTATGGTATACATCACATTTTACTATGGTATACATCACACCTCATTAGTTAGACATGAAATTGTATTTATGCATGTGTTGGTCAAATTTATTTGCTTCTGTTACCACAGCATTTTGATTTAACAGCCTGCAAGACTGAAGATTTCTGTTCCTCTGCTGTGATTTAATAGATCTTCGCTGGACAAGCTGTAGTTTCAATATTCTCAGTTATGGTATGTGCCACTCCCCAATGCAGCTGTGAGTCAGTATCAATTCAGAGTGAGTCCTTCGCCCTCATGAACCCTTTGCTGGAGAATTCAATATAACACTTTCTCAACACCACAGAGTGGCAGGAGTTAGGTTACTGAGAGACAATACATTCTGCACAGAGACCATCTCTCAGCAAAAGACACCAATGCAGCACAGCAGGGGCACATCAAAATGTGCTTTCACACACACACTCACACACACACACACACAAACACATTACTGCAAAACAGATGCCAGCGAATATCTAAGACTTTAAAGATATAAAGCGCAATTCACAGACCTATTTACAGATACAGTACCATTGTGGACAGTGTACTCCCCACACATTAACAATGTTCCCAAAGGGCTTTGTGTCATGTAGAACTCATCTGGATCCATTTGATTGAAAAATGAAAAATTAGAAGTTCACATCAGAATCTGAAACATGTGATTGATGGCCCGGTAAAAGAAAGCCTAAACAATCCAAAAACACATAAGTTATAAGCCACGTAAGAAGAATTAAAAAAAAAAAAGCTGGGGTAAACAATTCCTGAACATGACCTAAATGTTTTAGAGCTTTCTCATCAAATATGTCTTGATGGGCAAGCTAAACAAAAAGAAAAAAAATAGATGTAGATTATTGTAAAAAGTACCATTAAGAGGCCAAAAAGCATGGTTATTATTACTTTAACCTAGATACTATAATATTATATTATAATCACCTGATGCTTTGGATTTAAAGTTTACTGTATATAACATTCCGCTGATGGGTAAGTATTGTTAATCACGTCTTATCAGGAACGTGGTGCTTTTAAAATGCTAAAAGCTTTGATGTTATCAAAGCTCTGTCTAGTACTTTGAACCTTTGCAACCAATTACCTTCTTCCTACCAAGAATAACTAATCAAACAACACAGAGATAGTGAAAAAAGGCTCTTTGTTAATCTAGTGTTTGACAAGTAAGCCGTCACTGCATATTTGTTGGATATCTAAACTCTAAACCCAGGCAGACAAAGACAACAAGAAGAGATCAAATCAGAGTGGTACCTTATGAATGGTCTGCTTGTGACTCTCCCTCTTCTTCTCCTCCTCTTTTCGAGCTTGTACACCAGCCATGCGCCGATCCTCGTCCTGAAAAAGATAGCTAGTGCAATCAGAGTGTCGCTCCATTCATGAGTTCTGAATTATTCAGGAGACAGGGGAACCACAAAAGACACCGCCAGAAAGACTGTTCTCTACATCAGAACTGGACTATTGTGGCGGCTGGGAGAAATTCTCACACCAGCCGGCTGCATCACAGGATTATCTGTCTGATTTTCAGTCTCGGATCAACTGAGCCCAGCTGTTGGGGAAAGCCAAAACTCCCAGAATGCAATGCTGCCAACACAACCTGAGTGTGCCAGCTGAAAGCTGGGGGATATTCAGCTGTCTGTGACGAGCTATCATAGACGATGCTTCAGCCTGATCAATAGAGGCAAAATGCTAGCCTGACAGGAGTAAAGGCACTGATGTCAGCTAGTGGAGAGAGATTAAGGGGCTGGACCATATGTCAGTGCTTTAAACTACTTTTGTGAGAAGGACAGTTTCTAAAGGGAAAAATGACCAAAGAGTGCTATTCTGTGAGATTTATCAATATCTTATGGATTACAGTGAGTGCTATTTTTCAGCAATAACATTATCTTCTTTTAGGTAGCTGTCACAAAGTCTATGCTAAGTTTTTCTGTTAAGATTTTACAGTTGAATAATAAAACTAAAACATGTTAAACGTATTTAATTTATTTCCTATAAAACTCAAATATATATACTATGAATACTATAAAAGTATTATATTTACCAACAAATAATAGTTGTCTTTGATAGAGAAGCTCTGTTTGGAATATTAAATATATTTGCAAATAAATCAGAGTGGGATTAGGTGTTTTAGTAGTCAATAAAATATAATTACTATGAGCCAGCGGATAAAGTCTCAGTCAGAGACAGCTCCAGTGTACTGTACGTGTGTTGTTTTAACTTGCTTTATTTGGTTGTTGAAATAATCCAGTCACTTCTGGCACATATATCCTCACGGGAGACAAAGGAACAGCATTCATTAATTTACCCCAAAGCAGAACAGTACTACTGTATCTGTACTGTAATATTGTAATTTGCTGTATTAACTCCAATTTCATTCATAAATAATAGCCCATCTCCCAACGGTCAGGCATAGATCTTATCTCAGATAAAATGATCTCATTTCTACTGACAGTATAATGCACTGGGGGCAAGTTTTTCCAAATCAGTTGGAGGGGAAAATCAAGATCTTCAGTGACTACTACGAAGTTTCCCCCGCAGCAATTTCATGACACAGTTTAAGGAGAAGGAAACTCCACTGATGGGCTGACATTTCTGTCTTTGAATAAAAACTTTGCGTCTCCCAAAAGTAAACTTTCTGGAAATAAAACAACAGCCCTGTTTTTGGGATTGACAGCTACAGACAGTAGTCTGTTGGGGAGATTTTACGGGCCATCAGGTCATGAAACTGGCTAAACTTGTTGAGGACCTCGTGTACCTCAAAATTCAAGTAAAAACATGAAAATTGTTGAAATTGGAGTTATGAGTTTTTTCCCACTATATCAGGAGTATGTTCTGAGGGCAAGGTGTGTGGCACTTTCAGATTCCTTTACAGTACAAGCTCAGACCTGGGTGCTCCCTGCTTGACAGCCTTTAAAAGCATGCTGATATTTCACTGTAGCACTTGGCTGGCACAGTGACTTCATGTTTATGCTTGAGAATACTCATTGTTTTGTTAGGTCAGACATTCATTATGTGTACTGTAAATGCTTAACGGATAGTCACAGTTTAGTCACTGTTGCATTTTTGCCTTTAATATGTAACCAAGAACATGATGAATGCTGCCTGGAGATGCCCCACTGACAGTGAATGGGAGACTGCCTGTGTGGGTTATCTAACGTTTGTTTTGATCTGTGAAATCATAGCAAAGTTTGTGTCAACACAGAGTCACTCTCATGGATCATCATTTACATTGCCCTTCAGGAACATATGCTCAGACAGTGACTTGCACATTTAGACCATTAGTTGAACTTGTACGTCTGATCAAAATTTTTAGGTAAACAATATACAGTGCCAGCCAACTTTCAACATTATTATATGTGATAAAACTTCCTTTGAGTCTTTGCTTCTGTCAGTGTTTCCACATCTATATTTCTTTGATAATGACAAAGGAGCATGAAAAGAAAATTGTCATGTCACAGGATGGCCTCCCATTGTGGTAGTGTGATTCACTGTATTTAAAGTGCTTCTGCACTTTAAATACAGTGAATCACAAGGTATCTGAAAAGACAATAAACTAAAAAAAAAACAAAAAACAAAACTATAACAGCTACAATTAGCACCATTTGGCCAGTGGCCAGTTTTTCAGTTGTAAACACACACACAGTAAATCAGTTCAGTCTTACTGTGATGCGCTTCATGTCCAGCTGTCTCAGATGAAGCACACAGCGCAGGACGGCCTGCTTGTACCATGTCTCCAGGGCTACAGGATTCCCATCCAGGGTGAGCTCAGAAAGGGAGCGTGACTCTCCAAGACAGGCTAGCTGATCAAGACTAGAAACAAAGAAAGAACATTTTGGATAAGAGTGAAAGCTGCACATCTTTTTTTTTTACAATACAAAGACAATGGAAACACTGAATGATTTATAGTAATGCAGATAGATGATGACCTAAATAAATATTGGGACGCTTGAGTCATCCACAGGGTAAGTCAAAGATGACAACTTCCCTCATTTATGTTTATCTAGGCTTATATAGACAGAATGGAACCAAGCTAAAACAAGACATGATGAACTGGTAATTTCATAGGCACACTGGCAGCCTGACATTACTCAGGGGGCAATAAACAGAGAAAAATATGCTACACTGTTGATTTCACCCTTTGGCAAAAGGAGGCATGAAAAAGCATAGTCATGCTATGTCAGGCAGTGGAGATTCTATTATTGCTAATTTGTGATAATAACCTTGATAAGTTATTTGCCTGGAACTACTTATGGACCTACACCACCGCACTGTGCCTGATCCTAGCCAGAGGTTTCTTTGGATGCACAAGAGGCCTGAATAATAACCTTTGATGAACTATTAAAGCAAGTACAACCATTAGAGAGCACTGTTGGAGCTCTAACAAATGGAAAGCCAAATTTCACAATTCAAATATCGACTGGGGTAGTCGAGAAATGGCACTAATTTGAACATATCAGAGCATTTTTTTCTTCTGATCTTAGAATGACATTGTGTACAGCCAAACATCTCTTGGGCAGTGAAATATATTGTGTAAATACTGTATGTCTGAGACTATTATCAGTCTAATATATGCAGCAACCAGTAACCTGGATCAATTTGGTTAGTTATAAATTCCCATGCATGTACAACATGTACATATAATAACATACATATAATAACTTTATTTTATTACATTCTCGCAAAAATGATTAGGGTACATTTCAGAGTTATTATGAGAGACTACTTGAGAGATCCCAATGGTGCTTAACTGCCTCTCATACATTTTGCATAATTGTTGCATTTATAATCACAGTCGCCAATGCCCTCTTGGGTATAAAACTGCTCAATAATAGTCGTAGTAATGAAAAGCCTCTATGCATCTGTCCCTGGATGCTATAAGAGGTCCAATAAGAAGTGAAAATCCAAAATATATGTTGTCTGTGCACAACAGGGTGTGGTTGGAAACTGTGTGGATTCTAAGTTCATCAAGACTATCACTACAATCCCTGCACGTTTTATTTACTGGCTTCTTATTATTAGTTCTACTTTGCTTGTATTTCACAAGCATTAAGTTTCCCAGACATATCCTTGAATTTTTCTTTTAGTCTAGGACTAGGCTTAATCCATTTCTGGGAAACTGGCTGAATGTGTTCAACTTCAGTCAGGCAGATAAAGTAAAAAATGCAATATTATGGTAAGTGAAATAATAATTAAAAAAACATTTATGAAGGTTTTTTAACTCAAGTATCCTTTACTGAGCAAACTGACTGCACCGAGTGGATGCGCGTGATCTGTCCCTCTACCTAGCAACAGAGCACAACTGTTCTCCTATCAGCATTGAACAGTTTCAAAAGATACACACACCAGGTTTCTATTCTGCTGTTAAGACCATCTGTTCAAAAGAGCAGTTTTAATTAAAACACTTTTACCAAAAGTAGAACACTAAAGAGAAGAACAATTCTACATGTACATATTATGAAAATAAGTTAAATAAAAGTGGTACTTGGAATACGTTGTCACTCCGTAAAGTCCTGAGGAGTTTAAAAATACCAACTGATTATTTGTTGCCTATTTCTTTGTCATGACTCTCTCTGTAACAACATGTCCGAAATTGAATCATACAGACACTAGAACAGCAGGGCTGGCTTGAAACGTCAGGTCAGATCTATCACAGCACAAGGTGACTATGGTCAAGGAGGCTAATGAACACTGTCCCACCCTGAATCCTACATACAGGCCCCTCCTCCAGGAAAACACAAAGCAGCTTTATTTAGTGACAAGGCTATTCTGCTTTAACAAGTTAACTCTATGACATCTCAGCTCAGAGAGAGACAAACAAAGAAAAAAGGACTGCAGATATTGACAAAGTGTGTAAAGCAAGTTGATGATGATGCACTAAGCAACAAAACACACCTCTCATTCATCCTACACACCCTTACCTAGCAATGCTGCTCGTGAATTCACTCAACCCTTTAATCTGTCATTAATTCTTTTTGGAGGTGAGCTACCTTCTCTCAGACTTCTTCTCTGTTGTCTGCATAACTTTAAATAATCACCACACCCATTTCTTAGGTAACAGCATGCTAACAATATAGAAGACATCCAGGTTGTTGTTTTGTGGGTTATAGAAACTGCCTACTAGAGCAAGCAAGTGTGTGTGTGGCTGTGCATGTTTGTGTGTGTTCTGCCTGCAGCTTGTGGGCCAGGCCCTGCCAAGAGCCAAGGGAGGGGACGTGGCACTGTCCAGCCACTATCCCTGTCCCTACCCTGTGGGCAGGAGGGAGTTAAGCGGTGCGAGCTCTTACCTGGTGATATTGTTGCAGCTGAGAAAGAGGCGCTGCAAGCAGGGCAGGCGGTCCACCTCAGTCTAGAAAGAGAAAGAGAAAGAAAAAAAGGCAGAGAGAAGAGAGAGAGATGGAGGGATGTGAAGAGGATAAAGTGGTAGGGAAGAGGGCACTGCATCGTCACTGTCGTCAGAGCTCTGTATCCCTCTCCATTCCCTCAGTCACCTTGCAGCTCTCAGCTCCAGCATACAACATCCCCATCCACCCTGCGCATGCACACACACACACACACACAGATACAGCACGCTGCCTTGTCTGCACATGGAGAGGAGGGGCAGGAGAGAGAGAGAGAGCGTCAGAGAGATAGCATGAGGAGGAAAGGGGGAGGGGATGGAGAGCAGAGTGTGTGCTGCGCTAATGCAGAGATCCCCTGCTGCAAGAGGCTGACTCGAAAGGCTCACTGGAACACATATACATCCAGATACACACACAGAGCAGCTAGCTACTGTACCTTGTCACGCAAGAACAATAGCCAGGATGAAACGGAAACTGATTGGGATGGGGATTGTTTCTTCGTCAGGCAGGCACAGCATCAAAATCAATGCAGAATTTAATGAGGGGGTGGGGTGAAGAGCAGCAGCTGGCCAGCTGGCAAGCTGAAGAGGACACACATGGATGTAGGCAATGTCACAACCCCAGCGACTTCAGCTAATCAGATGGCAGTGTGGGGGAAATCATGTTCAGTAGTGTCAAGGTCTGTGGTGTGTGTCTGTGTGTATGGTCAATGCTGCACATGCTGGAAGCAGAAAGGACACGCCCAGCAGCAGTCTGAATGAGCTGCGTCAGCATCCACTCATATTGCAGCCACCGCCTCACAGTCTCATTCGGTACTGTTGCCAGTCTCCGTTCAAATTAGATATTAGCCTAGCATTTAGGCTATGCTATCTCCTCTGCAGAGAACAGTACCACACTGCAGCACAAAAAGGTCCCACAACCCCCTGTCCACACAACCATATATCTACAGAGCACAGTTACTCATCATTGTTTCATCAGTTCCAACAGTGAACCTGTCCAGAAAAAATGCTGGAGAGAGCCATTGTCTGTTGTGTTTTGTTGTGTTTGTCTGGTGTTTTTGTTTTTATATATTTTCCTTCTGAGAGTTAGATGAGAAGATTGATACCATTCTCATGTTTGCATGGTGAATAAGAAGCCACTGACAGTAGCCAGTTAGTTTAGCTTAGCACAAAGAGCAGAAAAAGCTAGTGCAGCAGCTAATGTGGCTTTGTAAAAAGCTAACAAAATCTATACAGCACGTAAAGCTCATTAATATACACATAATAGCTGAGAGTTTTGAAAGAACGCAGTCACTCAAATAACCACTAACAAAGGAAACAACGCCTCAGCTTTACATTAGCAACAAGCTTTGGTGAGAACTGGTGAACATTTAACATTCAAAGAGTGCTCACTCACACAGAAAGGCCAAGCTTAATGTCAGTATGACAAATAAATTAGGATTAAACTGAGGGTACCTTTTTAGTGTTGTAGCTCAAAGTCATTAACAAGACGCGTGTTCACCAACATCCCTATAAGACATAGAGCACAGCCTGATAAACATTTCTGACCTCCAAACCCTTCCATTGTAGTGTTTAAGAGAACTGTTCAACTGAAAACTAGCTTACAGTGCTTATTTAATCTAAAAGAACAGAAGAGAAAAAGAACCCTGAGCACTTGTTATACTGGTTCCTGTATTACTGTTTGTAATATGACCTGTGTTTATGTGCTTTTGGTGTCTTTTTGCTCCCTAGTGGTGAAACAAACACACTTGGCTGTCAAATAGTAATTCTTACAAGGACAACATCTTGAATATACTGAATAAAGATATTTTTTCTTATATTGGATGAGTAATGCTGTTCTGTGTACATCAGCAATAAGGAGCTGCGTTCTTTCCTCATTTTGAAAAACTGCAAGTCACGGCATCCAGTGCTAGCTAATACTGACCCTCCACCACACTCTCAGAGTTTCTGTCTCTGCCAGTCCCTGTATGGATGCTGGTGAAGCAGCAGCCACTGCACGCTGTCTGAGGCTAAATATAGCAGCCCTGTCTCAGACAGGATGATGTCATCACTGAGCTGATGTGCTGCATAACAATCGCCCACCAATGTGGTCCCTTTTTTAAAAACCTGATTGATCAGAACCAATCAGCAGACAGGATCTGATGTGAGCTTGAGTACAGCTTTGTTGCTGTGTGTGTTTGTTTGTGTGTGTGTTTGCCTGCAGAGGTGTATTTGTGTTTCTGTGTGTCTGTGCCTTCACCTCTTTATCACGGCTCCACCTTCGTCTCACTGACAGCTTGATTGTCTTTATTCTTCACACTTATACTGAGCTCTGACAGAGGCTTCACTCCAGAAACACAGGCTCTCATCACCATTGTCTCTGTTGCATGCAACAACATACATTCCAAAAGGACATGAAAGCTGCTCAAATAAACAAACAGGTACATACGGATGCCGAGGGGATTTCAAGGATTGTAAGCTGTTGGGTTTTGTGGCTGCTCTTTCAATAGCACAGACTTGAGATGTGAGCTAAGCTGGAACACATCTGGCCTCTGGTATTGTGCCCTAGAATTGCAGATGCTGTGGTGTTAAGTGCACATTGTTGTGTTGGTCTTGAACAACACTTCACAGAGATTAGCTGTCAATAAAAATGTTTTGCCAATAATGTGATTTCCTCTTGGACTTTTGGCCACAGAGGTCTCAGAGTTTCTCTTTCCATGGTCTTTGTCCTTAAAGGTCTTACTTTGGCAACTTGGCCATTATACTGTTACTGCATAGTGACACAGTGTTTGAAGTTCCAGATGTAATTCAGTTCCTTCCCAAAGAACTTTGAAGCAGCATGTTCATTCGGACACATATAAAAAGCAGAACAGACCTAACACACAGACACACTGTATTGAGTTAATTAACCTACAGCAGAACTACCAAAGAGCACTGCACTTTTTTTTTAATTTATATATTTTCCATCATAATGTTGATTGACTCAGTACTGGCCCCTGAGAAAAGAAGCCCATAAGAAAAAAAACTCCTGCTAATCCATTGAGACAGTCTCCATCTGGGTGATGCCTTTTTACTTTATCTGTCTGATCACTGCTCATGTGGACTAGTCCACTCTTCCAAACAAATCACTGTTCCTGCTGCCCAAAACATAAAATGCATCACTTACTGCCTGCCACAGGATTTCTCAATGAGAAAACATACCTGAGAGAAAGTGTAAACAGAAAACATCAGAAATGGATACAGTATGAATCACCACTGTGCTATCAGTTATTGCGTTTTAAGCATTATAGTGTCACTGTAATTTCTGTGAAAATGTAATTTAAGTAAAAATCAGTTACAACGATGAAATAAGTGTGAATTACAGCATTTAGAAAGCATGCAAACTTACAGCAGTGTGCGATGAAATAGGTTAAATGAAACAGGTTAATACACAGTATTTAGATGCATTATGTAACGACCCAAAAACTGATTACATGATGCATTGCAAACACCAGGTTAAGAAGTGTCTACATGTAATGAAATGTTCACTTAGAAATATGATATGCATATGTAATGTATAATGCTTATATAGTGGATAACTGGGCCCAATATATAACCAAGTCTAAAACTTGTTTTTAAAGTTAGTGACAACATTTCTTTCTGGTGCCACTTCTCATCTGCCTTCCCTTTCATAAAAGGGAAAAACCTGGACACCTGGAGGATGGTTATTTACTTTGTGCTTGATATAAGCACTTGGCAACAAATGCCAGTAATGACAGAGACTGGAGAATCTGCTGAGGGGTAGCATTTTTACTCTCATGTATCAAATAAAACATTACATCCAATAATTAGGACTGGAAGTGTTTTTTGAGGAGAACTTGCAGGCAGAGGACAGGGTGAGTGATGGGAAGAGGTTTCATACAATGCAATGTTGGTTTCAGTTCGTATTTTCTACCCCAAAAAGCAGGGTAGGGCTTAGGGGATTTGCATACAAATTAAGCAGCCTGTTTTGGCATGCACTGTTCTGTTTATCAGATTAAAACTATAGAAACCAAAGGGAGTGAATTTCCACGTTTAGAATTTCCACTTTCTTTTTATCTGCGCCAGAAAGTCGTGGGAGGTTGTGGGTAATGAGGTACGTCTCCCTAGGTAACGCCAATGAGATACATTTCACCATAGACTTTCTTACAAGGATTCTATTGATGTAATTTCTGTGTTTGCTATTTTGTGACAGTCAAAACTGCTACATGTGATCCCATAACAGAGGAAACAGTAACCATCCAAAGGACCAGGTCCAAAGGAATGGCATGAAGACAAAAGATGAAACATGCCACCAGCACCTTTATCCTCTGAGGAACATTTTCCTAAGGAACAATTGTCAGGGTGTGTGTGTGGGTTTATTTGTTCAAAATGCAAAAAAATGCTGTAAATTTATTACTGGCAGCTGCAGGAACTTAACCAACACAGGAGATATTGAACACCTAAGAGGAGAACTGGCTCAACCACAGGGCAGCTGTAGTGTTTACAATCTGGGACCAGGTAATATAAGGTAATATTTCCAACTCCTGTTTGCACTTTCAGATGGAAGAAAATAGAAGCCCCCAAAGGGAAATGGCAGAAACTTCAGCCTTAGTTGAAGTTTCTGAAAATGAAAATGAGATTGTACTCACTGAACTGTTGGTGCCTTTTTCTCTGTATGTATATGTGTAGTATAGCAAGCATGCAGTGAATAAAATGCTTTAAGCTGTCGCTAATTGGGAAAGAGGCCCCTCACCACAAAAGAGATGCAGTTGTGTCTGAGGTTGAGTTCAGTCAAACAATCCAGGCTCTGCAGATTTTCTGCTCTGGAGATGCTGTTTCCTGCCAGGTTCAACACTCGCAACTCGCTCAGGTGAGACATGTTTTCTATCCTGCTGATCTGCAGGAAAGTTGTGAGACAAAGACAGAGCAGTATAGAGAATTACATCAAACAGCAATCTAGATAATCATATCCTACAGAGGAAGGCAGGACAAGCAGAGCATAATACACTTGAGTTGTATACATTCATTGCTCACTCTCACATTCAAGTCATGTATTTAAAGGTGATCAGAAGAAATCTGTTAAGAATTCTTTAGCCTGCACACAGTTGAATGTAGTGGGGAAAGAAATCCAAAAAGCAGTGTTCTCCATTTTCTTTGCAATGCCTGAGGCTAATCCTTGTGCTAATTGACACTAAAACAGAAATGACGGTTCTATTCCTCTCATGTACCGCAACTGAACCATTTCACTATCAGCAATTTTACTAAATAAAATCTAATAAAATTATGAAATCAAGTTGAAATTAGAAATAAAGATAAAAAAGCAACATGGGTTTTAGGGTACACAGACATACATTTGTGTATTATCAGTAAAGATGTTCATGTCTCCACCTGGTGAATGCACTAGTGATGGGAATTACGGCTCTTTAAAGAGAGCCAGTTCTTATGGCTCGGCTCACTAAAAAGAGCCGGCTCTTTCGGCTCCCAAGTGGCTCCTCAGATTTTTTCGTTTCTTAAATTAATTTAGTACCAAAACAATGTAAAATTATGTGTAAAATGAATTACTAATGTACAAAACATACATCATATTAAATGTTTATTATTTACATGGCTTATTGTATTTAGATGTATATCGATGTAATTGAAATGTATCATCCCCTCATCCACTAATGTCCTAAATAAATAAAATCTTTTAACTAATGCTAACACCAGAATGCACTGATGTTAGCATTCTTAACCTATTATTACTGAAAGACAATGTTTCTGCAGTGCTAGCTCTGATTTAAACAGACTTTTTGGCACTGAAGAATATGAAGAGTTTCGACCCTCAGTCAACACACAATCATGGCACACTAACAGGACAACAGCATCTCAAAAGTAAGAGATGCAGACTTGCGACAGGAAGATTCCTGGTCCAGTCAAAGTGGATGGATGGAAAACAGCTGCGTGCCCAGTGAACCTTCCCTGAATAAATAAACATGAACAAGAAACACTCACTGCCCTCACAGAAGAAAACACTCTCAAAGTTTACATTATCTCAGGCCCAGACTAGAGCTTCACTGACCTACACAGGGCAGGCATCTGTAAATCAAACTTCTGCCAACACACAGACACAGTGTCTCTACACAAACTGAATCAGATTTGGATAACCTCGTTTGAAAATATTTAAGCATCTTGTGTTACACATCATGAATTAGGTGCTTTCCAGTGGTGTAGGTCAGGCATCCAGACTATGGAAAGGTGGTTCAAAAGTTTGACCTGTGCTACAGTTGTAAGATTTCATTTTTAACAAACATTTTAAATATGCAAGTAGAAATTATATATGGATATGACAGTCTAAAGGATTTCTTTTGTGTGTATGATATTTGTTAAACGTTCATAGAAAACTCTTTAAAATGTGATTTTTTAAAAAAAACAAAAACTTGTTATCCAACAAAGTTAGGTCACACTGTAACCCACCACTTGGTCACTGACAGCGAGTGTGAGTTGGATGCACACTCCCAAAGAGAGTATCTCCTTTTGAATACTTCTTGCAAACTGAAAATGAAATAGCATCCTGCTACAGAAATAATGGGTGAAAAAGGATTGGGAATGCTACTACAGGATGGGAGCAAGAAAGGATGACAGTTATGTACAACTTGTGTCTAAAGCATGCACACAAAAGGAAAGAGGACAAGCAGCTGGTGTTCTATGACCAACAGTGACTAAACAACAACCTGACTGGGTGGAATAACCATGACTTCAACATTATTTTAATTCATTCCTCCATTATTTGCCTCGATGGATTCACTCCCTTTATCATCTTGTATTATCATTGTGCAATGATTCACATTATATTTGAGTGGTCAGGTCTCTGGTGAGTTTGGAAAACGTTGAACAAAGGTGACTGAATAGTTATTTAAGAGCACAAAACAGGAGGTTTTGAGGTCAGTGATTGAAACGTAACCTGTCCTGGTCAGAATAATAGCTTTATCATCTGCTCCTCAATGGGCACCTGCCAACAAATGGCTAAATATGAATGCAATGTTCTTTCATTACCAGCAAGTACAAAGGCAGTACAAAGGATTATATTTATTATTTCATTCTAATGTTCCTTTAAGTGTCACATTATCAGAATTGTTTAAGTTATCTGTACAGATGAAGTTGTAGGGATGTAGGACAACTAACCACAACCAACGGACAAAGCTTAAGGCAACAAAGCATCCTCTGTCAGGAAAAATAACAGAACACTGTAACAGTCATTGAATAGTAATTGGGACGCCTGCTCACATAAAGAGCAGCCAACATTAGAGATGGAGGGAGTCTTACCAGGGCTCTGGAGTAGCTCTCTGAGGAAGGGCGTAGGCGGCATGCTGGCAAAACACTAATTTGACCAAGGGAAGCCTTTCTATTCTGTCTTCCTTTTCCAAGAGCTGCTAAAATCCTCATCTGACGTCAGTGTGACTTACATCATTTGATTTCTCTGGTTTTTAATATCAGCGGGCCAGGCTCTATTGTGGAGACTGAGCAAGCAGCCCCCAATAATAGATTCAGACTCAAATTAATTGCACAACAGTATAATCTGCTGCAGCTCAAAATCACTGCCAATGCTGAAAACATACACTCTGTTAGCAGTTTATTAGGTACACCTGGATAAAATTAAAGCAGTCTAATACAGAAGTCTTGCAATAAATCTTCCCCTCCATTAGAGTTGTTGATTCCACTACATGATCATTTTGGAGGATGTAGTTTGTGACACCATTTAGCTGTATTGCATTATACAGAGAGGTGTCTCTGTTACTTTGACTACCTTTATTGATATAAATGATATGGACAATATTTTAAAAAGTTCTCCATAGGTTGAGATTATTGCAGGACTGTTGTATTAGACTGCATTAGTTTTAGCTAGGCGGGCCTAATAAACTGGCAACTGAGTGTAGAAAAAGTTGTGCCTGCTGAATAAATTATGCTGGGGTCACTGAGGAAATGGATGAGGGAGTAGACCCTAGACAAGAGCTTGTGGGTTCTGATGGTTTACAGTCCTTTGTTCGCTATGTGCTGTGAACTAAATCAAACGCTGAAAATAAGTCCCTAAAAACTCAGGTAGGTAAAAGGATGACCATAAAACCAATCATTTTTCTGGCTTTGCGATATCAAAAGGAGAAGTATTCCTAGACATGACCTATTTCTTCCTAATAGTGTTTAGGACACGCACAAAAAAGAGCTGCACTATGTAAAGTATTTTTTCACAGTAACAAGTGAACAATTTGGCTGTAATGACTGCCCTGAAAAGGCATCATTTTATAGGTCAGTGAACTAAGATAAGGGGTTCACAATGAGCATGGCTACATGAACTCTCATGCCTGCTTGTTCTCTTGCTGTCATGTCCGTGTGACTCAAGCATTTAGAGAGATGCATCTCACATCGCAAAACCAGTAGTTATCACCAGTGTTGAGGAGGCGGAAGAGACAATCCACTTCTACAGAACTTTGCAGCTGAATACCGTGAACTCCAGTTACAGTATGGGCAACTAAACATACTAGACTGAACACACACGCTGTAAGTGGGAGTATGGTAAAGGAACACTACCTGATTGTCATGCAAATCCAGGATATTGAGTTTGGACAGGTTTCCCAGGCAGCATATCTTCTTGATTCTGAGAAGTGTTAAGAAGAAGTGATATAAAATGAAGTACAATTTGTCACAAAGTATGTCATCAATCAGTAACACATTTTAGCTTTTTTGACTGTTCCAGGGGCAGCCACCTGGTGAGGTTGGGGGTCTTTTGAAGGGATACCAGGCAGAGGACAGCCGACAAGCAACCAACAAGCATATTAATTAAAAGGTTACATTCCCTGAGGAAACGGAACATACAGTAGTGTACAGTGCCTTATTGTTCCAGATTGTCCATTTGGATTTGGATCAAATTACAGTTCAGGATGAAAGCCTGTAATCTCTTGAAAAATGCTAATGTAGTATGAAGAATATTCTTTTCAAAACTAAGCCAGGCCCTGGAAGTACGTCTAAAAACACAAATGCCAGAGTACAACTGTAAGATCTTGATGTCACTATGGTTTATGACATTAATCTTTGTCCTGCCGACCTTTTCAAACAAAACTGACTAACACTGAAATAAATGGTTTTTGAAATAAACTGGGTACCAGCTCGACTCTACTCTGAGGTTTACCATGTAACAGCAGCAAGGATATAAAATGTTTAAAACACTAAATGCAAACAACAGGATGTCCTGAATACAAGAAACATTTACACCACAAGAGGATGTAGCTTGACCAACTTGCAAATTTTAAGAAATGTTGCATTTCACATTAAATCAGAGATCTCCTTTAAAGATTTTCAATTATACAAGCATTTAATGTTACTAGATCACCTACTCTACCCTACCACAAATATGAACTGTACTGTACTACCTACATGCACATACATATCCGACATATTCCTAGATTTATGTGCTTATGACTAATATGATACAACTAACCTGTTCTTCCCCAGCATAAGGATCCTAAGAGAGCTTAAAGTTTCAATGCCAGTCATTTCAGAGATGTGATTGTCATTCAAGTTCAGGAAAACAAGCTTTTGCAGATGTGACAAATGCTGGATCCTCGTGATTAGATTGTGCTGGAGGTTGAGAAGCTGCAGTTCTTCCATAATGTCCAGCTGGGGGCATTCTTCCAGACAGCGCCTGGAAAAGAACATTTAGCACAATTTAGGCGTCATATGGATGAATACTTTTGTATTTTACCTTCAAATCATGCAATTTTGTGATGCATATTAATGATTTTATATTTCACTGTACACATTAACTGACTTATTTCTGTTCTGTCACCAGTGAAGAAATTTTTTGACAGGAAAGACTGATCATTGGAGACAAGGTGTGAGTATTTTAAGTGACTTTGCTGCTCCCTGGTGGCAATCTGAAGCATTTGCCATTTTAGTTGAAATTCTTATGATTTCCACTGCAAATCATGTTATGAGCCAAAGAGACATCATAAGACTATCAAAACTTGATGAGATACGGATAACATAAAACTACAGACACTGCAAGTAGAGACACACAGAACTGCCATGACACATGGCCTGTCAATCATTTCTCCAGCCTACAGCAACCTTCAGCTAAACCAATATGTTCTACACTACAACAAATAAAGATTCATATCTGTTAGAAAATAAATTCCAGGATAGAGGTACCTGTCCAAGTCAATTCGTTGAAAATTGGATGTAAAACTGTCACAAGGCAACCGAGTGAAGGGAAACCCAGGAACAGCGTTGGAATTATATCCTCCAGAAAAACCTAACATAGACATTACACACTGAATTCCCAATATACATAATGCCATAGTGCTGTGTATTTGAAGAAAACAAACTGTAAATCTTAAAATCAGTAATAAAGCAGTTTACCAATTCCAATATACTTGTTAAGCGATATTGCTGTATTTACCTGGTGGTTTGGGAAGGTTTAAGACCTTACGGTAAGCGGCCCCTGCACTGTGGGTTGGTCTCTTAGATTTGTCTCTTGATGCTTGTGCAGCATGTGAAACTGCAGCCAAACCACTCTGAATACCACCTGTTAGTGGTACTAGATTTTGTGCAGGGTAATCTGTAGCATCACTGGCAAATGATGGCTCTGGAGGTGTGCTAACAAATCTTCTCTGGCTGCATGCATGCATTTTGTCTTCTACAGAGGAAATATTACAGTGAAACAAAAAGTGCAAACAGTCCATAAGATTATTTACATACCTTAGCCATTAATATACAATATAATGCTGAATCCAGTGCTGGAATGTAACAAAGTATTTGTACTTCGTTACTGTACTTAAGTATTTTTTTACGTATCTATAATCGTATCTTTTTACTTAAGTAAAAATAATAATGCATACTTTTGATTTTACTCCATTACATTTTGCAGCAATTATATGTACTTTCTACTGCACTACATTTCTACAATTTATGCCGTTACTCGTTACATGTTATGAACATAATTTCCTCAAAATCTGGCATGAAAAACACAGATTGATTGCGTTGAGGCGTTGTTTGCCATTGCCAACCAATCAGGTGGCTCTATTACCTCCACTGATGGCAGAGCGCGCATTTGGTAGCAGCACAAGCTAGTGGACTGGCCTGATTCCGGCGAGAAGAAACAACATGCAACATCAACATGAACCCAGAGCCAACGTCGGCTGAGCGTGAGCCTAAGCCCTCCAGCTCAGAATTAGACAGCCATCTTTGGCTGTATTTAAGCAGGTATTGTATAGTTGCTTGTGAACAGTGACATAGGGAGAAGCATAAATCAGTATACTTTTACTTTAAAAAAATACTTTAGAGTAAATTTAAAAGTAAGTACTTAGTACTTTTACTTAAGTAAGATTCTTGATGTAGTACTTCCACTTTCACTTGAGTAAATGTTTTGCGAGATATTTGTACTTTTACTTAAGTACTAAGCTTCAGTACTTCCCCCACCACTGGCTGAATCACAGAAAAACCTCTGGGGCAGTTGTTGGGTGGGCGAGTTAGTGTGCGAATGCATGGACTGGGTCAAGCTTACCTGGGTTAGAATGATTCATTGTTTGGGCAGAATTCATGTTTGTTCCTTTTACATCTTGAGAGTCAGACTGTAAAATTAAAGTTGATAAACAGTGAAGCACCCACTGGAGACTATAAACAATTAAACACATGGGCTTGATGGTCAGTGTATTCTGTCATGACTCACCATCGTCTGGGCTCTCTCTGGTACTGGTGATTTGACGGTTGTAAGGTGCAGCTTGCAGCTGTTGACCTGCAGAAATATTTTACTAACTCATCAACTGTGTCGCATTAAATAAGACACAGTTGATCAGTTATGCATGAACATACACCTAGGCTACTAACTTCAACTAACGACAGCTAGCTTGAGGCTTAACTTTTTGTTGTGATCCGACGTAGCAAAATACTGTCAAACATTGATAAAGTCAATAAAAAGTTATATTTACCATTGGGGTGAGAAACACCCATCTATCATTGACACTGGTGTTATTTTTATGAGAACGCATGGTTCTGCCCACAGTCCGCTCCGGTTCCCTTTAGCTAATGTTTGCTAGAGCAAACAGTTATGACCAAACTTGGATGCTGAAAAACAAAAAAAAAATACTCTCTTTCAGTTTCGATACCGACTTCGATTCAATATTCAAAAGAAATGCGTGAACTAATTTGCAAGTGTATTGCTAGAGCGTGAATTTGTTACTCCTGTACCGATGTTCGTCTTTAACTCTGTGCTACAAACTTCCTCGGAGACAAGCCCCGTTACCAAGGTAACGACGGCGTTGCTGGGATACGCTCACTTCCCGTGTCACTGAAAAGCAGTCCGTCGGAAAACAGGTCCTGAAATTGTTCCATTAGCTAAAGTTGGGCTTATTCTACTTTGCAAATGAAATGGTTATCTGTTATTATTTCCTAATAATTATTGCCAAGCCATGTGTCTAAATATACTGGTAAAGGCCTGTATTATTTTACTTTATATTGTGTTTACTTCGTGTACATTCCAAAATAAATTTATTTTCAATCTAATTACCATGAAATAATTGAGAGTAGTCAAAATCTCCCATAGACATTTCTACTAAGTTGAGATATGGTGATTGCAAAGGCCGCAGCAGATGATTCACATCATTTTCAAACCATTCAGTGACCCCTTGTTCCCTATACATGGAGGCATTGTCATCCTGGAAGAGACCACTCCCATCAGGATAGAAATGTTTCATCACAGGATAAAGGTGATCACTCTGAACTACTTAGTACTGATTTGTAGTGACTCTTCTCTTTAAAGGGACAAGTGGACACAAACAGAGCTACTGGATCCCCTCACTGTAGAGGTCAAGCATTCAGGTATGAACTGTTCTCTTTGTGTATGCCACACATGCATCTTGTCAAGAACATGGTGAAGGATGGCTCATTCGATCATATCACTTTATCCCATATCTCTGTAGACCAGTATCTCTGGTTTTTGCACCACTGAACACTCATCTTTGTAATGAAGGGTTTATGCTCTGCAACTCTGCTATAATACCCCACATCCCATATCCTGTATGCATGGGGCATTATGGTTATTAAATGAGCTGTCAACCACAATTTCCACGCCTATTTACTGATGTCTTTCCATAGATGTAAATGCAGATGTCACTTTAGTCAGTGGGTCTATTGAAACAGTAGCCAGTTGAACAGTCATTGTGACTGAAGCTTCAGCCAATGAACCCTCTTTCAAAGTTACTAGGATCTTTTTCTCTTGCCATTTTGATACAAAATCAGAATCATCTAGGCCTGCTCAGCATTTTTGTATATGCCTGACTGGAGCATGACTGGATGTTAATAGCTTAATTGTACCACAAAGTGCACCTATGTGGAAGCACCTGCATTCGTTATGTTTCTCTACTCATTCATTCAAATTTTTCCTTTAATGTGTCCCCCACCTGTACATAATGTACACAGAATGTGCAGAACAGGGATCAGTAGGGGCCCACAGGTCATACAAACACCAGTACTCCCTGTTGAGTTAAGCTGACCGTGTTTATAAAGCCTTAAGTCTTGCTGTAATTTTACATCACGCTGGAGATCACTCTGGATTAAACGGATCAAGTGCAAATTACACATAATAGCAGAGTCTTGCATGGGCTGTTTCCATAATCATTCTAAACATAATTAAAAGAAAAACATTTCAAAAAGAAAGTAATTACATTACCTGCACCTGTCGACCGTTTTTGGGGGGGACTTGTTCTGTGTTCCTGTTTTGTATTCCAGATAAAACTGATGCAAACTGAGGAAAGAGATTGCTATGATAATAACCACAAGTACACTGATAACAGACCTTTCTCACAGTGGACATTTTATCATTACAGGAAAAGGTACAGGTGCAACAAAAAACACTATGGCTCTGTTCTGGTTAGGTGTGTCGGTAAGTCATGGCAATGAGTCACTTGCATTTCCCAGACTGGAATTGTTTTATGCTGATTCATCCCTGCCATTAGCTTTCTGTTCAATATAGTCCCAAAATGTACCCCGACTGAGCTTATTGGTGAATTAAAATGTTGGTTAATCCCAAGATTACTGTTATAGATGTTAGTTTGGTCATCTTAGGTTACACACTACGTGTATTGTAATGAAAGTGAAAAAGTAATGATCTTACATTAAAAGAAATAGACCTTTCTCAGACAGATCCTCAAGCTGATTATTGCTTGTACCTGTCTAACAAGTCAAAATGCCTACTGTGAAGAAGTACCTTTTTAAAGTGACCAGGAAGTTAAGAAAGACTTTGTTATGTGGAATTTATTAGAATTTATGAATTCTCTGTCATGTCGTGAAAAGACAACACTGTGGACTCTGCCTTTATCCACAGGTTTGGTGCTTTGGCTTTGCACTATTTACAGTTGAACCCAGGTGACATTTAATGTCATTCAGTAACACCGCAGAATGCTAAATGTGATCAAATAGATTGTGTTGTGTATTTTCAGCCTTTTTACTCCGGCAGTAATAAGCAGTTGCTCAGAGAACACAAGTCCGGATTCATCAAAGGGACATCCCACTCACTGCCTGTCACAATCTATTCATGAAGCACAGGCTGACACGTTATGGGAGGCGATCATCAACAGTTTGTGTGACAGGCCACATTGAAAAAGCACAATGTAAATTCAAGCTGTGTGTAGCTCTATAGATCCATGTAGCTTTGCTTCATATGGCTTAGATGCTCCCCAGGAGAAACACAGACACAGAACCAATAAAAGGTGTCATTCCAGGATTTGTCACATTTCATCTGTATCTCCTGTGTCCTCACCCTAGTCTGTAGTGTCTATTTCTTCATCATTTTACCCAACTTATAATATTCTCGCTATTTAGAAAGGCCATTTGTCTGAGTTTGATATACAGACAAAAATAATGTATACTGTTGGTTATCAAAAGAACATAGACACTAGGTGTTTTCATCAATGAAAATGCAAAAATAAATATGGTGTACTTGTACCAGCAGTGCTGATTGCTGGCAGCAGCACCGTCTGCCCCTGCTTTGACTGTCAAAGGACATGAAACTTAGAAACAGAGAGATTATCTGTAAGCATCTTACCACGCTAATGAAAGTGGAATTACGATAACAGGTTGATATACATACTATAAATCTGCTGCTTTCTGCCATCTGGTATGGAGTGTGTGTGCATGTGTGAGAGAGAGCGCACTCTGTTTTTTCCTGTCAGTCCATTTATCAAGCCTTTTTGTTTTGTTTGTTTAGATTTGAAGGAAAAATAGATTATTTGACAACTATGGGTTAATGATTTCAAGCTTCAACTCATTATCTATGCAACACTCTGTGGGAAAGACTGATTTGTGCTAGGAGAAACCAGGAGGCTTGCAGCACTGACTCACATTTAACATTCATTTGTGTAATAGTCACACGCAGGCTCAGGTAATAGTTTGATTGTAGCATTCGTACATACAGACAGTGTGGTCCACAGTAACCCATTTCCCCTGGAACCTGAGTGTGCATGCTTTGTTTAATAGACATGTCAGAGACCAAAAGGACATATGACAGTAAACAGGTAATCAACAGCACAAAATATACGAGAGAAATTTACTTTACGTTATAACATTAATTTAAGATCTCTCTTTAATTGAAAGTTAATTACAAATTCACATCCCCAAGCAACAGTATTTGCTGTGTTGGCTGCAAGAGATGGGAGTTGCATACATTTTCTCACACGATTACAACCAACCATCCCCCATTTTTGCAGTATTCCTCAAACCTGGGCGTAAGAAACAGACAGGAATGGGAAAGCAGATTGATTGCCAAAGCTTGCTTCATCTGCCATGTCACAAAGTACCATTATCAGCTGCAAAGACAAAGAGAAGAGGTGTTCTGAGGATTAAACACAGAGGTTACAACAATTACTGCAAGTGGTTAGGCAGGTTTTAACAATAGATCTTTCTGTTTTGCATCTAGACGTACTACCTCAAAGAGATTCATCTAAAAGGCTTCACTGGTTCTTTTAAGTGGTAACAGGTGAGTCACTTGCACTTAAACCTCTGATCACATAATTACTGTTGTCATGTTAAACTAGTGAGACACAGAAAACCATGACAGCCTTGCTTTGAGTTAAATGCTACCATGCTCACAATTGTCAATGCTAACATGCTAATGCAAATTTCATGGCAAACCATCCAGCAGTTGTTGAGATATTTGAACCAAAACCACAAATGTCAACCTCATTGTGGTGCAAGAAGAAAGGTCAGTGGACCACCAAAGTCATTACAAAATGCATCCTCTAGAGACCACAAATGTCTGTACAAAAGTTGGCAAACCATCCAGTAGTTGGTGAGATATTTCGGTCTGGACCAAAGTTGTTAATCGAACCGCTGAAAAACCAACCAACCAACCATTTACTTTTTATGCTACCAGTAGATTTGTATGTTTTAAGTCAACGTGACTGTATTGGTCGGTTTATATGAAGACTCTCAGACTCAGGTCATAGAATCACATGAGAGACATCAAAGTCTCATGCGATAATGTGATGTAAAGACTCACATCTGCAGTCCGAGCCCTGCCATTACCTTAAGAGAAAAGAAATTCTAAAATGCACGCTCGTGGCTGTGGTTGTGGGGTCCTCTGAAGAAATATCTTTAGGAAAGGCAATTCAAAGAGAGATTCTCCTTGGAGGGTTGGTGGTGCAATAGAAGCCAGAGGTGGGAAAATGGTAATTATGAAAAATGAACAACATATGCTGAGGTGCGAATTAGAAAATGCCCAGAAAAAGATTTCAGGATGGCAGTATAAAGGATGATTTATGTACATGGAGTTTCCAGCTTTAGATACGCCTAGTTAAATTTAATCCAATTCAATAAAACACCCCTGTAATAAAAGCCATCCTGAAGCTTATTTACAAGCACGTGTCAGAGAGGTGTTGATTATAGGGGAGTTTGTGGTGCTGGTGAACTGTATTGTATTAGATTGAAAGTGGCTTTTTGTTGTGCACAGTGTGAACAGAGAAAATAAATGGTTGAAAGAGGACTGAAGGAGACTATTTATGTCAAAGTAGCACAACGATTTGGCTGAACAGAGAAAGTGGCTTAGAACAGTGCTTACAGGTGCTTGTATTACCATCCTGTTTGTCACTTTCTGGACACTTTCACATCCATTTTCAACTTAATTTTATTGGTTGAGAAATTTTCTATAAGTATAGTTAAAATGTAATTAAATAAGACAGGCTAAGGCTTGAAATGTGATTCTAGAGAATGTTTATGTACACAGGAAACAGCTGAAATAACCCTGCTTGCTCCCACTTAGAATGATAAAAGCAGTCTGCAATAAGAAACTAAATGCATTCATGCGTTATTTGTTGTCTCCTTATCTTTATCCCTCTCCTCCCTCTTTCTCTCACTCATTGTCTCCCTCTCTCTCCCCCCATGTTTCATTGTACACAAACTGGAGCACTGTATGGCATGTGGTGCAGAGAATGAGTCAGACTGCCCACCAGCTGTGAGCCTAGCTTGCCAGTGGGGAGGAGTAAAGATATTTCATGCAGGGCTGGCAACAGCCGACAACACTGGTGTGGGTGATTTACAGGGTTATTAGGATGGAGGCCAACAACGAGGTACGAAAACAGACTTGACATATAGCCCACAGAGAAGAATTCAGACCATTGTAATTATACTACCCCCAGATGAACACCTACATGTGTTTTTGTTCTACACACCCACATGAGTGAATATATATATATATATATATATATATATATATATATATATATATATATATATATATAATTTTTAATTTTT
>JBBMJY010000001.1:6592216-6719428 GCA_037833715.1 Toxotes lorentzi | reverse complement strand
AACACACAGACGGAGATATAGATATATATATATATATATATATATATATATATATATATATATATATATATAATTTTTAATTTTTTTTTAAGTAACTATTTGAACATTTGTTTTTTGGCAAAAATAAAGAAAAAGAAAGAAAAGTTGTGTTTATCCACCAGATTTTAATTCCTGGCAGTGTGGAAAATAAAAAAAACACTGCCAAGACGCTTAGAAACATAGTTTACAGAAAATACAACTGTGAAATGATAAGTAAAAAAAAAAAGAACACAAAAGAAAACAGTCTGATGAAAATGTAGGGCACTAGGGAAATCACTGGAGGAATATGGACTCATGACCTAGGTATTTCAGTAATCGTGGACATAGTCCTGGCCAAGACTTGTGTATCAAATCTCCAAACATAAATCTTCTGGAAGCATGTGCATGATTGCTGCTTAATCTGTGGCTTTGCTAAACTATTAAAGGTTTGCAGCCCCTGACTTGCCTTCCACCATTACCACCATCTACCATTCATTTATGTGCGTCCCCTTTCCTCGAGGCACATGCACCACTTCCCTCCTGCGTGCCACCAGAAGCTGAAAGCCATTTATCCAATTAGCGGTGTGAGCGAATGGGTCGTCCTTGGCACAGCAATTTCCCAATTAGAGCGGAACACGTGAATTCTCTCCTCTACTTAGAGACATGTAAACGGGGCATTCGTGTCCTCGCAGAATAAAAGACAACACTGACTGCGTGTGAAAAAAAAGAGAGAGAAACAGAGCGATGTACGCCTTAGTGAACGCCTTCATGCGCTGTCTCTCCTTCCTCTTGCCTCCCTCTTGGCTTTGTGTCAGCTTTTGCTTGTGGGTTGGGAATGAGTGTGAAGAGACGCTGCCGCGGCCCAATCCCAGAGCTCGTTTCAAAAGCAGAAAGCCTCTTACATATGAGGAAGTAGCAGCAGCAGCAGCGGCAGTAGAAGCACAAGGAGGCTCCAGCCCGTCGGTCTCACCAGGTCCAGGCTGCGTCTCGCTGGCTGCTACAAGCCCCACTGCTCCTCAGGGCCCTCCACCGGGTCGGATCTGGATCGGGGGTCTCTGGCGAGCCGTGGAGCGCGTCTTCGGAGCCCCCTGGGTCCTTCTCCGCCATCACTGGTGCCCGAAGAAGCGTCGAGCAGCTTTACGCACCCCGGAACCTGTCTGTACCTTCGAGTCGAGCAAGATTAAAACCTTCCAGGGAGGCGCTGCTGCTGCTGCTACAACCGAGGAAGGGAAGAGAGCGGGTGGAAGCACCTTGACTTATTCGAGGAACATGAGCGGGTCTGTGAGGATCTCCAATCCGAACCCGGCGGAGTGCGCTTCAGATGCGTCAGTGGAGCAGGGCATCGATGAGGTAATCACCGTGGACCAGCACTCGCAGGAGATGGGGACGGTGACGATAACAGTGGCCATTCAAGCGGCAGAGGACGAGGAACCTGAGGAAGTGTCATCCAGTATTATTGACTTCCTCGGAGGCAGCTGCAGCGAGGACGAAATCGGAAGATATGACAAATCAAGGTTTGTGTTACTCGCTACTTTAAGTTAATAGTCTAAATAGACATGTTTTGGTAACAACAAGGTTAGGATAGGTTAGTAAACTATAACAAACAACTGTTTGGCTGGCAAGACTTGCACTTCTGTAAGTTTGTCATATTTGTTTTGTTCCATAAACGTGCAGTGAAGTACATTCCCCTAATACCTGGATACAGAGTAGGTAAAGAAATGGTTCCCTCTTTATGTCAAGGTTACTGGAACCCTACCAGTCTATTTCTGCACCGGATTTTGTATCTTATTGGCCCGTAACTTCAGCTGGTGAACTGCCAGCACTTGAGCAGCGTGGGTACAGTTGGATTGTTTAGTCTGACTGAAAGAATGCCAGTTATGTAGAAAGCTACTGTACAAATAGAACTGTAATCCAGGCAGGTGTATTACAGTGACAACAAAAGGCAGTAGACAGCATCACAGTGTGCAAGGAGGACAATGGAGGCTCACAATTGCCAGCGTAAATCCTCACAGACACACTAGAGGGATATTATTATCTCCTGGGTGGGACGGCAGGGAAGTGTCTAACCACCTGTAGGCAGCAGCAGTGCTGTCAAACCAGACACCTGAGACAGATAAAGGATGGCACCTTCACTTTAATCTAATTCCCCTGCGTCATGACCTGCTATTTTTAGCCTCTGGCCTATAAGTTCCCTACTCGAACTACGTGTGCAAAGAGTGAGTCAGTGATAGAAAGGCCAAAGGAGAAAATACCAAACATTTCAGTTTGGTTGTAGGTTACACCTTAATGTCTCTCTGACATAGAGAGCTTTTGTTACACCTGTGCTCGTTTTTCACGCAGGATATATTTAAAGATCACTACACGTCTGATAGGACGCCTGGTACCTATAAAGGAAAGCTCAGATTGTCAGTTGTCTCTACATGTGGCTGTTTCACCTGATATTCCTGCAGCATTCCTATAGAGACCCACAGTGCACTAGTGAATGGTGACCAGAAAGTGAACTTCATCACAGCCTATTTAGAAATGGTCTCTGCTGCGGTTTTCTTTAATTCACACGTGTAGATTATCTTGTGTATGTGGTGACGGTGACAGTGTTCTCTTCTCTTAATGATGGTGGTGGTCTTTAACTGAAGTCCTGGTGGAAGCTGTGGACTTGTGCCAGCTGTGCGGTCAGCCGGCTGGAAAGCTGTTGACTGAGGGTGTGTGAGGGAGGAGGCTGGAGGAGGTGATGAGTCATCCACAAAATTTCATTCAGACTCTGACTCTAATCCGCAGGGCTACCTTACTGCACTGCTTCACGGCTTCAGCCAGGTGTCTGACTGAGATCAAACTGTGCCTCACAGACCTCAGCTATGCAGTGTTGGTACCAGTTTTTGTAAATGCTGTGAAGTTGATGTGCTGAGCCACCATATTCTGTGTGGGAGGGAGAGCCTGTGACTCTGCGCCCTTCAGATGGAGAGGTCTTGGCAGTTTCAGGATTGGTGGGGACACTGTGGGTCGAGGTCTGGCACTGAGGCATGGTGACTGTGGCTGAAGACACAGCTTGTCAACTGCTGCAAGGAAAATCTGAAAGGAGTGAGGCAAATGGTCCATCTCTTTTCACTCCAGCATGTTGCTGAGGGAAATGGCAGGATGTGGATGTACTCCTGCCAGCAACTTGTAAGCCTCTGGCTTATTGTATTAATGGAAGTGAAATGTGTAACAGTTGTAATGTTGGCAGTTTAGGATATGAAACATTCTGCTGTTTCAGTGATGCAGGGAAAAAAAAAAAAAAAGACTGTACTGACCATGCTGCATGTTGTCTTCCCACACACAGCGGGGCCGGGACCAGTGGAGGGGAGCTGGAGGAGGAGAGCTGGCAGCCCCCAGATTCAGAGCTCATCCAGAAGCTGGTGGCTCAGATCGAGTATTACCTGTCAGATGAGAACCTGGAGCACGATGCCTTCCTGCTCAAACATGTCAGACGTAACAAACTCGGGTTTGTCAGTGTCAAGTTGCTCACATCATTTAAAAAGGTAACCATGGCTGCAAAGTATAATCTGCAAACACAATAGGAAATAATCAGAATGCCTTGTCTTGATAATGATGAAAACTGCCCTCAAAGCCTTTGCTGTTATGGGCTACAGAACTGGGTACACGCTACATGCACGCTACATACACGCTACAGTGACCAAAATGGGGAAAATGTGAAGTTGAAGCAAGACTATGGAAAATGCAGTTTTAAAATTGGAACCTGGATAAAGCTCCAAGCTTTCCATTTTTAATTCCCCATGACATAGACTTGTGAGAATTGAATAGCAATGACTGGCTGCCTCTAGTGTCAACATGACTAGTTGTTGGGGATGCAATGATATTCTCACGTTGGTTCACAACAGCTGGTGCTACTTTAAGCTCATGCATGCAGATTCGTCAGCTTGTATGTGTGGTTTTTTTTTTTTTTTTTTTCCTTTTTTTGTCTGTTTATGTGACAAGTGATCTGAGTCCCCACACACACTCATTTTTAATATAAACAAGGATCCAAATGTGAGCTCGACAACACTGAGGTGATGCATTTTAAACATGAGAAAATTATACAGTGATTAACTGAGTAACACAGCGTAGCCAGGGTGTTTGGGTCTGCCAGCTATTGATTCAGGAAGTATGAGGGTACAACTGATTGATTATGCTGATAGTCTTAAGTTATTGTTGAACTTTTTTTTTTTAAACTTAAACTGAAATGTAAAAACTCAAAAGAAGCTGTTGCAGGGATCAAATGTGCAGCCTTGTGGTTCTGTGATGGCACTTCTAAACCACTTAGTATCTCACCCATGTAACACAAGCATTGTCTCTTTGCAGGTGAAACACTTGACTCGTGACTGGAGAACAACTGCATATGCTCTGAGACACTCAAAGATACTTGAGCTGAATGACGAGGGGCGTAAGGTGCGGCGTAAAGCTGCAGTGCCAGTTTTTGCCAGTGAGTCTCTGCCTAGCCGCATGTTGCTGTTAAGTGATTTGCAGAGGTGGCCAGAGCTTGCTGCTCTCACTAAGGATAATGGAGGGAGCGAAGGAGGAGCTACTCAGCAAGAGCAGCTGATGAAGCTGTTGCTGAAAGCTTTCGGAACATATGGCGCCATCGCCTCTGTCAGAGTCCTGAAGCCTGGGAAGGACCTGCCGGCAGACTTGAAGAGGCTGAGCGGTCGCTACACTCAGCTAGGCACTGAGGAATGTGCCATTGTGGAGTTTGAGGAGGTTGAGGCTGCTGTCAAAGCCAATGAAGCCGTGGGGAGAGAGGATGGAGGGGCCAGTTTGCTAGGGCTGAAAGTGGTCCTGATTGGCACCAAGCCGCCCAAGAAGAAGGTACCCAAAGAACGACCACGTGAGGAGACCGGGATGCGCAAAAGTCGCTCGCTCAACAGTAGAGTACGAGAGCTTCAGTACCACGGGGAGGACTCGGCCTGCAGTTCCTCAGAGACTGAGAGCAATCCTACATCCCCTAGACTGGCCCGAAAGTCCCAATCCTGCAACAAGCTCAGCCCCACCACTGCAGGCATCAGCTTCCAGAACAATCACCTGAGTCCTGGTATGTCCCCACGTAACAGCCCCTGGTCTAGCCCCCGTGGCAGCCCCTGTCCTCAGCGCAAATCTCCTCATTCCCACAAGTCTCCCTTAGCCAGTGAGGGCAGACTGAGCCCTGAGCCCGGGCGCCGCTGGGCAGACTACTCCTCAGACAGTAGCCTCACCCCTTCAGGGAGTCCATGGGTTCAGCGGCGCAAGCAGGTGGCGTCTCAGGAGAGCAGCCCGGTAGGCAGCCCGATGCTGGGTAGAAAGATCCAGAATGCAGACGGCCTACCGCCAGGCGTCATGAGGCTGCCAAGGGGTCCTGATGGAACCCGCGGCTTTCACTGTGTCACTGTTGGTGAGAGGGGAAAGACTGCCGCTACTCAGACTTGATACGGGGAGCGACCTTATGCATTCCTTATCCCCCAGAAACAAAATGATACAAAGGAATTTTGAGCTGTACTTGGCTGTCGCTCAGCACCCACCCTACATTTGAGACTATGTAGATATATTTTTGTTTAGTGCATCAGTTTTCAGTCTTTGTTATATTTTTATACGACGTTTTGAGTTACCATGGTAACATTAGTGATTTACTAATGGAATTTTGAGCTAATGTAAATTGATATTGCTTTGAGGGAAAACTTTACAGACACCATCTCACCTCCATTGCTGTCTAAACTTGTTCTACATGGGGGCGAGTCGGAGAAGGAATTCCACCGGTTTTCTATCTTTTTCTTTCTTTCCTTCTTTTTTTTTCTTTCTGTTTTTTTTTTAATTGAAAAGTGTCCTGTCTTGTGTTTAAAAGCTCATAACATTGTCTGTGGATGGTGTATACATGTAAGTGGTGTAAGTGACATAGGCTCATGGACTTGATAGAGATATCACCATGTGCCTTTTCTGTATTTGTCTACTGTGAGTTCCATTTTTACATGCTATTTAAACTGAGGCCATAACCGCTCAACTGCCATAAAGGTTTGGACAGTTAAACTTAGACATGATTTTTTTTTTTCTTTTAGTTTTTATTTAACCTTTTTTAATTTCAGTATTTCCGGCATGCTTTGGCACTTAGTTGGGAAGGTTCTCTTCTGTCCCTGTAAATGTTAATTTGTTTGACAGGTAGCAGCTTTATTTATTTTTTCTTTTGGGGGTATATGTTTCCATCAGTCTAAGCTCACAGTGAGGTTTAAGGGATGTTCAGGTCAGGCAGAATAGATGTTCTTATGTTCTTGCCTTTGCATCTGAGCTTGGGTATTTGTACAGTGCAATTCCTATTGTACAAATAAATCACTAAAACTGCAATTGGCTTGGGTTCTTTTTTTTTGTTTTTGTTATTTGTTTGTGACACAGTTTGAGGCGGTCATGATGGTCTGAAACATCCATGATTCAGTCTTTATTTTATTTATTTTTTTTTCTTATTCCACTTTGTAAGGAAGATTAAGTGAGATATTGTTGCCTTGCCAAGACTGTAGAAGTGATTTCAGACTTGGAAAGCGGAATTGGCAGTCTGGTGCGTTTTAAAATGGATTTCACAGATGGGAGGATGATAAGAGTTCACGTATTATAAGCTATATCAACCCTGTATGAGAAACAGAAAATTTATAAAATGGTAGAATGGACCTGTTGCACAACTAATTGTAAAATTGCATTCATTTTCTCATGTTGAATGTGGTGGATGTAGGCCTTTTTTCTTTTCTTTTTTTTTTTTAAACACAAATCATCGTGAAAACATGTCAAGAATATCCAGACTGACTTCAAATATATAATACACAACAACTGGTTGCATAAGTACTGATTGCTTCAAATCAAAACCTAACACCTTAGACAGCAATCACAGCACATCTGAACATCCCCATTCATCCATTGTCCAAACTCTGTTAAGTTGCATAAAGACTGTGAGTGAACAGCTATTGTCAAGTCTCACCACAGATTCTTTAGTGGATTGAGGTCTGGATTCTGAATTGGCCGCTGGACAGTATCATTGTTGTTTTGAAGACATTCCTGCCTAGCTTTGGCTTTATGTTTGGGGCTGTTGTCTTGCTTTGAAAATAAATCATCTCCCACAGTTCTCTTGCAGACAGCAGCAGATTGGTCAGTATTTTGCTGCGTTTAAGTTAACCTGTCCTTTCACAAGCCTTCAAGGACCTGCTGCAGAAAAACATCCCCACAGCATGATGCTGCCACCACCAGACTTCGTGCTGCTGGGAATAGTGTTTCCGCTTGTGTACAGTGTCGGAGTTACGTCAAACACTGAGCTTAAGAGAATGGACAAAAGGGTCTCCCATATGCCTTCTGGCAAACACTTGCCAACCAAGATCTGAGCCAATTACAGCACTTGTACAGTTGTTGCGCAGTGTGTCCATCTCAGCCGTGGAACCCTGGGGCTCCTTCAGTCTCCACAGGCTGCTCACTACTGCTCTTTTCACACAGACATTTAGTTTTTTAGGACAGCCGGTGAGGGTCATTCAGTCAGGGAATTTTCTTCCTATTCCACAGATTGGTACATTTCAATAGCTTTGTTGCAAAATTATCAGGAATTTTCCTTTTTTGACAGTAAAATGACCATCACCTGTAGAACATGTCACTTACGAGTGTATGTAACTATCCTTGAGTACACACAGGTGAGGTCCATTCAAGTTCAAATGCCTGTTACAAACAACTGGCTACAGCAGTGATGCTTTATGTGTCACAGTAAATGAGGTGGACTCTTATGCAATCAATAATTTTGTCTTTTATAGTTGTTCTCAGTTTAGATCACATTGTAGAGCTTTGTTTTCACTTTGTAATTAAACGGTCCTCTGTGCTGATTGGTGTCAAAACAAATTTATTACACCATTGTGATTCAGTGACAACAAAATGAGAAAGTCCAAGGGTGGCGAATACTTTTTATAGGCACTGTAATTTGTGCCATGTCCTCAGGTGGTATCAAATGCTCCTTAGCAACCAACCAAGTGTGAGAGAAAGGAGCACATGGTTGGATGCTCATAGAGCCGTTAGATTTTTGAATTAATAATGTGGTCATGGCATTCTGTTTATTCATTTTTTTTTGTTAGAGATGCTGTCTCCTGTAGGAGTGAGCATAATGAGAGGACACAAGCTGTTAGGCAGCGCTGGACACAGAGGGTCAGAACTGATGCTCCAAAATTCAGAGCTGCTGGGATTACGTAAGAGAGTGATGAATAAACTTTTGTTCCCCTCTTTGCATGATTAGCAATTCAAAACTAGGAAGTCGTGATACTGTCTGTCTTTGACAGACAATATTTTGGCTCACTTCCGAACAGTGTGAATAAGGACTATCTGGGATAAGTATGACCAAATTATTCTCATAAGATTGAAGTTCTATATAATTACCATTAGTTACAGCAAATGGGAATATCATAAAGACAGATAATAGCAAAACCAAATACCACACTGGTCATTATTTGTAATTGGGCAGTAACCCATTGATGTTTGAATGAAAAGTTATTTAGTACAGTAATTGAGTTATTTACTCCAGGCTGGATTTTTCCCAGACATAATTAGAAAGATGTGATCAGATTACATCTGTTCAAGAGTAGAACTGCTCAGCTTTCATAATGTTATTTATCACAGCCAGGCAGCTAGATGGTAAATGCATTTGCCATGAAATCATCATCTCATTTTCTCAAAGAGCATATATACGTATATGAATAGAGCCATTTTGTATACTTTACACATTTATACCTACAGACACGTAATACACAACAAGATCACAATGTAAGTGAACGTGTTCATGCCTGCACATAACCACACAGCATGATTCAGAATGTGAGGTCATGCTGGGACAGTCAGTGGCAACAATCATGGGGAGTATCTTGTGGATGCAAGATTACAAAGTAAGTTAAATTACAGGTTTCAAAACATGTGTCTTCCTGCATATATGTACTGTAGATAAGCATTTCAAGTCTTCTCCTCAACTCCAAGTATACTGTATGACAAACACTTGCATCAGTCTGTGGGAGGGAGCTGAAGTGGCTGTGAGAAGGCGGTGTCAAATTTGAGGAACTAGAATTAGGGTGGAGTAAATATACAACGGCATCAGAAAAGCAGCCAATTGGAAAGGTTGACACAAAAACTAAGAACTTCCTAGAAAGGAAATGATTTTTTTTTCCTCCCTGTGATTTCGCTCTTTTTTTAACTCTCACATTATGTAACATGAGCACAGAGACTCAGCATCTACACGAATTGTGGAATGAAATAATTCTGTTGTAAAAGCTTGGCACGACTGATTTACTGAAATAACTGTCAAACTGATAGACATGTTTAACTGCCCTGTGTAGTTTGATTGCTGCCCTATCTGCTGCCTGCCTTACTCAAAGGCCACAAAATAGTACTAGTATAGGACGTGAGTGTTCCTCAGCTACTATGCTACCCTCCTGACCTCGTCCTTCTGTCACATGCCTGAGAGTAATATAGGCTTCTGGCACCACTCACCGTGTTTAATGTGAGAAAAAGCACAGACATCTGTGAAAATGACCTCAGCTAATAATAGTGCTCTGAATTCCTATCAGAGGCTGCAGTGAGAATAGCATTCAAGCCGAATGTGCAAGCTCATGGACCCCAAAAACAAAGCACCTGTCCTGCTCAAGTTTACTATATTGAGATAATGCTGACCTCTGAGCCCTTTTTAAGGTGTCAGACAGAAAAGAAATGAGAAGGGTTTTGTTCAGGATGCCTCTTCAACTGATGGCTTCATCCATTCTTATGCCTTCAAAATCTTTTACCCTACAACCTAACCAATTTGTGTACTGAAGTAGTATGGGCCCATTAAACTCTACCATAAACCAAGAAGTAACTCATAACATTTAGCCATGGTTCTCATTAACTTACTGGCAATCTGTGCTGAAAGAACAATTAAATAAACACATATTTCACAATTTTATTTACATAACTTAAAAAAAGTCATTTATTGTCTTTCGACAAATTGCAATGACCTGACGCTGAATACAGAAAACATATTTTCATGAGGTTAGAGGTGAACCAATTTGTACCACACAGTCACAAGCAAAGATTTTTACAGTGTTGGTACACAGAGAATTTTTTTTTTCTTTTTACAGTGTGAAGAATGCCAGTTGAATGCACAGGGTATCTCCAAAATCAACACAAGAAACCACAAGTAACTGCAGTTTGCTAGTGCAACACATCTGAAGTGTTTCAGTATTTATTATGTACAAACATATGCAGTTTGAGATTGTTATCTGTGCATTTCCCAAACACCAGACTACGTGTTGCTGTAGGTGATGACAGTAATTATAGGACTTCTGAAAGACCAGGGTTTTATCTATCCAGCCCTTAGGGGAGCTTTCTCACTTAGTTGTGGTCTGAACTGATAAACTGATAAACATAGCACATGCAAAATAAATGTCAAAATCATCCACGGGAGCAACTTTCTCTTGTCAGTAAAAACAGATCAATGTATTCCCTTCTGCAAATTCCTGCTTTCTTTCAGGACATATATATTACACTTTAGCTTGTCTATTGTGTCTGGTGTCACCATAAAAAGCTCTGTAACCATGGTTACCATATGCCCCCCCCCTCCCATTGATGCATTCACCTTGCAATAAGGGAGGAGCAACAAGCAGCTCCAAGGTGACAGGATGTCTGTGAAAGCACGGCTCCACAGGAAACCAAAGCCTATCTACACATCAGCATGACAGAGCCTAACCACCAGTTAAGTTGAACCAACCAGATAGACATAATTACCAGCTCCTCATCCCCCTGTACAGCTCCATCTGGAGAATCTCAACAGGAGACGGACGCAGAATGATGGGGATTGATCTGATGGTTGTGTGGGTAGAGTCATCGTTGGTGTGATGAGGGAAAACACTTCCTGCCTGTTAGCAGATGGGATGAGGACGTGTTGCACAGCGAGCTCGGGGAGGCAAACGTGCTAAGAACACAGCATCTCAGATCTTCAATCTTCGAAAGTGAAGCGGAAGAGGGCACAAACCATCCAGCCATGTCCCCAGAGCTTTGCTTCAGATGTAAAGAGAACCGTCAGCAGGTCCCACATATCCAACGCCAATCAGAAGAACATCAATCAAAGTCCAAATACCCAGACCTCCAAAGCTGAACAGTTTGCCCAGACCCTCTCTCCACTGGCCCAGGTAAAACCGATCTGCGCCAAAACCACCAAGTGTGATGCTACAGAAAGAAGTTGAAGAAAAAAACAGATAAAACTAAGTTAGAATTGCTATTAGAGTGCACATACTAACTCAAAAAAGCATTTTTTCTATCATGTTATCTCTAATGGTGGCAGGTGTACCTGAGTGCTAATGCTGTTGACCATTTGTATCCTCCCGTCCAGTCACAAAATAAACGTTTCAGAAAATGTCTTTTACCTACAAAGGAAAAAGACCTTTAGTGGAAACAGTAAGACGGCCTTCCCAAAAGAAATCCAAAAACACAAGAACATTTCAGAAAGGCAAATTAGCATGACTGGAGACAAAACGGTGAAAAGTCCTGAGGATAAGGACTGAAAACTTTAGGGACATAAACACTCTACAGTATGATACTCACATATCACAACATTAACAATTCCAGTGGTTCTACAACTAAGGCATATACTGTATGTACTTAGATATGTATCAGCAAAACAACAGCTTTTCTGCCATATTCTTATTCATATATGTTCACCATTTCCCTTTTTTGTTCTTGGCAAATGGGTCATTTTGTAAACATTCATAGGTTGAGAACATCTCTCTTCCTTATATAACTATGACTACCGTACCTTTGACTGTGACACAGTTACCCCACTGAAGGCAAAGAAAGCAAGCAGGCTTTACAGCAAAACCCTCATTATACCTAAACAATGTACATGGTCTAACACGTCACAGGTGGCGTTGTAGCGCTTGCGTGGGCAGGACACCGTCATACAGTTGGTGGAGTTTGAGCAGCGGTACTGGGACGGATCCAGCTGCCAGCAGAACTGACAGATGATGGAGAGGGAGAAGTTGGTTTGCTGTTGTCCTGACTCTCCCTGTAAATAAAACAAACATCATGTAATCACTACACAGCTATTCCCAAATTAAGATTAACTGCCTCTTACAATGACTAATTCTATCACCACATACTAAAATTTGTCTTGGGAACGACTGTCCAGAAACACTGACATGAGACCACTTCCAGTTTCAAAACAGACACAAATACCACATGGACAAATGACCTTATGTGCCTCATTTCCCTTTTTTAAATGAATAAGCTAGACAAGCTACAGACTTCTAAGTAGTCTTCCAGTCTTTCACCCTTATGCAGCATGAATCTATCATGAAATGAAATGCTACTCACTATACAATGAACCCCTTTTTTGGGTTTACACGTGAAGTCTGCTGGTTTTCCGTACGTGCAGTTGTATTGGTAATTGCAGTGAATGCAGTCAGCTGGCAGGCGACTACACAAACCCCCACTAGGACACTTGGAGGTGTAGTTCTCTTCGTCTGCTGGAGACACTGCAAAAGAGCAAACATACAGTTACAGGAATTTTTTAAATTCTAGCTAAAATAATCAGTGTAATGTAACAAAGCTTTGATGCAAGTTAATTTTAAGGCTTAATTCTGGGATCATTAATGGGTGTGTCAACAGACTTGTGACTGTGTCCCTCTGAATCTCTTGCCGAACTGAGAAAGGCTGTGGGAGGTAAATGACTAACGCTCTATCTGCAGCAAAAAGGCCATCAAGAGCCTTTGAGTAAGGCCATTTACTCCTGATTGCCTGCTAGCCAGCAAATGAAAACTGTTGTTGCTTTGCTGGAAAGTCATTAACTCTTGGAAGCCTAGAAAACATAAGAGTAATATTCTCTTTGTTGTACTAGAGGGGAGGAAAAGAACATATTTATAATTCATATTTAATATTCATTATTTTTTAAGGTTGAAACATAACATATAAACATGAGGTGGATCAAGTCTCTCAGGGCTATGCTTTGTTTCTCTGTTGTCTTTTGCCCGTCTAACACATCCAAATTAAGTTTTAGAAGGATTACACTACAATAATCTATAACAAATAGACAAATTTTGTTTATTTTTCTTGTTAGAGAAATCATTTTCTGATAACAGTCCTATGAGGGAAAACGCTTCGAGAATCATTCGCCTGTATGTGTGATTTCAAGTAATTCAATCAAAGAAATGTCAGTATGTTCTCAACCAGAAACTTTGGTTATCAGTATTTTCAAATCAGAGCAATAATTCTCTACAGTTATCCTGCGTAATATTTTAAGTGTGGGTCTCTTTTATGTATATGTTGTCATAGTGAAATAATCCCTGCTTACAGTCACCATAATTCATGCTGATTCCTGCCGTATTTATTTACCTGAGGATGCAGCAGGGACCACTGGGCTGGTGATGGCAGGTCCATGCTGGGAATCTCTCGTGTAGGGGGGGTCATGGCCAACATGAGGAGAGCTCAGGTACCCTGACAAGAAATCAGACAACAAAGAAGTCCAACGATCTGAGTCGAACTTAGTCTTCTGTCATGGCCATTATCATAAACCTACAAAATATCATACACAGTGTGCTGATTTTGGAAATAGGTATTGGTCCCTAACGTTTCTTCATTGGCGTGTTAAAAGACAGACACGCCAATGGCATACCGTTGAAGAAATGTAAAAAAACTAGAAAATGTGTTAGTTATTAAACGCAATCTTTATTTCAATATAATATCTAAGATATTGTTTTAGAGTGTCACTAGCTTTGACTAGCTAGTGACACTTTGCGCCCTGTTTAGCAGCGACAGTTAAGTGTTAGCTTTAATATTCTGTAGATGAAATACCATGTGGCGTAAACTAAATGCCCTGCCCTCAAAATCCCTGTTGTATATAACAAACAAATGTAAAATCACAGCTAACAACTCCATCCCATGTTTTCATTGCTAACTGCTAGCAATGAAAACTGCACTAGTGTTTATGTTAGCTCGCTAGCTAGCTTAGTAGGAGGAAGCTAACATGAAGGTGCTATAACGACAAATAGCCTAAGTTAAATGTAAGCTAGCGACATACGGGACCCAAGTTGGTATAAATCTGTGGCGGTGCCCATAAACATACCGTTTACACATTGTAAAACCAGGTCCATAAACAACAGCGTAATTATTCCGTTGGTTTTTAAGCACCGTCCTCGGTCCGGTCTCCATATCTGACAGATAGTGGCCATTGTTGCTACAGAGCAAGCCGAAGCTGCATTCAGGTCATGTAGGAAAAACCGATTCTCAGAGATCCTCTGCTTGTCTGTCTCTGGCTGTTTGATGATCTAACTAAAACCATAAAGACGCAATGGAACAAGTATTAAGCCAACATTAATTGCTCATAATGTGTTTGTGAAACTCATTGTCAGGCATTCCCATATGTCTTAGATTAGGTCTTAACAGTTTTCGCAGTTTGGCGGTCCAGCAAATTAAATACTGTAATGAATAAACCTTGAGACCTATACATCATAAGCAGTTTAAATGGTGTCATTTCTTGGTCAAAATGTCACATTTAATTAGATGTTTGTAGCTAAGGATTCTTTAGGAGATACTAACAGTATCCTGTCATAAGCATTAAAGCACTCATGTGGAAAGAGGATGCATCAGAGAATAAATTTCACTGCCTGACACTGTGGTATGTTCCTGATCTGTCATTACATGCTGCATGAGGATGAGGCCCTGTATTGCTCAATAGGTAAAAATCATCCTAAAAGGTCATGTTACTCTGCTGCTCATTGACCAAGTCAATGAACTCAGTCATACAGGCTTATGCTCCTTCTCGTGCACTTGTGTTCCTCCAAGGAACGCCATCTGCATTGTCATCCTTGCACACAAGGCAATCACAGTCAACACTGTTCTCATTTGTGGTTCCTCAATGGTGGAACAAGCTACCAAATGCTATCAGAGCAGGGGTGTCCCTCTTTATTTGCAAGAATCTCTTGAATACTCATCTCCTCTGAGAGCACCTCCTCTCCTAATACCTCTAAGACCCTAACATGCCTGACTAGCATTTACTGAGCACATTCAGTGCACTTCTTTACCTGATCTCCTTACATTTTGTCTTACTGAACAGATTTGGTACTTAGTGCTTATATCAGTGTATCCTACTGTAATGAAGCTTTCATGTTGTCCCTCACTTGTAAGTTGCTTTGGATAAAAGCGACATAAAAGTGAGTAAAAGTAAGCGAAAGACAATCACTACCACTGTTGCATGTTCCATTGTTTGCCAAATATAAATCTATGCACCTCACTGAAAACCACTGGCTGAAAGCATCTGCTCAGTTTTTCCCTTTAGAATGAGCAATCTTATCAAGCATCAAGGACAATTTCTTGGAGGTCTACATGTCTCATGACATCTAATTGTTGTAAAAACCAAAAAAAAAAAAAAAAAAAAAAAAACTTCTGTTGTGAAAGCAAAAGAACAAAACACTCACATTTGGCAGATTTATTTTATTTCTAGGGTTCCCCATGGAGACAGACCTTTGAGAAAACCAGCGTCAGATTCACATAACTTTGTGTACTACACTTTCCCAGTACCACCTTTATGCATGCCTTCATTTCTCCCTTTACTGCTTCTGTGGCTGTAGTTCTAAGAGTGAGGTATTCAAATACGAGAGTCTGCTTTGTTCTTTGTCTTTTTCAGAACTCCTCCTCTGCGTTTCGACAGCGGGATTGTTTGAGCAGGGTCAAGCGAGCCAGCACCTTGGTCACCGACAGTTCTCCGTGGATTTTATTGTCCCTCGTGCGCACATTGACGCCGTTAGTCATCTTCTCCTTCTCTCCGACCACTGCCAAGACACGAGAGGACACAACAGCTTGATATGAGCCAAGTCACACCACATACACACATACACACACAGCTACCCTAACACATTCTCTGCTTTGTGCCACTGAATTCAACAACTGTGGGTGGTTAGCCAGCTTGGAGGTCCATTTGCTTTATATTAAACCAATTAAGAATGTTTATTTTGACTCACCAAGATTATAATGGTGAGTCTTCAACTCTTACTACAAATCACACATACCATTGTATTTGGACATCTACAGATGCTAACAGCCTTTTTTTGGTACATTATCGTTGTTATTGCTGACGGTGTAGAGAAACAGGAAATGTGGAGAGGGAGAAAGAGGGGCATGGCTATGTAGGGCCTCTGGCTGGGAATCAAACCATGGACATTTGATTATGTGGTTTGAGCTTTAACCATTAGCATTAGGCCACCAAATAGCTTGCAGATGGATTTTTAAATGTGTGTAAAATATGCATCATCTTTGAAGAAAAGATGAAAAACATATTAAATAAATAGCCTTTAATGGTGTGTTTCTTTAAATTCACAGCCACTTAAACCATATATAATATTGTTCCTGTGTCTCCATTGAGGCACCTCATAGTGATGAAAAATGGACCAATTAAAGTGAGTGGACTGCCCCAATCAGCATTACAAAGGAGAAGAAGGATTTTAACAATTTTACATTAACAATACAATAATGCTGTGAATGCTGTGGAAGTAACCACTTAAATGTACGTTTGAAGTGAATGCAGGGAACCCAGAGAGCAGGAAGAAGGTGGCGAAAATGCCCGTCAATCAGTGGTCAGTCTGTGCTTACGTAGGTCAGTACATTTCCTCACCAAGAATGAAGTTATACTGAGCCAACTGTGCATTTCGGATTTTCTTGTTTAGTAGACAGCCAGAGTCCAGGTCAGCATCCGCCATGAAACCGGCTTCTGTAAACTGCTTACACACCTGCCAGGTAGAAATATGAGACATTAATATATGTCTCATGAGCATTCTACAGTTCTTAACACCACAGATATTTATTGCCTGCATTCATATAATCATATTTAAATGTGGTCAAGCTGAAGACATACCATCTTGGCGTAATCCTCACAAGACGGGTTGACAGGTACTAACATTACCTGACGTGGAGAGAGCCACAGTGGCCTGGTGGAGGGAGAGATGGGCTAAAATGAAACAATCTTCACACTTGTGTAAAGATAATAACATAACTGACACACAACACAAAATACGGACAAAATGATGACAAAGACTATCTAATCTTCCTTTGAAACATCTCTGAATATATAACACAGATTAAAGCAGTGGGCTATTTCAGGCTTAATTGCTTAATTTAAAAAAAAAAAACTGTTTTAAATGTCATAACACTTTCTAATTTAAGCTCTTAAAAGCTTGAGCAGCCAGAAAATAACCTCACCATTTCCCAGCATAGTTCTCAGTAAGAATGGCAATCATCCTCTCTACTGAGCCCAAGATGGCACGATGGATGATGACTGGTCGGGCTTTGTCGTCTCCATCCTTCCTGTTAGACATTGCATCATAAAAAATATTAAGGATTCCTATAAAATGTGTCAGTATGTCTGTAAACTCTCTTTATTCTTGGCCTTTCATAAATATCATTGTATATTTGTTTTTAATCTGATTTCAATCTTATTTGTAAAGAACCATTTCTTCTTTCAAATGATAAAACAATTGTACAATGTTTCTCCATTAACACTACATGTGTTCTAACTGTATCTACCTACTGGCTTTAAATCTGAGTGTCTGCAGTCTCTTATCAATCAATATCACTTCTTTTGATCTATACTGCTGATGTAAACAGCCACCCTCTACTTTTTCCATATGTAGCAGCAGGCTGATTGGACTAATGCGCAAACCGTACAAAGTACTGCCTACTGTCTGTTGCTGTAGATGATGCACTGTTTTCCCATGCTGTGTTTACAAATTGGAAGTTCCTGGTGAGATGATAAATGAACCCATCACCTGCTCAGTGAGTTCAAGTTTGCAAACAACTCTTCACATCTCCTAGTGTACAACTCCGTGCAACACAGTGCGCAAGCTGAGACATCTTATTTGAAAGGGGATTAACATATAATCCTTGGTGCAGTAATGCACACAGACTCAGCAGTGCGCCAATGTTTTGAATAGGTGACTCACCCCACAAAGGTCAAGTTGAAGCGGATAGGCAGCTGGAAGTCCAGCTGAATGGTTGCACACTGGTGGTAACGTCCAATTGCATCTTTGATCTTAATGTCAATCTGCAACGGCACAGAAAGAATTACAGCGCTTTCCAGGCCTCACGGAATTAAACTGATTTCACGTTTGGCATGAAATATCGAGAAATGTTCTGACCTTGGGTCCATAAAAAGCACCGTCTCCAGGGTTGAGTTTCCATGGCTCCCCAAACTCATTCAGGCTGTTCTCCAGTTGCTGTCAAACATGAGGCACAGGTTAACGTATAAATGTAAATCTAAACAATCTAAAGCAATTACTATGAAGCAAGCCATATCATATTGAAGTACACAATTAAGTACAGGACACACAGTTCAGTCAGCACTTTGCACTGCCTAATGCACTTATAAACATTTACATCTGAAGTGGTGCCCTTACGCAACTTATAACTGCTCAAAATTAAAGCAGAACTCAAGTCAAACAAATGAACAAAGTGACAACACACCACCTACAGAAATTCAGAAGAATTTCACCATGACTCACAGACCTGATACTACTGTATGATCACACGGCAGGAAACCAACTCTTTCATTCACAGCGCCAAGTCATTTATTTACCAAAAACTAAGGCGTGGCAAAGTCCAATTTATACTTAGATAACAAAGTCAGATCTTTAACTGCATCTATTTTAGAAATCAACTGGTAACTGGAGCTCATTTTCCACCATAAATCTCAACGAAGATGCATGACACAGTTTACCTTCTCTGCCTGGTTCCACACAGCAATATCACCCAGATACTTTTCTGGGCGAGTGGAAAGGTGAAGCTGGAAGGAGAAGCCAAACACATCGTAAACAGAGCGGAGGAAGTCCAGACAGCCCTTCATCTCTGACTCGATCTGTAGCAAAAAAAAAACAAATGATGAAGATGATTCAGAATTTACGAAATGACTCACGCTTGTTTAATATTTGTACTTAGACTGTTTTTCACATGTTCACAAAACCTAAAAATTGCGGAAATTCCCAGAAAAATGTTGGTCACCTGGTCCATCGTGCAGAAAATGTGAGCGTCATCCTGCTGGAAGCGCCGGACTCTGGTCAGCCCAGTTAGTGTTCCTGACAGCTCGTTTCTGTGGAGGACCCCGAAATCTGCCAGCCTCAGAGGAAGCTCCCTCCACGAGCGAGGCCTGTGGCTGAACATCAGACTGAAGGATAACCAGAGAGAAGGAAATCAAATGAATGTGACGTGTAAAATACTGTATATACTGTTACTGATTTACAGCATTTGAGAAACACTTTAAATATTTCCTCTCCGTGCGCTCTAAATTTACCAGTGCCCAGGGCAGTTCATTGGCTTGAGAGCAAATATGTCATCTTCCACAGGGAAGGAGAACATGTTTTCACTGTAGTGTTGCCAGTGGCCAGATGTCTCCCACAGTTTGCTGTTATAGATGTTGGGGGAGGCTACTTCCTGAAAGCCTCTTCTCCAGTACTCATCCTAGAAAAACAACAAAACCGCATAAACAAGCTGAACACGCCAGTTGGACTGCACAGGTATTTTGAGCTGAGCTAAATCATGACTTCTAGCACAAAATCTGGAGCTACTGCGAAGGAAATCCGAACCTGTGGGTTTTATTTATCCATTTGTTGTCCTAAAGCAAAACATTTAAAGTCCAGTTGAGCTGTTTAGCAGCCAACAGTAGAAGTCTGGTGTAAATGGAAAGTTTTCAACTGTGAATATGTGGAACTGTGAAAATGAAAAAGGAAGGTGCTGAGAAAGATCATGTATGCTCTGTCAGCTTTTCCTGAATAAATATGATTTAGCAGAAGAAGAGAAGAGGAGAAGATACAAACTTTGAATGTCATGTGCTGAATGACAACTGGCTGCATTTACTGTAACATCCATCAGAGTCATTAGGAGGCAGCCTCCGAAATCTATAAATGCATGAGGTTCTCACCATTAAACATTTTAGTTATATGTTATAGAGTCAAAGACATAGCATGCTGGACTTTTTTTTTCATTTCACAGCAACAACAGACTGAAGTGACGTGATAATGATCTTGCACCATCTCTGTGCAATGTATGTGAGGTCTTCTTGGCTTTGTCCGGTGTGTTGGTGTATGCTGTGAAAGTCATCAAGATGTCAACACTTCTCTGCAAATACGTCACACAGACAAGTTCCTGTACAGTCACCGGACTTGGCAACGTACTTCAAATTACTCTGAAATTTAAAGTTTGCTCAACTTTGGAGAAGAAGGCAGTCTGCTCATGACCGAGAACGTCTATACCAATAACTAAATGTGGAAATTCGGTGACTTCCCGAACACTAGATCGCCTTTGACCTAAAAACCAACAGACCACTTCTGAATTATCATTCCATGAGGGCAATAGGAAACATGACACATCACCTTTTATGAAGACTGGTGTGCTGCTGACAAGCTCATTAGGACTACAATCTGAAAATCTTGACATTTTTTGTTCTGACACTTCTGACTTCATAATGTTCAGTATGTCATGTATTTGGTATTTGACTGGAAAAAAAAAAAAAACTCAGCCAATGATTCTGACTATGTGCAGCAGTCAGAGCTGGGCCAAGCTTTTCTGGGGCTCTGAGCAGAAGCTTCTGGGTGACTGCATGTTTTCCAAAAGTCAAAGGGTTAGCGGTCTGCATGTCAATGAGCCAGCAATCACTACAAGTACACTGAAAACATTAAGCATGGCCTTAGGACATCCCTGGAGTATTTCTCTTTTTTTTCTTCAAGTATAAATGCTGTATAGACGCTGGTGGAAAGTTCTTTTTGTGGATTTTGTTTGAAATAAAGTGACCTTGACAGAACTTTCTCAATGGAGATCCCACAATACGTAAAAAAAATAAAATAACAAAACAGTAACTACACTTCATGAATGAAAAAATTAGCAAATACCAACCAATGCTAATATAATATAATATAATATAATATAATATAATATAATATAATATAATATAATATAAGATAATATAATGATCATGGCCTCAAAATAAATTCCCCTTCATGTCTCTTTAGCTGTGTTTTCTCATTTTGGCTATTATGATCTGATAATCTACATAAATTAATATTAATATGTGGATTTTAGTCACAGTTAAGATATTACACATACTTATTTATTACAGAAAAACAACAACAGCAACAAAAAAAAAAGGCATGCAGCAGTCAGGACAGGGTTTCTCTGTGGCTCTGAGCAGAATTTATACCGACTGAGCTGAACTGTTACACTCACAGCTCATCTTTGAGTTCCTTGGTGATTGCAGGTTTTGGAAGTTGATGGCTTTAAAGTAAGGAGGTGGTCACTATGTGAAGGCTTCTGAAGCTTACATTTGCAGTCAAAACTGATTTCTCTTTCTTAAATAGAATGAAATATACTGGAAATAAAAGTGGCACTGAGAGGCTTTTTGGCCACTCGCTCCTACCCTGATGAACTCTGTGAGCGTGTTGTAGACGTAGGCCCCGCGTGGCATGAAGAAACAACTGCCAGGGCTGAGATCGTGGAAGAAGAACAGCTCCTGATCCTGTGAAGCAGACAAAGAAGACTTTTTAATGACTTCACATATCCTCATTGTCTGCAGTTATAACAAGCAAGAAACTCCATGCACAGCAGACAGTTATCCAATCATCACACAGCCGACGATCTGTCAGTGACTGACCTCAGAAAAAAAGATCAATGTACTCAAAGTGCAATAAAAAGGTGACAGGTTTGGTGTGCACTGCTGGCTGGAAAGCAAGACAAAGAACTGCTTCATTGCAAGACTGTGAAGACAGCTCTAGTTCATTTCCTGCTTCAAAGAAACTAAATTACAATAGTCCATGGCACCAGCAGGTCCACTGACCTATGATTTCTGTGACAACCTTGAATGGTGAACAGTACAAATATAAGTTATCTCCTTGTGCACAAGCCTGAATTATAGCAAAAATACATATAAAAAATTCAGCTTTGTGTCTAAAATTTTTTGTGACATCAGCCACAACGTCAACGTCCATCGTGGGCTGCTTGGAAATGCAAGTAGACTGAAATGCAGGTTTGGCATCTGAAGGGAGATGATTATAGATGGCACAAAACAGCTAGGCTTATTGCCTCGAAAAGCCTGTCTCAACTGAGCAAACCAAACCGGGATTAATCTGTTTCATAAAGCCACCTCTGAGCTAACGAGATCAGACTAAGTAAACTATGATGATCAGTTGAATTATGTTACTTAGTTTGTACAAGTGACACAATGGCCTTTCCATGTGTGGAAACACTGCTAAAGACTTTCAGACTAGCTGCCTCCCCTTTCTGGTTTTTTTTTTAACAGATGGAGTTCTGGGTGTCTGGAATTTTATTTAAGACACAAAAAGATATGAGTACGGATTTTAAGAATGAAATGAGTGCAGCTTATGTCAAAAAATTATCTGACACCACCTGACACAAGTTCACAGGGCAGCAGTAAAGAGGAACCTTCAGGGAGGAACACAGTGTTTCTTTCTGACAGACAGATTGTAACACCGGTTAAGCCTGAGATGAAGCCAAGTCTTAAAACTAACAGGACTGGGACCAGGCTAGTGTGGGGGAGGCAAGGTTTCCATGGTAACTTAGGTCTGACTTATTTAAACCTCATGTATGAAACACCCATCCTGGAATCATTTTTATATTCACAGACCAGTGTTTTTATTTCCTCTGTACACATGTCTAAAGTAGTGAGCGGTAGCATGTTTAATCAATTTTATTAAACTGACACAGCCAGAGCACTGTTGGTGCACCAGATGGGTAATACAATTAGACTGCACCTAAAGGTTTTCAAAATGTTGTGCACTGTTCAAATGAAAAACGGGGTTGAGATCATGCCACGGAGCACCATCTTTAAAACCACATGCCACTTTTGTCACCTCCCTGGCTTCGACAGCAATAACTTGACTTTCGTGTTTAATATGGAACTGTGTTGTAATCAGTGCTGATCGAGGTGCTGCCGTCTGTGTCTCCCATGCTGGGGAACCAGCTGGGGCCCTCAGATGATTCACAGTGGTCTTGAAAGTGCAAATACAAAGAAACACAGTGCCCTCAGCTGGTGTAAAGCAGCAACAAGTGATTTAGTGGAAAACAACATGGGTTTCATGTTCAAATGTACAACAAATAGGTGACAATGTACAATGATCTGAAGCTGGTGAGTGTGGTCCGTCTGAGATTATGGAGTGTTTAGTTTTCTAATTTTTGAAAGTAGAACTCTGTCTAGTGGATTACATTAAGGAGATAATTTTACTTTACTCAACCCTTTTGGGGAAAAAAGTGTTTCTATGTTGTTGCATGGATCTTTGCAGTTCATGTCTAGAGACTGTGTTCTTGGTCCAGGTTCGTTTCAGGGTTTCACCACATCTATAAAACCACAAGCCTAGACTCTCATGAGGGAAAAACTCCTGCAGAAACCCCAAATGGAGATGTGTCAGTCATTACATTATACATTCACAAATCAAGATTCACTTTGTACTGGGTTTCAGTTTCTGGTTTTAGGCCTGAGCCAGCTGGGTGGGCTTGAACATCACTGCCTATAGTGACTCACTTTGCCAATCTTGCGATGGTCTCTATTCTTGGCTTCCTCCTGAAAACGTTCCCACTCCTTCAGCATCTTTGAGTCTGGGAAGGAAATCCCATAGATCCTCTGCAGTGTTTCCATGTCGGAGCGTCCCTCCCAATAGGTGGAAGAGTTCTGATGACAGAAGTAGAAGAAGAAGAGTTTAATATCAACATTTCTACACAAGTTGGCACAAGATTATTTTTCTAGAAATGCTACAAATTAAAATTAAACCCTGTGTGTATTATTCTACATACCTTGTAGACTTTCATGGCCTTGATCTTGCCTGTGTGTCTTACATGGGGACCTCTGCACAGGTCAATCAAGGGCCCACATCTAAGATTCAAAAGTTACACAACAATTAACTTTAGAAAGCACAAAGAAAAAACATCTTCTTAAACTAAAAAGACCCAATTACTACTTTTTCTTTTCACTTATAAACAAACTAACCTGTAGACTGTAGTAGTGGGGGTGGTGACTTTCTCATTCAGAATGCGGCACTTGAATTTGTTATACTGAAAGACACCATGGGTAAGTTAGCAGTTATCTTGAGCAGAAGGAATATTTGCCACACACAACGTTTGTGCCAAATTTTTCTTGATTAAAAGATTTCACAGTGCTTTTTGCCCAATTCCATGCATGCAAACAATGGTAATAAGAGGTAATGAGACTAGATCGGTCTATACACACAATGTCAGAAAAGGACCACAGGACCTTATGGATTTACAGTTTTTAACAATCTCAAAAGACTCAGAGAATCCTGGGCTGAGAGCGGATAGGAGTACTCCCTCTCTCACCTTAAACATCTTGAGTAGTGTCTCCTTGCTGATCTCAAGCCTCTCAAAGGGCTGTTTTTCCTTCACCACAGCCTTACACAAACTCTCCAGGTCCCCAAACTCAGTGCTGGACACTCCCCTGGAAACAGCAAACATGTTCCACTCATTACAAGTGCTTATGGTTCTACTCTGACAAGTATCATGGCCTTTCTGTTAGAATTTAATTGCATTTGACATTATGATCCTGTGTTAGAAAGTTTTAAAAGAACAGTCGCTTTTCTGTTGTGAGTACTCTTTTTAACCCAACAAAGCAAAGCCATCGATAACTGATTCATAAAGCAGTGAAATACAGAATTATGACTAGAATGTATAAACCTGAACTCATTCATAAAATCTGCAGATTTTTTTTAAAGACTAGAATCTAATGTCTGGCAGTTATAAGCTATTCTGGAAAGATTCACATAGATAAGGAAATCTGACCAGAGCAGAGAATACATTGACAGTGAAAATATTGCTCACTTCTGTTCATCCAGGAACATGTCATAGTAGAAGCCATTCTCTATCGGGGGTCCATAACATAAACAACCTCCATAAAAACGCTCCATCGCCTCGCCCAGGATGTGAGCACTGGAATGCCAATAAACCTAGGACGCAAGATGAAAATGTAAATATAACCTCTTAAAAAAAAGTAGTTTAATGAAGTTAAAACATGTTATTAATTATTTTAAACGTTCTATGTACTCACAGCCTGAGCATCCTCATTGTCAAAGCACAAGATCTCAAGAGAGCAATCCTGCTCAAGAGGTCTGTCCAGGTCCCAAAGCTCCCCATTCACCCGAGAAATCACAGCATTGTCAGCCAGGCCTTGGCTAAAAGATCAAGTGCAAGATAGTTGCCTCAGCAATTCTGTGTCCAAATTTCACAGAGCGATTTCTGTCATTATAATGAAAAGGAGGACTGAAAACAACATGACAACATTGGGGCCAAATCATTTTCTCAGTAAATAATTTATTCCATTGATCATATTGGCAGCCATTATTTGATTATTCAAACATAGACTGAACATTAGAAGATTATGGACAGCTGCTTTAAGCACCAACCTGATATCACGAGCAAGCTGGTATGGTGTGGTGACCCATGCCTTGGCTGCCACCTTACCCCCATCTGGTAGCTCCACAGTAATGGGCTTGCCGTCTACAGCTCTCTTAGCCAACAGGGCATCACTCTCCCTCTTCAGCTCCTCATAGAGACTGAGGCGCTCTGCAATGTATGCAGGCCAGGGCTTCAGCTACAGTGATAAAAAACAAAAAAAAAACAATCAAGTCAAGAAATTGATTGTGAGGAACTGAAATGTGACAACTCATGTGCCTGTTGGTACAGTGGGTGAACAGGGGACCAGGTTAACTTCAAGGTCCTGTAACAATCACCTCTTTCACGCTTCCGTTTCCTTGGCCCTTGTCCTGCTTCTTCTCTTTTTTGTTCCTGTCACCTGGTTTGGTATCCGGGGTTGCCACCTGTTAACAAAGAGTATTTAGACTTAGCAAACAGAGTCTTTAGTCTTATAATAAGCTCTTATCACCATTTCCATCTGAGTCACATTATGATCCTATTATTAATGTCAGTGAACGTGCTGAGTATTCAAAGTGTGCATGCAGACACACTGAGTGTGGGAGCTATTTCTGGATATGGGGTAGTATAGTTTGCCACTTGGCTTCACTGAACAGAGGCCCGCTTCTCATAATGGTGAAGCACTACTATTACTACTCACTCCCTCATCGTATCACAAATGGAAGCCATTTGAACTGGGTGATATTTACTGTCCCAGTATTTATTACTACCTTGTTATCAGCTCGGTTGTTTGTCTGCTGCTCTTTGCTGGTGTTTTTCTCCGGAGCTTTGCCACATTTCGCGCCTTCTCGTCTCTTGCCCTGCGCCTCCTCCAAATCCAGCTCCGCCTGCAGACCCCGTCGGAGGTGCAGCAGCCGGTACCTGAGCTTCTCGTTCTCGGTCCGCAGGCTCTCTAGCTCCGGAGAGACGACCACAACACCGGTGGCATCCAGACCCCGGCTTAGTCCATCCCGAAGAGTGCAGATTTCCCTGGTGAGGACCTGAATTTGCTCCTCCTGGGCGGCTAAACGTGCAGCCAAGCACTCGGCCATCTTTAAATGACCACCATAGCCACAATGACAGCAAACTTCCGGTGAGGGTGTATTGAAAATAAAAGCCTCGTTTGACCTAGAAATTAAATAAGTAAATAAATGAGAAAAAAAGTAAAATAAAAAAACCCCAATAATAATAATAATTTAATTTAATGCGAAGAAATATGAATAAGTCATCAGATTTCAGCGCTTATTTATAATGCTGTGACGTCCTTTCACACGTTTGTATATTTCTTATTTCTCTTTTTTTAATGTCAAAATAAGACCAACGCAAATCACAAATAAAATTAATGTGGACAAGTGGAGAAATACATTTCTTCATAATAATATATACCTTTACTGCAAATATTACTCACTCGAAAATGACTCATGATTTTATATGATTTTATGTACATTAACGATGAGGTCATAACTTATTTGAACTAACTAATTTAAGGTTTGCGTTTGGGGTCTTTACGATTTATTTATTTGGTTCAAGTATATTCTGTAGAATAGTGGTTAACATTTGGCAGATATCGCACCGTGTTTTATCCAGATACTGCTCCTAAAGAACCGTTCCTCCCATGATTTGCAGTAACGGGGTACCAACGCTAGGAGGCAGTATCATATTTTCTAATACATTTTGACATCAGCTGATCACCGCAGTGCAGCGTGTGGTCAGTCCTGTGTGTTTATGTAAACATTCACTTTTCATTCATGTACAGTGGATTGGTTAGCCTACAGGTAAGTGTCAGCTAGTTGCATGTCTGTTTTTAATTCCTTAAAAGAAAGCGGAAAGGTCTAACTACTTCAGTTTTACTCTTGACTAACAGTTGACAAACACTAGCCTACAGTTAACGCTGCAGTACTTGTAAACATAGTAGCTACCTGTACATTGACAGCAAGTATTGCGTTAGCTGGCTTGAACTCAGGAAGCTAGCTCTGAAGTCGGTACACCAGACTCAGCTCAATAAACCGTCAGTTTACTGTTCACTTAGGACAAATGCATATCACAATACGGTTTAAGACCTTTAACGAGTCGGTCTGAAATTTGGCGTGTATCCGGGATACACCAAGCTACTGTAAACACTGAGCTTTTCCCGTAAACTTTGATTTTTAACATCAACGTCAGAATAAGTTTCAATCCTCAGAAAAACAAGTCGCATGGACGTTAACGAGCAGCGTGAACCACTTCTTTTTACAGTATTAGAAGCTGTACCGCTGTATTCTGGGTAATCAACATGTCTGCTTCCTATAAATTATTAAAAGATGTATAGCCATGCGTCGGCGGGTCGTTTATCGAAACGCATGCGACTATAAATGATTTATAAATACACTGTTGAAATAATTATCCTGTCTTCTTAATTTTAAAAATTATTAAAGTGTCATGGTAAAGATAGACTGTCCCTTAACCGGAGGGAACAGGTATCCCTGTTAGTAAACATCCTCTCCTCCTCCTGTTAAGTTCGCATCACTACTCTTACCTCAGAAGATCAGGCCTTTTATGTGGTATCCATAGCATATTTATCTTACATTGCAGCCCAGACCTACTTGGGAAATTTGATGTTGCGGTTGTCAGCATGGCCTCAGGCTCAAGCTTTGCCCCTCCAAAACTGGCAGACTTCATCCTCACAGAGCGGCTGGGCAGTGGTACCTATGCTACAGTCTATAAAGCTTACAGAAAGGTGAGTTAGGTCCAAATAGAAACCTTCATGTTCAGGGTTTGACTCAGCATTGTGGTTCCCTGTATTTACCTGACAATGCTTACCACACTTCATTAACTATGATATTTCAGTGAATGTGCTGTTACTAAATATGCTCTTTACATGCCCAATTTTATCAAAGGATTTGACAATTCACTGACACTGAGTATATTTGCAGTCGCTGCTTGCAGGCTCTTCTGTTCTAAGCTCAGTCTAGTTTTGTGGTTTAAAGTGAAAGTTGAAGTCTCGTTGCTGGCTGTGATGTTGCAGGGGCAGAGTCGAGAGGTGGTGGCAGTGAAGGTAATTGGGAAGAAGACTCTAAACAAGGCATCTACAGAAAACTTGCTCACAGAGATTGAAATCCTCAAAACTGTGCGCCACCCGCATGTTGTCCAGCTCAAAGACTTTCAGGTGAGCTCATTTACATCTTTGATTTGTTGTAGCTTATGCAAGGGATATATTGTGAATAATAAAAAAAAGGTTTTCAGTTTGAAAGATCTGATGGTACTATTTTCATCTCTTTCACTAGTGGGATTCTGAGAACATTTATCTGATTCTGGAGTGGTGCTCTGGTGGAGATCTCTCCCGCTTCATCCGCAGTCGCAGGATTTTACCTGAGAGGGTGGCCCGGCGCTTCCTGCAGCAGATAGGTGAGTAATTCCCAGATCTCTTCTTTACTTTGACATTGATGGGTGGATGATTTAAATTAAAAAAAGAGGATTTACCACTAACAGGATTTTAGTCAGAAGGGAATAGAAAGTGCAGCACCAGGGTTGTACCCAGTTTTTAAGAAATCATAATGTCAGCACCGGTTATACTGGTTGCATAATGACTTATTTGCATAGCATGTGACTTTTTTCCTTTTTATTTAAGGAATTGTTCTGTTTTAGAAGCGTGCGCCTGTAAATTATGTGGAAAAAACTGTAGAAATAAAATGAAACATGAAGTGTCAGATAGGCTGAGTTTAGGAGTTTGGCAGGTTTTCTTTAGCTCCAGAAATCTGGGTTTGATTCATGCACACACAAGATGAGTTTACTGTTGCTGTGCCTCTCTCATTGTGTATTTGTATGTGTGTCTGTATGAACAGCCTGTGCCCTCCAGTTTCTCCATGAACGAAACATCTCACACCTGGACTTGAAACCTCAGAATATTCTGCTCAGCAGCTCCAACCTCAAACTAGCAGGTGATCTCATGTGCCACACACCAGAAAAAGTGAATCACTCTCATGTTATTTGTGCTGTTAGAATAGCCTTTTATAGAATGGCCTTTTATTGTCACTTGCACAGAAGTTCAGGCGAAATTACATTCAGGAGTATAGCCTCCGGGCTGCTGAAAAAAAAAATCGCGGCACCAACACGCTTTCCTGAAAACTACTTTGCCACTTGCAGTACATACATTTAACACAACAATCACATTATAACAATTATAACATCCTCACAGTGAACATGTTGCTTACATTCTGGTTTGCTCTCAGATTTTGGTTTCGCCCAGTACATGTCACCATGGGATGAACAGAGCGTCCTGAGAGGCTCTCCTCTTTACATGGCTCCTGAGATGGTGTGCCGACGTCAGTACGACTCCAGGGTGGATCTCTGGTCAGTTGGAGTCATTCTCTATGGTGAGCACTTTGAGTTAACATTTTCATCTCTTGAATGTGAAATATCCTGAACATGAATTACAAACTACTTCACCGGATTACCCGGCTGTTTAAAAACAGAACTGTTTGCTCCTAGGTGGCTAAGATGATATTTTATTTCCCAGTATTCTGAATATACACTGCAAGTAGCATTACAATTAACAAAGTTTTTTAATGGACAGTATCTGGTATATTTGTCCTTTGTCCTATAAGAATTTCCAATATGCCCCTCTTTTTCAACAGTAAAAGGCTAATCAGTTGCCTGGCCCTACAGGCTTTAAAGAACACACTCAGTAGGTTCCAAACACAATTGTACCATAAATCATAAAATGGTAGCCTGGTTTGCCCTACTTTTCAGTGTTACAGTAACTGTGCTATAATAATGCAATAGCACACTACAGTGATTGTACTGTGTTGAGTGACAATGTACAGTATATAATAGGAGTTACTGTCACTGTCAGTCATATAAGCCATATAGAATAGCATGTAATTTACAAACTGTTTGCAAAGAATGTTTTTCTAAAGACCAACATCATTCATGGCATTCATTTTAATTCAAGAGATACTTAATGGTTCACAGTGGAGTTTTTTTTTTTTTTTTTTTTTTACCTCTTGTAGTGCGATGGAGCTTTTTCTGTGTGTTTATCTGGTGCACACATATAGAGATACACATACATGTGGGTGGCGGTATACACAGTCCTGCCAATGGTTTCACACTATTGCATTGTTGTACAGGTGGTGGTAATGCACCAAAATATGTAGCAATGCTCAAACAAAGACAAGGAAGAGGAATTAATTTAAAATCCTTTAAAAAGAAACTTGGCAAATGTTTTCACGAAAAAGGAAATACATTTAAAGTGTTTGTTAGACCTCAAGAATACACATAATGTGTTTTGTGAGTAACACTAAATGTAAACTTATATTTAGTATATTATCAAAAAAACTACACATGACACTTTTTAAGGTAACTAAGGCCAGATAATTAATACTTAAATATAAGAATTTTAAGCATGCATACCCTTTACCTAAAACTAACTTTATTAACAGTAGGTGCGATCATTTTTATTGATAAATACTTGTAATCACTGCCAATTATCTATTGAAAAAGTCTACTCACCGTTGTTTGTGTGCATGCAGAGGCACTGTTTGGGCGAGCGCCATTTGCATCAAGGTCTTATGCTGAATTGGAGGAGAAGATCCGGAGTAACCAACCTATTGAGGTAAGGGTTGAGTGATAAATGCGTTCCTCGCTAGTGAATGTGCTCAACTGAGACATCAGCTATCCTGCTAAAAAACAGGATTGCACCCCTGCTTGTACTGGGGCCCTACATGCTAAACTGTACAAAATTGTTCGGTGTATGTACATGTGACAAATGACACGTGTAGTGTCCAATAAAAGTGGTGTAAAGCTGTGATAGACCAGAATGAGTTGTGTTAAGGGAAAACGACTAGATGTCAAGATGCCACTGTAACTGAAACCAAAGCATGAACTCCAGTAAATATTTTTTCTTTTACCTTAACGTTGTCTTTTTTTTTTGTTTTTTTTTTTTAAACATAGATTCAGTCTAACTATACACACATCATCAGATCATCAGGAAATTAAAGCACTGATTTTGAACTTACTGAATGTACTTTATGTCCTTAATTTATGTGAGATGTTGTTGTCTCCCTGTAGAAAGCAATGCATTTTGCACTGACATGCCCATCCAACAGTATAACCAAGAGCCTTCTCTCTGTGAATGTTTACTGTCAGACCACTAGATGTCATACTTTGACAGTATAGCCTTGTCTTAAGGAGGACTGGCGGTGGAGGATTTGATTCTTCTCTGTATTAACATTCGTCTAACATTTAAATGAACAGTCTGTGATACAGATGAAAAAAATGTCCTCTTGTGTTTCCAACACACGCATAAAACAGATCATGTAAAAGAATCAGTTAAGACTTGTTGAGAAACACAAAATTAAAATCTATAAATCAGCTGCTTTAATGATATATGGTTTAAAATTCTAACCCGATGTTCAAATACATCTAACAGTAGTTTCTAATCTCTTGATTTTAAGATGCTAAAATGGATCACTTGCTGCTAGCTGCTAGCTAGTTGTGCCTCTGTCCTGATTTGTCCGTTGCATACACAGACCACAGTTTGATTACCATTGTGACAATAAAGGAAAACTGTACTTTTAATGACAAAGTGCCTGCAAAATACTTGAATTCTCGTGCCAAACATTAGGCTCAGACTTTGGGTTTCACTAGCATATGGTCAATTAATGAATGAATCCTCAGAGATTCACATAGAGAGTTTTAAGGTCATCTTTTGACAGAGGGTAGTGATGTGAACCTAGAAGGTCTTTGGCAACAATCTGCTGTCCTCTTCCTTTTGATTGTCCTGTGAATTGAGTGCAACATAATAAGGTCGTGTTTTGTGCATGAGCTCCCTCCCGGGGCCAGGGTATCCAAGGACTGCAGGGACCTTCTGTTGCGGTTGCTGGAGCGAAATCCAGATGCCCGGATCACCTTTGCAGAGTTCTTCACTCACCCTTTTGTGGATTTGGAGCATATGCCAAGTGCAGAGAGCCTAGTTAAAGCGGTAAGAGAATAAGAGGAAAGGGAAGTATGCTCTGGCATGTGTATGTACACTCTAGATGACCGTGAATAATGAGCGTGTGACTGACCGAGCACATGCACACATGTGTTTGGAGGTTGGCGTTCATGCTTATTCCCACGTGCCTTCACGTATGACTCTGCATGCATGCATAAGCAATGGAGGGTTGTGGCCCTTTGTGTTTCAGTGATGCCAGTTCCTATTTTCTTTTTCAGAAAGAGCTGGTCCTGCAGGCCGTTCAGAAGGACCAGGAGGGGGAGAGGTCCGCTGCTCTCTCTCTGTACTGCAATGCCCTAGAGCACTTTGTCCCCGCTATTCACTGTAAGAGCAACAACCACTCTCATATCCTGTCTGTGGCTTAAGCCCTTCAACAATGCACTGCCTTTGTTCCAACGCAATAAACTGGCAAAGTAAACTCACCAAACGTAAAACCAAACCATCTGTTTTCTCCACCCTCTCCAGACGAGACAGACCGACAACGTAAAGATACCCTCAGACAGAAGGTAGGCCTGAAAACACTAAACCCATTCACATTTGGATTACTTTCTATTTTCAATTGGTCATTTTTTTAACACTCCAGTGGCTTTCACTTGGAATTAATTTTCCTCTATGAATACCATACGGTGTGGATGGAGAGCAGATGGCATGGTTGACGTGATTAAGTTGAGTCAATGTAAGAGAACTTCCCGCAGGTCAGCCAGTATGTATCCAGAGCCGAGGAGCTGAAAGCCCTGGTGGCCTCAGACAACAGACTGAGCTTTGAGGAGGCCCGAACTTCCAGGGATGTCCTCCGAGGTAACGCACCACTCAGTGCAGAAGCAGAGCCACTACATGCTGGCATTAGCCTTGTTGGGTCATGTGCTGTATGAGATGACAGCTTGAGAAATGAAATTTGTGTGTTTTTAATCAGATAGGTTTTTATTAAATTCTTCTAGGTATAATTATGATTCCTTTAAGTACAAACCTAAAATGTACTATTATTATATTACATTAAACAGCTGTGTACAAGAAAGAAAAGATGTTTGATCCTTTCTAATACTACTTTAATGAATGCTGTGAGAAAAGTACTGTTTTCTTTTCTCCTGCCTCAGAGGTCAGAGGTCAGGGCAGCTCACAGAGTGGCCCCCTTTTGGCCTCTTGGGCATTTGGTATTTTGCTCAAGGACACTTGGGCTCCATCACCGCATTAATCTGAAGTAAATATTAAGAAATCTTTAAGATTCAAAGTCTCTCAAGTCCACAATACTAGAATCTTAAGATACTGCAGTCGACATACAGTGTGTTACATATTTTCTAGTAGAATGCACTGATGGTACGTTTACACAGTTGGACTCAAAGTTGTTTTTTCTGTTTCAGAAATGTCTCGAGACCAACCACGACTACTGGCTGCTTTGGGGATGGCCTCTACCGCCATTGCTAAGGTTAGAAGGGTTTACTGTTGGATGATACCACTGCTATAGAGATATACACAAAGGCAGGGTGAAGCACAGGTAATATAATAGAAGAAAATCAAACTGACAGGGTACAAACCGGTCCTCCTTTCACATATTTCTTTCCAAACCACATCTCTTGCGATGACTTGCAAACCAAAAACCACCAGTTGTTTGTTTTGCTCGCCTGGTATTGTGTTAGTTGAGCAGTCAGTGCCTCTGCTGTTTTCTGAACAAAAATTCTAGGAGTGAACAATAATGCAAGTACCAGGATGGTTCATGTATGTCTGTGGTCTGATTTAAAGCATTGCCTCATTTTCATTCCCTAATAGGAAGAGAAGGGATTGGATGATCACGAGGCTCTGGATGTGTACCAGCAGTGCTTAGGAGAACTTCTGTTGGTGCTAGCAGGTAAGATAAACTCTCTTTCTTTCCGTACCAGATGGCTTTACACAGATATCCTGTCCTTTGCTGCAGTTGTCTATTGTACCACTCCATTGTAAGATTTAAGAGCCTTGTTCAAGGACACCTTGGCAGTAGTTGGTGACTGAGTAAGAAATTAAAATCGGAGGAAAGGTCATTTTAAAGACAGATAGGCAGAAGAGCACAAAAAGTGATTTCAAGAGCGGGCACAATGAGCTGTTGAGGTCAGAAATCCATATAGAGTTTGGGTACAGCCAGAGACTGAGACAGGTCAAGAAAAAAGAAAATGATACTCAAGGGAAAGACTGGAAAATAGAGACAAAAACAACTTGGAGAGGCACTAAAGATGTAGCGATACATTAAGAGACTTAACTAGAAACAGAAAGAGAGACAAACAGAGAGAGACTCTAAACCAGACAGAGAGACTTGGAGAGAGATGGATATAAAAAAAACTTTAAGAGTCTCACAGATATGGAAAATAACTTGTAGAAAGTGATTTAGAAAGAGTGAAAGACAAACTGACAGAGTGAGGCAACAGCCTTGGAGAGAGAGTCAGGGGCACTTAGCAAGACAGACAAACAGAGGAACTACAGAAGAGACTGCAGTGACTCTCTCTGTGGCCTGGTGTCCATTAGCCGGGGCTCATGAGCTCATCTGGAAGATCAGCCTAATGGAAGAGGTGGGATAGAGCAATCCACATGTGGCTTTGAGCTGGGATGAGACTCAGTGCCAGCGCCCTGTGTGTGGTATAAGAGTCCTGCCATCTGCTTCCCATTCAGGCAGCACACTTAATTTCTTTGTGTTATTACACACTGGAAATAAATAAAAACTATTATGTTACTAATGGATGAAAGTTCTAATCATTCAGTCCAGTTCAGTCCCATCTAAGGTTCATCCAGTAGGTGCTGATAGTTTGGCTAGAGTCGTGTTAATTTCCCGCCAGTTGGGTTAATTTTTTTTTTTCTTAACAAAGAATTGCAGATATTTAATGTTTTGCTCTTTGTTCTTCATTAATTTTTCATCTTGGCTAAACATTGAAACCTCTTTCAGACATTCATTTATAGAGAAAACTGTGGACTGCATGAGTCCAGGTAGCTCTGCATGTTTGTGACCCCAAAAATTGTAGGGAGGGATAACTGAATCTTTGGATTGTAGTGCCCAAAATTTGAGTACTGTGATGGTAATGGACTAGTCTGATTAGTAAGGATATATCCATGTTTAAGGGCCCCATATTTAGATTTAGGTAGACGTGTTTCCACTCCACTTATTATGCTGTGTGTTGCTCAAGAGATAGTTCATAAAAAAACAGATTAAATTTATAATCAAGTATCTTTATTACACGTATTGAGAAGAACCTCTGTCTTGTCAGTGGAACAGTAATATATGATCTACTATGATTCCATGCCATCGCAACCAGCCTCTCTCTCTGCTGTCAGAGAGCCTCACTGTGTGGCACATCAGATACCACCAGGGGGATTGTGGGGAGAAAACATTGGTTCTTTGTTTGGCTAGGAGCTCTTTGTTGTGCAGCTTCCCCAACATGCCTTTGCCATCAGAGAGCCCTCCTCCTCCCTCCCCCTCTTTTCCACCCTCTGTCACTCTCCCCTACAGGATGACTGACTGTGAAAACACTGGCCTACATTAGAACTATTTCCACCCTTGAGCCCCCGGTCTGCACGCTAGCTATATCCAATCTAGTAGTTGACCCCTTCTTGAACAAACAAGGTGATTAGGTAGTCGACTCTCTCCTCCCTTCCTCTCCTCATTATTCTTGTCTTATTTGTTTTCCTCTTGGTGAGCCAGCTGAGCCCCAGGGCCGCAGGAGAGAGCTTCTTCACAGTGAGGTGAGTGGGCAAACAAGGACTTCTGGTTGAGCGCTCACGGTAGGAACAACTTATCTGTCACCTCCAATGAGCCCTCGGCTGATCACCTACGTCTGAGGGCACAATAGTCACTCCATCACATGACCCATGAGCCTTCTTCCTGTGGTCACATGTGCTTGTTTTTTTGTGGTAAAGGCCAAATAATTTCATCTGTCATCTGTAGTTCTATTTCATACTCATAGATCACTGTCCACTTTATAATTGGATACTAAAAGTGGCTGTAAGTCATGGCTCACATGACCACTTGTGTGTAAAAAGAGTCGCATGTGGTGGCAAACAGAGGATTTTAGCCTGTTTAGCTCTGTTGGTCCCTTTAGCTCTGCAAAGCTTTATAGCACCATTCAGCTAATTTTTCTTGCAACTTAACTGTTTTTACTTTTCCAAATAGCAGAGAGACAAAGTTAGCAACTAACTGGTGAACAGAGTGGAGCTCTTAGAAACTAAAAAGCCTTTTATTGGGGAACTGGGGAAAACTTTGGACTTAAACTCCATCAGGTGGCCAGAAATAAGATTCCAAATAAACGCTATTGTTGCTCCATAACTTCTGCATATGCAAAAAAAAAAAAAAAGCAACTGTTTGCAGGTTTGCCACATGAGCATAAAAGGTAATGATAATACTGTACCAGGGTGTCAGTGTTTTGTTTACAGCTTGTTATTACAAATTCGTTATTGCAGGTTTTAACTACCCCCACTGGAGACTAAGCTCTGATCATCACAGCTATTAACAACCATCTTGGCTGAGTTAAAGTTGATATTGACTCAACAGGCGTACGTAACTTAATGCAATAAGAGTTACAAAAAGCATTTTGGGTTTAGACAGCAAAATAGCTTACATCTATATGTTCCAATCAATGAATTAAATAAATAATAGTAATAATCAGCTTTTACATTCAAGTCCCTCCGTTTACCTTCTCTCGTTTTGTTGCACTAACTAACGAAGACCTTCCCTGTAGACTATATCCTTACTTTTGGGCACCAACCTGAACATACTTGACTAAACTCTAAATTTTGATGGTCCAGTAAATTTGCTGGCTGTAACTTTCAGGAATCAAGACAGTGAATTGATATTCTTTGACAAACACACGTCTGCCTGCTATTAATGCTTTTAGCCCTTTTGTTTTTGTGCATTGTTTAGCCAGCAACTAAGTCTACAACAGACAATGGCATTTCACCAAGAAACCCCAAAAGGGGATGGGGGTTTGAGAGGGCCTCATAGACCTCCCTATTTGAAGTTTTATGGGTGCTTGTCTTAAGTAAATTCAGATGCGGCTGTAATAATCTAACACAGCATTAGAGGGTGGGTGGGTGGGTGGGTGGGTGGGGGGGGGGATTAGATCGAAAGCATGTGTGTATGTGAGAACTCAAAAGAACCAACACATGCTGCCATGACTGGCCTCCATGTGCGTTCATATCTACTGTAGAGCACACTTTAGCCTTTCAAAGCTGTAATTCAGTATCCTGAGATTCTCATACGTGAGCCAGTCTAACCAGTGTGTGTTGATATAGAGTCGTGGTACTCTGCAAGTTATCAATATCTCCCCTGCTCGCCCATGTAGATCTCCACATTTAATGTACTTGGTGATTAAAGAAATCGTGATTAAAGCACTGTGGCTACATAAGGTTGGGGTCAGGGCTGGATACAGAAAACATGTGGCCACTATGATTATTTACCACAACAGATTGGTGTTTTTGTCAGTTTAGGTCTCCTGTCATCATGACCCTCAGAAGTTACTGCAGTAATACGCAAGAAGGCTTACTTTATACTGTGACATGGTGGTGATACAGTCAGGTACGAGGTTCAGCCAAGAACTTTTGTCATCACCAGAGGATTGATTACCACAGTAAAGAGCACCCTCAAACATATGATGACAGCAGTTGCTACTTTCACATGTGAAGCATATGAAATGTTTTCAAAAAATGAGGCAAGCAGCAGATCAGCAGAGTTGATCAGTTTGTGATTTGGACATGAAGTTTGTGTCCACAACCGTCTGCTGAAAAAGACACGGCAGTTTACAATAAAGAAGCGCAGCCCACAAAATACATCTGGTTAGTTTTTAGAAAAGACAGAATCACTAGAGGCCTTGAAAACATATGTATGTACATATGTATATATACTGTATATATACAGTAATGTGCAAAAGACTTAAATACTTAAAGTGAGAATCCTAAAACCATTAATAAATTTTACTTATTTTTCTTTTTAGCACTTCTCTGTCACACAGTGCCACCAGGGAAGCATCTGATCAGTCCCAAATTCATTCTGCAGCATGTCAACAACACCAAACACACAGGAAGAGTATGCAGCAGATGGTGTGACCCCTACAGAGCCCTGATCTCAACATCATTGAGTCAGCCAGTTTCAGTCCATCTAATAGAGATATTTCACTAATCAGAAACAGTTTGAAAACCTAAAAATGCCAGCTTTGTGGTGGCATCACAGGGAAAGTCAGGGGATCACCAAAGTTGGTAAGATTCATCACCCGGGAACCATGAATATCTGCACATAATGTCATGGCAGTCAGTCCAGTAGTTGTTGAGATATTTCTGGACCAAAATGGTGGACCAGCCAAACAACACTGTCATTACTAGAACCACGCTGCAAGCTTAGCTAAAAACCATAGGTTGAAAACATATTGCAAATGAAAGCATGAGAACACAGTTATGTTGAAAGTGTAAACTGTAATTAAATCTATTGGAATTTTATGTCTCTCACCAGATTAAAAGCCTTATGACCAGAGCTGAATACCTCAAAAAGCATATCAAGGTAAGCGTGTGTTCCTCCCTGGTATTAAACTGAAGGATTAGATATGCATATTCAGACTGTTAATTCATGTCTGAAAACACAGAGTATATTTGATTTAAATAAAAGATTAAGAGTGAGATTAAGACTTATCTTTGGATACCACAAAGTTTAATCAAATCATGGTGCCTAAAATGTTGGTGATGATGACGTTCAATATCGAAGGTAGTTACATCATCTTAAAACAATTTTGGCCTCACATCTGTGTTTATCTGTCCGTGTTTTGTTGTTTGCTTGTTAGTTTTAGGTGATTACTTGCATATGTTTATTTTTCAGATGCAGGAGACTCAGAGAGACGTGTCTCTGGACCGAGAACCTCTTGCAGACTCTGTCAGAACCTGTGAGTTTCCCTGTGTTGTGTAAGCTATTCCTCTGGCCTGGAGAGTGTGTTTTTTTTTTTGTTTGTTTTTTTGAGAACCTTTCAGGCATACTGATAAGTGACTATATGGAGGTTTGGTGCGGGAAGTGTAGTGGGGGTTAAGTGAGGAATGGCCGTCTAAAGTAGTAATGAAATGTCCTTTCAGTGAAGATTTTTCCACTTGTAAAATCTGAGCCATTCTCTTGCTTTGCCGGCCTCCCCTGTCTGGCTCTTTGATTTCATTTCAGTGCAGCCCTGGGCCGCTCTGTCCTCTGCCCTCTTGTAAAGTCTGCCTTATGAAAGTGAGACTTGGTGCAAGCAAAAAGTGACCTGCTAACACACAAACACCAAAAAACAACAACACGCATGTGCACCTCATTCCTTCCAAATACCACATGTAAACTCACCTTTTATATACTTTAAAAGTCAGTGTAAGTTCAGCGCATATCAGCCCTAACAGTGTAACATTTTATATCATATGAAATGATATAAAAAGCAGCGTATCATTCATGTAAAGTCGTCCTCGTCTGTACATTATACACAAACTACTGAACTATATTAAATGCAACGTATTATTAATATAAGTTACATTTGAATATACTTGAACTTTCCTTGCTGTAACCTATATACACATACCCTTATCCCCAGTATTTTTTGGACTCGGCTCCTAGATGGATAGTGGATATCTAAAGCTTAGACAATATCCTCCTCTCAGCAAGAAATTCCTGGGGAATTATGAATTTAAAAAAATGGGGAAGGGGGAAAGGCACCAGTGACTCCAGAGGCCGCTCAAGTTTCATGGAGAGCGTGGCTTCTTATTCTGCTGCTGTTATTTTAATAAAACCACGGCACAGTCAGCCATACTAGCTGGCACTGATCCAACAGCAGCTGTACTAGAGAGGGTTGTAGCAACGCCCAAGTCTGTCTGGTGACCTTAGACTACACCAAAACAAGCAGCAAAGTTTTGAGAACCATCACACTATAACCCTCAGACCATCTACATTTCAGATGTTAATCTGCAGGCAGTGTTTCAGTGGCCCAGACTGTCTCCAAAGCACTAAACCCTCTTACACGTGAATCAACATCACCTGCATGATTAGTGTATGGCTGGCAAAGTGTGATACATGCACTTTACATAAAGATTAATGAAATGTATACTGTAAATGATATAAAGGCTGTAAGTACAGTTTCAGTTATCAGAAAATGATGGCCCCCGTCCCCTTCAGGGACAGAATTTATTCTATCATATTGTAAATAGCTCTTTGATAAATGCAAAGGATTATGGTAAGATTTCTGTATAGTTGCTGCATTACTTGACAGTAAACATAAGAAGAGTGCACCTACACCACATCCTATATGCACAACCTAGCAGGATACCAGTAAATATGTGTTAGAAGGTGGAAATGGAGACAATTTATTTAGGTTACATTAATGTAGGATTTTCATTGTGCATCATAAAGGATTTTTTTTTTCGTTGTGTTTTAATAATTTTTAAAAAAAGATAAAATTGTATACTCAACTTTGGCCAAAATAATGTGATTATATGTATATGTGTTCAAATTTACTGAAAGCAAGTTAGTGCTCCTCTCCTTGTTTTCAAATGTTATAATGGGAAATGTAGGAAATCACTGATTGAATTAGAAGTGAACACAGTAGGTTTACAAAAAGTAGATGTCCAAGAAGAAGAAAATAATGTAATATAAACAATAAAGCTAGACTTTCTGATAAATTGCTGGTGTTAACAAAGTTGAGACTGTTGAGTCCAACAACTGGACATATAATTTGTCCAAAACAAATTAACAAAACATTCTGCTGTGTAATTGTGAAGGCGGCAACAGACAACACATCAGAGAATCACTGATGTGGTTACAGATCCTTTGGAATTACTCCGTCTATTATTTTAAGTATAGTATGAAATATGTCATAATCTTGAAAAAGTGAAACCTAACACACCTCATTCATTCTCTCTCCTCAGCCTGCTGTTTGCAGTAAGCTGGACGCTGACCCTGGGAACCAGCTGGGACAGCTCACAGAGCATCAGACTGCCTGTCAGAGATCAGGTTGGACACAGAGCTTTCACCTGATTTGGCTTCTGCTGGGGCCAAATCAAACCTGCATCACACCTCACCCTAACCACCTCAGGACACCGCCTGGGTGGGATATTACGGTTGCCAGCCAAATGTGGTCAAAGTTTTTCTACCAGATGATGTGGCCAGTAGAAAACTTGTATTTATTCTTTCAGAGGGAAAAAAATGTTTGGCTGGTGAAATACTGAAAATAGCTCTTGAATTCTGGATTTGCACTCTGGTGAATATGAATGTTAGTTCCCTGCTCTTTACACTGTGTTTGTGCATTTCTTAGCCTCAAATCCCTCCTCCTGACACACCATTGATATGTAAATGCTGGACAGCTTGTTTGACAATACCGCACTGTCATGGTAAATGAGTTCAACTGGGACTGTAGTATTTTTATTTTAGGGCAGAACATTCAGACGTGTTCGCAGCGCTCCTAAAAACTGTGAAAACCTGAAAATACAATCAAACGTGAACTGTGATTTTAAATATCACAAATTTGAGCTGTAGTATTAAGTACATTCTATGGAGGCCTCTGCAAACATGCACATACTCCCTCACCCCCCTCTTCCCCACTGCCTTTAATGTGGGTCAACCACAGACTCACCATGCTCTCTCCGCTGATGGAGCCCTCTCCACCACTATGAGGGGAAAACTGGAGAGGTGCGGCCTCTGCCTTATTTACACTAGTCTTGCATTTTCTTAGGTTTGGCAATGGACCGGTATTTGAGGGATACAGTGAGTTGTGGCGCTCAAGCAGAGTCTTATAACTTGGCCTCTGTGAAACGGTAGAAAGCTTAACAGTCGTAGCAGGCTGATAATCCACGCTGTTGTAGGTCTTCACAGACTGTTTTGATTTCAGACCAGTAAAGTCCTTGAATACTCCAAAAGGGAGCTTTACTTTGTGAGTACAATTTTAAAGCAACTGAAGAAAATACCTGAAACAGGAGTCAAATGAGAAAAGTATAAATATGTTCCCTGGCAAGATTTCCACACTGCTGTGTTGTCTTATTTTTTTATTTGAATGTTTATACAGCTGTGATTTTATAATGTATTTATTAAATGAGGAATTTGGTGGGAAATAAAGAGCAAACTCTGAAGTCTCTGAAGTCTGAAACTCCTTGAGACGTTTTGTCAGCAGCACAAGGCAAACGCTCGTCTTTCAGAACCTACAGAAAGATTTATGTGCCGTCGTGGGAGCAGCGCTGCTGTTCCCTCGCTATCATCATCATCTGGAAGGCTGCTCTGCAGAAACAGCTGGCTCGGGTCCACGAGGGGAGGAGAGAGGAAGGCAGGCCAGGGAAAGTAAGGACGTTTTATAATTATATGATTCATATGGAAGTCTGGAAAACTATGGAAACTGAATTTGAAAATTTCCAGATCTCCAAAACTATGGGAATTACTCAACAAATTCATTTCAAGTGTATAATCTTCTTTCCCTTCATTGCCCATAGCTCTTCTGCCCTGTAAGATAGATCCAGCAGTTTTACTGTACCGTAGCTGTTGCACCTCTTTCTACTGATTGCTCATAATTGCCAGTTCTGTGGCAGTCATTGTAAAAAGAGAAACATAACATAAAGTGGTAATTAAGCTTCTCAAAAAACTGAGATACAATTTAAGTTAGCCAGTTTAATAAAGATGGATAGTACCACCAAATATAAATCAGCTGCTCAGATTTAAAGGGTCTCTCTGATTTTACACACAAAGGACAGTTTAGTAGTGATGGTTAGTCCCACTCATGATGCCATGGTGATGGACTTGGAAGCTACAAATTTACAACATGAAGCCTGTGTTACAAGTTGAATATATGGAGTTTGAAAGATGTAGGTGTTTAACAGGCTGTGGGTCTAAATAAAGACATTGTCCATTTGCATTATGATGAATGTAGGATCTTGTGTTTGGGGAGCTCGACCCATACTAGGCGATAAAAGCCAGGATACCATCTGGTTAATCACATTCACCTGGCATACCAGGTGTCAATCACTCCCAGACTGTATGGTTAGAACAGAGACCAGCATGGCCCCGAGTCCTGGAACAACAGGATGGGGAACCACTGAGCGCTGCATTTGTGGCTGTGCTGTGGAGGGGGCTCTAATTGGCGAATGGTGCCCGTGGTGTTGGGCAGCATGAACACGAGCATGTTGCTGCCAGGAAAACTTTGGATGCAATTTTGACCCCTTCGTTGCTTGTTACTGGGAGTACTGCCAATTTATATTGCCCCCCTACCCCCTCCCAAAATAAAGTTCATAGAGTATCTTCTCAGTAAGGCAGAGGTAGATTCTGCGATAGAAAACTTAACCCACCCCAGTCTCCTCTTCTGCACCACAGCCTTCGGCATTGTGGCTTTAATCCTCCTCCATTTTGTTGCAGATCCAACAACACTTTCTGTTGCCCTCTCCCGTTCCAGACTCTCCCTCTCTCTCTCTGTTGATGCTGTTAATGGGACAGCGGTCGAGTGAAATTGGCATCGACATCACTCATGAAGAGGGGTCTCTGTGCTCTACACCTGAAGGAACTGGGTGCCCTTGACTCCAGCACCCCATGCCCTGAAAACAGAGAAGGGGTCAGCCATTCACTGCGGCTCAATGACTATCATGAATGGAACATTGTACCTATGAGAGACAAGAGCCTCCTAAATCCTCGGGTCACTCCCACTTTGGAGCGGTGAAGAGAGACTGGGAGTTTGGGGGGGGTGGGGTTGTTCGGAGAAATGTTGAATAAAGATAATTTAGAAAATGGGCTCCAGCACAGTGCTGCCTCTGTATCCCCCTGTTCCCTCCACACACTTAACTCCCCAAGGCTGCTCTGCTCATGTTTGTTTTGATTTAGCTCCCAGAATTGGGCTGGGGAGGGTGGTGGGGATTGGGGGGGGGGTTTGAAGGGGGCAGAGTGGTTGTATTGGATGAGTTTACGATGCATGGCGATGGTTAAAACAGATTAGAGTAATGACTATTTAACTAAACTAGAGGGAGTCAGGCTATACTGTTGCTGGAGGCCACTGTGTTTCTCTATCTCCAAGTTTTTATGACACAATAGACAGTTGGAAGTGCTTGAGGATTCCTGTGCTTAACGGAAAATCAGGAGAAGCTGTGCAGAAGATCTCCCTGGGCTTGGAGATCTTGCTACCTGTTAACTCAAATTGCTAATCTGATGTAAGTGTATTTTGTCACGCACACAGACAAATACAAGTCACAGAAACGTCCTTTTATCAAAGATTAGTGGCAAGATATTTCTCTCTGTTAGTTTTTTACTCTTGCCACTGCACTTTTGTACCTCTTGGATGCCACTTACATTTGCGAAACAGGTTGTACTTCACACCTAGCAGCAATGCTACGTGACTCTTTTACAATTTGTTAATGACTTGTAAACCAAACTTAGTGTGGAACAAGCCCAAAATGACTTCTCATTAACCAAGTCTGTAAATACACTGAAGGCAAATTGAAGTGTACACAGTAAACTCCTTCTGATACCAGCTCAGGCTGATGAATTGACAGGTTTCCATGGCTGCCTACCAGCCATGGCTGCTGAAATTGTGGTGGTGGTGGTGGTTTAATTACAACTTTAACCCAGAGCTTAAAGAATTGGGCTTGGTACTGAAAGGTTGTCAGTTTGATTCCCTGGACTGGGAGGAAGAAAGTATGAATGGGAACAGAGCTTCCTCCTCTACTTAACATCTGCTGTAGTGCCCTTGAGCAAAGCACTGAACCCCCACCACACCACCCCTTAATTGCTCCCCAGGGCTGCAGCTGTGGCTGCCTACTGCCCCAGGTGTGTGTGTGTGTGTCTGTGTCTGTTCACTGCTTACAGATGGGTTAAATGAAGAAGTCAGCTTCCTGTGTGTGTAAACATACATCTTCTTCCTGTAGTAGTAGAGTCCTGATTTGCTGACTCTGTAGACACTTAAAATTCCTTACCAGGTTTAAGTTATGGGTTATTTCATACCAACTTGCAGAGGAAATCAGATCTTGCTGAATTTAGCCTCAGAGCTGAAAACCCCACTTTCTAAAATATTTTCACTTTATATTTTCCCAGGAAGGGACAATTTCATTTCCTTGAACTTTTTAATGGGAAAATGCTGTAAAGATGTTATATTACTCAATCATTTAATATTTTTGTTGAAAATAGTAAATTTTTCATACCCTTTGCAGGCTGTAATATTACATGCAGTGGTTTTATTTCATAGGTAGATATAAGCTACAAGGTTTTCTGTCTCAGAGGATACCTATTGAGCCTGTTTTCCGTGGACTCAGGAAATTTGCAAATTACAGCTTGTAATATTCTGGTTTTGTTTGTTTTGTGAGTTGGCTTCTTCTAGGCTTTTTCCAATAGAGCAGGGATGACCTCCATGATCTCACTATCACATGACTGATTAATGGTGAAATGAATTATGATTGCACTCTTTTATTTACCTCTGGCTATGTTGCTGTCCATTTTGCAATAACCTATCTAGGTTATTTATTTTATATTTATTTTATTTTCCTGTACATTTTGGATTTATATGTCTTCTTTTGCACTGATGTGGGACAGTACTTCAATTTCGTTGTACTTTTGTACAAAGTATGATTGTGCAATGACAATAAAGATTTATCTTATCTCTTATCTTATCTTATCTTAAGACCAATGATGCCACCTGGAGCTGAACTTGAGCACAGTTTCCATGAAATGACGCTGGTAAAAATCAGCCTGTTTCTAATTGAACAGAGTGGATACGTGTCTGCAAACTATCCAGAACAAAGTGCAAAGTGAAACAATCAAAAGGACACAAAGTCCAACTGTGAGAAATCCTGAAAATCCTGTTTTCATGCAGTATTTCTAAACCTACACATCAAAAACATTGGAGCTAAGGTGCAGATCAAAGAAACCTGTCACTACATGGTAAAAACAGTGATACAGAAATATGTGTGTTAAGGACACACTGTCTAAAGGACAAAGAACGCCCCCTGGTGATGCTTCAAATGTTGTACAGTTAAACTTAGTTGAACTTCTCTTTGCTCTGTGGCTAACATATTTAGATGTAAATGCCGTGTTGGTTTTATTAGGCGGACTATTAACCTGCAAACCTGCATGTACCTGCAAAAGCTATGATCTTGACAACATGGTCTTCCTGAATGTTGTGACTGAGGATCTGCTGCTGTTCATGGGTGAGCTGAATCTGAGGCTGCCTAGAAAAAACACACAAAATATGACTTGTGTTACTGCCTGTGGCAGACAAGAAAAAATATTCAAGACCTTTGTAAATGAAATTTAAGACTTTTTGATGTCTTCTAAGGCATTTTATTGTAGGAACAGTGCTTTTTAAGACTCTTCAAGACCTCTAGATACCCAGATTGAAAAATAGTACTTGTAGTCTTTCACCCTACTGAACCTTTAGTAGGTCCATCACTATGAAGAACTTAGGAATGATAAACACAGCAGTGAAAAAACGGATGCATTTTGGACCTCACCTGCTCTGACTGGAGCTGACAGAAAAGGGACCGTTCTCCATCAGGTGAAGTACGTAATAGATGTTGTAATGCAACCTGAGAAGGCAGCAAAGCATAGAGATCATGGAAAGGCTGACAAGAAGTGATGAATGCTGCGTGAATGTACAGTCAGGCTGATAAGTATTTGGACAGTAACCCCAATTTGCCCACCTGTAAGCCTTGAATTAAAGCCGATTGATGCCGTTGCTTCAGATCCGTTGTTGGAGTGTACAAATTGTGTCGCTGTCCAAATACTTATTGACCCAATTGTAAATGCTGACACTTGTGATTGTTACCTGTTACTAATCTGGATGTTACTCCTCTTCAAAGCCAGCAACATCATGGCCATGTGGCTGAGGTACTCTGTGATGGCGGTGTGCGACATGCAGCTGGTGAGCAGAGAGACCAAGGCCTGCACGTCACCAACACTTTCACTCAGGATCAGTATGACAGCCATGGCTGCGTATGGGTTGGGACCCTGAAGACCAGACATTAATGATGAAGACCTTCAATTTTTCCATACCAGTCATGTGTGTGTGTGTGTGTGTGTCGTACCTCGGTGCCAAGGTTAAAGTACTTCTGAACATCAGGAATACGTAATCTGATGGAGGACTCAGCCTGAGGAAAAAGGCGGTGCTTCTTAACACACTCCAGAACGTCCCCCGGCCTCACCAACTCACCGACCTTATGCTGAGCCATTAAACTAACCGGAGCACACACACAGACAGGATAATTAATATGTATGCCTGCCTTACCATATTGTGGAATTTTATATGATTATATGGAGCCATTTAACTGATCCACACTGAAACAAAATGAAATAAAATCTGAAAAAAAGCTTAAAATTTCAAAGAAAATTAAGAATAATTCCGTCACAACTTCACACAAAATTCTACATAGGTCAGCTTGGTTTGAGTTTTTGTGGTGGAGAATTTTATCAGTTTGGTGTTTGTAAGAGAAAAGCTCCTGCTTCCATGTCTTCATTATAAATACAAAATGGTGATGAGACTCTTCATTGTGTTGCAGAAATCCTAGCCATCCCCTTACTGAAGAAATGCAGACTTACACAACAAGGTATCGTATGCTGTGCTGTGATGATGCTGGATCTGTTATGCCGCTGTGCTTCAGGATGGAGAAGACCTCTAGCATTGTATCCTTCTCTCTCCTCAAGTAGCGGTAGTATTGTTTCTTGAAGGGCACAAACTACAAAAAGGAACACACAACATCCACAGAACAACAACACTGATCTGGTGAGTTTTATTTTGCCTCTGAGTTTGAATTGGACTGACTGTGTTTTTTTTTACATCACTTTACTAGAGTACTGTTACTTAACTTATACATTAGACCTCACAACCCCTGCTGCTAAAATGCAATTTAGTAGAACTCTGTGGTTTGTTTAACCTTGGTGTCCTGGATAATGTTTCTCCAGCGATGGCAGACGAGGCTGGCACTGCGGTAGAGGTCCTGGGCAGGGAGGAGGCTCAGTATCTGCATCAGCACCTCCTCTGGAAGGTCGTCCATGCAGCCCTGGGGCTGCAGCAGGACGCTGCTGCTGCCTAGGAGCCCATAGTGGGCATCAGGGAGGGCCTCCACCTCCTCTTCCTCGTTGTGAATGTCACTGTCACATCGATCAAATTCATCATCAACCCCAAACATCTCTGCCGTCATTCCTTCCAGATAATCCACCATCTCGTCCTCCTTTGCCTCAGGTTCTAGCACCATTGCAGCAGCAAACAGGCTGGCATCATCAACCTCCTCCTCTTCCTCCTCCATCTGAGATGCTGTCACCGTTGCAGCAGCTAACAGACTGGCATCGTCAACCTCCTCCTCTTCCTCCTCCATCTGAGATGCTGTCACCATTCCAGCAGCTAACAGGGTGGCATCGTCAACCTCCTCCTCTTCCTTTGCCTGAGGCTCTGACACCATAGCAGCAGCTAACAAGCTGGCATCATCAACCTCCTCTCCATGGAGTCCATTTTTGCATGTGGAGGAGCAAGGCTTGGTGGATTTGTGTGGACTGGACCTGATGACTCCTGCCACAGAGAAGAAGTCGATAATGCCCTTTTGCCGGACAACAGGACTTCCTGAGGCAGATGCTGATGGTACTGAGTGAGCGAGAAAGGACAAAGATTCAGTATCTGACATCAATTCGATGACTACAACGCTTTAAAAATGGACATTGGACATGGAGAAGGTGCAGAAGAGATTACCGAACTTCCATCGCTTGTTGGGTATCTTTGGGTAAAGCCCCCTGTTGGAGTCGCGGTTGCCATGGCCCTGGTTCGAGAAGTGAGGCCGGGTAAGGGCATTAGTGCCCTCTGTACTTCGTCCCAGTTCATCACACTCCTCTGTGTTCAGGTGTCTCCTTTTGGCCTTTCCTTGGGAACCATACAATATTCATTCATCTCAGCACAACACAGTTTTTAGGTTTAGTGTTATCGTAACCTGTATGTAATTCAAATGACACAGAATTCACTACATACTGCTTATATTAGGTTGTCAGTATGTTTATATGTCTTTATAATGAGTTTACTTGCCTTTGGCAGCCACCTCCATCCGTGTCTAAGCAGAAATGCCGTGGTAGTATTATTAATTAGCTAGTATAACAGAGGGGCTACATGTTAGTAAACAACGACTACTGCCAACTTATTTACACTTTGACATTACTTCTCCCGTAGGTTTACAACCACTAACCTGTTCAAAAAACTCAAATGTAACGCAGACGTTAACTAACACCTGAACGGACTCGTCGGTGATTTTGTCGTTAAGAAAAATGTTAACTTTCGTTTCGTACTTTATCTGACTCGGCGGAGGTTCGGAGTTTGGTGAAGAACAGACAAAGAAGTACAATGGTTTTCGCTTCTTTGACTTTAAAGGCGCATTACCGCCACCTACTGGGCTGGAGTGAGGAAGCGTTCACTGACAGGACAAAATATAGGTAGAAATGAACATGATTAAATACACAGTAAAATTCTATTATTCACCCATATAAACATTAACAGTGGATTAGTTCAAACCCAACACAATACTGTAATGTTGATTAGTTGGATCTCTCTGAAAATGAATTTTTACATACATCGTTTTGCACATAGGATGTGCATAGGATGAGCTTGCGTCTTATACATGCATGAGCACGTGTTGCTAACATAAGTGTATAAATAACAGCTCAGACACATGCACCTGCAAAAATTACTTTCACTTCTACTGTTTGTTGCTGACAAGTCAGTTTGAGACAGAAGCACAGAGTCCAGTAAGAGCAAAGGTAGTATCACATTTATTCATTGGTCAGTAATTTCTAGTTTCTCGGGTAAGTACAGCTTCAGTGTCCAGTTGCACCAAAATGAGTTTGGAGGCACAGCATGGAATATTTCCTATTAATTACTTACTGCCTTTATCAATACAGTACTTCTGTTGTCCATTACAGTGGCATGAAAAGAAACACACCCCAACAACTCATTAACACTGTTAATAGACAAAAAATATTAGTCATCACATATGCAGGAGTTATTTTTGTGAACAATGGCTCGTTTATGTTCTCTAATGTTAATGAGTGAATTTCTTCAGCTCCCAGGATGCCTTTAGGCAAAATCCAGAAGACTGAAGTGTGATTGAGTGATTTGTGATCCGTCCATTTCTTTCTTTCTCTCTCTCTCTCTCTCTCTCACATGTTAAATGAAATGTTTGTGCAAAAATCTTTAAGTCTTTGATTCTGAGGGATTTCACACCAAAACCTGATATTTACCACTGAAGTTTCCAGGAGAAAAAAATGAATGTACCAAACAAATGGAGCTAATTTTGCAACATATCTCACTCAAAGCCAGTTTTTAACAGTATAAGTGTTTTGAAGTTATTTTCTTTCTGCATTACATCAGCAAAACAGTATGTTAGCACATGAAGGGAATGTTTTACAATCACTACCTAAAAATTAAATTGCAATCCGTTATACTACTTATAATCTCATAAAAACCTGAAAATGACTACTAGTCACTTAAGGCATACAAGACTAAAGCCTGAAACATATTCTGCTCTCAGTGAGCAGATAACTGGCCACCAGAGTATGTTTCCGGGCTTGAGGTATTGTAGAACCTCCACACTGAGAGAAAAGTGGTCCAGTACATGTAGTGTAAACAGGGCTCCTTCATAGGTTCAGTTTCTTAATCCAAAACTTGATCCTGATTTCAAGATTTCTGCATTCAGTCTGAATTAAACACGTAGTTGCATTGCGTCTTCTGACAGCCATATTGCTCTATGGATGGCCACTGCACTTCACAGATTTCAAATATCAAAATATGAGGTTACATGGCGTCTAAAGCCGTAATACAAGAGGAATGCTTCACATAACGTCTTATTAGAATTTGGAAATCATCCTTTTCCTTTTCAGTACATTTCCAAATTTTCCAGTCCTGTGTAGGAGCCCTATGTAACAGAAAAGACCATTTCTTTCTCTCATTCTCATCCTGATCATTTTGCTTCACTGCTTCAGGATGGGGAGCTCCCTCGGTTTGAAGAAGGCCTGAACCATCCCCATGGCAAAGATGTAAACTTTAGCATCCACCACGATTTTCTCTTTCGTCAGCAGGTCTGCAGGATCAAACAAGTCGAGTGTATGTTAGTGTGTTTGGGACGGTCTGCGTGCTCATATGGCTCTCATAATAAGTTCACTCTGAAAGAAAGCTGACGCCTCACCATCTATTTTCATCTGGAATTCATCAAGAGGTAAAAGAATGACTTCAACGAATTCTGAAGAAAGAAAAGATGAAAGGCTTGTGTAACGATCTGCTTTAAGACAGAAAAGTCAAGTCAGAAAAGTGTAAGAAGATTTCTGGAAAAAAATGAAACATAACTCACCTCCATCACCTGTGGAAGAACAGCAGAGAAGAAGATTAGAATTAGAGCATGGGAAATTCATGCAAATAAAATCTAAATAATAATTTTTTAAAAAAAGTTATCAAGCCTAAACTGACAAGCTGTGTTGCACATAACGGAACAGAACAGTACTACAGTATTATTTATTTTTATTTTTAGCTGAACAAGCTGACAGACTGTCTGTACTTGCTGCTTACATGGCACGAGCGGTCCCAAATGAGCCAAAGAGTGATTGGTGGCAGGAATGAATGAGCCAGACGGTAAATAATTGAACAAGTGAGCAAATTAGAGAATGAATAAGTGAGAGGGGTAAAAGACTAAACAGTAATTAGACAAGTGACTGGGGAGAAATGACTGAATCAGTGAGGGCAGGAATGACTGAACCCTGCCTGTCTTCTCACCGAGCTGCTGCGTCGGGTTAATATTCTCCACTTCATCTCCATTGATGTTGACCAGGACGATTTGGGTGGTGCAGTTAGACAGCCCTGGGTCCAGACAGGTCACTGCAATCAAAGCAAAAACATTACATAACACTACACACTTACACCCCCTGGCCCCCTGGACCTCTCCAGCACATGAGATAAGATACAGGCAAGAGAGACAGCTAATGCAATCAAGTGTACAGTGTGTGTCAGTGTAATGATACCTGGAGTGACTCCTACGACTTCTCCTTTGTAGCCAGTTTCTTCCTTCAGCTCCCTCAGTGCAGCGGCTTCTGCAGTTTCCCCGTCATCAATCAACCCTGAGCAAGTCAGCAACACAGAAAACAAAATTCTAAGTGTCAGTAAACAAAGATGTGGGATCAGTAATTTGTATTTTCAAAAGTATGACAACATCTAACGAGAGTGTTGAAGAAGTCCATGTGCTATTAACAAACAACAAAACTTTCCCATGTCTCCTCCAAATCCCAGCTAAAGCCCATATCGACCAAAACAATTTCCCCGGTCGTTAGTGAAGGACTTTCTGACCTGCAGGAAACTCCAGAGTGCAGCATCCCAGAGGAGGACGAAACTGCTTCACCATCACCACACAGTCTTTGTGAAGAGTCCGCTTCAGGAGGGCGATGATTCCCACACCTGTAGGAAAATGTGTGTTACACCCTGAACAACTCCATCACACACTGAACAACCAAGGAAAAAAAAAAACGGATAAGCTCACCATCTGCTTCTGTGTTGGACTGCCTTGTTGTCCTTTTCACAGTCTCCCAGGTTCTAGTGGATGAAAACAGGGGCTGAAAGCAGCACAAAGGTAAACTGCTTGATTTTTAAGCCATGTTAGTGAATGAGAGAACATTACCTGGTGTTTCCAGCTGGGTCCACGTACGTCGTTTTCTCCAGTTTCACCCATTTCCCTGTCGCAATGAGCTGGAACACAGAGAGCAGAGTGAAACCACTGAGCTACGATGACCTGAAAACCTTTGAATCCTCTATGAATACATACTGTGTGTTGTAAAAACTTTATTTAAAAAGACAGTGGTGGTTATTTTGTATGCTTTGTATCTATGGTGATCTGTGAAAGTTTAATGGGAAAGCAATGACAGAAATCATTCGGCACCATCTGATTTTATATTATTGACTATAACTAGTTTTGCCAGAGAGGTGTCGATTCAGGTGACATCTGGTCCTGTCAAGCAAACCTCCTCTTGAATCGGTTATGACAGACGTACCTCCTCCTTCACTACGTGTGGAGCTGTAGTCACTTCAGGCTGCTCGGAGCTGCTCATTGTCAATAAATGGACTGAAAATGGAGGAACAGACGAGTTTGAAAGCTTTAAGCCGCAACGCAACCCAGTTTAAACAAAAATGCAGAGTTATGACCGCGGTTTCAGTGTAGTCCAGACAAACACGTCTCTGATCATGAGTTGCTCAATTAGCTGCTACAGTCAGAGGCAACTCCGTTCAACACCGCCCGTCAGTTTTCCACATTTCTGCTTGTTTCTCTTTTAATCTTACGATAGTTAGCTCCTCTACACGTTACCGTGCTGCTACGGCTCTGAGATTTTAAACTTTAAACAATCACGAAAAAACGAAAAACACTAAACTTAACTCACGTGAGGTTCCCGGCCGTGTGTAAGTGGTAGTAGAGATTGTGCAGAAGCGCAGAGGTGTCACTCCGCTACCACTTCCGGTTACCGCAAACGTCACCGGTGTCAATATTTGTGAAAGACAACATTTAATATTTAATGATTTTGGAGTAATTTCTGTCACATGTTTATTCTATAGATTTAATTCCTTATCCTCTTTTTAATACAGTTTTAATACGACGTAAAATAATTAACAATACACAAGAGACTAGCAACTTGACCTATCCAAAGGCAGTGCGTGCTGTTTTTATGATTAACTTACTGGCAATGTTAGCTAGGTTCGTTATGTCAGATTTTAAAACAGTTTTTTCCAATCTATTGTGAATACTGAGACTGACGTTAGTCTTGTAGTTTTTCAGGTGTTGAGTGAGAACTCTTTTTAATAAACGATCTATGTCGCAAGTCAGCGGGTTTTACCTCGACCACGCCCACGTGTGCACCCCAAAAAGACCTCCCCATCCGAAAACACAAAGCAATCACATCATTCCTAAAATAAAACGTATTTTCTTTACCGTTTATGCGTTTTAATACATTTAAAATAATTAATAGCAGCAAAAATAGAAGCAGTGCTGCCTTGAAATTTCAAGGCGCTGAATAAAAATGCTGCCGGGAGCCTGAACAAAACACCCGAGAATCGGACGATATTTACTGATGGACGCGTTTCCATTACAGGATATTGCAGCATGAAGAAGGAGCAAGTTTTCAACTGTCAGTTTTCGGTTTGGTACCCGATATTCAAAAAACATACGATTAAAAGGTAAACAGCTGCCGTTTGTTCAGAAACCCAGCGGCAAACATTTTCATCGCTGTCGTGGTGAAATGCAGCACAATGAGTCGACAGCTAACGTTAGCTAACAGAAACAGAGAGCTGCCATCTCTGTTTTAGTGCCTGTATTTATCCTTATTTGTGCTTAAATCCCGTCCAGAGCTGTTTCCTTGTTCTGCTGGCTTTTCTTCGTTTCACCTCAGTCTGTCGGTTGTCTATTATTTATTCTTGTATTTATATTTGGATTTCTTCCCTTATTTTTCAGTCTGATTCTCCCACTCCCTCAGAATGTAATAGACTATTTACTGGACGATGGGACACTGGTAGTCTCTGGGAGGTACGAGGCCACACACACACACACATACACATACACATACTATTATGTAGTTTGTAATGCAGTTGCTAAATTTACCAGTGTTTCTCTGTGGTTTCTCTTCTCTCCAGTGACCATAACACACAACAGACACACACAAACAACAACGGCTCAGATGCCGAGGAAGACATTCAGGTAAAGGAACAGAAACTCAGGTTGTTTGTCCACTTGGAGGATCCTTTCAGTGATTATCCTGTTTCATCTTTTCCTTGTTTTTGAAAGAAAATGAGTCTTTGTTTCTTTCTCCAGTTCACAATTAGAAAAAAATCACTCTTAATCAGAAATGCATGACATTTCCAACAAAATTTAAGAAGTGCTTTTGTCAGTTGTCTTGTATTTACACAAGTCTTTGTCTGCTTTCGATATCCAATAGAATGTGACCGAGTCTAATCTTTTTTCTTTTTTCCTAATCCTGTTTCTTGTTCTCTACTCCCCTCTAGTGGTCAGATGATGAGACAACCACCACTGTCACAGTAAGAACATTGACCATATCCTGCTAAAATTCACTGTCTGGGTCCTTAAGACTCATCACACATGCTGAATGCTTTTGAAACCTGATAAAACATTTTTAAATTCTTAAAACCTACATTTACATAGGTCTGAAGTCATTATGGTGCATTACTTCTCTCTGTGTGCAACACCATGTTTGTGGCATGTATGCAGTTTAACGATGATTGTGTCTGCCAGGCTCCAGAGTTCCCAGAATTCACCTCTAAAGTGCTGGAGGCCATAAATTCCCTGGGTGGACGCATCTTTCCCAAACTCAACTGGAGCGCTCCTCGGGTGAAGCTCTGCACTAAGCTGCTTTATGAAAAATGGAAAAGAAACTTGAGTGTTTATGTTCATTTAGCAGATGAGTGTTTGTGATGTTTTTTTGTTTGTAGCATTAAAAACCCTGTATAATTCAGTACATTGAAGAATAGCAACTGCTTCTTTTATCACTGCCAAGATTAAGGACTAAGGCATAATTTAACAAGTGTGTGTGTCTGTGTGTCTTCCAGGATGCTAACTGGATTGCTCTGAACAGTTCCCTGCAGTGTCACAACCTCAGTGATATATTTCTGCTCTTCAAAAGTTCAGACTTCATCACCCACGACCTAACGCAGCCGTAAGCTTCACTGTCCATCAACAACAACACACACATTAACACCCTGGCTTTTTTCATTTACAGAGACTTCAGAAAGTTTTCAGTCCCCTTCACTTTATTGATTTTAAATGGATAAAATTAAAATTAATTAAAAATAAAATATATTTTTCACCCATCAGTCTAAACTCAATAATCCATAATGATGAAGTAACATTTCTGAGATTTATTAAAATCAAAAACAGCACTCAGGCTCGTGGCCAGCTGCGTCACATGCGTCCTGTTTGCTTGAATTGTCAGTGAGATGTGTTTAGAACTTGACTCACGCATCTGTGTATATAAAACTCCCATTATTTCACATTACACGTCAGGATAAAAACAAATCCAGGGATCTCTCTTTAGATCTCCCCGATAAAACCGTGACCAAGCATAGATCAGGACAAGGGTATAAAACCATTTCGAAAGCACTGAGTGTTCTCAGGAGCACTGTGGCTTCAATAACTGTGAAATGGAAGAAGTTTGGAACCACCAGGACTTTTCCTGGAAGTTGCCATCTGGCCAAAATGAGTCACTGAGCAAGCAGCGCCTTGGTTAGAGACGTGACCAAGAACCCAGCACTCACTTGAACAGAGCTTCAGAAGTCGTCTGCAGCGATGGGAGAACCTGTTGGATGGATGAGCATCTCACCACTGGTCAGAACTGAGAGATGAATGCAGCCAAATACAGAGAGGTCTCTGAAAAAAACCTGCTCCAGAGTGCACATGAGCTGCACTCTAATTGCTGCCCAAAAGGTGTTTCTACAAAGCTCTGAAACAGATTGATGGGCAAAAACAGCAAATGTATCCATTTAAAATTAAATGTACAAAACAATACAGTTTGCAAACAAGTGAAAGGGGTCTGAATAATCTATGAAGCAACTGTATATGACGACTTTTATCAAGGAATTACCAGCTTCGCTGTGAACGGGCTGATTTGGATCTGCAGTAAAAAACAAGTGGCGGCAGGAGAAAGTGCTGTGATGTAGATTTATGTTTCACGCTCCTCCGATCTGCATGACAAACATTTAATGCAGCGAGTGATTTACTGCAGAGCACAGCCTCGAGAAAGCTGTTTGTGTGAGTGAGTGGAGAAAGCAGTGTGATATATGCTGCTGTGCTGAACTTTCAAAAAAAAAACTTTTCTCTCTGACTTTTATTTATTTATTTATGTAGGTTTTGTTTTACATTTGTAACCTTAGTTCATTTCTATTTCTAGATTCCTTCAATGTAGTGACCAGGACTCCCCAGATCCAGTCGTCAAATATGAGGTATTTTTATCCTTCATGGTTAAATCAAAAGACAAACTATACATATACAACTATACACCGTGCTCCACTGTGTTTCAGTGTGTGTTTTTTTTTTTTTGTCTACACACACAGACACACACACCTCTGTGGATTTTTGGATTTTATCACTCATGTTATGCTCTGTCCTCAGCTGGTCCTGAGAAAGTGGAGCGAGCTGATTCCTGGCGGAGAGTTTCGCTGCTTCGTCAAAGAAAACAAACTGATCGGTAAAAAAAAAACCCTCCCCTCGCACTCACATCATCAGCCTTCACTCAGGCTTTGTCCCCCAGACATTTGGGAAATCATCAGCGTGTTAATTTAAGATGTTAGAACTTGATGTTAACCAAAGACACTATTACATCTCCAGACGTAAAATGTCATCTGGAGCCACTAAGCTGAATCAGGAGGGAAACATGTAGGATCGCATAAAACACCAAGAGGGCACTGTTCTTACAGAGCAGAGCTGAGTATGTCTGAAATGAGGATACTTTGGGAGACAGAAAGCCTTTAAACTGTGGTATAATAACGTTTGAGCGGTACATTTATTCAGCAGGCTAATTTAGAAACAATTATAAAATTCAATTTGAGCTCATGTGGCGGTGCACCTGTCTGATCTCTCAGCCATCTCCCAGAGAGACTACACTCAGTATTACCAGCACATCTTGAAGCAGGAGGAGCAGATCTGTCAGGCCATACAGGAGTTCTTCAGTCAGCACATCCAGTACAACTTCCTGGACGAGGACTGTAAGTACCACCGTCTGCTGTTGTGTTGTTTTTTTTCACACCTTCTTTCAACTCCAACTCCATACTTTATATAGTCATGAAATATTTATGTGAAATAGCTCGTTAAGCCAGGTGAAAATGCTTCAAGGAAAAAAGATTGATCAAACCCGTGAAGTCATTTTTCTCTGAATCATGATGTTAAAATTCAATTTCAGGTGGCATTAACAGTTCCTTCGAGTTTTCACTTTGTCTTTATGAAACTAGCTGATAGAGTAATGGCAAAGTTAAATTGCTGTGTTGGTTTATATATTGTTTTTTTTTTTTTTTTTTACTGTTTTGCAGTTGTGTTTGATGTCTACAGAGACAGCCAGGTAGGAACACTAATGAATTCTTATTTAGTACATTTTCAAATATGCCACTTGCAAACTGTGTTACACTCGTGTGTGTGTGTGTGTGTGTGTGTGTGTGTGTGTGTGTGTGTGTGTTGCAGGGGAGGGTGTGGCTGATCGACCTGAACCCGTTTGGAGAGGTGACAGACTCGCTGCTGTTCAGCTGGGAGGAGCTGACGTCCGGAGGAGAAATCGCCCACCAGCAGGTCATAAATCATCAAACAAGTTTTATTACACCCGATTTAATTATTTGATTATCTATTTATTTATTTAGTCCAAAGCTCAAGTACATTCATGGCTTCATAATCAATACATGGTACCTGTATGTGTGCAGGAGGGCCCGGCGTTCCGCTACACCACCAGCGAGGTGACGGTGCAGCCCAGTCCCTGTCTGAGCTACAGAATCCCACGGGACTTTGTGGACCTCTCTACCGGAGAAGACGCTTACAAACTCATCGACTTCCTCAAACTGGTAGGACGATCACACAGTGTCACAACTTGGCTTTCAGGCTTTAGTGTAGCAGAGTCACATTGTCCTCTTGACTTTCTGGGTTTTCAGATCCTGAAATTAATGAAACAAACATCAGTTGAATCTTATTTGATATTTTCACATCTCACACATTTTATTTATACCAAAAGAATATTAAGCTAACTGCTGTTGTGCACATATTGTGTTGCTTGACAGAAGGCTGGGGTCTGAACAGGCATCAGAACAAAAGAAAACATACAGACATGTGGATCAGAGAAACCCTGAGAAGAAAAACTAGTCAGTACACTGGAGTTTGATTCCCATCACAGACCTGCAATTAAAGGTTCCCTGTTGAGTTTTAGACTTCTGGTTGCACAATGGAGCTGCCCCTGTTTTGTTTCTGGAAACAGTGCATGCACAGATCATACTGGATGATAAACAGAAGACACTGCACTGAATTTTGGTGGCTGTGCATTAGTCATGTCGGCACATGATCCCGGGCATTTTGAAGAGGGAACACATTTGCATTGGTAGAAGCACTGTGATTTATAAAGAACACAAGTTGTTTGGTTTCTCTGGGATGTGCATTATAAAGACATTCATAGCGTTACTACCGGTAACCTCAGGTGTCACCAGATCAGGGAGTCCTCTATTCCAGGGTGAATCTAGTTCATACCCAGACAAGGTTAGAAATTGAAATTAGTCTAAACTTCTCTCCACAGAAGAAAAGCCAGCAGGAAGAGTCTGAGGAGGAGGAGGAGGAGGTGGAGGAAGAGGAGAACAACGCTCCACAGTGACACAGTTCCCCTGAAACCTGAAGAAAAGCTGCTAGCATCACCAAGTCCTCCACATAATGTGTTCTGCATGAAGTGACTCTTTATCCTCTGTCCTGTGTGAGCTTTTTTTTTTTTTTTCAGCCTGTTCTTTCTCACACTCTCCTGGTAACGGTACATGGTGTACACCTGGTTTCTTGAATAGCTCTCTCGCATTAGTTTAATGGAACATGTTAAATTAACGGATCATGTTAACGGCTCTTTGAGGATTCATTTCATTTTCTGTGGACTTGCTCTCTGACGCTGCTGAGAGCTGTCTCACCGATCGTAATGGTTCTGTGAGATGAGGGGAGGGAAGCCTCTGCACTGTCAAATGGTCTGTTATTTCAGTTTTGGTGAAATGATTTGTTATTCGTGGGGGGGGGGGGGGTTGTGTAACTGCAGGGGCATGTGTTCACTAACGCTGTAAAGAATGCCTGCTTTTATACTTTAACATAAATGTGTGTATATTAGTTTCTGTATCTTAATTTCAGCCTAAACATCGTCTCTGGATTTAAAATGAAGTAGTCCACACACACACGTTGGGTCGTTCGTCTGTGTTTGTGTTGTGAGGCTGCGACAGACTTAACACTAAAGCTGTTCATCACTCAGTCACCTTTAATTTTTCTTCCCAGCCATCCCTGCACCCCCCCCCCCCCCCCCCACCCCCACCCCTCCGCCAATTTTCTCTGAGCAGTTTTGACACGCTCATTGCTCCGAGCCACTCCGGGCACTCTTTTCAAGTCCTGTTTTTCCCATCATGCATCGCTGTAGACTGTTGCTCCAAAGAACACCATTAAATTTCTTGTCGTGTATTGACGTGCCTGTCAGTCTGGTGGGTGCCGTAAACGAGCACATTAGAAATTGATTGTGCTTTTACGCAGGCTCTCATTACGCCGTGAGCTAAATGAGCTGTGCAACACACGGCACATGGCAGTTCATTTTGGGTTTTTTTGTTTTTTTTCCCTTCAGTGGACTGATAGAGCAATTACAGGGAGATGGAAAGAGCTGGTGTGATGAGAGTTACTGCTCCCCGGGTGAGACGCCGTGGACGGGAAACATTATACAAGGCACATATTGTGAGAAATGTTTCACATTAATCATTATTATGACAATGAAATGTGGCTGTAAACATGCCATCCAGGCGTGGACGTGGTGTCTTGAATTGACCTGTGATGGTGGATTAATGTAACCACTGAAATCCTCACACAGTCTGGTGCCTGGTTTGTACTTTTTCTGTGGTGGAGTAATGGTAAATACAACGAAAGACCAGTGATGAACTCTGAAACCAACAACCGCATAATCATAATGATAAACAGTAAAAGAGAGTCTTGTGTAGCTCATTTTGTTAGTTTGAAAACAGACAGAATCCAGTTTATTAGGTACACCTCCTTAAAACGAATGCAGTCTGATCCACTGTAAATCTGATCATGAGCTTTGAAGCCTTGTTGAAACGGTTTTACTGGGATGTCAGTTCAACTTATGGTATTTTCATGTAACTTAAAGCTTCTATAATCAAGATTTTTATATTAACAAGGGATCAAATGACTACATGTATATAAAGGGAGTCTTACAGTCTTTGTCATGAAACAAAAGCTGTGACACACCCACTGTACCCTACCTACCCAGCACTAAACAACAGAAAGATAACATTAGCAACTGACTGGTGAACACAGTGTAGTATTTAGCTGCTGAACAGCCAGACACTTCATTTAGGAGTTGGTGGACACTCGACCAGACTCTTGTATTTATAAAGCAGAAACATGACTCTGTGTAAATAGACAAATGTTTGCCAACTTTATAATGAAATATGTGAGTGTGGTGTTTGCAACTTTTTGTGCTGCCCGAGACTTTGCTTAGTTACACACCTTGAGTAACCAAAATGTTAATCTGTGGATAAATCTAATTCCGTATGATTCTGTGCAGCCTGAAAAAAAAAGGCTGAGATGGTTCTAAATTTCGAAGTGAGAAGAAATGAGTGAGAAATGAGATATGAGTTTCTCAGCCACACTGAGGAGCTGGTTCTTTGGCTCCATTTATTAACCCAGCCAATGAAAATACTTCAGTATCTGTGCACACCTGCAATTTATAGCTGTGTTCAGACTGCAAGCCAGAAGACTGCTCCTTCATCTTCCCTGACTTTCATCCTCTTTTGAACCATCTCTTTTTATGCCCTCCTCTCCTCTGCTCCTTCCTTTGCAGCTGGGTAATCATCTTTCATTGGGTGGAGGTCAGATTTGCTGACTCAGACTAAGGGATGAGGAAGGGGGGGGCGGAAGGAGGGGAGGAGGGAGAGGAGTTTTCCTTGGTTGCTGCTGAGGAAGAGCTGCAGTAGTCTGCAGCCGGAATACTCATGAGCAGCTGAGGCTGCAACACATTGTCCTCCCCCTCTCCCTCCCTCCCTCCTCTTCTCTATGTCTCCCTACAGTATAACACACACAAGTAGTAAGACCAGAAGTGGAGTCTTGTGTGTGTGTGTGTGTGTGTGTGTGTGTGTGTGTGTGTGTGTGTGTGTGTGTGTGTGTGTGTTTGTGTTGTGGGCAGTGGCCGGCTGGAGCTGACCTCAGCCCCCGCAGCTGTCCGGGGGATGAGTGCGGGGGGATCAGCGCTCCTCTGCAAACTGAGACTCTGTAATTCAGGTGTTATGCGGGTTAAGCCCAGGTGAACGTGCAGCTGCAGCCGGGGTCACTGCTGATCACCGGGCAGCTGTGCTGATCCACGCGGACGCCTTTAGGATCCTAAACGGTGATGGCTGAGTGATGGTCGTTGTCAGCAAGCTGGCGCATTGCGATTTTACTGCTCATATGTCCTGACCAGACAAACACACACCACTCTCTGCCGGACAGGATGCATTAGCAGCATCCCATCAGCTCCCTTTATTGCTGTAACAATATATACTGCTACAATAAAGCTCAATTTTTGGCTAATTGCAAAGTACAAATACTCAATGGAGAAACTTAATACGAAAGGGGGAGTTTATGACACATAATATCGTCAGTGGAAAGGTGGAAACCCCGAAAACGTGCCAACAGCAATTAACGGTGTTTAGGTTGTTGCAGGTGGCGTCAAGTTCGCGGTCAAGTTAGACATACGTAACCAGCTTAGTACAGGAAATTGTTGGGGATTGCCTTCACAATAAAAGCACAACAGAAACGAGTTGTGGAACGGATTGTATTTGTCAACAGCGGATAGCTGTGAAACTGCAACAGCCGACCTCAAGGTTTCTTCCTGTTAAAAGGGAGTTTTTCCTTGCCACTGTCGCCCTAAGTGCTTGCTCTGGGGTCAGGCTCTGGGTCTCTGTGAGCTCTTGAGACAATTTTGATTGTGGAAGCGCTATATAAATAAAATTGAATTGAATTGAATTGACCTGTGAATTTCTTTAGATTAAAAAAGTAAGATTGTTCCTTTTGGTCAAAGCAAAGTGTTCCATTTGAGTCTGATTTGATCTTTATCATGAAGAGAGAAATGATCTAACCTGCAATGTAACCAAAGAAAAGAAAATAATAAAGAAAAAACTGCTAGTTATCTTCATAGCTTTAGAGAAAACAATCTGAATATCCCAAACCAGCACAAAGAAAACATTGCAGCAAGCCTAGCAAGCCTTTGGTCTGTGGCACCTGGCTGTCTGAACTGATTCTGATGTGCGTCTATTACATTTACATAATTCTTATTTTATTTTATGTTACTTTGGTGTGATAGTGTTTTTATGTGTGTTCTATTTATGTTTCTATATATCACGCTGAAAAAAATATGAAGTTATTGGGACTGTGTTTGACTTTTTGATATTGATTTTACAATATTAGTAATTTTAGTAATAATAATAGTAGTAGTAATATATATGTGTGTGTATATATATATATATATATATATATATATATATATATATATACACACACATATATATTACTACTACTATTATTATTACTAAAATTACTAATATTGTAAAATCAATATCAAAAAGTCAAACACAGTCCCAATAACTTCATATTTTTTTCAGCGTGATATATAGAAACATAAATAGAACACACATAAAAACACTATCACACCAAAGTAACATAAAATAAAATAAGAATTATGTAAATGTAATAGACGCACATCAGAATCAGTTCAGACAGCCAGGTGCCACAGACCAAAGGCTTGCTAGGCTTGCTGCAATGTTTTCTTTGTGCTGGTTTGGGATATTCAGATTGTTTTCTCTAAAGCTATGAAGATAACTAGCAGTTTTTTCTTTATTATTTTCTTTTCTTTGGTTACATTGCAGGTTAGATCATTTCTCTCTTCATGATAAAGATCAAATCAGACTCAAATGGAACACTTTGCTTTGACCAAAAGGAACAATCTTACTTTTTTAATCTAAAGAAATTCACAGGTCAATTCAATTCAATTCAATTTTATTTATATAGCGCTTCCACAATCAAAATTGTCTCAAGAGCTCACAGAGACCCAGAGCCTGACCCCAGAGCAAGCACTTAGGGCGACAGTGGCAAGGAAAAACTCCCTTTTAACAGGAAGAAACCTTGAGGTCGGCTGTTGCAGTTTCACAGCTATCCGCTGTTGACAAATACAATCCGTTCCACAACTCGTTTCTGTTGTGCTTTTATTGTGAAGGCAATCCCCAACAATTTCCTGTACTAAGCTGGTTACGTATGTCTAACTTGACCGCGAACTTGACGCCACCTGCAACAACCTAAACACCGTTAATTGCTGTTGGCACGTTTTCGGGGTTTCCACCTTTCCACTGACGATATTATGTGTCATAAACTCCCCCTTTCGTATTAAGTTTCTCCATTGAGTATTTGTACTTTGCAATTAGCCAAAAATTGAGCTTTATTGTAGCAGTATATATTGTTACAGCAATAAAGGGAGCTGATGGGATGCTGCTAATGCATCCTGTCCGGCAGAGAGTGGTGTGTGTTTGTCTGGTCAGGACATATGAGCAGTAAAATCGCAATGCGCCAGCTTGCTGACAACGACCATCACTCAGCCATCACCGTTTAGGATCCTAAAGGCGTCCGCGTGGATCAGCACAGCTGCCCGGTGATCAGCAGTGACCCCGGCTGCAGCTGCACGTTCACCTGGGCTTAACCCGCATAACACCTGAATTACAGAGTCTCAGTTTGCAGAGGAGCGCTGATCCCCCCGCACTCATCCCCCGGACAGCTGCGGGGGCTGAGGTCAGCTCCAGCCGGCCACTGCCCACAACACAAACACACACACACACACACACACACACACACACACACACACACACACACACACACACACACACAAGACTCCACTTCTGGTCTTACTACTTGTGTGTGTTATACTGTAGGGAGACATAGAGAAGAGGAGGGAGGGAGGGAGAGGGGGAGGACAATGTGTTGCAGCCTCAGCTGCTCATGAGTATTCCGGCTGCAGACTACTGCAGCTCTTCCTCAGCAGCAACCAAGGAAAACTCCTCTCCCTCCTCCCCTCCTTCCGCCCCCCCCTTCCTCATCCCTTAGTCTGAGTCAGCAAATCTGACCTCCACCCAATGAAAGATGATTACCCAGCTGCAAAGGAAGGAGCAGAGGAGAGGAGGGCATAAAAAGAGATGGTTCAAAAGAGGATGAAAGTCAGGGAAGATGAAGGAGCAGTCTTCTGGCTTGCAGTCTGAACACAGCTATAAATTGCAGGTGTGCACAGATACTGAAGTATTTTCATTGGCTGGGTTAATAAATGGAGCCAAAGAACCAGCTCCTCAGTGTGGCTGAGAAACTCATATCTCATTTCTCACTCATTTCTTCTCACTTCGAAATTTAGAACCATCTCAGCCTTTTTTTTTCAGGCTGCACAGAATCATACGGAATTAGATTTATCCACAGATTAACATTTTGGTTACTCAAGGTGTGTAACTAAGCAAAGTCTCGGGCAGCACAAAAAGTTGCAAACACCACACTCACATATTTCATTATAAAGTTGGCAAACATTTGTCTATTTACACAGAGTCATGTTTCTGCTTTATAAATACAAGAGTCTGGTCGAGTGTCCACCAACTCCTAAATGAAGTGTCTGGCTGTTCAGCAGCTAAATACTACACTGTGTTCACCAGTCAGTTGCTAATGTTATCTTTCTGTTGTTTAGTGCTGGGTAGGTAGGGTACAGTGGGTGTGTCACAGCTTTTGTTTCATGACAAAGACTGTAAGACTCCCTTTATATACATGTAGTCATTTGATCCCTTGTTAATATAAAAATCTTGATTATAGAAGCTTTAAGTTACATGAAAATACCATAAGTTGAACTGACATCCCAGTAAAACCGTTTCAACAAGGCTTCAAAGCTCATGATCAGATTTACAGTGGATCAGACTGCATTCGTTTTAAGGAGGTGTACCTAATAAACTGGATTCTGTCTGTTTTCAAACTAACAAAATGAGCTACACAAGACTCTCTTTTACTGTTTATCATTATGATTATGCGGTTGTTGGTTTCAGAGTTCATCACTGGTCTTTCGTTGTATTTACCATTACTCCACCACAGAAAAAGTACAAACCAGGCACCAGACTGTGTGAGGATTTCAGTGGTTACATTAATCCACCATCACAGGTCAATTCAAGACACCACGTCCACGCCTGGATGGCATGTTTACAGCCACATTTCATTGTCATAATAATGATTAATGTGAAACATTTCTCACAATATGTGCCTTGTATAATGTTTCCCGTCCACGGCGTCTCACCCGGGGAGCAGTAACTCTCATCACACCAGCTCTTTCCATCTCCCTGTAATTGCTCTATCAGTCCACTGAAGGGAAAAAAAACAAAAAAACCCAAAATGAACTGCCATGTGCCGTGTGTTGCACAGCTCATTTAGCTCACGGCGTAATGAGAGCCTGCGTAAAAGCACAATCAATTTCTAATGTGCTCGTTTACGGCACCCACCAGACTGACAGGCACGTCAATACACGACAAGAAATTTAATGGTGTTCTTTGGAGCAACAGTCTACAGCGATGCATGATGGGAAAAACAGGACTTGAAAAGAGTGCCCGGAGTGGCTCGGAGCAATGAGCGTGTCAAAACTGCTCAGAGAAAATTGGCGGAGGGGTGGGGGTGGGGGGGGGGGGGGGGGGTGCAGGGATGGCTGGGAAGAAAAATTAAAGGTGACTGAGTGATGAACAGCTTTAGTGTTAAGTCTGTCGCAGCCTCACAACACAAACACAGACGAACGACCCAACGTGTGTGTGTGGACTACTTCATTTTAAATCCAGAGACGATGTTTAGGCTGAAATTAAGATACAGAAACTAATATACACACATTTATGTTAAAGTATAAAAGCAGGCATTCTTTACAGCGTTAGTGAACACATGCCCCTGCAGTTACACAACCCCCCCCCCCCCCACGAATAACAAATCATTTCACCAAAACTGAAATAACAGACCATTTGACAGTGCAGAGGCTTCCCTCCCCTCATCTCACAGAACCATTACGATCGGTGAGACAGCTCTCAGCAGCGTCAGAGAGCAAGTCCACAGAAAATGAAATGAATCCTCAAAGAGCCGTTAACATGATCCGTTAATTTAACATGTTCCATTAAACTAATGCGAGAGAGCTATTCAAGAAACCAGGTGTACACCATGTACCGTTACCAGGAGAGTGTGAGAAAGAACAGGCTGAAAAAAAAAAAAAAAGCTCACACAGGACAGAGGATAAAGAGTCACTTCATGCAGAACACATTATGTGGAGGACTTGGTGATGCTAGCAGCTTTTCTTCAGGTTTCAGGGGAACTGTGTCACTGTGGAGCGTTGTTCTCCTCTTCCTCCACCTCCTCCTCCTCCTCCTCAGACTCTTCCTGCTGGCTTTTCTTCTGTGGAGAGAAGTTTAGACTAATTTCAATTTCTAACCTTGTCTGGGTATGAACTAGATTCACCCTGGAATAGAGGACTCCCTGATCTGGTGACACCTGAGGTTACCGGTAGTAACGCTATGAATGTCTTTATAATGCACATCCCAGAGAAACCAAACAACTTGTGTTCTTTATAAATCACAGTGCTTCTACCAATGCAAATGTGTTCCCTCTTCAAAATGCCCGGGATCATGTGCCGACATGACTAATGCACAGCCACCAAAATTCAGTGCAGTGTCTTCTGTTTATCATCCAGTATGATCTGTGCATGCACTGTTTCCAGAAACAAAACAGGGGCAGCTCCATTGTGCAACCAGAAGTCTAAAACTCAACAGGGAACCTTTAATTGCAGGTCTGTGATGGGAATCAAACTCCAGTGTACTGACTAGTTTTTCTTCTCAGGGTTTCTCTGATCCACATGTCTGTATGTTTTCTTTTGTTCTGATGCCTGTTCAGACCCCAGCCTTCTGTCAAGCAACACAATATGTGCACAACAGCAGTTAGCTTAATATTCTTTTGGTATAAATAAAATGTGTGAGATGTGAAAATATCAAATAAGATTCAACTGATGTTTGTTTCATTAATTTCAGGATCTGAAAACCCAGAAAGTCAAGAGGACAATGTGACTCTGCTACACTAAAGCCTGAAAGCCAAGTTGTGACACTGTGTGATCGTCCTACCAGTTTGAGGAAGTCGATGAGTTTGTAAGCGTCTTCTCCGGTAGAGAGGTCCACAAAGTCCCGTGGGATTCTGTAGCTCAGACAGGGACTGGGCTGCACCGTCACCTCGCTGGTGGTGTAGCGGAACGCCGGGCCCTCCTGCACACATACAGGTACCATGTATTGATTATGAAGCCATGAATGTACTTGAGCTTTGGACTAAATAAATAAATAGATAATCAAATAATTAAATCGGGTGTAATAAAACTTGTTTGATGATTTATGACCTGCTGGTGGGCGATTTCTCCTCCGGACGTCAGCTCCTCCCAGCTGAACAGCAGCGAGTCTGTCACCTCTCCAAACGGGTTCAGGTCGATCAGCCACACCCTCCCCTGCAACACACACACACACACACACACACACACACACACACACACACACACGAGTGTAACACAGTTTGCAAGTGGCATATTTGAAAATGTACTAAATAAGAATTCATTAGTGTTCCTACCTGGCTGTCTCTGTAGACATCAAACACAACTGCAAAACAGTAAAAAAAAAAAAAAAAAACAATATATAAACCAACACAGCAATTTAACTTTGCCATTACTCTATCAGCTAGTTTCATAAAGACAAAGTGAAAACTCGAAGGAACTGTTAATGCCACCTGAAATTGAATTTTAACATCATGATTCAGAGAAAAATGACTTCACGGGTTTGATCAATCTTTTTTCCTTGAAGCATTTTCACCTGGCTTAACGAGCTATTTCACATAAATATTTCATGACTATATAAAGTATGGAGTTGGAGTTGAAAGAAGGTGTGAAAAAAAACAACACAACAGCAGACGGTGGTACTTACAGTCCTCGTCCAGGAAGTTGTACTGGATGTGCTGACTGAAGAACTCCTGTATGGCCTGACAGATCTGCTCCTCCTGCTTCAAGATGTGCTGGTAATACTGAGTGTAGTCTCTCTGGGAGATGGCTGAGAGATCAGACAGGTGCACCGCCACATGAGCTCAAATTGAATTTTATAATTGTTTCTAAATTAGCCTGCTGAATAAATGTACCGCTCAAACGTTATTATACCACAGTTTAAAGGCTTTCTGTCTCCCAAAGTATCCTCATTTCAGACATACTCAGCTCTGCTCTGTAAGAACAGTGCCCTCTTGGTGTTTTATGCGATCCTACATGTTTCCCTCCTGATTCAGCTTAGTGGCTCCAGATGACATTTTACGTCTGGAGATGTAATAGTGTCTTTGGTTAACATCAAGTTCTAACATCTTAAATTAACACGCTGATGATTTCCCAAATGTCTGGGGGACAAAGCCTGAGTGAAGGCTGATGATGTGAGTGCGAGGGGAGGGTTTTTTTTTTACCGATCAGTTTGTTTTCTTTGACGAAGCAGCGAAACTCTCCGCCAGGAATCAGCTCGCTCCACTTTCTCAGGACCAGCTGAGGACAGAGCATAACATGAGTGATAAAATCCAAAAATCCACAGAGGTGTGTGTGTCTGTGTGTGTAGACAAAAAAAAAAAAACACACACTGAAACACAGTGGAGCACGGTGTATAGTTGTATATGTATAGTTTGTCTTTTGATTTAACCATGAAGGATAAAAATACCTCATATTTGACGACTGGATCTGGGGAGTCCTGGTCACTACATTGAAGGAATCTAGAAATAGAAATGAACTAAGGTTACAAATGTAAAACAAAACCTACATAAATAAATAAATAAAAGTCAGAGAGAAAAGTTTTTTTTTTGAAAGTTCAGCACAGCAGCATATATCACACTGCTTTCTCCACTCACTCACACAAACAGCTTTCTCGAGGCTGTGCTCTGCAGTAAATCACTCGCTGCATTAAATGTTTGTCATGCAGATCGGAGGAGCGTGAAACATAAATCTACATCACAGCACTTTCTCCTGCCGCCACTTGTTTTTTACTGCAGATCCAAATCAGCCCGTTCACAGCGAAGCTGGTAATTCCTTGATAAAAGTCGTCATATACAGTTGCTTCATAGATTATTCAGACCCCTTTCACTTGTTTGCAAACTGTATTGTTTTGTACATTTAATTTTAAATGGATACATTTGCTGTTTTTGCCCATCAATCTGTTTCAGAGCTTTGTAGAAACACCTTTTGGGCAGCAATTAGAGTGCAGCTCATGTGCACTCTGGAGCAGGTTTTTTTCAGAGACCTCTCTGTATTTGGCTGCATTCATCTCTCAGTTCTGACCAGTGGTGAGATGCTCATCCATCCAACAGGTTCTCCCATCGCTGCAGACGACTTCTGAAGCTCTGTTCAAGTGAGTGCTGGGTTCTTGGTCACGTCTCTAACCAAGGCGCTGCTTGCTCAGTGACTCATTTTGGCCAGATGGCAACTTCCAGGAAAAGTCCTGGTGGTTCCAAACTTCTTCCATTTCACAGTTATTGAAGCCACAGTGCTCCTGAGAACACTCAGTGCTTTCGAAATGGTTTTATACCCTTGTCCTGATCTATGCTTGGTCACGGTTTTATCGGGGAGATCTAAAGAGAGATCCCTGGATTTGTTTTTATCCTGACGTGTAATGTGAAATAATGGGAGTTTTATATACACAGATGCGTGAGTCAAGTTCTAAACACATCTCACTGACAATTCAAGCAAACAGGACGCATGTGACGCAGCTGGCCACGAGCCTGAGTGCTGTTTTTGATTTTAATAAATCTCAGAAATGTTACTTCATCATTATGGATTATTGAGTTTAGACTGATGGGTGAAAAATATATTTTATTTTTAATTAATTTTAATTTTATCCATTTAAAATCAATAAAGTGAAGGGGACTGAAAACTTTCTGAAGTCTCTGTAAATGAAAAAAGCCAGGGTGTTAATGTGTGTGTTGTTGTTGATGGACAGTGAAGCTTACGGCTGCGTTAGGTCGTGGGTGATGAAGTCTGAACTTTTGAAGAGCAGAAATATATCACTGAGGTTGTGACACTGCAGGGAACTGTTCAGAGCAATCCAGTTAGCATCCTGGAAGACACACAGACACACACACTTGTTAAATTATGCCTTAGTCCTTAATCTTGGCAGTGATAAAAGAAGCAGTTGCTATTCTTCAATGTACTGAATTATACAGGGTTTTTAATGCTACAAACAAAAAAACATCACAAACACTCATCTGCTAAATGAACATAAACACTCAAGTTTCTTTTCCATTTTTCATAAAGCAGCTTAGTGCAGAGCTTCACCCGAGGAGCGCTCCAGTTGAGTTTGGGAAAGATGCGTCCACCCAGGGAATTTATGGCCTCCAGCACTTTAGAGGTGAATTCTGGGAACTCTGGAGCCTGGCAGACACAATCATCGTTAAACTGCATACATGCCACAAACATGGTGTTGCACACAGAGAGAAGTAATGCACCATAATGACTTCAGACCTATGTAAATGTAGGTTTTAAGAATTTAAAAATGTTTTATCAGGTTTCAAAAGCATTCAGCATGTGTGATGAGTCTTAAGGACCCAGACAGTGAATTTTAGCAGGATATGGTCAATGTTCTTACTGTGACAGTGGTGGTTGTCTCATCATCTGACCACTAGAGGGGAGTAGAGAACAAGAAACAGGATTAGGAAAAAAGAAAAAAGATTAGACTCGGTCACATTCTATTGGATATCGAAAGCAGACAAAGACTTGTGTAAATACAAGACAACTGACAAAAGCACTTCTTAAATTTTGTTGGAAATGTCATGCATTTCTGATTAAGAGTGATTTTTTTCTAATTGTGAACTGGAGAAAGAAACAAAGACTCATTTTCTTTCAAAAACAAGGAAAAGATGAAACAGGATAATCACTGAAAGGATCCTCCAAGTGGACAAACAACCTGAGTTTCTGTTCCTTTACCTGAATGTCTTCCTCGGCATCTGAGCCGTTGTTGTTTGTGTGTGTCTGTTGTGTGTTATGGTCACTGGAGAGAAGAGAAACCACAGAGAAACACTGGTAAATTTAGCAACTGCATTACAAACTACATAATAGTATGTGTATGTGTATGTGTGTGTGTGTGTGGCCTCGTACCTCCCAGAGACTACCAGTGTCCCATCGTCCAGTAAATAGTCTATTACATTCTGAGGGAGTGGGAGAATCAGACTGAAAAATAAGGGAAGAAATCCAAATATAAATACAAGAATAAATAATAGACAACCGACAGACTGAGGTGAAACGAAGAAAAGCCAGCAGAACAAGGAAACAGCTCTGGACGGGATTTAAGCACAAATAAGGATAAATACAGGCACTAAAACAGAGATGGCAGCTCTCTGTTTCTGTTAGCTAACGTTAGCTGTCGACTCATTGTGCTGCATTTCACCACGACAGCGATGAAAATGTTTGCCGCTGGGTTTCTGAACAAACGGCAGCTGTTTACCTTTTAATCGTATGTTTTTTGAATATCGGGTACCAAACCGAAAACTGACAGTTGAAAACTTGCTCCTTCTTCATGCTGCAATATCCTGTAATGGAAACGCGTCCATCAGTAAATATCGTCCGATTCTCGGGTGTTTTGTTCAGGCTCCCGGCAGCATTTTTATTCAGCGCCTTGAAATTTCAAGGCAGCACTGCTTCTATTTTTGCTGCTATTAATTATTTTAAATGTATTAAAACGCATAAACGGTAAAGAAAATACGTTTTATTTTAGGAATGATGTGATTGCTTTGTGTTTTCGGATGGGGAGGTCTTTTTGGGGTGCACACGTGGGCGTGGTCGAGGTAAAACCCGCTGACTTGCGACATAGATCGTTTATTAAAAAGAGTTCTCACTCAACACCTGAAAAACTACAAGACTAACGTCAGTCTCAGTATTCACAATAGATTGGAAAAAACTGTTTTAAAATCTGACATAACGAACCTAGCTAACATTGCCAGTAAGTTAATCATAAAAACAGCACGCACTGCCTTTGGATAGGTCAAGTTGCTAGTCTCTTGTGTATTGTTAATTATTTTACGTCGTATTAAAACTGTATTAAAAAGAGGATAAGGAATTAAATCTATAGAATAAACATGTGACAGAAATTACTCCAAAATCATTAAATATTAAATGTTGTCTTTCACAAATATTGACACCGGTGACGTTTGCGGTAACCGGAAGTGGTAGCGGAGTGACACCTCTGCGCTTCTGCACAATCTCTACTACCACTTACACACGGCCGGGAACCTCACGTGAGTTAAGTTTAGTGTTTTTCGTTTTTTCGTGATTGTTTAAAGTTTAAAATCTCAGAGCCGTAGCAGCACGGTAACGTGTAGAGGAGCTAACTATCGTAAGATTAAAAGAGAAACAAGCAGAAATGTGGAAAACTGACGGGCGGTGTTGAACGGAGTTGCCTCTGACTGTAGCAGCTAATTGAGCAACTCATGATCAGAGACGTGTTTGTCTGGACTACACTGAAACCGCGGTCATAACTCTGCATTTTTGTTTAAACTGGGTTGCGTTGCGGCTTAAAGCTTTCAAACTCGTCTGTTCCTCCATTTTCAGTCCATTTATTGACAATGAGCAGCTCCGAGCAGCCTGAAGTGACTACAGCTCCACACGTAGTGAAGGAGGAGGTACGTCTGTCATAACCGATTCAAGAGGAGGTTTGCTTGACAGGACCAGATGTCACCTGAATCGACACCTCTCTGGCAAAACTAGTTATAGTCAATAATATAAAATCAGATGGTGCCGAATGATTTCTGTCATTGCTTTCCCATTAAACTTTCACAGATCACCATAGATACAAAGCATACAAAATAACCACCACTGTCTTTTTAAATAAAGTTTTTACAACACACAGTATGTATTCATAGAGGATTCAAAGGTTTTCAGGTCATCGTAGCTCAGTGGTTTCACTCTGCTCTCTGTGTTCCAGCTCATTGCGACAGGGAAATGGGTGAAACTGGAGAAAACGACGTACGTGGACCCAGCTGGAAACACCAGGTAATGTTCTCTCATTCACTAACATGGCTTAAAAATCAAGCAGTTTACCTTTGTGCTGCTTTCAGCCCCTGTTTTCATCCACTAGAACCTGGGAGACTGTGAAAAGGACAACAAGGCAGTCCAACACAGAAGCAGATGGTGAGCTTATCCGTTTTTTTTTTTCCTTGGTTGTTCAGTGTGTGATGGAGTTGTTCAGGGTGTAACACACATTTTCCTACAGGTGTGGGAATCATCGCCCTCCTGAAGCGGACTCTTCACAAAGACTGTGTGGTGATGGTGAAGCAGTTTCGTCCTCCTCTGGGATGCTGCACTCTGGAGTTTCCTGCAGGTCAGAAAGTCCTTCACTAACGACCGGGGAAATTGTTTTGGTCGATATGGGCTTTAGCTGGGATTTGGAGGAGACATGGGAAAGTTTTGTTGTTTGTTAATAGCACATGGACTTCTTCAACACTCTCGTTAGATGTTGTCATACTTTTGAAAATACAAATTACTGATCCCACATCTTTGTTTACTGACACTTAGAATTTTGTTTTCTGTGTTGCTGACTTGCTCAGGGTTGATTGATGACGGGGAAACTGCAGAAGCCGCTGCACTGAGGGAGCTGAAGGAAGAAACTGGCTACAAAGGAGAAGTCGTAGGAGTCACTCCAGGTATCATTACACTGACACACACTGTACACTTGATTGCATTAGCTGTCTCTCTTGCCTGTATCTTATCTCATGTGCTGGAGAGGTCCAGGGGGCCAGGGGGTGTAAGTGTGTAGTGTTATGTAATGTTTTTGCTTTGATTGCAGTGACCTGTCTGGACCCAGGGCTGTCTAACTGCACCACCCAAATCGTCCTGGTCAACATCAATGGAGATGAAGTGGAGAATATTAACCCGACGCAGCAGCTCGGTGAGAAGACAGGCAGGGTTCAGTCATTCCTGCCCTCACTGATTCAGTCATTTCTCCCCAGTCACTTGTCTAATTACTGTTTAGTCTTTTACCCCTCTCACTTATTCATTCTCTAATTTGCTCACTTGTTCAATTATTTACCGTCTGGCTCATTCATTCCTGCCACCAATCACTCTTTGGCTCATTTGGGACCGCTCGTGCCATGTAAGCAGCAAGTACAGACAGTCTGTCAGCTTGTTCAGCTAAAAATAAAAATAAATAATACTGTAGTACTGTTCTGTTCCGTTATGTGCAACACAGCTTGTCAGTTTAGGCTTGATAACTTTTTTTAAAAAATTATTATTTAGATTTTATTTGCATGAATTTCCCATGCTCTAATTCTAATCTTCTTCTCTGCTGTTCTTCCACAGGTGATGGAGGTGAGTTATGTTTCATTTTTTTCCAGAAATCTTCTTACACTTTTCTGACTTGACTTTTCTGTCTTAAAGCAGATCGTTACACAAGCCTTTCATCTTTTCTTTCTTCAGAATTCGTTGAAGTCATTCTTTTACCTCTTGATGAATTCCAGATGAAAATAGATGGTGAGGCGTCAGCTTTCTTTCAGAGTGAACTTATTATGAGAGCCATATGAGCACGCAGACCGTCCCAAACACACTAACATACACTCGACTTGTTTGATCCTGCAGACCTGCTGACGAAAGAGAAAATCGTGGTGGATGCTAAAGTTTACATCTTTGCCATGGGGATGGTTCAGGCCTTCTTCAAACCGAGGGAGCTCCCCATCCTGAAGCAGTGAAGCAAAATGATCAGGATGAGAATGAGAGAAAGAAATGGTCTTTTCTGTTACATAGGGCTCCTACACAGGACTGGAAAATTTGGAAATGTACTGAAAAGGAAAAGGATGATTTCCAAATTCTAATAAGACGTTATGTGAAGCATTCCTCTTGTATTACGGCTTTAGACGCCATGTAACCTCATATTTTGATATTTGAAATCTGTGAAGTGCAGTGGCCATCCATAGAGCAATATGGCTGTCAGAAGACGCAATGCAACTACGTGTTTAATTCAGACTGAATGCAGAAATCTTGAAATCAGGATCAAGTTTTGGATTAAGAAACTGAACCTATGAAGGAGCCCTGTTTACACTACATGTACTGGACCACTTTTCTCTCAGTGTGGAGGTTCTACAATACCTCAAGCCCGGAAACATACTCTGGTGGCCAGTTATCTGCTCACTGAGAGCAGAATATGTTTCAGGCTTTAGTCTTGTATGCCTTAAGTGACTAGTAGTCATTTTCAGGTTTTTATGAGATTATAAGTAGTATAACGGATTGCAATTTAATTTTTAGGTAGTGATTGTAAAACATTCCCTTCATGTGCTAACATACTGTTTTGCTGATGTAATGCAGAAAGAAAATAACTTCAAAACACTTATACTGTTAAAAACTGGCTTTGAGTGAGATATGTTGCAAAATTAGCTCCATTTGTTTGGTACATTCATTTTTTTCTCCTGGAAACTTCAGTGGTAAATATCAGGTTTTGGTGTGAAATCCCTCAGAATCAAAGACTTAAAGATTTTTGCACAAACATTTCATTTAACATGTGAGAGAGAGAGAGAGAGAGAGAAAGAAAGAAATGGACGGATCACAAATCACTCAATCACACTTCAGTCTTCTGGATTTTGCCTAAAGGCATCCTGGGAGCTGAAGAAATTCACTCATTAACATTAGAGAACATAAACGAGCCATTGTTCACAAAAATAACTCCTGCATATGTGATGACTAATATTTTTTGTCTATTAACAGTGTTAATGAGTTGTTGGGGTGTGTTTCTTTTCATGCCACTGTAATGGACAACAGAAGTACTGTATTGATAAAGGCAGTAAGTAATTAATAGGAAATATTCCATGCTGTGCCTCCAAACTCATTTTGGTGCAACTGGACACTGAAGCTGTACTTACCCGAGAAACTAGAAATTACTGACCAATGAATAAATGTGATACTACCTTTGCTCTTACTGGACTCTGTGCTTCTGTCTCAAACTGACTTGTCAGCAACAAACAGTAGAAGTGAAAGTAATTTTTGCAGGTGCATGTGTCTGAGCTGTTATTTATACACTTATGTTAGCAACACGTGCTCATGCATGTATAAGACGCAAGCTCATCCTATGCACATCCTATGTGCAAAACGATGTATGTAAAAATTCATTTTCAGAGAGATCCAACTAATCAACATTACAGTATTGTGTTGGGTTTGAACTAATCCACTGTTAATGTTTATATGGGTGAATAATAGAATTTTACTGTGTATTTAATCATGTTCATTTCTACCTATATTTTGTCCTGTCAGTGAACGCTTCCTCACTCCAGCCCAGTAGGTGGCGGTAATGCGCCTTTAAAGTCAAAGAAGCGAAAACCATTGTACTTCTTTGTCTGTTCTTCACCAAACTCCGAACCTCCGCCGAGTCAGATAAAGTACGAAACGAAAGTTAACATTTTTCTTAACGACAAAATCACCGACGAGTCCGTTCAGGTGTTAGTTAACGTCTGCGTTACATTTGAGTTTTTTGAACAGGTTAGTGGTTGTAAACCTACGGGAGAAGTAATGTCAAAGTGTAAATAAGTTGGCAGTAGTCGTTGTTTACTAACATGTAGCCCCTCTGTTATACTAGCTAATTAATAATACTACCACGGCATTTCTGCTTAGACACGGATGGAGGTGGCTGCCAAAGGCAAGTAAACTCATTATAAAGACATATAAACATACTGACAACCTAATATAAGCAGTATGTAGTGAATTCTGTGTCATTTGAATTACATACAGGTTACGATAACACTAAACCTAAAAACTGTGTTGTGCTGAGATGAATGAATATTGTATGGTTCCCAAGGAAAGGCCAAAAGGAGACACCTGAACACAGAGGAGTGTGATGAACTGGGACGAAGTACAGAGGGCACTAATGCCCTTACCCGGCCTCACTTCTCGAACCAGGGCCATGGCAACCGCGACTCCAACAGGGGGCTTTACCCAAAGATACCCAACAAGCGATGGAAGTTCGGTAATCTCTTCTGCACCTTCTCCATGTCCAATGTCCATTTTTAAAGCGTTGTAGTCATCGAATTGATGTCAGATACTGAATCTTTGTCCTTTCTCGCTCACTCAGTACCATCAGCATCTGCCTCAGGAAGTCCTGTTGTCCGGCAAAAGGGCATTATCGACTTCTTCTCTGTGGCAGGAGTCATCAGGTCCAGTCCACACAAATCCACCAAGCCTTGCTCCTCCACATGCAAAAATGGACTCCATGGAGAGGAGGTTGATGATGCCAGCTTGTTAGCTGCTGCTATGGTGTCAGAGCCTCAGGCAAAGGAAGAGGAGGAGGTTGACGATGCCACCCTGTTAGCTGCTGGAATGGTGACAGCATCTCAGATGGAGGAGGAAGAGGAGGAGGTTGACGATGCCAGTCTGTTAGCTGCTGCAACGGTGACAGCATCTCAGATGGAGGAGGAAGAGGAGGAGGTTGATGATGCCAGCCTGTTTGCTGCTGCAATGGTGCTAGAACCTGAGGCAAAGGAGGACGAGATGGTGGATTATCTGGAAGGAATGACGGCAGAGATGTTTGGGGTTGATGATGAATTTGATCGATGTGACAGTGACATTCACAACGAGGAAGAGGAGGTGGAGGCCCTCCCTGATGCCCACTATGGGCTCCTAGGCAGCAGCAGCGTCCTGCTGCAGCCCCAGGGCTGCATGGACGACCTTCCAGAGGAGGTGCTGATGCAGATACTGAGCCTCCTCCCTGCCCAGGACCTCTACCGCAGTGCCAGCCTCGTCTGCCATCGCTGGAGAAACATTATCCAGGACACCAAGGTTAAACAAACCACAGAGTTCTACTAAATTGCATTTTAGCAGCAGGGGTTGTGAGGTCTAATGTATAAGTTAAGTAACAGTACTCTAGTAAAGTGATGTAAAAAAAAACACAGTCAGTCCAATTCAAACTCAGAGGCAAAATAAAACTCACCAGATCAGTGTTGTTGTTCTGTGGATGTTGTGTGTTCCTTTTTGTAGTTTGTGCCCTTCAAGAAACAATACTACCGCTACTTGAGGAGAGAGAAGGATACAATGCTAGAGGTCTTCTCCATCCTGAAGCACAGCGGCATAACAGATCCAGCATCATCACAGCACAGCATACGATACCTTGTTGTGTAAGTCTGCATTTCTTCAGTAAGGGGATGGCTAGGATTTCTGCAACACAATGAAGAGTCTCATCACCATTTTGTATTTATAATGAAGACATGGAAGCAGGAGCTTTTCTCTTACAAACACCAAACTGATAAAATTCTCCACCACAAAAACTCAAACCAAGCTGACCTATGTAGAATTTTGTGTGAAGTTGTGACGGAATTATTCTTAATTTTCTTTGAAATTTTAAGCTTTTTTTCAGATTTTATTTCATTTTGTTTCAGTGTGGATCAGTTAAATGGCTCCATATAATCATATAAAATTCCACAATATGGTAAGGCAGGCATACATATTAATTATCCTGTCTGTGTGTGTGCTCCGGTTAGTTTAATGGCTCAGCATAAGGTCGGTGAGTTGGTGAGGCCGGGGGACGTTCTGGAGTGTGTTAAGAAGCACCGCCTTTTTCCTCAGGCTGAGTCCTCCATCAGATTACGTATTCCTGATGTTCAGAAGTACTTTAACCTTGGCACCGAGGTACGACACACACACACACACACACATGACTGGTATGGAAAAATTGAAGGTCTTCATCATTAATGTCTGGTCTTCAGGGTCCCAACCCATACGCAGCCATGGCTGTCATACTGATCCTGAGTGAAAGTGTTGGTGACGTGCAGGCCTTGGTCTCTCTGCTCACCAGCTGCATGTCGCACACCGCCATCACAGAGTACCTCAGCCACATGGCCATGATGTTGCTGGCTTTGAAGAGGAGTAACATCCAGATTAGTAACAGGTAACAATCACAAGTGTCAGCATTTACAATTGGGTCAATAAGTATTTGGACAGCGACACAATTTGTACACTCCAACAACGGATCTGAAGCAACGGCATCAATCGGCTTTAATTCAAGGCTTACAGGTGGGCAAATTGGGGTTACTGTCCAAATACTTATCAGCCTGACTGTACATTCACGCAGCATTCATCACTTCTTGTCAGCCTTTCCATGATCTCTATGCTTTGCTGCCTTCTCAGGTTGCATTACAACATCTATTACGTACTTCACCTGATGGAGAACGGTCCCTTTTCTGTCAGCTCCAGTCAGAGCAGGTGAGGTCCAAAATGCATCCGTTTTTTCACTGCTGTGTTTATCATTCCTAAGTTCTTCATAGTGATGGACCTACTAAAGGTTCAGTAGGGTGAAAGACTACAAGTACTATTTTTCAATCTGGGTATCTAGAGGTCTTGAAGAGTCTTAAAAAGCACTGTTCCTACAATAAAATGCCTTAGAAGACATCAAAAAGTCTTAAATTTCATTTACAAAGGTCTTGAATATTTTTTCTTGTCTGCCACAGGCAGTAACACAAGTCATATTTTGTGTGTTTTTTCTAGGCAGCCTCAGATTCAGCTCACCCATGAACAGCAGCAGATCCTCAGTCACAACATTCAGGAAGACCATGTTGTCAAGATCATAGCTTTTGCAGGTACATGCAGGTTTGCAGGTTAATAGTCCGCCTAATAAAACCAACACGGCATTTACATCTAAATATGTTAGCCACAGAGCAAAGAGAAGTTCAACTAAGTTTAACTGTACAACATTTGAAGCATCACCAGGGGGCGTTCTTTGTCCTTTAGACAGTGTGTCCTTAACACACATATTTCTGTATCACTGTTTTTACCATGTAGTGACAGGTTTCTTTGATCTGCACCTTAGCTCCAATGTTTTTGATGTGTAGGTTTAGAAATACTGCATGAAAACAGGATTTTCAGGATTTCTCACAGTTGGACTTTGTGTCCTTTTGATTGTTTCACTTTGCACTTTGTTCTGGATAGTTTGCAGACACGTATCCACTCTGTTCAATTAGAAACAGGCTGATTTTTACCAGCGTCATTTCATGGAAACTGTGCTCAAGTTCAGCTCCAGGTGGCATCATTGGTCTTAAGATAAGATAAGATAAGAGATAAGATAAATCTTTATTGTCATTGCACAATCATACTTTGTACAAAAGTACAACGAAATTGAAGTACTGTCCCACATCAGTGCAAAAGAAGACATATAAATCCAAAATGTACAGGAAAATAAAATAAATATAAAATAAATAACCTAGATAGGTTATTGCAAAATGGACAGCAACATAGCCAGAGGTAAATAAAAGAGTGCAATCATAATTCATTTCACCATTAATCAGTCATGTGATAGTGAGATCATGGAGGTCATCCCTGCTCTATTGGAAAAAGCCTAGAAGAAGCCAACTCACAAAACAAACAAAACCAGAATATTACAAGCTGTAATTTGCAAATTTCCTGAGTCCACGGAAAACAGGCTCAATAGGTATCCTCTGAGACAGAAAACCTTGTAGCTTATATCTACCTATGAAATAAAACCACTGCATGTAATATTACAGCCTGCAAAGGGTATGAAAAATTTACTATTTTCAACAAAAATATTAAATGATTGAGTAATATAACATCTTTACAGCATTTTCCCATTAAAAAGTTCAAGGAAATGAAATTGTCCCTTCCTGGGAAAATATAAAGTGAAAATATTTTAGAAAGTGGGGTTTTCAGCTCTGAGGCTAAATTCAGCAAGATCTGATTTCCTCTGCAAGTTGGTATGAAATAACCCATAACTTAAACCTGGTAAGGAATTTTAAGTGTCTACAGAGTCAGCAAATCAGGACTCTACTACTACAGGAAGAAGATGTATGTTTACACACACAGGAAGCTGACTTCTTCATTTAACCCATCTGTAAGCAGTGAACAGACACAGACACACACACACACACCTGGGGCAGTAGGCAGCCACAGCTGCAGCCCTGGGGAGCAATTAAGGGGTGGTGTGGTGGGGGTTCAGTGCTTTGCTCAAGGGCACTACAGCAGATGTTAAGTAGAGGAGGAAGCTCTGTTCCCATTCATACTTTCTTCCTCCCAGTCCAGGGAATCAAACTGACAACCTTTCAGTACCAAGCCCAATTCTTTAAGCTCTGGGTTAAAGTTGTAATTAAACCACCACCACCACCACAATTTCAGCAGCCATGGCTGGTAGGCAGCCATGGAAACCTGTCAATTCATCAGCCTGAGCTGGTATCAGAAGGAGTTTACTGTGTACACTTCAATTTGCCTTCAGTGTATTTACAGACTTGGTTAATGAGAAGTCATTTTGGGCTTGTTCCACACTAAGTTTGGTTTACAAGTCATTAACAAATTGTAAAAGAGTCACGTAGCATTGCTGCTAGGTGTGAAGTACAACCTGTTTCGCAAATGTAAGTGGCATCCAAGAGGTACAAAAGTGCAGTGGCAAGAGTAAAAAACTAACAGAGAGAAATATCTTGCCACTAATCTTTGATAAAAGGACGTTTCTGTGACTTGTATTTGTCTGTGTGCGTGACAAAATACACTTACATCAGATTAGCAATTTGAGTTAACAGGTAGCAAGATCTCCAAGCCCAGGGAGATCTTCTGCACAGCTTCTCCTGATTTTCCGTTAAGCACAGGAATCCTCAAGCACTTCCAACTGTCTATTGTGTCATAAAAACTTGGAGATAGAGAAACACAGTGGCCTCCAGCAACAGTATAGCCTGACTCCCTCTAGTTTAGTTAAATAGTCATTACTCTAATCTGTTTTAACCATCGCCATGCATCGTAAACTCATCCAATACAACCACTCTGCCCCCTTCAAACCCCCCCCCCAATCCCCACCACCCTCCCCAGCCCAATTCTGGGAGCTAAATCAAAACAAACATGAGCAGAGCAGCCTTGGGGAGTTAAGTGTGTGGAGGGAACAGGGGGATACAGAGGCAGCACTGTGCTGGAGCCCATTTTCTAAATTATCTTTATTCAACATTTCTCCGAACAACCCCACCCCCCCCAAACTCCCAGTCTCTCTTCACCGCTCCAAAGTGGGAGTGACCCGAGGATTTAGGAGGCTCTTGTCTCTCATAGGTACAATGTTCCATTCATGATAGTCATTGAGCCGCAGTGAATGGCTGACCCCTTCTCTGTTTTCAGGGCATGGGGTGCTGGAGTCAAGGGCACCCAGTTCCTTCAGGTGTAGAGCACAGAGACCCCTCTTCATGAGTGATGTCGATGCCAATTTCACTCGACCGCTGTCCCATTAACAGCATCAACAGAGAGAGAGAGGGAGAGTCTGGAACGGGAGAGGGCAACAGAAAGTGTTGTTGGATCTGCAACAAAATGGAGGAGGATTAAAGCCACAATGCCGAAGGCTGTGGTGCAGAAGAGGAGACTGGGGTGGGTTAAGTTTTCTATCGCAGAATCTACCTCTGCCTTACTGAGAAGATACTCTATGAACTTTATTTTGGGAGGGGGTAGGGGGGCAATATAAATTGGCAGTACTCCCAGTAACAAGCAACGAAGGGGTCAAAATTGCATCCAAAGTTTTCCTGGCAGCAACATGCTCGTGTTCATGCTGCCCAACACCACGGGCACCATTCGCCAATTAGAGCCCCCTCCACAGCACAGCCACAAATGCAGCGCTCAGTGGTTCCCCATCCTGTTGTTCCAGGACTCGGGGCCATGCTGGTCTCTGTTCTAACCATACAGTCTGGGAGTGATTGACACCTGGTATGCCAGGTGAATGTGATTAACCAGATGGTATCCTGGCTTTTATCGCCTAGTATGGGTCGAGCTCCCCAAACACAAGATCCTACATTCATCATAATGCAAATGGACAATGTCTTTATTTAGACCCACAGCCTGTTAAACACCTACATCTTTCAAACTCCATATATTCAACTTGTAACACAGGCTTCATGTTGTAAATTTGTAGCTTCCAAGTCCATCACCATGGCATCATGAGTGGGACTAACCATCACTACTAAACTGTCCTTTGTGTGTAAAATCAGAGAGACCCTTTAAATCTGAGCAGCTGATTTATATTTGGTGGTACTATCCATCTTTATTAAACTGGCTAACTTAAATTGTATCTCAGTTTTTTGAGAAGCTTAATTACCACTTTATGTTATGTTTCTCTTTTTACAATGACTGCCACAGAACTGGCAATTATGAGCAATCAGTAGAAAGAGGTGCAACAGCTACGGTACAGTAAAACTGCTGGATCTATCTTACAGGGCAGAAGAGCTATGGGCAATGAAGGGAAAGAAGATTATACACTTGAAATGAATTTGTTGAGTAATTCCCATAGTTTTGGAGATCTGGAAATTTTCAAATTCAGTTTCCATAGTTTTCCAGACTTCCATATGAATCATATAATTATAAAACGTCCTTACTTTCCCTGGCCTGCCTTCCTCTCTCCTCCCCTCGTGGACCCGAGCCAGCTGTTTCTGCAGAGCAGCCTTCCAGATGATGATGATAGCGAGGGAACAGCAGCGCTGCTCCCACGACGGCACATAAATCTTTCTGTAGGTTCTGAAAGACGAGCGTTTGCCTTGTGCTGCTGACAAAACGTCTCAAGGAGTTTCAGACTTCAGAGACTTCAGAGTTTGCTCTTTATTTCCCACCAAATTCCTCATTTAATAAATACATTATAAAATCACAGCTGTATAAACATTCAAATAAAAAAATAAGACAACACAGCAGTGTGGAAATCTTGCCAGGGAACATATTTATACTTTTCTCATTTGACTCCTGTTTCAGGTATTTTCTTCAGTTGCTTTAAAATTGTACTCACAAAGTAAAGCTCCCTTTTGGAGTATTCAAGGACTTTACTGGTCTGAAATCAAAACAGTCTGTGAAGACCTACAACAGCGTGGATTATCAGCCTGCTACGACTGTTAAGCTTTCTACCGTTTCACAGAGGCCAAGTTATAAGACTCTGCTTGAGCGCCACAACTCACTGTATCCCTCAAATACCGGTCCATTGCCAAACCTAAGAAAATGCAAGACTAGTGTAAATAAGGCAGAGGCCGCACCTCTCCAGTTTTCCCCTCATAGTGGTGGAGAGGGCTCCATCAGCGGAGAGAGCATGGTGAGTCTGTGGTTGACCCACATTAAAGGCAGTGGGGAAGAGGGGGGTGAGGGAGTATGTGCATGTTTGCAGAGGCCTCCATAGAATGTACTTAATACTACAGCTCAAATTTGTGATATTTAAAATCACAGTTCACGTTTGATTGTATTTTCAGGTTTTCACAGTTTTTAGGAGCGCTGCGAACACGTCTGAATGTTCTGCCCTAAAATAAAAATACTACAGTCCCAGTTGAACTCATTTACCATGACAGTGCGGTATTGTCAAACAAGCTGTCCAGCATTTACATATCAATGGTGTGTCAGGAGGAGGGATTTGAGGCTAAGAAATGCACAAACACAGTGTAAAGAGCAGGGAACTAACATTCATATTCACCAGAGTGCAAATCCAGAATTCAAGAGCTATTTTCAGTATTTCACCAGCCAAACATTTTTTTCCCTCTGAAAGAATAAATACAAGTTTTCTACTGGCCACATCATCTGGTAGAAAAACTTTGACCACATTTGGCTGGCAACCGTAATATCCCACCCAGGCGGTGTCCTGAGGTGGTTAGGGTGAGGTGTGATGCAGGTTTGATTTGGCCCCAGCAGAAGCCAAATCAGGTGAAAGCTCTGTGTCCAACCTGATCTCTGACAGGCAGTCTGATGCTCTGTGAGCTGTCCCAGCTGGTTCCCAGGGTCAGCGTCCAGCTTACTGCAAACAGCAGGCTGAGGAGAGAGAATGAATGAGGTGTGTTAGGTTTCACTTTTTCAAGATTATGACATATTTCATACTATACTTAAAATAATAGACGGAGTAATTCCAAAGGATCTGTAACCACATCAGTGATTCTCTGATGTGTTGTCTGTTGCCGCCTTCACAATTACACAGCAGAATGTTTTGTTAATTTGTTTTGGACAAATTATATGTCCAGTTGTTGGACTCAACAGTCTCAACTTTGTTAACACCAGCAATTTATCAGAAAGTCTAGCTTTATTGTTTATATTACATTATTTTCTTCTTCTTGGACATCTACTTTTTGTAAACCTACTGTGTTCACTTCTAATTCAATCAGTGATTTCCTACATTTCCCATTATAACATTTGAAAACAAGGAGAGGAGCACTAACTTGCTTTCAGTAAATTTGAACACATATACATATAATCACATTATTTTGGCCAAAGTTGAGTATACAATTTTATCTTTTTTTAAAAATTATTAAAACACAACGAAAAAAAAAATCCTTTATGATGCACAATGAAAATCCTACATTAATGTAACCTAAATAAATTGTCTCCATTTCCACCTTCTAACACATATTTACTGGTATCCTGCTAGGTTGTGCATATAGGATGTGGTGTAGGTGCACTCTTCTTATGTTTACTGTCAAGTAATGCAGCAACTATACAGAAATCTTACCATAATCCTTTGCATTTATCAAAGAGCTATTTACAATATGATAGAATAAATTCTGTCCCTGAAGGGGACGGGGGCCATCATTTTCTGATAACTGAAACTGTACTTACAGCCTTTATATCATTTACAGTATACATTTCATTAATCTTTATGTAAAGTGCATGTATCACACTTTGCCAGCCATACACTAATCATGCAGGTGATGTTGATTCACGTGTAAGAGGGTTTAGTGCTTTGGAGACAGTCTGGGCCACTGAAACACTGCCTGCAGATTAACATCTGAAATGTAGATGGTCTGAGGGTTATAGTGTGATGGTTCTCAAAACTTTGCTGCTTGTTTTGGTGTAGTCTAAGGTCACCAGACAGACTTGGGCGTTGCTACAACCCTCTCTAGTACAGCTGCTGTTGGATCAGTGCCAGCTAGTATGGCTGACTGTGCCGTGGTTTTATTAAAATAACAGCAGCAGAATAAGAAGCCACGCTCTCCATGAAACTTGAGCGGCCTCTGGAGTCACTGGTGCCTTTCCCCCTTCCCCATTTTTTTAAATTCATAATTCCCCAGGAATTTCTTGCTGAGAGGAGGATATTGTCTAAGCTTTAGATATCCACTATCCATCTAGGAGCCGAGTCCAAAAAATACTGGGGATAAGGGTATGTGTATATAGGTTACAGCAAGGAAAGTTCAAGTATATTCAAATGTAACTTATATTAATAATACGTTGCATTTAATATAGTTCAGTAGTTTGTGTATAATGTACAGACGAGGACGACTTTACATGAATGATACGCTGCTTTTTATATCATTTCATATGATATAAAATGTTACACTGTTAGGGCTGATATGCGCTGAACTTACACTGACTTTTAAAGTATATAAAAGGTGAGTTTACATGTGGTATTTGGAAGGAATGAGGTGCACATGCGTGTTGTTGTTTTTTGGTGTTTGTGTGTTAGCAGGTCACTTTTTGCTTGCACCAAGTCTCACTTTCATAAGGCAGACTTTACAAGAGGGCAGAGGACAGAGCGGCCCAGGGCTGCACTGAAATGAAATCAAAGAGCCAGACAGGGGAGGCCGGCAAAGCAAGAGAATGGCTCAGATTTTACAAGTGGAAAAATCTTCACTGAAAGGACATTTCATTACTACTTTAGACGGCCATTCCTCACTTAACCCCCACTACACTTCCCGCACCAAACCTCCATATAGTCACTTATCAGTATGCCTGAAAGGTTCTCAAAAAAACAAACAAAAAAAAAAACACACTCTCCAGGCCAGAGGAATAGCTTACACAACACAGGGAAACTCACAGGTTCTGACAGAGTCTGCAAGAGGTTCTCGGTCCAGAGACACGTCTCTCTGAGTCTCCTGCATCTGAAAAATAAACATATGCAAGTAATCACCTAAAACTAACAAGCAAACAACAAAACACGGACAGATAAACACAGATGTGAGGCCAAAATTGTTTTAAGATGATGTAACTACCTTCGATATTGAACGTCATCATCACCAACATTTTAGGCACCATGATTTGATTAAACTTTGTGGTATCCAAAGATAAGTCTTAATCTCACTCTTAATCTTTTATTTAAATCAAATATACTCTGTGTTTTCAGACATGAATTAACAGTCTGAATATGCATATCTAATCCTTCAGTTTAATACCAGGGAGGAACACACGCTTACCTTGATATGCTTTTTGAGGTATTCAGCTCTGGTCATAAGGCTTTTAATCTGGTGAGAGACATAAAATTCCAATAGATTTAATTACAGTTTACACTTTCAACATAACTGTGTTCTCATGCTTTCATTTGCAATATGTTTTCAACCTATGGTTTTTAGCTAAGCTTGCAGCGTGGTTCTAGTAATGACAGTGTTGTTTGGCTGGTCCACCATTTTGGTCCAGAAATATCTCAACAACTACTGGACTGACTGCCATGACATTATGTGCAGATATTCATGGTTCCCGGGTGATGAATCTTACCAACTTTGGTGATCCCCTGACTTTCCCTGTGATGCCACCACAAAGCTGGCATTTTTAGGTTTTCAAACTGTTTCTGATTAGTGAAATATCTCTATTAGATGGACTGAAACTGGCTGACTCAATGATGTTGAGATCAGGGCTCTGTAGGGGTCACACCATCTGCTGCATACTCTTCCTGTGTGTTTGGTGTTGTTGACATGCTGCAGAATGAATTTGGGACTGATCAGATGCTTCCCTGGTGGCACTGTGTGACAGAGAAGTGCTAAAAAGAAAAATAAGTAAAATTTATTAATGGTTTTAGGATTCTCACTTTAAGTATTTAAGTCTTTTGCACATTACTGTATATATACAGTATATATACATATGTACATACATATGTTTTCAAGGCCTCTAGTGATTCTGTCTTTTCTAAAAACTAACCAGATGTATTTTGTGGGCTGCGCTTCTTTATTGTAAACTGCCGTGTCTTTTTCAGCAGACGGTTGTGGACACAAACTTCATGTCCAAATCACAAACTGATCAACTCTGCTGATCTGCTGCTTGCCTCATTTTTTGAAAACATTTCATATGCTTCACATGTGAAAGTAGCAACTGCTGTCATCATATGTTTGAGGGTGCTCTTTACTGTGGTAATCAATCCTCTGGTGATGACAAAAGTTCTTGGCTGAACCTCGTACCTGACTGTATCACCACCATGTCACAGTATAAAGTAAGCCTTCTTGCGTATTACTGCAGTAACTTCTGAGGGTCATGATGACAGGAGACCTAAACTGACAAAAACACCAATCTGTTGTGGTAAATAATCATAGTGGCCACATGTTTTCTGTATCCAGCCCTGACCCCAACCTTATGTAGCCACAGTGCTTTAATCACGATTTCTTTAATCACCAAGTACATTAAATGTGGAGATCTACATGGGCGAGCAGGGGAGATATTGATAACTTGCAGAGTACCACGACTCTATATCAACACACACTGGTTAGACTGGCTCACGTATGAGAATCTCAGGATACTGAATTACAGCTTTGAAAGGCTAAAGTGTGCTCTACAGTAGATATGAACGCACATGGAGGCCAGTCATGGCAGCATGTGTTGGTTCTTTTGAGTTCTCACATACACACATGCTTTCGATCTAATCCCCCCCCCCACCCACCCACCCACCCACCCACCCTCTAATGCTGTGTTAGATTATTACAGCCGCATCTGAATTTACTTAAGACAAGCACCCATAAAACTTCAAATAGGGAGGTCTATGAGGCCCTCTCAAACCCCCATCCCCTTTTGGGGTTTCTTGGTGAAATGCCATTGTCTGTTGTAGACTTAGTTGCTGGCTAAACAATGCACAAAAACAAAAGGGCTAAAAGCATTAATAGCAGGCAGACGTGTGTTTGTCAAAGAATATCAATTCACTGTCTTGATTCCTGAAAGTTACAGCCAGCAAATTTACTGGACCATCAAAATTTAGAGTTTAGTCAAGTATGTTCAGGTTGGTGCCCAAAAGTAAGGATATAGTCTACAGGGAAGGTCTTCGTTAGTTAGTGCAACAAAACGAGAGAAGGTAAACGGAGGGACTTGAATGTAAAAGCTGATTATTACTATTATTTATTTAATTCATTGATTGGAACATATAGATGTAAGCTATTTTGCTGTCTAAACCCAAAATGCTTTTTGTAACTCTTATTGCATTAAGTTACGTACGCCTGTTGAGTCAATATCAACTTTAACTCAGCCAAGATGGTTGTTAATAGCTGTGATGATCAGAGCTTAGTCTCCAGTGGGGGTAGTTAAAACCTGCAATAACGAATTTGTAATAACAAGCTGTAAACAAAACACTGACACCCTGGTACAGTATTATCATTACCTTTTATGCTCATGTGGCAAACCTGCAAACAGTTGCTTTTTTTTTTTTTTTGCATATGCAGAAGTTATGGAGCAACAATAGCGTTTATTTGGAATCTTATTTCTGGCCACCTGATGGAGTTTAAGTCCAAAGTTTTCCCCAGTTCCCCAATAAAAGGCTTTTTAGTTTCTAAGAGCTCCACTCTGTTCACCAGTTAGTTGCTAACTTTGTCTCTCTGCTATTTGGAAAAGTAAAAACAGTTAAGTTGCAAGAAAAATTAGCTGAATGGTGCTATAAAGCTTTGCAGAGCTAAAGGGACCAACAGAGCTAAACAGGCTAAAATCCTCTGTTTGCCACCACATGCGACTCTTTTTACACACAAGTGGTCATGTGAGCCATGACTTACAGCCACTTTTAGTATCCAATTATAAAGTGGACAGTGATCTATGAGTATGAAATAGAACTACAGATGACAGATGAAATTATTTGGCCTTTACCACAAAAAAACAAGCACATGTGACCACAGGAAGAAGGCTCATGGGTCATGTGATGGAGTGACTATTGTGCCCTCAGACGTAGGTGATCAGCCGAGGGCTCATTGGAGGTGACAGATAAGTTGTTCCTACCGTGAGCGCTCAACCAGAAGTCCTTGTTTGCCCACTCACCTCACTGTGAAGAAGCTCTCTCCTGCGGCCCTGGGGCTCAGCTGGCTCACCAAGAGGAAAACAAATAAGACAAGAATAATGAGGAGAGGAAGGGAGGAGAGAGTCGACTACCTAATCACCTTGTTTGTTCAAGAAGGGGTCAACTACTAGATTGGATATAGCTAGCGTGCAGACCGGGGGCTCAAGGGTGGAAATAGTTCTAATGTAGGCCAGTGTTTTCACAGTCAGTCATCCTGTAGGGGAGAGTGACAGAGGGTGGAAAAGAGGGGGAGGGAGGAGGAGGGCTCTCTGATGGCAAAGGCATGTTGGGGAAGCTGCACAACAAAGAGCTCCTAGCCAAACAAAGAACCAATGTTTTCTCCCCACAATCCCCCTGGTGGTATCTGATGTGCCACACAGTGAGGCTCTCTGACAGCAGAGAGAGAGGCTGGTTGCGATGGCATGGAATCATAGTAGATCATATATTACTGTTCCACTGACAAGACAGAGGTTCTTCTCAATACGTGTAATAAAGATACTTGATTATAAATTTAATCTGTTTTTTTATGAACTATCTCTTGAGCAACACACAGCATAATAAGTGGAGTGGAAACACGTCTACCTAAATCTAAATATGGGGCCCTTAAACATGGATATATCCTTACTAATCAGACTAGTCCATTACCATCACAGTACTCAAATTTTGGGCACTACAATCCAAAGATTCAGTTATCCCTCCCTACAATTTTTGGGGTCACAAACATGCAGAGCTACCTGGACTCATGCAGTCCACAGTTTTCTCTATAAATGAATGTCTGAAAGAGGTTTCAATGTTTAGCCAAGATGAAAAATTAATGAAGAACAAAGAGCAAAACATTAAATATCTGCAATTCTTTGTTAAGAAAAAAAAAAATTAACCCAACTGGCGGGAAATTAACACGACTCTAGCCAAACTATCAGCACCTACTGGATGAACCTTAGATGGGACTGAACTGGACTGAATGATTAGAACTTTCATCCATTAGTAACATAATAGTTTTTATTTATTTCCAGTGTGTAATAACACAAAGAAATTAAGTGTGCTGCCTGAATGGGAAGCAGATGGCAGGACTCTTATACCACACACAGGGCGCTGGCACTGAGTCTCATCCCAGCTCAAAGCCACATGTGGATTGCTCTATCCCACCTCTTCCATTAGGCTGATCTTCCAGATGAGCTCATGAGCCCCGGCTAATGGACACCAGGCCACAGAGAGAGTCACTGCAGTCTCTTCTGTAGTTCCTCTGTTTGTCTGTCTTGCTAAGTGCCCCTGACTCTCTCTCCAAGGCTGTTGCCTCACTCTGTCAGTTTGTCTTTCACTCTTTCTAAATCACTTTCTACAAGTTATTTTCCATATCTGTGAGACTCTTAAAGTTTTTTTTATATCCATCTCTCTCCAAGTCTCTCTGTCTGGTTTAGAGTCTCTCTCTGTTTGTCTCTCTTTCTGTTTCTAGTTAAGTCTCTTAATGTATCGCTACATCTTTAGTGCCTCTCCAAGTTGTTTTTGTCTCTATTTTCCAGTCTTTCCCTTGAGTATCATTTTCTTTTTTCTTGACCTGTCTCAGTCTCTGGCTGTACCCAAACTCTATATGGATTTCTGACCTCAACAGCTCATTGTGCCCGCTCTTGAAATCACTTTTTGTGCTCTTCTGCCTATCTGTCTTTAAAATGACCTTTCCTCCGATTTTAATTTCTTACTCAGTCACCAACTACTGCCAAGGTGTCCTTGAACAAGGCTCTTAAATCTTACAATGGAGTGGTACAATAGACAACTGCAGCAAAGGACAGGATATCTGTGTAAAGCCATCTGGTACGGAAAGAAAGAGAGTTTATCTTACCTGCTAGCACCAACAGAAGTTCTCCTAAGCACTGCTGGTACACATCCAGAGCCTCGTGATCATCCAATCCCTTCTCTTCCTATTAGGGAATGAAAATGAGGCAATGCTTTAAATCAGACCACAGACATACATGAACCATCCTGGTACTTGCATTATTGTTCACTCCTAGAATTTTTGTTCAGAAAACAGCAGAGGCACTGACTGCTCAACTAACACAATACCAGGCGAGCAAAACAAACAACTGGTGGTTTTTGGTTTGCAAGTCATCGCAAGAGATGTGGTTTGGAAAGAAATATGTGAAAGGAGGACCGGTTTGTACCCTGTCAGTTTGATTTTCTTCTATTATATTACCTGTGCTTCACCCTGCCTTTGTGTATATCTCTATAGCAGTGGTATCATCCAACAGTAAACCCTTCTAACCTTAGCAATGGCGGTAGAGGCCATCCCCAAAGCAGCCAGTAGTCGTGGTTGGTCTCGAGACATTTCTGAAACAGAAAAAACAACTTTGAGTCCAACTGTGTAAACGTACCATCAGTGCATTCTACTAGAAAATATGTAACACACTGTATGTCGACTGCAGTATCTTAAGATTCTAGTATTGTGGACTTGAGAGACTTTGAATCTTAAAGATTTCTTAATATTTACTTCAGATTAATGCGGTGATGGAGCCCAAGTGTCCTTGAGCAAAATACCAAATGCCCAAGAGGCCAAAAGGGGGCCACTCTGTGAGCTGCCCTGACCTCTGACCTCTGAGGCAGGAGAAAAGAAAACAGTACTTTTCTCACAGCATTCATTAAAGTAGTATTAGAAAGGATCAAACATCTTTTCTTTCTTGTACACAGCTGTTTAATGTAATATAATAATAGTACATTTTAGGTTTGTACTTAAAGGAATCATAATTATACCTAGAAGAATTTAATAAAAACCTATCTGATTAAAAACACACAAATTTCATTTCTCAAGCTGTCATCTCATACAGCACATGACCCAACAAGGCTAATGCCAGCATGTAGTGGCTCTGCTTCTGCACTGAGTGGTGCGTTACCTCGGAGGACATCCCTGGAAGTTCGGGCCTCCTCAAAGCTCAGTCTGTTGTCTGAGGCCACCAGGGCTTTCAGCTCCTCGGCTCTGGATACATACTGGCTGACCTGCGGGAAGTTCTCTTACATTGACTCAACTTAATCACGTCAACCATGCCATCTGCTCTCCATCCACACCGTATGGTATTCATAGAGGAAAATTAATTCCAAGTGAAAGCCACTGGAGTGTTAAAAAAATGACCAATTGAAAATAGAAAGTAATCCAAATGTGAATGGGTTTAGTGTTTTCAGGCCTACCTTCTGTCTGAGGGTATCTTTACGTTGTCGGTCTGTCTCGTCTGGAGAGGGTGGAGAAAACAGATGGTTTGGTTTTACGTTTGGTGAGTTTACTTTGCCAGTTTATTGCGTTGGAACAAAGGCAGTGCATTGTTGAAGGGCTTAAGCCACAGACAGGATATGAGAGTGGTTGTTGCTCTTACAGTGAATAGCGGGGACAAAGTGCTCTAGGGCATTGCAGTACAGAGAGAGAGCAGCGGACCTCTCCCCCTCCTGGTCCTTCTGAACGGCCTGCAGGACCAGCTCTTTCTGAAAAAGAAAATAGGAACTGGCATCACTGAAACACAAAGGGCCACAACCCTCCATTGCTTATGCATGCATGCAGAGTCATACGTGAAGGCACGTGGGAATAAGCATGAACGCCAACCTCCAAACACATGTGTGCATGTGCTCGGTCAGTCACACGCTCATTATTCACGGTCATCTAGAGTGTACATACACATGCCAGAGCATACTTCCCTTTCCTCTTATTCTCTTACCGCTTTAACTAGGCTCTCTGCACTTGGCATATGCTCCAAATCCACAAAAGGGTGAGTGAAGAACTCTGCAAAGGTGATCCGGGCATCTGGATTTCGCTCCAGCAACCGCAACAGAAGGTCCCTGCAGTCCTTGGATACCCTGGCCCCGGGAGGGAGCTCATGCACAAAACACGACCTTATTATGTTGCACTCAATTCACAGGACAATCAAAAGGAAGAGGACAGCAGATTGTTGCCAAAGACCTTCTAGGTTCACATCACTACCCTCTGTCAAAAGATGACCTTAAAACTCTCTATGTGAATCTCTGAGGATTCATTCATTAATTGACCATATGCTAGTGAAACCCAAAGTCTGAGCCTAATGTTTGGCACGAGAATTCAAGTATTTTGCAGGCACTTTGTCATTAAAAGTACAGTTTTCCTTTATTGTCACAATGGTAATCAAACTGTGGTCTGTGTATGCAACGGACAAATCAGGACAGAGGCACAACTAGCTAGCAGCTAGCAGCAAGTGATCCATTTTAGCATCTTAAAATCAAGAGATTAGAAACTACTGTTAGATGTATTTGAACATCGGGTTAGAATTTTAAACCATATATCATTAAAGCAGCTGATTTATAGATTTTAATTTTGTGTTTCTCAACAAGTCTTAACTGATTCTTTTACATGATCTGTTTTATGCGTGTGTTGGAAACACAAGAGGACATTTTTTTCATCTGTATCACAGACTGTTCATTTAAATGTTAGACGAATGTTAATACAGAGAAGAATCAAATCCTCCACCGCCAGTCCTCCTTAAGACAAGGCTATACTGTCAAAGTATGACATCTAGTGGTCTGACAGTAAACATTCACAGAGAGAAGGCTCTTGGTTATACTGTTGGATGGGCATGTCAGTGCAAAATGCATTGCTTTCTACAGGGAGACAACAACATCTCACATAAATTAAGGACATAAAGTACATTCAGTAAGTTCAAAATCAGTGCTTTAATTTCCTGATGATCTGATGATGTGTGTATAGTTAGACTGAATCTATGTTTAAAAAAAAAAAACAAAAAAAAAAGACAACGTTAAGGTAAAAGAAAAAATATTTACTGGAGTTCATGCTTTGGTTTCAGTTACAGTGGCATCTTGACATCTAGTCGTTTTCCCTTAACACAACTCATTCTGGTCTATCACAGCTTTACACCACTTTTATTGGACACTACACGTGTCATTTGTCACATGTACATACACCGAACAATTTTGTACAGTTTAGCATGTAGGGCCCCAGTACAAGCAGGGGTGCAATCCTGTTTTTTAGCAGGATAGCTGATGTCTCAGTTGAGCACATTCACTAGCGAGGAACGCATTTATCACTCAACCCTTACCTCAATAGGTTGGTTACTCCGGATCTTCTCCTCCAATTCAGCATAAGACCTTGATGCAAATGGCGCTCGCCCAAACAGTGCCTCTGCATGCACACAAACAACGGTGAGTAGACTTTTTCAATAGATAATTGGCAGTGATTACAAGTATTTATCAATAAAAATGATCGCACCTACTGTTAATAAAGTTAGTTTTAGGTAAAGGGTATGCATGCTTAAAATTCTTATATTTAAGTATTAATTATCTGGCCTTAGTTACCTTAAAAAGTGTCATGTGTAGTTTTTTTGATAATATACTAAATATAAGTTTACATTTAGTGTTACTCACAAAACACATTATGTGTATTCTTGAGGTCTAACAAACACTTTAAATGTATTTCCTTTTTCGTGAAAACATTTGCCAAGTTTCTTTTTAAAGGATTTTAAATTAATTCCTCTTCCTTGTCTTTGTTTGAGCATTGCTACATATTTTGGTGCATTACCACCACCTGTACAACAATGCAATAGTGTGAAACCATTGGCAGGACTGTGTATACCGCCACCCACATGTATGTGTATCTCTATATGTGTGCACCAGATAAACACACAGAAAAAGCTCCATCGCACTACAAGAGGTAAAAAAAAAAAAAAAAAAAAAACTCCACTGTGAACCATTAAGTATCTCTTGAATTAAAATGAATGCCATGAATGATGTTGGTCTTTAGAAAAACATTCTTTGCAAACAGTTTGTAAATTACATGCTATTCTATATGGCTTATATGACTGACAGTGACAGTAACTCCTATTATATACTGTACATTGTCACTCAACACAGTACAATCACTGTAGTGTGCTATTGCATTATTATAGCACAGTTACTGTAACACTGAAAAGTAGGGCAAACCAGGCTACCATTTTATGATTTATGGTACAATTGTGTTTGGAACCTACTGAGTGTGTTCTTTAAAGCCTGTAGGGCCAGGCAACTGATTAGCCTTTTACTGTTGAAAAAGAGGGGCATATTGGAAATTCTTATAGGACAAAGGACAAATATACCAGATACTGTCCATTAAAAAACTTTGTTAATTGTAATGCTACTTGCAGTGTATATTCAGAATACTGGGAAATAAAATATCATCTTAGCCACCTAGGAGCAAACAGTTCTGTTTTTAAACAGCCGGGTAATCCGGTGAAGTAGTTTGTAATTCATGTTCAGGATATTTCACATTCAAGAGATGAAAATGTTAACTCAAAGTGCTCACCATAGAGAATGACTCCAACTGACCAGAGATCCACCCTGGAGTCGTACTGACGTCGGCACACCATCTCAGGAGCCATGTAAAGAGGAGAGCCTCTCAGGACGCTCTGTTCATCCCATGGTGACATGTACTGGGCGAAACCAAAATCTGAGAGCAAACCAGAATGTAAGCAACATGTTCACTGTGAGGATGTTATAATTGTTATAATGTGATTGTTGTGTTAAATGTATGTACTGCAAGTGGCAAAGTAGTTTTCAGGAAAGCGTGTTGGTGCCGCGATTTTTTTTTTCAGCAGCCCGGAGGCTATACTCCTGAATGTAATTTCGCCTGAACTTCTGTGCAAGTGACAATAAAAGGCCATTCTATAAAAGGCTATTCTAACAGCACAAATAACATGAGAGTGATTCACTTTTTCTGGTGTGTGGCACATGAGATCACCTGCTAGTTTGAGGTTGGAGCTGCTGAGCAGAATATTCTGAGGTTTCAAGTCCAGGTGTGAGATGTTTCGTTCATGGAGAAACTGGAGGGCACAGGCTGTTCATACAGACACACATACAAATACACAATGAGAGAGGCACAGCAACAGTAAACTCATCTTGTGTGTGCATGAATCAAACCCAGATTTCTGGAGCTAAAGAAAACCTGCCAAACTCCTAAACTCAGCCTATCTGACACTTCATGTTTCATTTTATTTCTACAGTTTTTTCCACATAATTTACAGGCGCACGCTTCTAAAACAGAACAATTCCTTAAATAAAAAGGAAAAAAGTCACATGCTATGCAAATAAGTCATTATGCAACCAGTATAACCGGTGCTGACATTATGATTTCTTAAAAACTGGGTACAACCCTGGTGCTGCACTTTCTATTCCCTTCTGACTAAAATCCTGTTAGTGGTAAATCCTCTTTTTTTAATTTAAATCATCCACCCATCAATGTCAAAGTAAAGAAGAGATCTGGGAATTACTCACCTATCTGCTGCAGGAAGCGCCGGGCCACCCTCTCAGGTAAAATCCTGCGACTGCGGATGAAGCGGGAGAGATCTCCACCAGAGCACCACTCCAGAATCAGATAAATGTTCTCAGAATCCCACTAGTGAAAGAGATGAAAATAGTACCATCAGATCTTTCAAACTGAAAACCTTTTTTTTATTATTCACAATATATCCCTTGCATAAGCTACAACAAATCAAAGATGTAAATGAGCTCACCTGAAAGTCTTTGAGCTGGACAACATGCGGGTGGCGCACAGTTTTGAGGATTTCAATCTCTGTGAGCAAGTTTTCTGTAGATGCCTTGTTTAGAGTCTTCTTCCCAATTACCTTCACTGCCACCACCTCTCGACTCTGCCCCTGCAACATCACAGCCAGCAACGAGACTTCAACTTTCACTTTAAACCACAAAACTAGACTGAGCTTAGAACAGAAGAGCCTGCAAGCAGCGACTGCAAATATACTCAGTGTCAGTGAATTGTCAAATCCTTTGATAAAATTGGGCATGTAAAGAGCATATTTAGTAACAGCACATTCACTGAAATATCATAGTTAATGAAGTGTGGTAAGCATTGTCAGGTAAATACAGGGAACCACAATGCTGAGTCAAACCCTGAACATGAAGGTTTCTATTTGGACCTAACTCACCTTTCTGTAAGCTTTATAGACTGTAGCATAGGTACCACTGCCCAGCCGCTCTGTGAGGATGAAGTCTGCCAGTTTTGGAGGGGCAAAGCTTGAGCCTGAGGCCATGCTGACAACCGCAACATCAAATTTCCCAAGTAGGTCTGGGCTGCAATGTAAGATAAATATGCTATGGATACCACATAAAAGGCCTGATCTTCTGAGGTAAGAGTAGTGATGCGAACTTAACAGGAGGAGGAGAGGATGTTTACTAACAGGGATACCTGTTCCCTCCGGTTAAGGGACAGTCTATCTTTACCATGACACTTTAATAATTTTTAAAATTAAGAAGACAGGATAATTATTTCAACAGTGTATTTATAAATCATTTATAGTCGCATGCGTTTCGATAAACGACCCGCCGACGCATGGCTATACATCTTTTAATAATTTATAGGAAGCAGACATGTTGATTACCCAGAATACAGCGGTACAGCTTCTAATACTGTAAAAAGAAGTGGTTCACGCTGCTCGTTAACGTCCATGCGACTTGTTTTTCTGAGGATTGAAACTTATTCTGACGTTGATGTTAAAAATCAAAGTTTACGGGAAAAGCTCAGTGTTTACAGTAGCTTGGTGTATCCCGGATACACGCCAAATTTCAGACCGACTCGTTAAAGGTCTTAAACCGTATTGTGATATGCATTTGTCCTAAGTGAACAGTAAACTGACGGTTTATTGAGCTGAGTCTGGTGTACCGACTTCAGAGCTAGCTTCCTGAGTTCAAGCCAGCTAACGCAATACTTGCTGTCAATGTACAGGTAGCTACTATGTTTACAAGTACTGCAGCGTTAACTGTAGGCTAGTGTTTGTCAACTGTTAGTCAAGAGTAAAACTGAAGTAGTTAGACCTTTCCGCTTTCTTTTAAGGAATTAAAAACAGACATGCAACTAGCTGACACTTACCTGTAGGCTAACCAATCCACTGTACATGAATGAAAAGTGAATGTTTACATAAACACACAGGACTGACCACACGCTGCACTGCGGTGATCAGCTGATGTCAAAATGTATTAGAAAATATGATACTGCCTCCTAGCGTTGGTACCCCGTTACTGCAAATCATGGGAGGAACGGTTCTTTAGGAGCAGTATCTGGATAAAACACGGTGCGATATCTGCCAAATGTTAACCACTATTCTACAGAATATACTTGAACCAAATAAATAAATCGTAAAGACCCCAAACGCAAACCTTAAATTAGTTAGTTCAAATAAGTTATGACCTCATCGTTAATGTACATAAAATCATATAAAATCATGAGTCATTTTCGAGTGAGTAATATTTGCAGTAAAGGTATATATTATTATGAAGAAATGTATTTCTCCACTTGTCCACATTAATTTTATTTGTGATTTGCGTTGGTCTTATTTTGACATTAAAAAAAGAGAAATAAGAAATATACAAACGTGTGAAAGGACGTCACAGCATTATAAATAAGCGCTGAAATCTGATGACTTATTCATATTTCTTCGCATTAAATTAAATTATTATTATTATTGGGGTTTTTTTATTTTACTTTTTTTCTCATTTATTTACTTATTTAATTTCTAGGTCAAACGAGGCTTTTATTTTCAATACACCCTCACCGGAAGTTTGCTGTCATTGTGGCTATGGTGGTCATTTAAAGATGGCCGAGTGCTTGGCTGCACGTTTAGCCGCCCAGGAGGAGCAAATTCAGGTCCTCACCAGGGAAATCTGCACTCTTCGGGATGGACTAAGCCGGGGTCTGGATGCCACCGGTGTTGTGGTCGTCTCTCCGGAGCTAGAGAGCCTGCGGACCGAGAACGAGAAGCTCAGGTACCGGCTGCTGCACCTCCGACGGGGTCTGCAGGCGGAGCTGGATTTGGAGGAGGCGCAGGGCAAGAGACGAGAAGGCGCGAAATGTGGCAAAGCTCCGGAGAAAAACACCAGCAAAGAGCAGCAGACAAACAACCGAGCTGATAACAAGGTAGTAATAAATACTGGGACAGTAAATATCACCCAGTTCAAATGGCTTCCATTTGTGATACGATGAGGGAGTGAGTAGTAATAGTAGTGCTTCACCATTATGAGAAGCGGGCCTCTGTTCAGTGAAGCCAAGTGGCAAACTATACTACCCCATATCCAGAAATAGCTCCCACACTCAGTGTGTCTGCATGCACACTTTGAATACTCAGCACGTTCACTGACATTAATAATAGGATCATAATGTGACTCAGATGGAAATGGTGATAAGAGCTTATTATAAGACTAAAGACTCTGTTTGCTAAGTCTAAATACTCTTTGTTAACAGGTGGCAACCCCGGATACCAAACCAGGTGACAGGAACAAAAAAGAGAAGAAGCAGGACAAGGGCCAAGGAAACGGAAGCGTGAAAGAGGTGATTGTTACAGGACCTTGAAGTTAACCTGGTCCCCTGTTCACCCACTGTACCAACAGGCACATGAGTTGTCACATTTCAGTTCCTCACAATCAATTTCTTGACTTGATTGTTTTTTTTTTGTTTTTTATCACTGTAGCTGAAGCCCTGGCCTGCATACATTGCAGAGCGCCTCAGTCTCTATGAGGAGCTGAAGAGGGAGAGTGATGCCCTGTTGGCTAAGAGAGCTGTAGACGGCAAGCCCATTACTGTGGAGCTACCAGATGGGGGTAAGGTGGCAGCCAAGGCATGGGTCACCACACCATACCAGCTTGCTCGTGATATCAGGTTGGTGCTTAAAGCAGCTGTCCATAATCTTCTAATGTTCAGTCTATGTTTGAATAATCAAATAATGGCTGCCAATATGATCAATGGAATAAATTATTTACTGAGAAAATGATTTGGCCCCAATGTTGTCATGTTGTTTTCAGTCCTCCTTTTCATTATAATGACAGAAATCGCTCTGTGAAATTTGGACACAGAATTGCTGAGGCAACTATCTTGCACTTGATCTTTTAGCCAAGGCCTGGCTGACAATGCTGTGATTTCTCGGGTGAATGGGGAGCTTTGGGACCTGGACAGACCTCTTGAGCAGGATTGCTCTCTTGAGATCTTGTGCTTTGACAATGAGGATGCTCAGGCTGTGAGTACATAGAACGTTTAAAATAATTAATAACATGTTTTAACTTCATTAAACTACTTTTTTTTAAGAGGTTATATTTACATTTTCATCTTGCGTCCTAGGTTTATTGGCATTCCAGTGCTCACATCCTGGGCGAGGCGATGGAGCGTTTTTATGGAGGTTGTTTATGTTATGGACCCCCGATAGAGAATGGCTTCTACTATGACATGTTCCTGGATGAACAGAAGTGAGCAATATTTTCACTGTCAATGTATTCTCTGCTCTGGTCAGATTTCCTTATCTATGTGAATCTTTCCAGAATAGCTTATAACTGCCAGACATTAGATTCTAGTCTTTAAAAAAAATCTGCAGATTTTATGAATGAGTTCAGGTTTATACATTCTAGTCATAATTCTGTATTTCACTGCTTTATGAATCAGTTATCGATGGCTTTGCTTTGTTGGGTTAAAAAGAGTACTCACAACAGAAAAGCGACTGTTCTTTTAAAACTTTCTAACACAGGATCATAATGTCAAATGCAATTAAATTCTAACAGAAAGGCCATGATACTTGTCAGAGTAGAACCATAAGCACTTGTAATGAGTGGAACATGTTTGCTGTTTCCAGGGGAGTGTCCAGCACTGAGTTTGGGGACCTGGAGAGTTTGTGTAAGGCTGTGGTGAAGGAAAAACAGCCCTTTGAGAGGCTTGAGATCAGCAAGGAGACACTACTCAAGATGTTTAAGGTGAGAGAGGGAGTACTCCTATCCGCTCTCAGCCCAGGATTCTCTGAGTCTTTTGAGATTGTTAAAAACTGTAAATCCATAAGGTCCTGTGGTCCTTTTCTGACATTGTGTGTATAGACCGATCTAGTCTCATTACCTCTTATTACCATTGTTTGCATGCATGGAATTGGGCAAAAAGCACTGTGAAATCTTTTAATCAAGAAAAATTTGGCACAAACGTTGTGTGTGGCAAATATTCCTTCTGCTCAAGATAACTGCTAACTTACCCATGGTGTCTTTCAGTATAACAAATTCAAGTGCCGCATTCTGAATGAGAAAGTCACCACCCCCACTACTACAGTCTACAGGTTAGTTTGTTTATAAGTGAAAAGAAAAAGTAGTAATTGGGTCTTTTTAGTTTAAGAAGATGTTTTTTCTTTGTGCTTTCTAAAGTTAATTGTTGTGTAACTTTTGAATCTTAGATGTGGGCCCTTGATTGACCTGTGCAGAGGTCCCCATGTAAGACACACAGGCAAGATCAAGGCCATGAAAGTCTACAAGGTATGTAGAATAATACACACAGGGTTTAATTTTAATTTGTAGCATTTCTAGAAAAATAATCTTGTGCCAACTTGTGTAGAAATGTTGATATTAAACTCTTCTTCTTCTACTTCTGTCATCAGAACTCTTCCACCTATTGGGAGGGACGCTCCGACATGGAAACACTGCAGAGGATCTATGGGATTTCCTTCCCAGACTCAAAGATGCTGAAGGAGTGGGAACGTTTTCAGGAGGAAGCCAAGAATAGAGACCATCGCAAGATTGGCAAAGTGAGTCACTATAGGCAGTGATGTTCAAGCCCACCCAGCTGGCTCAGGCCTAAAACCAGAAACTGAAACCCAGTACAAAGTGAATCTTGATTTGTGAATGTATAATGTAATGACTGACACATCTCCATTTGGGGTTTCTGCAGGAGTTTTTCCCTCATGAGAGTCTAGGCTTGTGGTTTTATAGATGTGGTGAAACCCTGAAACGAACCTGGACCAAGAACACAGTCTCTAGACATGAACTGCAAAGATCCATGCAACAACATAGAAACACTTTTTTCCCCAAAAGGGTTGAGTAAAGTAAAATTATCTCCTTAATGTAATCCACTAGACAGAGTTCTACTTTCAAAAATTAGAAAACTAAACACTCCATAATCTCAGACGGACCACACTCACCAGCTTCAGATCATTGTACATTGTCACCTATTTGTTGTACATTTGAACATGAAACCCATGTTGTTTTCCACTAAATCACTTGTTGCTGCTTTACACCAGCTGAGGGCACTGTGTTTCTTTGTATTTGCACTTTCAAGACCACTGTGAATCATCTGAGGGCCCCAGCTGGTTCCCCAGCATGGGAGACACAGACGGCAGCACCTCGATCAGCACTGATTACAACACAGTTCCATATTAAACACGAAAGTCAAGTTATTGCTGTCGAAGCCAGGGAGGTGACAAAAGTGGCATGTGGTTTTAAAGATGGTGCTCCGTGGCATGATCTCAACCCCGTTTTTCATTTGAACAGTGCACAACATTTTGAAAACCTTTAGGTGCAGTCTAATTGTATTACCCATCTGGTGCACCAACAGTGCTCTGGCTGTGTCAGTTTAATAAAATTGATTAAACATGCTACCGCTCACTACTTTAGACATGTGTACAGAGGAAATAAAAACACTGGTCTGTGAATATAAAAATGATTCCAGGATGGGTGTTTCATACATGAGGTTTAAATAAGTCAGACCTAAGTTACCATGGAAACCTTGCCTCCCCCACACTAGCCTGGTCCCAGTCCTGTTAGTTTTAAGACTTGGCTTCATCTCAGGCTTAACCGGTGTTACAATCTGTCTGTCAGAAAGAAACACTGTGTTCCTCCCTGAAGGTTCCTCTTTACTGCTGCCCTGTGAACTTGTGTCAGGTGGTGTCAGATAATTTTTTGACATAAGCTGCACTCATTTCATTCTTAAAATCCGTACTCATATCTTTTTGTGTCTTAAATAAAATTCCAGACACCCAGAACTCCATCTGTTAAAAAAAAAACCAGAAAGGGGAGGCAGCTAGTCTGAAAGTCTTTAGCAGTGTTTCCACACATGGAAAGGCCATTGTGTCACTTGTACAAACTAAGTAACATAATTCAACTGATCATCATAGTTTACTTAGTCTGATCTCGTTAGCTCAGAGGTGGCTTTATGAAACAGATTAATCCCGGTTTGGTTTGCTCAGTTGAGACAGGCTTTTCGAGGCAATAAGCCTAGCTGTTTTGTGCCATCTATAATCATCTCCCTTCAGATGCCAAACCTGCATTTCAGTCTACTTGCATTTCCAAGCAGCCCACGATGGACGTTGACGTTGTGGCTGATGTCACAAAAAATTTTAGACACAAAGCTGAATTTTTTATATGTATTTTTGCTATAATTCAGGCTTGTGCACAAGGAGATAACTTATATTTGTACTGTTCACCATTCAAGGTTGTCACAGAAATCATAGGTCAGTGGACCTGCTGGTGCCATGGACTATTGTAATTTAGTTTCTTTGAAGCAGGAAATGAACTAGAGCTGTCTTCACAGTCTTGCAATGAAGCAGTTCTTTGTCTTGCTTTCCAGCCAGCAGTGCACACCAAACCTGTCACCTTTTTATTGCACTTTGAGTACATTGATCTTTTTTTCTGAGGTCAGTCACTGACAGATCGTCGGCTGTGTGATGATTGGATAACTGTCTGCTGTGCATGGAGTTTCTTGCTTGTTATAACTGCAGACAATGAGGATATGTGAAGTCATTAAAAAGTCTTCTTTGTCTGCTTCACAGGATCAGGAGCTGTTCTTCTTCCACGATCTCAGCCCTGGCAGTTGTTTCTTCATGCCACGCGGGGCCTACGTCTACAACACGCTCACAGAGTTCATCAGGGTAGGAGCGAGTGGCCAAAAAGCCTCTCAGTGCCACTTTTATTTCCAGTATATTTCATTCTATTTAAGAAAGAGAAATCAGTTTTGACTGCAAATGTAAGCTTCAGAAGCCTTCACATAGTGACCACCTCCTTACTTTAAAGCCATCAACTTCCAAAACCTGCAATCACCAAGGAACTCAAAGATGAGCTGTGAGTGTAACAGTTCAGCTCAGTCGGTATAAATTCTGCTCAGAGCCACAGAGAAACCCTGTCCTGACTGCTGCATGCCTTTTTTTTTTGTTGCTGTTGTTGTTTTTCTGTAATAAATAAGTATGTGTAATATCTTAACTGTGACTAAAATCCACATATTAATATTAATTTATGTAGATTATCAGATCATAATAGCCAAAATGAGAAAACACAGCTAAAGAGACATGAAGGGGAATTTATTTTGAGGCCATGATCATTATATTATCTTATATTATATTATATTATATTATATTATATTATATTATATTATATTATATTATATTAGCATTGGTTGGTATTTGCTAATTTTTTCATTCATGAAGTGTAGTTACTGTTTTGTTATTTTATTTTTTTTACGTATTGTGGGATCTCCATTGAGAAAGTTCTGTCAAGGTCACTTTATTTCAAACAAAATCCACAAAAAGAACTTTCCACCAGCGTCTATACAGCATTTATACTTGAAGAAAAAAAAGAGAAATACTCCAGGGATGTCCTAAGGCCATGCTTAATGTTTTCAGTGTACTTGTAGTGATTGCTGGCTCATTGACATGCAGACCGCTAACCCTTTGACTTTTGGAAAACATGCAGTCACCCAGAAGCTTCTGCTCAGAGCCCCAGAAAAGCTTGGCCCAGCTCTGACTGCTGCACATAGTCAGAATCATTGGCTGAGTTTTTTTTTTTTTTCCAGTCAAATACCAAATACATGACATACTGAACATTATGAAGTCAGAAGTGTCAGAACAAAAAATGTCAAGATTTTCAGATTGTAGTCCTAATGAGCTTGTCAGCAGCACACCAGTCTTCATAAAAGGTGATGTGTCATGTTTCCTATTGCCCTCATGGAATGATAATTCAGAAGTGGTCTGTTGGTTTTTAGGTCAAAGGCGATCTAGTGTTCGGGAAGTCACCGAATTTCCACATTTAGTTATTGGTATAGACGTTCTCGGTCATGAGCAGACTGCCTTCTTCTCCAAAGTTGAGCAAACTTTAAATTTCAGAGTAATTTGAAGTACGTTGCCAAGTCCGGTGACTGTACAGGAACTTGTCTGTGTGACGTATTTGCAGAGAAGTGTTGACATCTTGATGACTTTCACAGCATACACCAACACACCGGACAAAGCCAAGAAGACCTCACATACATTGCACAGAGATGGTGCAAGATCATTATCACGTCACTTCAGTCTGTTGTTGCTGTGAAATGAAAAAAAAAGTCCAGCATGCTATGTCTTTGACTCTATAACATATAACTAAAATGTTTAATGGTGAGAACCTCATGCATTTATAGATTTCGGAGGCTGCCTCCTAATGACTCTGATGGATGTTACAGTAAATGCAGCCAGTTGTCATTCAGCACATGACATTCAAAGTTTGTATCTTCTCCTCTTCTCTTCTTCTGCTAAATCATATTTATTCAGGAAAAGCTGACAGAGCATACATGATCTTTCTCAGCACCTTCCTTTTTCATTTTCACAGTTCCACATATTCACAGTTGAAAACTTTCCATTTACACCAGACTTCTACTGTTGGCTGCTAAACAGCTCAACTGGACTTTAAATGTTTTGCTTTAGGACAACAAATGGATAAATAAAACCCACAGGTTCGGATTTCCTTCGCAGTAGCTCCAGATTTTGTGCTAGAAGTCATGATTTAGCTCAGCTCAAAATACCTGTGCAGTCCAACTGGCGTGTTCAGCTTGTTTATGCGGTTTTGTTGTTTTTCTAGGATGAGTACTGGAGAAGAGGCTTTCAGGAAGTAGCCTCCCCCAACATCTATAACAGCAAACTGTGGGAGACATCTGGCCACTGGCAACACTACAGTGAAAACATGTTCTCCTTCCCTGTGGAAGATGACATATTTGCTCTCAAGCCAATGAACTGCCCTGGGCACTGGTAAATTTAGAGCGCACGGAGAGGAAATATTTAAAGTGTTTCTCAAATGCTGTAAATCAGTAACAGTATATACAGTATTTTACACGTCACATTCATTTGATTTCCTTCTCTCTGGTTATCCTTCAGTCTGATGTTCAGCCACAGGCCTCGCTCGTGGAGGGAGCTTCCTCTGAGGCTGGCAGATTTCGGGGTCCTCCACAGAAACGAGCTGTCAGGAACACTAACTGGGCTGACCAGAGTCCGGCGCTTCCAGCAGGATGACGCTCACATTTTCTGCACGATGGACCAGGTGACCAACATTTTTCTGGGAATTTCCGCAATTTTTAGGTTTTGTGAACATGTGAAAAACAGTCTAAGTACAAATATTAAACAAGCGTGAGTCATTTCGTAAATTCTGAATCATCTTCATCATTTGTTTTTTTTTTGCTACAGATCGAGTCAGAGATGAAGGGCTGTCTGGACTTCCTCCGCTCTGTTTACGATGTGTTTGGCTTCTCCTTCCAGCTTCACCTTTCCACTCGCCCAGAAAAGTATCTGGGTGATATTGCTGTGTGGAACCAGGCAGAGAAGGTAAACTGTGTCATGCATCTTCGTTGAGATTTATGGTGGAAAATGAGCTCCAGTTACCAGTTGATTTCTAAAATAGATGCAGTTAAAGATCTGACTTTGTTATCTAAGTATAAATTGGACTTTGCCACGCCTTAGTTTTTGGTAAATAAATGACTTGGCGCTGTGAATGAAAGAGTTGGTTTCCTGCCGTGTGATCATACAGTAGTATCAGGTCTGTGAGTCATGGTGAAATTCTTCTGAATTTCTGTAGGTGGTGTGTTGTCACTTTGTTCATTTGTTTGACTTGAGTTCTGCTTTAATTTTGAGCAGTTATAAGTTGCGTAAGGGCACCACTTCAGATGTAAATGTTTATAAGTGCATTAGGCAGTGCAAAGTGCTGACTGAACTGTGTGTCCTGTACTTAATTGTGTACTTCAATATGATATGGCTTGCTTCATAGTAATTGCTTTAGATTGTTTAGATTTACATTTATACGTTAACCTGTGCCTCATGTTTGACAGCAACTGGAGAACAGCCTGAATGAGTTTGGGGAGCCATGGAAACTCAACCCTGGAGACGGTGCTTTTTATGGACCCAAGGTCAGAACATTTCTCGATATTTCATGCCAAACGTGAAATCAGTTTAATTCCGTGAGGCCTGGAAAGCGCTGTAATTCTTTCTGTGCCGTTGCAGATTGACATTAAGATCAAAGATGCAATTGGACGTTACCACCAGTGTGCAACCATTCAGCTGGACTTCCAGCTGCCTATCCGCTTCAACTTGACCTTTGTGGGGTGAGTCACCTATTCAAAACATTGGCGCACTGCTGAGTCTGTGTGCATTACTGCACCAAGGATTATATGTTAATCCCCTTTCAAATAAGATGTCTCAGCTTGCGCACTGTGTTGCACGGAGTTGTACACTAGGAGATGTGAAGAGTTGTTTGCAAACTTGAACTCACTGAGCAGGTGATGGGTTCATTTATCATCTCACCAGGAACTTCCAATTTGTAAACACAGCATGGGAAAACAGTGCATCATCTACAGCAACAGACAGTAGGCAGTACTTTGTACGGTTTGCGCATTAGTCCAATCAGCCTGCTGCTACATATGGAAAAAGTAGAGGGTGGCTGTTTACATCAGCAGTATAGATCAAAAGAAGTGATATTGATTGATAAGAGACTGCAGACACTCAGATTTAAAGCCAGTAGGTAGATACAGTTAGAACACATGTAGTGTTAATGGAGAAACATTGTACAATTGTTTTATCATTTGAAAGAAGAAATGGTTCTTTACAAATAAGATTGAAATCAGATTAAAAACAAATATACAATGATATTTATGAAAGGCCAAGAATAAAGAGAGTTTACAGACATACTGACACATTTTATAGGAATCCTTAATATTTTTTATGATGCAATGTCTAACAGGAAGGATGGAGACGACAAAGCCCGACCAGTCATCATCCATCGTGCCATCTTGGGCTCAGTAGAGAGGATGATTGCCATTCTTACTGAGAACTATGCTGGGAAATGGTGAGGTTATTTTCTGGCTGCTCAAGCTTTTAAGAGCTTAAATTAGAAAGTGTTATGACATTTAAAACAGTTTTTTTTTTTTAAATTAAGCAATTAAGCCTGAAATAGCCCACTGCTTTAATCTGTGTTATATATTCAGAGATGTTTCAAAGGAAGATTAGATAGTCTTTGTCATCATTTTGTCCGTATTTTGTGTTGTGTGTCAGTTATGTTATTATCTTTACACAAGTGTGAAGATTGTTTCATTTTAGCCCATCTCTCCCTCCACCAGGCCACTGTGGCTCTCTCCACGTCAGGTAATGTTAGTACCTGTCAACCCGTCTTGTGAGGATTACGCCAAGATGGTATGTCTTCAGCTTGACCACATTTAAATATGATTATATGAATGCAGGCAATAAATATCTGTGGTGTTAAGAACTGTAGAATGCTCATGAGACATATATTAATGTCTCATATTTCTACCTGGCAGGTGTGTAAGCAGTTTACAGAAGCCGGTTTCATGGCGGATGCTGACCTGGACTCTGGCTGTCTACTAAACAAGAAAATCCGAAATGCACAGTTGGCTCAGTATAACTTCATTCTTGGTGAGGAAATGTACTGACCTACGTAAGCACAGACTGACCACTGATTGACGGGCATTTTCGCCACCTTCTTCCTGCTCTCTGGGTTCCCTGCATTCACTTCAAACGTACATTTAAGTGGTTACTTCCACAGCATTCACAGCATTATTGTATTGTTAATGTAAAATTGTTAAAATCCTTCTTCTCCTTTGTAATGCTGATTGGGGCAGTCCACTCACTTTAATTGGTCCATTTTTCATCACTATGAGGTGCCTCAATGGAGACACAGGAACAATATTATATATGGTTTAAGTGGCTGTGAATTTAAAGAAACACACCATTAAAGGCTATTTATTTAATATGTTTTTCATCTTTTCTTCAAAGATGATGCATATTTTACACACATTTAAAAATCCATCTGCAAGCTATTTGGTGGCCTAATGCTAATGGTTAAAGCTCAAACCACATAATCAAATGTCCATGGTTTGATTCCCAGCCAGAGGCCCTACATAGCCATGCCCCTCTTTCTCCCTCTCCACATTTCCTGTTTCTCTACACCGTCAGCAATAACAACGATAATGTACCAAAAAAAGGCTGTTAGCATCTGTAGATGTCCAAATACAATGGTATGTGTGATTTGTAGTAAGAGTTGAAGACTCACCATTATAATCTTGGTGAGTCAAAATAAACATTCTTAATTGGTTTAATATAAAGCAAATGGACCTCCAAGCTGGCTAACCACCCACAGTTGTTGAATTCAGTGGCACAAAGCAGAGAATGTGTTAGGGTAGCTGTGTGTGTATGTGTGTATGTGGTGTGACTTGGCTCATATCAAGCTGTTGTGTCCTCTCGTGTCTTGGCAGTGGTCGGAGAGAAGGAGAAGATGACTAACGGCGTCAATGTGCGCACGAGGGACAATAAAATCCACGGAGAACTGTCGGTGACCAAGGTGCTGGCTCGCTTGACCCTGCTCAAACAATCCCGCTGTCGAAACGCAGAGGAGGAGTTCTGAAAAAGACAAAGAACAAAGCAGACTCTCGTATTTGAATACCTCACTCTTAGAACTACAGCCACAGAAGCAGTAAAGGGAGAAATGAAGGCATGCATAAAGGTGGTACTGGGAAAGTGTAGTACACAAAGTTATGTGAATCTGACGCTGGTTTTCTCAAAGGTCTGTCTCCATGGGGAACCCTAGAAATAAAATAAATCTGCCAAATGTGAGTGTTTTGTTCTTTTGCTTTCACAACAGAAGTTTTTTTTTTTTTTTTTTTTTTTTTGGTTTTTACAACAATTAGATGTCATGAGACATGTAGACCTCCAAGAAATTGTCCTTGATGCTTGATAAGATTGCTCATTCTAAAGGGAAAAACTGAGCAGATGCTTTCAGCCAGTGGTTTTCAGTGAGGTGCATAGATTTATATTTGGCAAACAATGGAACATGCAACAGTGGTAGTGATTGTCTTTCGCTTACTTTTACTCACTTTTATGTCGCTTTTATCCAAAGCAACTTACAAGTGAGGGACAACATGAAAGCTTCATTACAGTAGGATACACTGATATAAGCACTAAGTACCAAATCTGTTCAGTAAGACAAAATGTAAGGAGATCAGGTAAAGAAGTGCACTGAATGTGCTCAGTAAATGCTAGTCAGGCATGTTAGGGTCTTAGAGGTATTAGGAGAGGAGGTGCTCTCAGAGGAGATGAGTATTCAAGAGATTCTTGCAAATAAAGAGGGACACCCCTGCTCTGATAGCATTTGGTAGCTTGTTCCACCATTGAGGAACCACAAATGAGAACAGTGTTGACTGTGATTGCCTTGTGTGCAAGGATGACAATGCAGATGGCGTTCCTTGGAGGAACACAAGTGCACGAGAAGGAGCATAAGCCTGTATGACTGAGTTCATTGACTTGGTCAATGAGCAGCAGAGTAACATGACCTTTTAGGATGATTTTTACCTATTGAGCAATACAGGGCCTCATCCTCATGCAGCATGTAATGACAGATCAGGAACATACCACAGTGTCAGGCAGTGAAATTTATTCTCTGATGCATCCTCTTTCCACATGAGTGCTTTAATGCTTATGACAGGATACTGTTAGTATCTCCTAAAGAATCCTTAGCTACAAACATCTAATTAAATGTGACATTTTGACCAAGAAATGACACCATTTAAACTGCTTATGATGTATAGGTCTCAAGGTTTATTCATTACAGTATTTAATTTGCTGGACCGCCAAACTGCGAAAACTGTTAAGACCTAATCTAAGACATATGGGAATGCCTGACAATGAGTTTCACAAACACATTATGAGCAATTAATGTTGGCTTAATACTTGTTCCATTGCGTCTTTATGGTTTTAGTTAGATCATCAAACAGCCAGAGACAGACAAGCAGAGGATCTCTGAGAATCGGTTTTTCCTACATGACCTGAATGCAGCTTCGGCTTGCTCTGTAGCAACAATGGCCACTATCTGTCAGATATGGAGACCGGACCGAGGACGGTGCTTAAAAACCAACGGAATAATTACGCTGTTGTTTATGGACCTGGTTTTACAATGTGTAAACGGTATGTTTATGGGCACCGCCACAGATTTATACCAACTTGGGTCCCGTATGTCGCTAGCTTACATTTAACTTAGGCTATTTGTCGTTATAGCACCTTCATGTTAGCTTCCTCCTACTAAGCTAGCTAGCGAGCTAACATAAACACTAGTGCAGTTTTCATTGCTAGCAGTTAGCAATGAAAACATGGGATGGAGTTGTTAGCTGTGATTTTACATTTGTTTGTTATATACAACAGGGATTTTGAGGGCAGGGCATTTAGTTTACGCCACATGGTATTTCATCTACAGAATATTAAAGCTAACACTTAACTGTCGCTGCTAAACAGGGCGCAAAGTGTCACTAGCTAGTCAAAGCTAGTGACACTCTAAAACAATATCTTAGATATTATATTGAAATAAAGATTGCGTTTAATAACTAACACATTTTCTAGTTTTTTTACATTTCTTCAACGGTATGCCATTGGCGTGTCTGTCTTTTAACACGCCAATGAAGAAACGTTAGGGACCAATACCTATTTCCAAAATCAGCACACTGTGTATGATATTTTGTAGGTTTATGATAATGGCCATGACAGAAGACTAAGTTCGACTCAGATCGTTGGACTTCTTTGTTGTCTGATTTCTTGTCAGGGTACCTGAGCTCTCCTCATGTTGGCCATGACCCCCCCTACACGAGAGATTCCCAGCATGGACCTGCCATCACCAGCCCAGTGGTCCCTGCTGCATCCTCAGGTAAATAAATACGGCAGGAATCAGCATGAATTATGGTGACTGTAAGCAGGGATTATTTCACTATGACAACATATACATAAAAGAGACCCACACTTAAAATATTACGCAGGATAACTGTAGAGAATTATTGCTCTGATTTGAAAATACTGATAACCAAAGTTTCTGGTTGAGAACATACTGACATTTCTTTGATTGAATTACTTGAAATCACACATACAGGCGAATGATTCTCGAAGCGTTTTCCCTCATAGGACTGTTATCAGAAAATGATTTCTCTAACAAGAAAAATAAACAAAATTTGTCTATTTGTTATAGATTATTGTAGTGTAATCCTTCTAAAACTTAATTTGGATGTGTTAGACGGGCAAAAGACAACAGAGAAACAAAGCATAGCCCTGAGAGACTTGATCCACCTCATGTTTATATGTTATGTTTCAACCTTAAAAAATAATGAATATTAAATATGAATTATAAATATGTTCTTTTCCTCCCCTCTAGTACAACAAAGAGAATATTACTCTTATGTTTTCTAGGCTTCCAAGAGTTAATGACTTTCCAGCAAAGCAACAACAGTTTTCATTTGCTGGCTAGCAGGCAATCAGGAGTAAATGGCCTTACTCAAAGGCTCTTGATGGCCTTTTTGCTGCAGATAGAGCGTTAGTCATTTACCTCCCACAGCCTTTCTCAGTTCGGCAAGAGATTCAGAGGGACACAGTCACAAGTCTGTTGACACACCCATTAATGATCCCAGAATTAAGCCTTAAAATTAACTTGCATCAAAGCTTTGTTACATTACACTGATTATTTTAGCTAGAATTTAAAAAATTCCTGTAACTGTATGTTTGCTCTTTTGCAGTGTCTCCAGCAGACGAAGAGAACTACACCTCCAAGTGTCCTAGTGGGGGTTTGTGTAGTCGCCTGCCAGCTGACTGCATTCACTGCAATTACCAATACAACTGCACGTACGGAAAACCAGCAGACTTCACGTGTAAACCCAAAAAAGGGGTTCATTGTATAGTGAGTAGCATTTCATTTCATGATAGATTCATGCTGCATAAGGGTGAAAGACTGGAAGACTACTTAGAAGTCTGTAGCTTGTCTAGCTTATTCATTTAAAAAAGGGAAATGAGGCACATAAGGTCATTTGTCCATGTGGTATTTGTGTCTGTTTTGAAACTGGAAGTGGTCTCATGTCAGTGTTTCTGGACAGTCGTTCCCAAGACAAATTTTAGTATGTGGTGATAGAATTAGTCATTGTAAGAGGCAGTTAATCTTAATTTGGGAATAGCTGTGTAGTGATTACATGATGTTTGTTTTATTTACAGGGAGAGTCAGGACAACAGCAAACCAACTTCTCCCTCTCCATCATCTGTCAGTTCTGCTGGCAGCTGGATCCGTCCCAGTACCGCTGCTCAAACTCCACCAACTGTATGACGGTGTCCTGCCCACGCAAGCGCTACAACGCCACCTGTGACGTGTTAGACCATGTACATTGTTTAGGTATAATGAGGGTTTTGCTGTAAAGCCTGCTTGCTTTCTTTGCCTTCAGTGGGGTAACTGTGTCACAGTCAAAGGTACGGTAGTCATAGTTATATAAGGAAGAGAGATGTTCTCAACCTATGAATGTTTACAAAATGACCCATTTGCCAAGAACAAAAAAGGGAAATGGTGAACATATATGAATAAGAATATGGCAGAAAAGCTGTTGTTTTGCTGATACATATCTAAGTACATACAGTATATGCCTTAGTTGTAGAACCACTGGAATTGTTAATGTTGTGATATGTGAGTATCATACTGTAGAGTGTTTATGTCCCTAAAGTTTTCAGTCCTTATCCTCAGGACTTTTCACCGTTTTGTCTCCAGTCATGCTAATTTGCCTTTCTGAAATGTTCTTGTGTTTTTGGATTTCTTTTGGGAAGGCCGTCTTACTGTTTCCACTAAAGGTCTTTTTCCTTTGTAGGTAAAAGACATTTTCTGAAACGTTTATTTTGTGACTGGACGGGAGGATACAAATGGTCAACAGCATTAGCACTCAGGTACACCTGCCACCATTAGAGATAACATGATAGAAAAAATGCTTTTTTGAGTTAGTATGTGCACTCTAATAGCAATTCTAACTTAGTTTTATCTGTTTTTTTCTTCAACTTCTTTCTGTAGCATCACACTTGGTGGTTTTGGCGCAGATCGGTTTTACCTGGGCCAGTGGAGAGAGGGTCTGGGCAAACTGTTCAGCTTTGGAGGTCTGGGTATTTGGACTTTGATTGATGTTCTTCTGATTGGCGTTGGATATGTGGGACCTGCTGACGGTTCTCTTTACATCTGAAGCAAAGCTCTGGGGACATGGCTGGATGGTTTGTGCCCTCTTCCGCTTCACTTTCGAAGATTGAAGATCTGAGATGCTGTGTTCTTAGCACGTTTGCCTCCCCGAGCTCGCTGTGCAACACGTCCTCATCCCATCTGCTAACAGGCAGGAAGTGTTTTCCCTCATCACACCAACGATGACTCTACCCACACAACCATCAGATCAATCCCCATCATTCTGCGTCCGTCTCCTGTTGAGATTCTCCAGATGGAGCTGTACAGGGGGATGAGGAGCTGGTAATTATGTCTATCTGGTTGGTTCAACTTAACTGGTGGTTAGGCTCTGTCATGCTGATGTGTAGATAGGCTTTGGTTTCCTGTGGAGCCGTGCTTTCACAGACATCCTGTCACCTTGGAGCTGCTTGTTGCTCCTCCCTTATTGCAAGGTGAATGCATCAATGGGAGGGGGGGGGCATATGGTAACCATGGTTACAGAGCTTTTTATGGTGACACCAGACACAATAGACAAGCTAAAGTGTAATATATATGTCCTGAAAGAAAGCAGGAATTTGCAGAAGGGAATACATTGATCTGTTTTTACTGACAAGAGAAAGTTGCTCCCGTGGATGATTTTGACATTTATTTTGCATGTGCTATGTTTATCAGTTTATCAGTTCAGACCACAACTAAGTGAGAAAGCTCCCCTAAGGGCTGGATAGATAAAACCCTGGTCTTTCAGAAGTCCTATAATTACTGTCATCACCTACAGCAACACGTAGTCTGGTGTTTGGGAAATGCACAGATAACAATCTCAAACTGCATATGTTTGTACATAATAAATACTGAAACACTTCAGATGTGTTGCACTAGCAAACTGCAGTTACTTGTGGTTTCTTGTGTTGATTTTGGAGATACCCTGTGCATTCAACTGGCATTCTTCACACTGTAAAAAGAAAAAAAAAATTCTCTGTGTACCAACACTGTAAAAATCTTTGCTTGTGACTGTGTGGTACAAATTGGTTCACCTCTAACCTCATGAAAATATGTTTTCTGTATTCAGCGTCAGGTCATTGCAATTTGTCGAAAGACAATAAATGACTTTTTTTAAGTTATGTAAATAAAATTGTGAAATATGTGTTTATTTAATTGTTCTTTCAGCACAGATTGCCAGTAAGTTAATGAGAACCATGGCTAAATGTTATGAGTTACTTCTTGGTTTATGGTAGAGTTTAATGGGCCCATACTACTTCAGTACACAAATTGGTTAGGTTGTAGGGTAAAAGATTTTGAAGGCATAAGAATGGATGAAGCCATCAGTTGAAGAGGCATCCTGAACAAAACCCTTCTCATTTCTTTTCTGTCTGACACCTTAAAAAGGGCTCAGAGGTCAGCATTATCTCAATATAGTAAACTTGAGCAGGACAGGTGCTTTGTTTTTGGGGTCCATGAGCTTGCACATTCGGCTTGAATGCTATTCTCACTGCAGCCTCTGATAGGAATTCAGAGCACTATTATTAGCTGAGGTCATTTTCACAGATGTCTGTGCTTTTTCTCACATTAAACACGGTGAGTGGTGCCAGAAGCCTATATTACTCTCAGGCATGTGACAGAAGGACGAGGTCAGGAGGGTAGCATAGTAGCTGAGGAACACTCACGTCCTATACTAGTACTATTTTGTGGCCTTTGAGTAAGGCAGGCAGCAGATAGGGCAGCAATCAAACTACACAGGGCAGTTAAACATGTCTATCAGTTTGACAGTTATTTCAGTAAATCAGTCGTGCCAAGCTTTTACAACAGAATTATTTCATTCCACAATTCGTGTAGATGCTGAGTCTCTGTGCTCATGTTACATAATGTGAGAGTTAAAAAAAGAGCGAAATCACAGGGAGGAAAAAAAAATCATTTCCTTTCTAGGAAGTTCTTAGTTTTTGTGTCAACCTTTCCAATTGGCTGCTTTTCTGATGCCGTTGTATATTTACTCCACCCTAATTCTAGTTCCTCAAATTTGACACCGCCTTCTCACAGCCACTTCAGCTCCCTCCCACAGACTGATGCAAGTGTTTGTCATACAGTATACTTGGAGTTGAGGAGAAGACTTGAAATGCTTATCTACAGTACATATATGCAGGAAGACACATGTTTTGAAACCTGTAATTTAACTTACTTTGTAATCTTGCATCCACAAGATACTCCCCATGATTGTTGCCACTGACTGTCCCAGCATGACCTCACATTCTGAATCATGCTGTGTGGTTATGTGCAGGCATGAACACGTTCACTTACATTGTGATCTTGTTGTGTATTACGTGTCTGTAGGTATAAATGTGTAAAGTATACAAAATGGCTCTATTCATATACGTATATATGCTCTTTGAGAAAATGAGATGATGATTTCATGGCAAATGCATTTACCATCTAGCTGCCTGGCTGTGATAAATAACATTATGAAAGCTGAGCAGTTCTACTCTTGAACAGATGTAATCTGATCACATCTTTCTAATTATGTCTGGGAAAAATCCAGCCTGGAGTAAATAACTCAATTACTGTACTAAATAACTTTTCATTCAAACATCAATGGGTTACTGCCCAATTACAAATAATGACCAGTGTGGTATTTGGTTTTGCTATTATCTGTCTTTATGATATTCCCATTTGCTGTAACTAATGGTAATTATATAGAACTTCAATCTTATGAGAATAATTTGGTCATACTTATCCCAGATAGTCCTTATTCACACTGTTCGGAAGTGAGCCAAAATATTGTCTGTCAAAGACAGACAGTATCACGACTTCCTAGTTTTGAATTGCTAATCATGCAAAGAGGGGAACAAAAGTTTATTCATCACTCTCTTACGTAATCCCAGCAGCTCTGAATTTTGGAGCATCAGTTCTGACCCTCTGTGTCCAGCGCTGCCTAACAGCTTGTGTCCTCTCATTATGCTCACTCCTACAGGAGACAGCATCTCTAACAAAAAAAAATGAATAAACAGAATGCCATGACCACATTATTAATTCAAAAATCTAACGGCTCTATGAGCATCCAACCATGTGCTCCTTTCTCTCACACTTGGTTGGTTGCTAAGGAGCATTTGATACCACCTGAGGACATGGCACAAATTACAGTGCCTATAAAAAGTATTCGCCACCCTTGGACTTTCTCATTTTGTTGTCACTGAATCACAATGGTGTAATAAATTTGTTTTGACACCAATCAGCACAGAGGACCGTTTAATTACAAAGTGAAAACAAAGCTCTACAATGTGATCTAAACTGAGAACAACTATAAAAGACAAAATTATTGATTGCATAAGAGTCCACCTCATTTACTGTGACACATAAAGCATCACTGCTGTAGCCAGTTGTTTGTAACAGGCATTTGAACTTGAATGGACCTCACCTGTGTGTACTCAAGGATAGTTACATACACTCGTAAGTGACATGTTCTACAGGTGATGGTCATTTTACTGTCAAAAAAGGAAAATTCCTGATAATTTTGCAACAAAGCTATTGAAATGTACCAATCTGTGGAATAGGAAGAAAATTCCCTGACTGAATGACCCTCACCGGCTGTCCTAAAAAACTAAATGTCTGTGTGAAAAGAGCAGTAGTGAGCAGCCTGTGGAGACTGAAGGAGCCCCAGGGTTCCACGGCTGAGATGGACACACTGCGCAACAACTGTACAAGTGCTGTAATTGGCTCAGATCTTGGTTGGCAAGTGTTTGCCAGAAGGCATATGGGAGACCCTTTTGTCCATTCTCTTAAGCTCAGTGTTTGACGTAACTCCGACACTGTACACAAGCGGAAACACTATTCCCAGCAGCACGAAGTCTGGTGGTGGCAGCATCATGCTGTGGGGATGTTTTTCTGCAGCAGGTCCTTGAAGGCTTGTGAAAGGACAGGTTAACTTAAACGCAGCAAAATACTGACCAATCTGCTGCTGTCTGCAAGAGAACTGTGGGAGATGATTTATTTTCAAAGCAAGACAACAGCCCCAAACATAAAGCCAAAGCTAGGCAGGAATGTCTTCAAAACAACAATGATACTGTCCAGCGGCCAATTCAGAATCCAGACCTCAATCCACTAAAGAATCTGTGGTGAGACTTGACAATAGCTGTTCACTCACAGTCTTTATGCAACTTAACAGAGTTTGGACAATGGATGAATGGGGATGTTCAGATGTGCTGTGATTGCTGTCTAAGGTGTTAGGTTTTGATTTGAAGCAATCAGTACTTATGCAACCAGTTGTTGTGTATTATATATTTGAAGTCAGTCTGGATATTCTTGACATGTTTTCACGATGATTTGTGTTTAAAAAAAAAAAAGAAAAGAAAAAAGGCCTACATCCACCACATTCAACATGAGAAAATGAATGCAATTTTACAATTAGTTGTGCAACAGGTCCATTCTACCATTTTATAAATTTTCTGTTTCTCATACAGGGTTGATATAGCTTATAATACGTGAACTCTTATCATCCTCCCATCTGTGAAATCCATTTTAAAACGCACCAGACTGCCAATTCCGCTTTCCAAGTCTGAAATCACTTCTACAGTCTTGGCAAGGCAACAATATCTCACTTAATCTTCCTTACAAAGTGGAATAAGAAAAAAAAATAAATAAAATAAAGACTGAATCATGGATGTTTCAGACCATCATGACCGCCTCAAACTGTGTCACAAACAAATAACAAAAACAAAAAAAAAGAACCCAAGCCAATTGCAGTTTTAGTGATTTATTTGTACAATAGGAATTGCACTGTACAAATACCCAAGCTCAGATGCAAAGGCAAGAACATAAGAACATCTATTCTGCCTGACCTGAACATCCCTTAAACCTCACTGTGAGCTTAGACTGATGGAAACATATACCCCCAAAAGAAAAAATAAATAAAGCTGCTACCTGTCAAACAAATTAACATTTACAGGGACAGAAGAGAACCTTCCCAACTAAGTGCCAAAGCATGCCGGAAATACTGAAATTAAAAAAGGTTAAATAAAAACTAAAAGAAAAAAAAAAATCATGTCTAAGTTTAACTGTCCAAACCTTTATGGCAGTTGAGCGGTTATGGCCTCAGTTTAAATAGCATGTAAAAATGGAACTCACAGTAGACAAATACAGAAAAGGCACATGGTGATATCTCTATCAAGTCCATGAGCCTATGTCACTTACACCACTTACATGTATACACCATCCACAGACAATGTTATGAGCTTTTAAACACAAGACAGGACACTTTTCAATTAAAAAAAAAACAGAAAGAAAAAAAAAGAAGGAAAGAAAGAAAAAGATAGAAAACCGGTGGAATTCCTTCTCCGACTCGCCCCCATGTAGAACAAGTTTAGACAGCAATGGAGGTGAGATGGTGTCTGTAAAGTTTTCCCTCAAAGCAATATCAATTTACATTAGCTCAAAATTCCATTAGTAAATCACTAATGTTACCATGGTAACTCAAAACGTCGTATAAAAATATAACAAAGACTGAAAACTGATGCACTAAACAAAAATATATCTACATAGTCTCAAATGTAGGGTGGGTGCTGAGCGACAGCCAAGTACAGCTCAAAATTCCTTTGTATCATTTTGTTTCTGGGGGATAAGGAATGCATAAGGTCGCTCCCCGTATCAAGTCTGAGTAGCGGCAGTCTTTCCCCTCTCACCAACAGTGACACAGTGAAAGCCGCGGGTTCCATCAGGACCCCTTGGCAGCCTCATGACGCCTGGCGGTAGGCCGTCTGCATTCTGGATCTTTCTACCCAGCATCGGGCTGCCTACCGGGCTGCTCTCCTGAGACGCCACCTGCTTGCGCCGCTGAACCCATGGACTCCCTGAAGGGGTGAGGCTACTGTCTGAGGAGTAGTCTGCCCAGCGGCGCCCGGGCTCAGGGCTCAGTCTGCCCTCACTGGCTAAGGGAGACTTGTGGGAATGAGGAGATTTGCGCTGAGGACAGGGGCTGCCACGGGGGCTAGACCAGGGGCTGTTACGTGGGGACATACCAGGACTCAGGTGATTGTTCTGGAAGCTGATGCCTGCAGTGGTGGGGCTGAGCTTGTTGCAGGATTGGGACTTTCGGGCCAGTCTAGGGGATGTAGGATTGCTCTCAGTCTCTGAGGAACTGCAGGCCGAGTCCTCCCCGTGGTACTGAAGCTCTCGTACTCTACTGTTGAGCGAGCGACTTTTGCGCATCCCGGTCTCCTCACGTGGTCGTTCTTTGGGTACCTTCTTCTTGGGCGGCTTGGTGCCAATCAGGACCACTTTCAGCCCTAGCAAACTGGCCCCTCCATCCTCTCTCCCCACGGCTTCATTGGCTTTGACAGCAGCCTCAACCTCCTCAAACTCCACAATGGCACATTCCTCAGTGCCTAGCTGAGTGTAGCGACCGCTCAGCCTCTTCAAGTCTGCCGGCAGGTCCTTCCCAGGCTTCAGGACTCTGACAGAGGCGATGGCGCCATATGTTCCGAAAGCTTTCAGCAACAGCTTCATCAGCTGCTCTTGCTGAGTAGCTCCTCCTTCGCTCCCTCCATTATCCTTAGTGAGAGCAGCAAGCTCTGGCCACCTCTGCAAATCACTTAACAGCAACATGCGGCTAGGCAGAGACTCACTGGCAAAAACTGGCACTGCAGCTTTACGCCGCACCTTACGCCCCTCGTCATTCAGCTCAAGTATCTTTGAGTGTCTCAGAGCATATGCAGTTGTTCTCCAGTCACGAGTCAAGTGTTTCACCTGCAAAGAGACAATGCTTGTGTTACATGGGTGAGATACTAAGTGGTTTAGAAGTGCCATCACAGAACCACAAGGCTGCACATTTGATCCCTGCAACAGCTTCTTTTGAGTTTTTACATTTCAGTTTAAGTTTAAAAAAAAAAAGTTCAACAATAACTTAAGACTATCAGCATAATCAATCAGTTGTACCCTCATACTTCCTGAATCAATAGCTGGCAGACCCAAACACCCTGGCTACGCTGTGTTACTCAGTTAATCACTGTATAATTTTCTCATGTTTAAAATGCATCACCTCAGTGTTGTCGAGCTCACATTTGGATCCTTGTTTATATTAAAAATGAGTGTGTGTGGGGACTCAGATCACTTGTCACATAAACAGACAAAAAAAGGAAAAAAAAAAAAAAAAAAACCACACATACAAGCTGACGAATCTGCATGCATGAGCTTAAAGTAGCACCAGCTGTTGTGAACCAACGTGAGAATATCATTGCATCCCCAACAACTAGTCATGTTGACACTAGAGGCAGCCAGTCATTGCTATTCAATTCTCACAAGTCTATGTCATGGGGAATTAAAAATGGAAAGCTTGGAGCTTTATCCAGGTTCCAATTTTAAAACTGCATTTTCCATAGTCTTGCTTCAACTTCACATTTTCCCCATTTTGGTCACTGTAGCGTGTATGTAGCGTGCATGTAGCGTGTACCCAGTTCTGTAGCCCATAACAGCAAAGGCTTTGAGGGCAGTTTTCATCATTATCAAGACAAGGCATTCTGATTATTTCCTATTGTGTTTGCAGATTATACTTTGCAGCCATGGTTACCTTTTTAAATGATGTGAGCAACTTGACACTGACAAACCCGAGTTTGTTACGTCTGACATGTTTGAGCAGGAAGGCATCGTGCTCCAGGTTCTCATCTGACAGGTAATACTCGATCTGAGCCACCAGCTTCTGGATGAGCTCTGAATCTGGGGGCTGCCAGCTCTCCTCCTCCAGCTCCCCTCCACTGGTCCCGGCCCCGCTGTGTGTGGGAAGACAACATGCAGCATGGTCAGTACAGTCTTTTTTTTTTTTTTTCCCTGCATCACTGAAACAGCAGAATGTTTCATATCCTAAACTGCCAACATTACAACTGTTACACATTTCACTTCCATTAATACAATAAGCCAGAGGCTTACAAGTTGCTGGCAGGAGTACATCCACATCCTGCCATTTCCCTCAGCAACATGCTGGAGTGAAAAGAGATGGACCATTTGCCTCACTCCTTTCAGATTTTCCTTGCAGCAGTTGACAAGCTGTGTCTTCAGCCACAGTCACCATGCCTCAGTGCCAGACCTCGACCCACAGTGTCCCCACCAATCCTGAAACTGCCAAGACCTCTCCATCTGAAGGGCGCAGAGTCACAGGCTCTCCCTCCCACACAGAATATGGTGGCTCAGCACATCAACTTCACAGCATTTACAAAAACTGGTACCAACACTGCATAGCTGAGGTCTGTGAGGCACAGTTTGATCTCAGTCAGACACCTGGCTGAAGCCGTGAAGCAGTGCAGTAAGGTAGCCCTGCGGATTAGAGTCAGAGTCTGAATGAAATTTTGTGGATGACTCATCACCTCCTCCAGCCTCCTCCCTCACACACCCTCAGTCAACAGCTTTCCAGCCGGCTGACCGCACAGCTGGCACAAGTCCACAGCTTCCACCAGGACTTCAGTTAAAGACCACCACCATCATTAAGAGAAGAGAACACTGTCACCGTCACCACATACACAAGATAATCTACACGTGTGAATTAAAGAAAACCGCAGCAGAGACCATTTCTAAATAGGCTGTGATGAAGTTCACTTTCTGGTCACCATTCACTAGTGCACTGTGGGTCTCTATAGGAATGCTGCAGGAATATCAGGTGAAACAGCCACATGTAGAGACAACTGACAATCTGAGCTTTCCTTTATAGGTACCAGGCGTCCTATCAGACGTGTAGTGATCTTTAAATATATCCTGCGTGAAAAACGAGCACAGGTGTAACAAAAGCTCTCTATGTCAGAGAGACATTAAGGTGTAACCTACAACCAAACTGAAATGTTTGGTATTTTCTCCTTTGGCCTTTCTATCACTGACTCACTCTTTGCACACGTAGTTCGAGTAGGGAACTTATAGGCCAGAGGCTAAAAATAGCAGGTCATGACGCAGGGGAATTAGATTAAAGTGAAGGTGCCATCCTTTATCTGTCTCAGGTGTCTGGTTTGACAGCACTGCTGCTGCCTACAGGTGGTTAGACACTTCCCTGCCGTCCCACCCAGGAGATAATAATATCCCTCTAGTGTGTCTGTGAGGATTTACGCTGGCAATTGTGAGCCTCCATTGTCCTCCTTGCACACTGTGATGCTGTCTACTGCCTTTTGTTGTCACTGTAATACACCTGCCTGGATTACAGTTCTATTTGTACAGTAGCTTTCTACATAACTGGCATTCTTTCAGTCAGACTAAACAATCCAACTGTACCCACGCTGCTCAAGTGCTGGCAGTTCACCAGCTGAAGTTACGGGCCAATAAGATACAAAATCCGGTGCAGAAATAGACTGGTAGGGTTCCAGTAACCTTGACATAAAGAGGGAACCATTTCTTTACCTACTCTGTATCCAGGTATTAGGGGAATGTACTTCACTGCACGTTTATGGAACAAAACAAATATGACAAACTTACAGAAGTGCAAGTCTTGCCAGCCAAACAGTTGTTTGTTATAGTTTACTAACCTATCCTAACCTTGTTGTTACCAAAACATGTCTATTTAGACTATTAACTTAAAGTAGCGAGTAACACAAACCTTGATTTGTCATATCTTCCGATTTCGTCCTCGCTGCAGCTGCCTCCGAGGAAGTCAATAATACTGGATGACACTTCCTCAGGTTCCTCGTCCTCTGCCGCTTGAATGGCCACTGTTATCGTCACCGTCCCCATCTCCTGCGAGTGCTGGTCCACGGTGATTACCTCATCGATGCCCTGCTCCACTGACGCATCTGAAGCGCACTCCGCCGGGTTCGGATTGGAGATCCTCACAGACCCGCTCATGTTCCTCGAATAAGTCAAGGTGCTTCCACCCGCTCTCTTCCCTTCCTCGGTTGTAGCAGCAGCAGCAGCGCCTCCCTGGAAGGTTTTAATCTTGCTCGACTCGAAGGTACAGACAGGTTCCGGGGTGCGTAAAGCTGCTCGACGCTTCTTCGGGCACCAGTGATGGCGGAGAAGGACCCAGGGGGCTCCGAAGACGCGCTCCACGGCTCGCCAGAGACCCCCGATCCAGATCCGACCCGGTGGAGGGCCCTGAGGAGCAGTGGGGCTTGTAGCAGCCAGCGAGACGCAGCCTGGACCTGGTGAGACCGACGGGCTGGAGCCTCCTTGTGCTTCTACTGCCGCTGCTGCTGCTGCTACTTCCTCATATGTAAGAGGCTTTCTGCTTTTGAAACGAGCTCTGGGATTGGGCCGCGGCAGCGTCTCTTCACACTCATTCCCAACCCACAAGCAAAAGCTGACACAAAGCCAAGAGGGAGGCAAGAGGAAGGAGAGACAGCGCATGAAGGCGTTCACTAAGGCGTACATCGCTCTGTTTCTCTCTCTTTTTTTTCACACGCAGTCAGTGTTGTCTTTTATTCTGCGAGGACACGAATGCCCCGTTTACATGTCTCTAAGTAGAGGAGAGAATTCACGTGTTCCGCTCTAATTGGGAAATTGCTGTGCCAAGGACGACCCATTCGCTCACACCGCTAATTGGATAAATGGCTTTCAGCTTCTGGTGGCACGCAGGAGGGAAGTGGTGCATGTGCCTCGAGGAAAGGGGACGCACATAAATGAATGGTAGATGGTGGTAATGGTGGAAGGCAAGTCAGGGGCTGCAAACCTTTAATAGTTTAGCAAAGCCACAGATTAAGCAGCAATCATGCACATGCTTCCAGAAGATTTATGTTTGGAGATTTGATACACAAGTCTTGGCCAGGACTATGTCCACGATTACTGAAATACCTAGGTCATGAGTCCATATTCCTCCAGTGATTTCCCTAGTGCCCTACATTTTCATCAGACTGTTTTCTTTTGTGTTCTTTTTTTTTTTACTTATCATTTCACAGTTGTATTTTCTGTAAACTATGTTTCTAAGCGTCTTGGCAGTGTTTTTTTTATTTTCCACACTGCCAGGAATTAAAATCTGGTGGATAAACACAACTTTTCTTTCTTTTTCTTTATTTTTGCCAAAAAACAAATGTTCAAATAGTTACTTAAAAAAAAATTAAAAATTATATATATATATATATATATATATATATATATATATATATATATATATATCTATATCTCCGTCTGTGTGTT